>JACXIK010000002.1:392151-1064734 GCA_014737385.1 Bombus superbus
TTGTAGGCACAAAATTCGACATTTTCAAATTCTACTAAAACCTATGTTGTTGCACTAAACTTGTATCGCAAACAGTTGAAAATCTTTAGCAGATGTCAAAACAAAGAAATGGCGTCAATGACGCGTATTGAAGTTAGCTACATTAAAAGTTATCGCCACATATGGGCAAATTCCGGTTTCATATTTACAGGCCTGGTATATAAAGAGGTAACGCCAACGATAAAAATACCGTTTCGATTTACTAATCCTCGCAGCGAAGATTTCGCAGGAAAGGTTACACGGCGATGATTGGAATTCTTCGATCGGTCGGGAGCTAAACGCGGGCAGTGAAAATTTGCAAAGATTCGCGCACGCTATCGGAAAATACGGCGTATAATTGGAACGTTGCGATTGGAAATTTCAATTCGAAGATTTCTCGTTGCTCTCTTTCGCATCGATATTTCTACGGTCACGTACCTCCGAAAAAGTCGAATCGATTCTTCTCGCTACGCCTTCTATCTGCGGAATTTGAAAAATGGTAGCGCGTTAATAACGCTACGCGGCTCGAAATATCGTCGCGCTTTGTTACGATGTAATTAATCAACGTGTTTACGGTGTCTCCGCGCGTGATGCGTTTCGATGTTTTTATACGGATACCGGTAAAAGCGTTCTCGTTCGTCTTGCGCGTGTGTAATAAATTGAGCGAATCTTTATCGATGCTCCCGCGACCGGTGCACGCGACTTCCGGCAGAAGAAGCGCGCAGAGGAAAGTAGGCCAGAGATAAAGAGATTTTTTAAACGAGAAACGCCGAGTCGGTGTATGTTTCGAGTCGAGGAAAGAAAGTTGCCGTTTTTCCGTCGATCTCCGAAGATGTACGCCCGACGTACTCGAGCGTCTCGTACCCTACGCCGCGTCGCGGATTTTTCGTCCGATCTATCGCGACGAACGCGTCCGACCAGCGCGCAGCGCAGCGAACGCGAGCAGGAGACGCGGCTCGGCGTCTAACCTGCCGGCGATCGAGCTTATCGAGCCGCGCGAGAGATCGAAAGTTCGAGCAGCGTCGAGCGAGGCCAGTTTTCCCGCCATTTCCCATGTGTCCTTCTCTCGCGTGCATCGCCTCGAGGTCGTCGACCTGCCTCGGCAGAGGCCGATCGTGGACATCCGAAAAGGCAGGCAAGATTGGCGAGGGCGAGAGCCAACAGCGAACAGAGACCAAGAGAAAGAGACGTGGCGCTCTCCGTTCTTCCTCGGCTCTCCGCTCTGTCCTCGTCGCGCTCTCGTCGCTCGCCCTCTCCCATCTCGCCACGTGTTGGCTACGCATACGCGTAGTATGTACCTTGCAGCATCATTCAGAGAGGCAGCTAAAATTAGCGAGGGAGTATATGGCGTAAAGAAATTTGGCAACGGCGATCGAACGCGCGAGTCTTTAGAATCGGACGTTGCTGTTGCGAGAATCGTTTCGTCGGACTTTGGTCGTTTTCTCGTTGATCGGCGGACGTCTACGGATATTCTCGATGGATATTTAGGATCGGTGTTTGCCGCGGAGAGAACCGCTTTGTTCGGCGTTCGAGCGCATCCGCGTAACACGTATCGTGAGCGAGCAAGCGTCGTTTTAGAAGAATCGACCATCTCGATCAGATTTTTCAGATTTCTACGGCTTTCGACGACTCGTCGACGCGAGTGAAACGAAGCGGACAGGCTGGAACGACGATTATAGAACGCGGTACTGCGAGTGGCTATCGAATTTTGCACGGTCCTCGATAGCAAAGCCTCGTAAAGCAAGCCACGAGGCTTTGGAGTAACCGCGTCGCTGCTGGAAAATACCGATCGCTCGTTCGATATCGATTGCTTCCTGCGTTCTTTCTTCGCGTCTGAATTTCTCCCGCCTATTACGTAGCATGCGCCGCGCCATCCGATAATCCGCGGTAAATAGTTTGCTCGTGATCGCGAACCACTGTTACGGTAAGTTAATTTTACCAAAAAGATCTGCGCGTCTCGGTTATCGGATCTCGTCTGGGGTGATCGACCTCCGAACGACGCGGCGCCGTAACAGATCTATTATTCGTATAAATATACGGCGATCGATCAGCCGATCATCTTCCAATACCCTGCGCCAACCGAGCGTCTCCATTTCTGCTCGTCTCTCTGGAAATTTCGCTCTCTCGAAACCTAAACCTCATCCAACTAATCGCGGCAAATACAATTTTCATAATCGTAACCGGTTTCGTAATATCGTCGCCTTTTTTCCAAATCCTTACGTTCTTTCGAGCTATCGGTTCGCAACGCGGCCCGTAATCGTCGATTCTATGTTTCATCTTGTTATCTTTTCCTCTCTTCTGTCTCGTTCATCTATACCTTATCGCTATCTGGTATCGTTACTTTTTATTCCAACTCCATCTTCCGAAGTACCCTGCAACGCGTACCGTTATTATTATTATTATTGTCGTCGTCGTCGTCGTCGTTGTTGTTGTTGTTGTTATTATTGGTTTTTTCGTTTCGTTATCTCGACACGCTCGGTGGTTCTGGCGATAAACCGTGCTTTCAACATCCATGGAAACTGGAAATATTTGAGGGGCAGCTTTGACCAAACATCTGCCACCGTGATTGCTACGATCTCGAAGGAAGATCGCGTTGTCGTTGTTGGACGGTGGGTTAGAAAATATTTATCGGCCTCTCGTCTCTAGAGAGCCCCGTGTTCCTCTCGTCGAGAGAGGTTCTACGTTCTACTCATCTCGTGTTCTACAGAGTCGGTTCGAATTCTCTGCGGTTTCGCCTCCGCTGCTTTGCCCCTTTATCACCACTGTGTCAGAGGCCATTAACCTCTTCCTCTAGGTTGTTCTTCTTCTTCGTCGTCGTCGTCGTCGTCTTCTTCTTCTTCTTCTTCTTCTTCTTCTTCTTCTGCTTCTTCTTCCTCTTCTGGCGTTTTAGCCTTCACCGCCTCCAGCCCCCTCCATCGACCGAACGACTCTCCTCGTTCCACCAAACTTGCCTCTTCTTTCTTTCCTCGCCGGCAGATCGCTACTATGGCGCTTATCTGCCGTTTCTCCCCTCGTGCATCTCGCGAATGCTGCTTCGCCGCGTGGTTACTTGGTCGCTTGGTTACTTGGTTACTCGGTTACCAAGGTGCTGAGGAAAAAGGACCCCGGTTCCTCCGTCGATTTCTGCGAAACTAAACGGCCCTTTTCCCCTCTCGGCTCCCTTCCTTTCCCTCTTCCTTGTCCCGTTCTCTTTTGTCGTCTCCCCTCTGCTTCGTTCAGCTACGATCAAAGAAACGCTCGTTAACCCTTCGTCGTCTCCAGTTCGTTCTACAACCTCGTTGCCTCTACCTTGCACGCGTTAATTCCGCGCGCAAGCGTTATTTCGAGAAGATATTTCTCGTACTATCGATTGGCTAACCGATTACTTCGCGCCTAGAAGCAACCTTTTCTTTCTTTTCTACCGTTCCGGGTCTCTGGAAACGTTCGCAACGACTGCGAGATATCGCGCTTGTCGCCCAATCTCCGAAGCGATATCGCAGAACCGTTCGTTGAGCCGAACGACGAAAAACACGCCCGAAAACGAATTCGATTGAATTCGAATTTAAGACGAACGGATTACGGATCACCAACGCGCCGTTGAGACTGTCGAAACTGATAAAAGTTTAAAGCTACGAAGGAAGAAAAAAGAACTACTAGGATTCGACGCAATAAAATACTCCGCGTTCGGTTCTCCGAATCGAGCAAACTGTTTGCTACGAAAACAACCTTTCCATGGTTCCAAGTTCCAACACGCTCGAACCTAATCGCCCGCGAGTAGACGCGCGCAACATCGACGCGTTATACGAAAAAAAAAAAAAGAAAATAAAAAGAAAGAGAAGGATATCCGAACGTGTTTTTAAGGCCTTCGACAGTTTCGTTATTTCCGACAACGTGTTTTTTGCGGTTGAAATATGGCGACGATGAGCAGCGTGCATCACGGTTCGCTTTAACTTTCCAAATCGATCGGCAATTTGGCCGTCACGCGAAAAAGGGCGTTAAAGTCTTACGTGGTCGTTTTCGTCACTCCGCGGCGGCGGATCACCGGCTTGCGAACAAGCGGCTATGGCTGCGCTGATTTATAGCGTTAAATCAGAGAATTAACGAGACTCGTCCACGCAGTTACGCGAACGAACTGCGCTTCGTCGGATCGGGCCGCGTGGAACGATTTCGATCGGTCGGAAATTGCGACTTGGATACCAAGTTATTCGACGGGAACGATAATTTCAGGCGCTCGGCGCTCGTGCCACGTAACAATTCGATGCAAAATGGAGTAAAAGAGCCAACCACTGGCAGCCGATATGCGACTCGACGATGGGAAACGTTACGCAAAGTGGACGACTCGAATCGTCGCGTGGATCGCTTTCTAGTTAAAAATTGCGCCTGCTCCGTAATTTTGCGTCTAGTTTTCGAACCTTCGATCGTGCGTTTGTAAGAAGCTTTAGGAAAAATGCAGGGGAAAGGCAAGTGTCTGTAATATCTGTACATAAGTAAACGTCGCTGTGAGCTCGGCGAAATTCATAAACACTGATATAAATTCGTCGCGAGAGAAATATTAAAAATTGAATCGCTCGTCGCTGTGGGATAGGAAACGCGAATAATATCGGAGGAGCGTAGCTGGTAATGTAGAAATTTCTTGACAGTCGAAGATGGGTCGTTTTACTTCCGACGCCGCTACGAACTTTCGATCGTACGCGTGTACGAGAGGGGGGAAGGCAGAGGGAGAGGGAGAGAGAGAGATATCTACCCGATCTGTGGTGAAAATATTTCATTTTACGAGAAAACTGATAATGTTGACGAGTTATTTATACGTGGCATTTATCTCGTGTTGTAATTCGTTTATTTGGATAAGCATGGAAAATAAACGACGTAAAAGTGCGACAAGCGCGAGTAAGAGCGTAAAATGGCGATACCTTCGAGGTCGAAATGTGATGCGCGAATTACGCGAAACGAAATATTTTTTGCCTGACATCTCGTATCGGCATAAGCGGGCTATCTGCGTTTGTCGCTTCGTTCAAAATGCCTGTAATTAATCGTAATGGTAGAAATTAAGTAGCACGATGTTATTATTTCTTTGTTTATTTATTTATTTGGAGTAACACGCGTTTCCCGAACGTAAGACGAAGATCGCTGAAAATGCAATTTTTCTTCGTCGAGAAGTTATGTTTTAATATCGAGATAGAACTTCTCTGGAATTCTACGTCGATCGGCCGTTGCGGTTCGTCGGTTAATTTTATATGCCTATCACGCCCGGATGATCGTGCGTATCTCGAACTTTTCACGCTTGCATTTCGCTGAGATAATGGCACGCGTAATGGTCCAAGTAACATTTATTTTATCCAACTACGATTTTAACCTTTTTAAACTATCGCGCGTTTTCTTTGCTCCTTGCGTAGTTAATTATTTGAACGTAATTTTGTAAATCTAGCGTGACTTTATACGCGTAAAAGGGTTTGAGAAGTACCGTGAAAGAAGAAAAGTTATCAAGAAACGGGTATATCGTCGCGAATCGGCATCGAGTTGCAAGATCTTGTTGGACTCTTTGCCAGCTCGCGTAACTTTAAGGATAAGCGAACGAGACTGTATCTTCGTTCAAGATCTTCTAGTCGACCAAACAGACGCACAAACGCTTGTCTCGTTTTAGCTCGGAAGATCCAAGTGGAAATAATTAACAAGCTGCAACGCGAACCAACCTAACGTAAAATACTTTTTTATCCGTTATCTTCCAAAGTGTTTCGATGTACGCAACATCCGATATTGGGATATCGAGCTACTCGTAGCGCGACAACGTCCTTCGAAAGTAAACACGCCGAGGCTCGCAAGTCGTGTACCGTTCACGCGTGTCTCGGATACTCTCTCTAGGAAGAAATTTCTTAGCTATACGTGCTCTCGACTTGTTACAGGGATTTCGCGTGAAAACTTTCAACTTCGAAGACGAATATTTCTACCGGGTTGTCCGAAAAGTTTCTTTCGTTTTGTAAGGAAATAACGGAGCACCGCGTTCTCCGTTTTATATTACTTTTGTCGAATCACGTATGATCGTGATAATAGAAACGGAACAAGACGGAGCACACGCATGGTCGAATGAAAGAATATAAAACGAAAAGAGGTCGTGCATCTATCATTTCCTTACGAAAGGAAAGGAACTTTCGGGACAACCTAATATTTCGGCAAGGTTGGCCTTACGGTATTTAAAAATCGAATCACGCGTGGTTAACGTATTAAATTAAATGCCTGACGTATCGCGTCGGAATTTCAAAGAAATTATAAGAGACTCAACCTACAAACGCCTCGAGTAAAATTATCAGTATGGAGCGCGTTCTTCGTGTTGTAGATAATTCCTCTTTTTATTCTCCATCGCGGTGATTGTATATTTACTCGTACATTAGATAGGATTCTCTCTTATCCAGTTGATAAAGGGATCGTTTATTTCGAGAGTGGTGTAACTCGACTTTCTTTTTTTTTTTTTCTTTCAATTTTTTTTTTCAGGAGAACGAACATTTTCGTATATGCTTTGACGCGAGCTTTTTATCGCTGAAAATTCATCGAAATTTCCATCAATGAAAACAAGGAGAAACGAGACGCGTTCGTATCGAACCGACCGATATGCTCTATAGTCGATCGTTTTTTATTAGTAGCTGGTATACGCGGCGCGCGTCGGCCAGGCAAACACGTCGCTTCACGACGTTGCAGTCACATGTGAGCAAACACGAGGAGCAAACGATCGGGCGTACGGTCCTTCGAACATAAACGGTGAAAAAGAGCGATGTCGGAAGGGGGCGAATTGCTTGTTTCAATAATACGCCATGCGACCAACGAGTGATTTGTGTTTGAATGAAAATTACGACGGGACATTCGATACCTCCGCAGATGCCCATGCAAATGATACCGGATGGACATCTGCCGGCAACAGCCACAGTGTACCACGATCGTGCTACCATCCTTCCATTTTCTTCGCTAATTTTCCACGGGAAACTTTGCCCTTTCTCTCGAAGAGCCCGGCCGTGCGAAAAATTGCATCAACGGGACGATATCTCGTCGCGATAACGTTTGAAAAAATCATTCTCGATAAAGGTTACTCGTCCCGTGTCCACGTTACGGTAAAAGTTCAATTTCGTCTCGTTCCATTGCGTTACACACGCGCGTAGTTACAATTAGCGAATGCTGTACTATTCTCCTAATTGAATTTTATTTTCTCGAGAGAACCGCGGTTCAAGCTGTGACAGAGAGATTCTAACGGACGATAAGCTGACGCGTTTAATCGACTCTCTCGAGCACTCGGTGCTCCTGTAATTTATGGTTTTCCTGATTGCGCCGATATGCTGCCGCGAACATCACGTCTCGAACGACCGAGTTTCGGACGTGTCTCGTGATGTTTTTTCGCTAAACGCAGGCTTGGATGTAAGAAGGGGGCGACGTATCGTTGTTACGCGAATGGATAAACGTTGGTAAGAGAAACGTTGCTAAAAGACGGATAAACGAAAACACGTCTTGCACTTTGAGAGAGAATTCGTTAAATGGTTTATCGCGTTGAAAGAAAAATCCTATCGAAATTTGCGAAAGAGTAGAAAGGAAATTTCACAAGCTTTCAGAAACGGAGGAAATTGCCGCAACCTGGTATTAAAAACGAAAGCAGTTGCAAGTACGGGGAAGGAAACGGACGCGATCGTTTTTAGTTCTCAGTCACTGTAATCAAGAATCTCGTAGATTCGATAAAATCACGCGGAAAGTATTAAACCGACGCGATATAGAGTTTACGTTAAGTAGAAGAGCCATTAAATAGTGGATTTAATGCGAAAACATCCAACCTCGTTAAATACGAATAGTATTGCTATTACTTAAGCAAGAAACAAGATAACGCGAGACATTTAAATGGCCATTTCGTCGCTATAAAAATGGTATGAATAATACTGTCCGTTCAAGGACCGTACGAGATTTACATCGAGTAACCAAGAATCTCGTATCAGATCCGATGTGACATTTTGCGCGGTGTCTCTGCTCGATCCTAGAACCACGGGTTTCGGTTTTTACTTTTTTACCATATCTAGCGTCCGTTATCGTTGTTGTCGACAGCCGTCGCTTTGTAATATTTTATCGAACTATTTGTTAGTCTGGCTAACATCACAGCGCGTTGTTCAGAAGCGCCACGTGTGGCAGATATTTCGTGAAACGCGTAGGAAACCGCGTGATCGTAAATGGCTAAAGGCTGGAACAACCGTTCGCGGTGTTAACGGAAAATCGAGTGCGTTCGGTTCCAATGGCACAAGCTCGGTGTAAGCTGGCGCGGCACTCGTATAAAGGCGAGTGCGTAAGGAGAACGGCGTGACACCTTCGGTGACAATAAAAACGCATCCATCCATGGGAAAGAAAAATCTCGGCATCTCGGAGCGCCCATGTGCGCCATCGGGCGAACTGGTTGCGCGGAGTTTTTTGGTCGGCTCGAAAAATAGATAAAAATGTGCAAATAAACGCCGGTCGTGGCTCAGGGACAACCGGTTGCCATCTTGCTTTCTTATATAAGTCCCTCCTTGGTCTTAAAGACGTTCCATCGCCGTGCACTCGCTAACATTTGACTTACCTTCGCCTCTGCCTCCCTCCACCTTCCTCTTTCTCTCTTTTCGTTCCTCTCACATCCTTCTCGTCCGTCTCGCTTTCCCCCGCTTTCTCTTTCTTTTCCTTCCCTCTCCGTCTCTCGCGCGACCGTGCGTCTATAGTCGATCGTTTTTCCCTCTTGCCTTCGTCTTTCTCTTCTTTCTCCTCTCTCCTCTCTCCCTCTCTCCCTCTCTCCCTCTCTCCCTCTCTCCCTCTCTCTCTCTCTCTCTCTCTCGTCTCTCTTCTACTACTCTTCCCTCCTTCGCGTTTCCTCCTTTCTTCTCTCTTCCATGCCCTTCTTCTCGACGCTTCTCTCGATCGAACACAGCATACGATACACCATGTATACGTACGTGATTTCTTTCCCCGCTTTATTTCATCTTTCGTATCGTCAACTCGTACGTACGTTAATTTCAATCTCTTCTCTACCGCTAAGAATCTCTTCGTCCTATGCGACGCAAGATCGCACGATACCCAGATTAGTCGCAGGTCCGTTACTCGCAACGAATAAAGAAGTCCTTTCTGTATTTCGATCCAACCTTTTATTTAATCGTACGCGGAATAGGACGCGCGCGTGTCGCCCAACTCTCTTCGTTTCCCAGCTCACGCAGCGTGAAAGAAGCTTCTCCTCCCATAATTTATACGATAATTAGCTGTTCTTTTAACGTCTCTCGCAACTGTTGATCTCGGATCGTACGGCCAACGACACCATTTTTCCCGTTCTTTTTCTTCCATCGACCTGTCGTCCGAGCGCGTACCGAGCGATTTTCTCGAGCAACGGATTAACGAACGATTCGAGTTTACTCGAATCTTCTTTATCGATAGACGTTTCATAGAGAGAGAGAGAGAGAGAGAGAGCTTCTGCGTTTCTCGTCGCTGCTTATTCTTTCAAAAAGCGTGCTCGAACGTTTTCGGACAAACCGACCTTCTTCGATAAACCGTGTCTTTTCTACATTTATCTCTCTCTCTCTCTCTCTCTTTGGCTTTTTCTCCTCGGTTCTTCTCGCCGGTAGAAACAAGCGATCTCTCCTTCTTTCACGACGTTCCTATTTTTCCTCTGCCGATTTGCCTGAAAGCATATACAATGCATAACTTCCCTCTCTTCGCGTACTCTTATTCCGTTCGTTATTTTCGTCTCTTTTTCTATCACAATGCACTCCCACCTTCTCTTTCCACCAATGATTTCCTCTGTTCCTTTATCTTCGACCTCTTCCACCTCTTCCACCTCTCGCTCCTCGTAGCCTTCTCTGCTCCTCTCTTTCATCTCGTTCCTCCCCTTTCTCTCTCGTCTCCGAGCCACCGGATCTCAACTCGGTTACATTTTCAAATATACTTGTCCCATCGGACCGTTCTCCTTTTTTCGTTTTCCTTTTTACCTTTTACCGGTCCGACTACGATCCTTCGTTTCTTCGTTTTTTCAGCCGTTGCAGCGTGGAGACACGCGATCGCCGCTCGCCGCACCAGCAATTACGTATACACGAGTCGATTATATACCTACGTTTTAAGAACGTTTCGACCAACGATCGGATGGATCGACAAACTGTTCGTTCGATCGTAGTTTCGACCTTCAACGATGGCTTTTCAGCAGCCTCTCTTCGTCCGATCGATCCTATCGTTTCGCGTGCGTAGGAATCCGTTGTCGATTTTACCACCGAGTATAAGAACGAATTATTTCGTCGCGATAGAGTGGAACGTAACCGCGAAGAATAAAATTCAAAGTAATCGAGATAGTTTGAATCGGCGTGAAGATCACTGGCAAGAGTGGCGACAACGACGACGACGACGACGACGACGACGACGACGACGACGACGACGACGACGACGACGACGAAGTTAGGATAAGCAAGATAAGGAGATTGAGGAAGGGTGAACGAACGCGTGATACAATAAAACGTGTCTTGACGTTTGCATCGTTCGATCGCGCTTGCACGACGGATATTTTCCAAGACGTGCATCGTGCTCCGACTTGTTCGTTACGTTCGCGCCAAATTACAAATATTTACCGTTGTAAAACCTGCGAATACGGTTTCGAGAATTTATCGTTGGCCACTGGCAAGTTGTATGTTGAAATTGTCGATCGAGTTCTATCTCGCCTAAATTTGTCGACTCGTCCGACGTACTTTCGATCGCCGAAACAATTCTACGTCGTATGCATGCGTCGTATAGTATACGGCGTACAGGACGTTCCACGCGACCGGGACGAGCCGTAGAGTTAAAACGATGGACGGAAAAAAGTCTCGTTGGAAGAGTTAAGCAAATGTGTACGTAATAATAGACGAAACGCGTTACGAAATTGGAGACGTTTCAAAGATTTTCACATCGCCTCTGTCCTTTTCAACGGAGCTATGCGTTTTTTCGTTTTCTGCGAAAAAGAAGCACGAGGTTACGGACAATAGGAGTCCGACAGGAGAAAGACCGTCGAAATTTCTAAACACCAAGGCACAAACGTAAACGTTTGTTCGTATAGGAGTCGAGGAACGTGTTCGGCAAATCGGGCCTCGCGCTAACGGTTGGAATAAGGAGGATATTTCGACTGTAATTTTGTAAAACTTTGCGTACGAGAAAGGAGGAAAAAGGCAGAACGGCCGCGTTTACGTTCTCCTCGTCTCTTGTACGTTAAATCCGGTAAGATTGCAATCGAAATATCGTAGAAACCAAGCATTTTCCGCTCCCAGTACCTCGATATCTCTTTCCGTAGAGAATTAAAAAATCCATCGAACGGTTTATGAAAAAGACGCGCAGTTCGATCACAACCCTGGCATAATCTCCTTTGCAAAGCCTTCGCTTTCTATCGTCTTTCTGAACCGTTCGATCTTTCCCAGTGAAATATTTTTTCTAGCGTCTCTTTCTTCACCGAACACCCTGTATATAATAGCTTTTGACCGCGATTATCAATCCCGACCCTAATACGCCTCTATACGCGTATCTCCGCGTGCAAGGCACGAGCCTGAAATTCATCCGCTTCACTCGCAACACCCTGTATCACCGCGCGTCAGGTCGTAACGCAAGAAATCCCTCGATCCAACGTTTCCGTGGACCCGCGAGCAGCGGTGTGGGTCGCTCGGTACTTAAGTTTAAGTTAAAAGGGGCCCGGGACTCGTTTCTGGTTTCTGACCGTTCTACTCGGGATCCTCGCCTCCTCGCCGGAGATCTACCTGCGACGCAGGGGGCTGATCCGTCCGCGAGATATTTTTCATCGCTCTAGGTTACGGGGTAAGTTACCGTGGTTGGCAACACTTGACTCCACGGTGCAAGGTTACGGTAGGCGGACTCCGTCTCATCCTCCTCCTCCTCCTCCTCCTCTCCTTTTCTCTCGTCTCTCATCGTATAGAAAATATACCCATAAACTCTGGCCGTGCGTGTGTACAGCGGGCATTCGGAGTTACACCCACGTGTGTTTTACGTGGTCGCACACAGGCGCGCGCGCGCGCGCTTCTAGCGCACAAAGAAGCACGCAAACCGGGTGCAACGCGTGAAAGAGGAGGACAGGGTGCGAACGGATCGGACAGAGAAGAGCAGACCGGTCGAGGAGGATGAAAGCGTGTTGTGAAAGGAACATCGAGTCGGAGTTTGGTCGAGGGAACGGGTGAAAGACGAAAGAGAGAAGAGGAGGGAAAGGCGGAGAGGTGGGCGAGGATGAGAGATGGCTGACGAGGAGGATGGGTTGATAAGTTGCGGGAAAGAGAGGGAGGGGGGGAGTAAATAAGGAGAGTCGGCCGTTGGGAGCCGTGGGACGAGCGAGAAGGAGGAAGAAGAAGAAGAAGAAGAGGGATAATGGTAAAAAAAGGGGAAGAGGAGAGGGGCAGAGTAAAAGGAAAAAGTCAAAGGGTAAATGAGCCGAGAGGCTGGGGAAGGAGGAAGGGATCGTGGAAAGGAGCAACGGAGAATAGAAAGGGAAAGGGAAAGGGAAAGGGTGAGTAGGAAAGGGAGTAAATAAGGAAGCCGTAGGGGAATGGAAACGGGGAAGGAAGCGGAATGCGTGTCGGCTGTGCGTGCGCGCTTATTCCCGTAGGAATACAAATATTCTCTATTAACGCTTCGACTCTCGAAAGCATAGTCCTTGACGCGACGTAATTCGTAGACTTTTTAACGCGTTCCAACGCTTATTTCGTGTCTCTTACGGGCCGTTTTATCTCGTTGTGCGTATTCGTCGACGCGTGCGACGTAAATTCGGAATTATCGTACTCGGAGAAAGAAACGGCGATAAGGAGCCGAGTAAAGCGGCGAACGATAGAAAACAAAATAAAGCGCGCGAGGCGGGAAGTAAAAGGAAAAAATTGACAACGCGAGAAGGCGGAAGGTGAAGCGGAGAGAAGCGCAGGGGAAACAAGAGGCGAAAAAAGAAAGCAGCGAGACGAAGAGAAGCTTCTGCGCGGCATACGTGCGAGTTAAACATACGGGAGACGCTTGTCGGTGAAAAATGTGGATTTATCGGCGGTGCTCGTAAAGCGCGACAAGAAAAACGTTTTCGCTCGCGACGCCGCGACAGCCAGGTCTTTGCGCGTCTTCGAAAACAACGTCGCGCTGCGGTGTCCATGCCATTAAGAGTTTAACGTATTTCATTTGCGCGTGCTTCGGCAACGCTAATTCTCTCGTCGATATTTTCCTACCGCGCGTAACGATGTCGCTCGAAATTCCCCTGTCGCTTGCTCCGTCGAAAATCTCGTACCTCGACTTTTTGATCGAAGACGGTCGCACGATGGATTTTGCATACACGGAACGATATCGAGCGATGCGAAGACGCGCGTTTTCCAAGCTTTTATACGATCGATCGACGCGCGAGTTATTCCAGAGACGCGATTACGCACACCTTCGCTGAATACGCGATAAAAACAATCAACGTAACGGCGTACGGACAGACTAGACGATAAATCCAGCTAAAAGTCATTAAGATTCCAATAGAAACCAAGTTCGGAGACGCGGCAGCGGTTAGAAAAAATCAAGAGAAGCGAATGCCGCGGTAACGGCGATGGCTAAGCGACTGGTTTATGCGTATGTATGAGGCTCGAGCAGCGGACTCGAACGTTTACCATGCGACTCTGATAACCCGGGCTCGCCGTTGATAATGAGCTTTGTCGAGGAGTATCGATCGAACGGTCACGACTCGCGTTATATTGTGCAATTCGTACGATAAATACCTCGGTGAGAAAATAAACCACGGATTTCAGCGTTTTTGCCGATCTAACTGCTAATTATTCCCATCTCCGCGTAACGCTTCTTTTTACTCGCTGATCCGAGATTCTTTCGTTTTAACGAAATCGATACGCGTATACGTTTTACTCGAACGTGCTCGACACGGCGATATGGCTTTGCACCGAGATTACGATTCGACGCGAGCTTACACGATTAGAAAAGCGAGCAACGTTTTACTCGCTGTTCGTTTCGGAGAAAGGCGAGTAAAAAAAATTGGAGGCAATTTATCAGAATTAGTTGTGGGACGAGCAGAGTCTTTTTATGGCTTACCATAATTCACCTCTTTGTGCAACATTGGAGCGTGTGCGCGCTCTTTCGGAAAAAACAAAGCTTACGTAGTACGCGAGTACAACGAGGACGAAGCCAGAACGCGGGTGCGATGCACTCGACAAGGACAACTCGTGTTTTCATAAACTCCGTTAATGAAACACACGCGCGTAAAATGTTCCCCGTCCTCGTCGACGTCTTTTTCCCTACCTTCTACACGCTCCACACTCTACTATTTCCAATTCAATGTGGCTCGAGAAAGCTAACAATAGCCTGACTAAATCGTCTTGGTATTTATTAGCGAATATCCGAGGAATTCTAATTCGATTCGCTGAATTCACCTGCGTATAGACCTTGTCGTTTGGTGAAAACATCGAAAGTGGCGTTAATCAGACCGAAAAATAACGACGTAGCGAAGAAAGTAAAACGAAAGGACACAGCGATGCGGTTAAAATTTATTTTTCCACGGAGTACTTGGATCGCGATGTATACGGCGGCGTTCTCTCAGCAAAAATTATCCTTCTTTCGGTCGATTATTTTTCGCACGTAACAGGCGTTCGAACTTTTTCTTTCTTCTCTCGTTAAATTCTACCTTAAATTCAGCCGTCGTACGGTTTAAGGTTCTTACCGAACGAATGCAACGACAACCGTCGCACGATAGCAGTTAAGTCAACAGATACGCTTTTGTCCACGATAAAAGCTTCTTATCATCCGCGTCTGAGTTCGTGTTCCCCTTCGTTACAATGACAATGAGAGCGCTAACAGGAATAGAATAAATGTGGCGGTAAAAAGGCGAGTGGTGTCTCGACTTTTATTCGTTCGTTCTCTTCGCGACATAATAAGCAGATAATGAAGCTTAACGTATTAAACAACGCGCGATAAGACAGAGAGATGATAACGGTATATCGATAACAGAATCTCTCGCGGAGCAGTTATAAATTAGCAGTTGTAAATTAGTTTCAACGATAAGAAAATGAATTTTTTATTTTCGACCACAGTGTATCGGGTTTTATCGTTTTTCTATAGAATCGGAATTTTTAAAAGGAAAATTTTCTTTCGATCGAAGATCGGCCATAGATATCGCGTGCTATAGCCAAGAATAAAAGTAGCGCTGATAAAAGTAAATCTCTAATTCGTTCAACGTAGAGTTCTTTGCCTACGTTAACGTTATTTTTTCGCATTCTTGGCGGTTTTCTCGCTCGAACGAAACGTATAGGTGTACGTATCCTTTATTTCCATCTGACTTCCGGCTCTGCGGTGACTTTCAGTTACACATACGAAATAAATCGGGACAATAACCGTAAAGCTTACGCGTGAACAAAACGCATACGTAATAAACCGTAACGATACTATGGAATTTAACCTAGACTCTGTTAGCTTTACGTTCAAGTACCTACGTCTATCCTTATAATTCGTATCGTTATCAACCTATATAAATGTGTATCTTATATTATTCCTATTACCCTTTATCACCTTTACCTTTTATCTCTCTTTGTCAGTTTAATTTCTCAGTTCAATTCTCCTCCGAACCGTCCCCTTTTCTTTCTCCTTTTCTCTCCGAAACGTATCAGGTAAAATACGGTGTAAATGAATTTACACGCCGTCTACCTTTTTAAGATTGCTCTAATATTTTTATCCGTTCTAGGAATTATATTTCAAGTTTGTGATTTGAACGATCACATTGAAATAATAGTTAACGTTTAGAAAATAAAGCTACAATTTATCGCTGACAAACCGTTGACGAGGATTTATGGCAAGGGAAATTTGTTAAAGTAATGATTTACAATTATGCAGGGACGAGGAGGTTTCTCGTCTTATCCACGGTTCGACGCTTTTAAAGATACACTCCACGCGTTTCGTAGATTGTTTTATTCAAATATTTGTTAAATCTCTTCGCGTTATTACATTTTATTCGAGGATTCACGCGGTAGAATATTCTTATCGAATGTCTCTTGTTATCGCGTTGTCTAAAGATTTTCATAGACGGTGCATCGCCCGTAAACCTACGTTATTTCGTATCTCTTTCGAGAATTCGATTTCAAATTTATCGACCGAAGCGTCGAAACGGAACGTTTGCTTTTCGGAATCACGATGCGAAATAGTTTCGTTTAATCGTTTCGCGTGAAACAAAAAACAAAAGAACAAATAAAGATTATCGATGATTTAACGAACACGATCGGGAAAACGGAAACACCCTGTAGAGTGAACGGAGACTCGATGTGTTAGCGGAAAACACGGTTGAATCAGAAAGACGACGGCGTGGCACTGCGTGCTGAAAATACGACACCCTTCTTCGCTCTTCTCCGTAGCTTTCATTGACCCGCCAAGGACTCGTTCGGTACCTTGCTTTTGTTGTATGTAAATTAACAGCCGAGAGACGCGAGAATACGAAAGGAGACGCAAAGACGACGCACGCGTCTTTCTCGGCGCTGTGCCCGCCGCTTCTTGTCCGCTCGTGCCAACCCAGTAACAGTAACAAACCCGATTGCACGAATTCTTCCAGTCGTCCAATTCCTGCTTTCACCATATTTTACGTTCACGCTTTATTCTTCTCGTATATCAACCGAATGAATGGTTACACCTGTACACACCTACACCCGTGCGATTTAATTAGTTCTTTCACCTGCGCCGCGAACGATATAAAAGCCTGGAAATATGTCGGACGTGTCGCAGGTGTGGACGACTATACATTTGAAACGTAATCGGCAATTGTCTGTTTTGGAAAAACAGCTAAACGTAAGTAGTTTACACGTACCTATAGGTATAGAGTACTTGTACAAATAGACATGTATATGTAATGTAAAATCACACTCGCATATGCGTATGTGTATATATATCGTGTATATGGTATGTATATCGTGTATATATATACAGGGCGTCCCAAAATGTCGGGACAAAACTTACGTCGAGTAGGTAAAAATATCGATACAAACTTACGCGAACGAAGATGCTTTGTTCGAGAGTCGTATGGACTCGAAAATTTGATCGATCGTTTTGACGGTTATAATCTAATAAACGTTGAAAGTTTTTTCCTTCTGCAAGGTGCAAGGCTCCCATTCGTCGAACGAAATTCCATTCTGTACAACGAGTCTTGAGAACAACTTTGCCAGAAATCTTTGAACGCTTATAACTTTTCGACAAAGCGCTTTCGAACCACGAGTTTATCCGAATCTTTTTACCTACTCCACCTTATTGACACGTAGTATAAGTTCCACGCGGAAATATTTTGTTCCGGTCTTTTCGAACACCGTGTGCGTATACGCGATATACGAAAGAAAACTTGCGATAATTTATTCGCAAGAGTCGGAGGAAAGCATCTGTTAAAGAGTCGGCGCATAGTCGCACGACGCCGATGCTATTTCCAACGAATGGATATCTCCAAATACACCGTGTACATCATATTTATAGAATTCTTTCCAAGATAATTACGAATACTCTTTCGAGTGGAAATCGCACAGCGGGCTAGGTAGGTAGGTATACAATTGCTTTTCATTTAAAATGCCTCGATGTTACGCGGAACTTTAGAAGCTACAGATAACAATAGATTCGATGATTTATTACAACGATTTAAAGTTTCTTTAAAGTCTAGTCTTGACGCGATTTAATTATTTACGGATGTTGCATTTCTCGGTTCCGCGTTTCGATTTTGTGCTCGAAGGAAATTCAACTTTGCGTTTCTCGATGTAGGGACACGTAGAAACGACCTCGACCATGTTTCAAAATTATACGCTGTGCCGATGGCATCGTAATTACGACTCGCAACGGTAACGAGCGTCAACGTTGTGAAAGCAACTAATCGAAATTGCGGTTAATGACCAAACCAGTTGATCAATTAACTTCGTCCCTACTATATCATTCGTCTACGTCATGTACAAATACCTTTATTCGCCTTGTCCGCCTTTATAGGCGTAGAATTTCATGGTTGCACCGTTCCTTCGTTTCCGACAATACGTCCGTACTTTTTCCGTGGATCCAGCAAATGGATCGATCCAAAGATCGATCGAAAACACGTAAACTTCGATACGAACCTATTTAGACATGCGCGTGTACTCTTTTGCCGTTTTCCATTTAGCAACGAAATAACGAAGGCGACTTTGTAATTTCGATTCTCCGGAACCTTAAATTAACTTTCCATGCTGTAAATAACAGGTGGTGAAAAAAGAAAAGGTGTTCGCGTATATCCGTGGCTTGGTTGAAACTTGCACTTTCGCGCACCTGAATTTCGTACAGCAAATTGCAATTTAACCTCGTATTTATTGCACTTTCTCCTTCCTTTTTCACATAATTAATATTTCCTTTTCTTTTTTGTACACAATTATTAAGATTATTTCAGACGTTTAAAGTTACCGCGTTACTTAATCGCGTGCACGTATTTCCCTGCCTACTAACAAGTATTATAGTCTTCTTCCTGTTCTTATACGTTTCTGTGTTATTTATTTGAGAATTTCATCCGATCGAAAAGGTCATTGGCAACTATTGCAGGGGAGAGTTATTCGCGTATCCAACGGTTTCGATCCTGCGTCTGAAAAATCAAACGAGAACCAAAGACGTATCGCATTACCGACATCGAATGCATCAAACAAAGTACCTATACTCGCATGTATGTAGATCCAGGGACCGTAGCGATCGTTTGAACCGAAGCTACGCACAGGTTCACAGTCGTGAAAGGGTCAACAGTCGACGACCAAGTTATTTACAATTAACTGAACCAAGTTTCAAGCTGCACAGCTGGCGGCTGGTGGCGATGGTTTAAAAATTGCCGACAGGCCGCGGCCCGCGCCGAAGCAAAGCAAGGCACGGCAACGCAAGGCAAGGCAAGGCAAGGCAAGGCAAGGCAAGGCAAGGCAACACGACGCGACGCGCGCGCTAGCCTTCTTACGAACGATTCGATGCCGCGTAATAACGGCTGCAACGACGCTTTCTGACAAATAGAAATGCTCGTCGTAACGGAGCTTTAAAAGCGGCAGTCAAAGGATCTTCGGCGAGACGTAGCCTACGTCGTAGTGGCGACCGCGCAGCTACGCGTAGATAGGACAAGCGGATGCGATAGGTATCTGCACCAATCCGCGGTTCAGGGTGAGCCTTGTTCGCACCATCCGTAAATTACGGCCATGCTTCGGCGAGCTGATCCTTCTTTACCTGAAAATTAACCTTTCGATCGTCTCGTCGATGCCACCGCTCTGCCAGATGTCCCCGACCACTGTCCTCCCAAACCTTCAAATTGGCAACTTCTTACAAAAATAAAAATAAAAATAAAACGATAAAAAGTAGACGAAGAAATTAGAGGAGCGCGGAAACATACCAGTCGCGCACGAGTTAATTGAGTAATCGAGATAAATATATTGGGCAACGTTTGCCGCGAAGATGACTTTTACCTGATTCCTCGGTCGACGCGGTAAATGTCAGCAGCGTTCAGCCGCGTGTTCGTGGTAATTTTTAAAGCAGCCTCTTTTTGCTATCCACGCGATGAGCGATCGATCGAACGTCCGATTTTAGAGAAACGATACGTCGCGAATGATTCCATTGTTCGAAGTAACGTTTTCGCTTTGTAATTTTTCCCCGAATGTCTAATTTAAACGATCGTTCGGTCATTTCCTTTGAATTATATTTTCCCGTTCAACTAGTCGAGTTCTGGTAAACACGTACGCGCGTGGCGTATATAATACGTATAAATTATTCCGCATTGTTGGCGAAACATCGTTAATCGTTTGAAACATCGTGTTCGATCAATGCTCCGATACATAACGTTCCGATTTTAATTACAAAATTGCCAACGTTTTAACCGTCGAAATTAATTGCCGGGATAACTTACGTTATTCGAACTTAATCCTCCGAATAACCAAGATAAATACTATACTATAGTCCATTTTTCATTTAATAACGTTTCATCTCACATACGGACGGCAACGTAAAACGAGTGAAAGTTGTTGCAAACGACGGTGGGCAGACCGAGCACGGGCAACGGTTAAAAGCTACCATAACAGGAGATGACATTCCTCTTTACTATGGTAATTTATTCCTTTCGTTTTCCATAAATAATCTTTCTTTCCACATCCGAAGATCTCGATTCTTTTGATATGCAAACGAACGCGTTTCCTAATCGTTTCGCTGTTTTCCCCGCCTCTTATCTAAACTCTAAGACTAAACTCTAAGACGGTCGACGTTAAACGAACACGAGAAATATGTACGCAACGCGTAATTAATAAAACGTGTAACAATAAAATATGATCAAAGAATAGTCTGTCGTGGAAGATACGCGCTAGAAAACGCAAAGACGTTGATAGCGTCGTTTCTCGGAAACCGATAAGAATTCGTTTCGGTGCTTGTAACGCGTGATCCGTCAAATAAAATACCCCGTGTGGTTTCACACAGCGCGACACACACGGAGAAAACTTGCGCGCGTCGGGAACAGGTAGGAATTTTCGACGTATTTTGAAAATTTGATAAATATCGTTTACGGTTGAACGTTAAGCGGCCCGTACCAGGTTGGCGTTTCGTTTCACCGCGTCATCGATTTATATCGACGAGCGTATTCTTTGCGCGACAAAGTATTTCTCGAGAAGTATAATTTACGTTATTTGTTTAATCAAAACGTATTAAAGCCTGCGTCTTCCTTGAGAATTATCTTCCATTACACGTGGATTGGCCATTTGTCGGACAATTCGTCATTGTCAGTTTCCAAGGAACAAATTGTTTACGGATAATTTTGAACGTTTGAAAATATTGCCTTATCGAGATTACGCGGCGCGCGTGAAATACGCACGCGCAAAGTACGAAAGATGTATCGGCGGACGTGATCGAGTAGCCTGTCAGCGTACATCGTAATTGCACGCACCGAGATTTCTATTTGTCTCGCCGGACGATCTCCGTGCTCCTCGTTTGCGCCGTAAAATGGTTACACGTACGAGTCGTTCGATTCCATTACGTTACAGTTTCCTCTAGGACTTTGATGGGACGCGTCACGCCTCGACTCGCCGTTGCTGAGTTTTCGACGACACCAGGAAGATGGTCGAAAAGATCCAACAACGTATTGGGTGCATAGGTGCGTATAGCGAGAAAATTCGACGGTTGGCGATTGGCTCGTCAAATTCAAGGAACGAAGTTTTACATCCAGCCTAAAACCTCTATCGTGACGAGTTTCGTTAGTTTGGACACTGCTGGAAAAATTCCCCCTTCGGTCGTACTCGTCCGATTAACGTTCGAATCTCGATATCTGTGTAGGTAATACGGAAAGAAGAAAAAATTCGTACGGCATCGGAAGATTTATAACGCGAAAGTTAAAAATATCGGTTTAAAACAATATCGGTAAATCATGGCGGGAAATCGCGCCGAAGTCGGGAATACGGTAATTTCCGGTAGTAACTCAGCGCGGACGCGAAAAGTCATTGAAAATAAACGGAAATTACAGTCCGTGCGTTCTCTATCCGTCTGTATGCAAGGTAAGGTCTCGAAAATACAAGCGAACATTGTACGTTCGCTTGGCTGGTAGCTGAGGTCGCCAGTTTGAAGCCTGAATGGCAGACGTTCGGCCGTATTTTATCCTCTCTTGTTGCTTCTTCAGCTTCTCTGCCATTTCCAGCCGGCTCTCTATAACGTTTCATTATTACGGGCCGGCCACGCTGTCCGTGATTTATCTCGAGGCATACGTTTTCTTCAGGAAAGAAGGATCGAGCGGCGCTACGTGTCTTCCTCGCGAGGATCTCCGTCGCTGGATGAAGCGGTCGAGTCTTCGCGATCGAGCGGCGCGACGAGACCGAGGACGCGATCGAACTATGAAAATATGTTCGAAAATGTCTCTCGGCGACACTGTTACGTAAGATACGCGCGTGTCATACTGTATTTGTCGTTAGGGGGACGCGTAGAATCGGAGTAGAACGAGCGATGGAATCGGATGGAACGATCAGCGACGGCGGAAGAGAAGAAAGTCAATCGATATAAGTGGCGCAGCTTTCGAAAGCGAAAGTCCTCGTTGCTCGTATAGCTCTTTTATACAGTCGTGTACGTAAGTATGTAAGTACGCGTTCAAGCGCGATAAAAACATTGAGCAACCGGATGCCGGATGCCGTAGCCCTGGCCACGAAAATCGGCCCGGCCTCTTCTCGGCCTCCTGCCCGAGGCCTTGAAGAGTTTCAAGCACTCGTACTCGGTTCTATTTTCAAGTGTGCCCATTGCCGGAGCCTCGCGCAAACTCTCCGCTCTCTGCCGAACGGATTTTTCGATGTTACGGATTTTCGATGTGAAAAAACCACCGGCTTTAAGATTCTACGTTGAGTTACCGAATGAGCGAATAAACTTATCGTCGCTGTATTATTATCGCTGTTATCGACGCTCGTCTTTCTTTCTCGTTCACCGAGTCGCGCGAACGACGCATCGAGCTTACCATGCAATTACTATTATACGTTAACGCGCATCGCGGTATGTGACTTTGACTTTACGATATTTCGCAGCAACGATCGCGTATATTTTCCTACGCTTCGCCTGGTTCGTCCGTTGACGAAACGAGACGTTGCGAATTGATCGTCGATCGACGATGGTTGGTAATCGGCCAATCGCTGCTAGCGCGAGAATAGGACGTTATCGAGGCCGAAGAGTACAAGAGTCGAAACGATCGTATCCAGGGTTGACGCGCGAGGTCAAGAGAGATCAAAAGGAACGCTGTGCAAGCATTTGAACACGCGGCTGACATCGGAACAACGAATTAATTAAACAATTAAATTCACCGCGCGATCATAAGGAACAATTAAGGTCGTACATCGAAGCGGAAACTGGTGTTCCCTCCGCTCTTCGGTTCAACTATCGTCGGGCTGACGTTTACAAGCTTAACTGGACGGTTACCAGTTTTTAGAATGAGCGTTTTTAGAATGGGGCTTTGTACAGAGAGCCGAGCATCCAACCGATTAAAGTTCGGGATAGAGTTTAATTGGACGACCGGGAGAGGCAGAAGCGCTGCAACGAGCTGCTAATTAAGCAATTATCGTCACAGCCGCGACTCCTTCTATTATCGCACCCGTTGGAAAATCGACCGATATCGTATAATTTTCTCGAACCGATTCGTTGGGTACCCGGTTGGTCGATCGTTGGTCGCATAGTTTCATTTGTGTATAGGGTCTCTTTGCAACTCCGCTGATGGAAATCGACGAAATAGTTTGATTCGACGATTCAGTTCTTTCGATGCAAATTTACCGTTGAATTCTATACCGTTTTGTAATATACGTGGCATGGGCGAGCGATTTATCGCAAGCGATACTGTTTCCAAATAATTCCTGTAATTCATCTTCGCTCGACGATTCTAAAGGAGAGTAAAATACAGTAAAGCGAATATATTTAATAATAATGAATTGGTGGAGTTGCGGCGTTGACGGTATTACAAGATAACAAGGTAACGAGTTTTGCTAATCGTTATTACACCGACCTATTTTCCTATAGAGGCGCATAAACGTCTATTGTATCGCATGATAGCTCGAGTGCTTTATTCTAATACCTAGGGCTACCACACGACGTATGCATGGATCGATCTGCTGTAATGGAATTTCGAGATTTACGAATTAACCGCCGTTGAGAAGTTCCACTGTCGCTGAAACGGAACGAACCGTTATTTCTCATTTTGTAACGGCGAGAAAATTGTATTTGGCAAGCCGTGTTTACCGGTGCTTTGCTCTATACCGTGTTGACACGCGTGATCTATTAAGTATAACAAGCTATATCGGATTTCAAGACAACCTCGATACGGTTTGTCTTGAAAGCCGATACCATTGGGTCGAGGTACGAATGAAACGTCGTTTTCTCAAATAAAATTAAATTCCTCCGCTCGATTACCTATAAATTTAGTGGAAATAATTTCCCCGCGATTCCGCGTATTTCTCCATCGATCGATCAACCCCGTTTCCTCAAATTGACAAGAGACAAATTCGAACTCGAACACGTCGTTGAAAAATAAAAATCTACTATCGACATTTCGGATATTTAGATGAAACGAAGGTATCAGGTTTGTTGCTGTCTGATCGTGGATGGTGCAGCGGATCGGTGGATGCGAAGGCTGATAAATTTGGCAACCACTGGATTATCGTGGGTTGTTGGAAGCGAAGTGGAAGACGCAAGAAGGCAAGAAGCTCCTTCCGAACAATATGCCAGATTAAAATGGAAAGTTGCGCGAGATTTCTGCCGTTACAATTGAAAGTGGCCGCTTACCGCTTACGGAGCGACTTTCAATGTAATCTCGTCGGTGCAGCAGAAGACACGTTTGCAGTTCGCGAAAGTCGAGCGACGTTTATGTCGACGAGACAGGATTGCTACTCGTGTTTACGTGGTTACAGCCACGAAACGAGACGTCGTAACTGGTTGTGTTCCACTGAAAGCAGAAAATGGGTGGCCGGCCGTGGTCGGAAAAGGAATTCCCTTTGATTTCCATAGGCTGAAGCCAGATGGAAGTTTGCAAGGAAATAGATTCGTATCGGTTGATCGTTTGCTCGGTACCTTTTTCGTTATTCTATGTGATAAAACGATATCCGATCGATTGTTAGATCGCTCTGTGAATGACGCGTCTGCGTCGTTTGCTCGTCTCCTCTCTAGCGAGGAAATTGAAATGTCGCCATTATCCATTCCCTCCGATGCAAAGAAAAATACCCGAAATGAAAATTTACGAATTATCGTCGACCGACCGAATCGAAAGTGGTTACTACGTTTCGCACGCCTCTGTACGCGCGTGTTATTGTCGGAAATTTGTAAACTCTTTACGCTATAATTACCATATAGACTACATGCGCGTTTATGCAAATGCATATTTTTATGCAAGCTACATAAACAAAGGGGATTTAGGAATCGTTAATTTGTCGTCGGAGAATCGAACGAATCCCTTCTTTTTCATGCAAGCATTGGAATAAATACTTTTGCGTATCGTACTGCGTATTTTCTTCATACGTATGTCTATATATTATCTCGCATATATTTCGCATGTTTCGATATATTGTAATCGCGTAAACATCCGCACGCAGACTAATCATTGCACTTGCCGTGCGAGCGCGCGATATTGCAATCGTATTAACGTGCGAGTGGAGAGTCGAACGATACGAGTCACTGAATTTCAAGAAGTCGCTTCGTTTCGTCATAATCGTAACACTTTCGTCGTTCTATTTATTTATAATTCTCGCGTGTGTAAATAACCGTGCGCCGATTCGCAGATTCGAGCTCGATAATCGAGAAATCGAAAGGATGACGCGGAAACGAGGAGAAAAAAGTGCATGGCGTGTCCGGCGAAACAGTTGTATCTTGCGTTTCTAATCGAGAAAACGAACGAGCATAATTTTTTAGAACGCCTAGATTATCTTGGTTTCTTAACGCGATTGCCTAGTTTCTCAAACCCAAACAAATTTTCTCTTTCTCGTAAACGAGATCGTGTACGTAAATCGAAAAGTTTCGAGACGGGTGAAAATTTCGGAAATTCGCCGGTCTGTGTTTTGCGAACGGTTTACGGTTATAATATAATTATAGTCGAATGTGTGATTTACATAGAGCGTTGTAAAAGAGTTATAAAAAAATGTTTTCTACTCTAGAGGAGATGCGAAGCATCGTTGTAAAGTATGTAAAGTATCATTCTGATCGATCAAAGACGATCGAACAGCTGGACGGTTCTAATATGCATAAGTGGCGGAAAAGGACAAAAGAGGATCGGCGAGTCGACGAATCGGCGTTCATCGCGATTAGCTATCCACGCGCGGTAAATATTTTTAGAATGCGGAACAGGGAAACCAGCTGGCCAAGGTCAAAATGGGGAGAGGAGAGGTTGGAACGCAGGCTCGTGGTGCCGCCGCACGACCGATACCTTTTGGAGAACGATCAAGAAACGTCCCCGGCCACGTCGAACGATCGAACGCGGGGACTGACTTTTATTATGTTGGCTATGTCGCCTGGCATGGCCTCGCCTTAATCCCCACCGCTTACACGCTCTTCCGGGGTCTGGCTGACCCCGCTCGTAAAGCGGATTTAATTTACCCTTTGTCCCTGTAGTTTTTGCTACAGTCTTTCCACTGTTGCGCGTTTTCCTTTTTCTTTTTCGTTTTCCTCTCTTTTCTCATCTTTTTCTTAGTCGGATACGATCGGAGTTGTTTTCTCGGAAAAGGATCGTTTCTACGGTAGAATTAAACTGAAATTTCTTTCGAAAGCACGATAGAGAAAGTTTAACAAGAATGTACGGCGAATCATCGAGTGGCTTATTAAAAACTAGCTTTCCGACACAATTATATTTTTAAACGAAACTGCTACTGCGGCTTACGCAATAAGTTGTTTTACCTTATTGTTCTACGTACAGCCTTACATACCTGTAATAACGAAGTAGATTGGCGACTCGGAATTTAACACGTCTCGTAAATATACTTTTTCGATGGAAAAATATCGTTTCGTTTCATCAAAGTTTCAAATTAAGGCAAAAATGTGCGAGCAAAAGTTGCATCGTTCTAGTCACCTCGTTCTATCTTTTGCTATACTTGTGTACATTTTCCTACCTATCTTTAATTGGAAAGGAATCACAGTCCGTCCCGGTCTCCACAGAATTCACCGAGTCACCGTAAGTGTTTTATAGTATTTTCTGCTTTAACGATAACGTAGATAGTGGAAGCGCGGACGAATCGAAAGACAACGTTGGGTAGTATTCCGAACGTGAAACTATTCGTCTGATTACGCTGTCCATTTTGTAGATATAGTATCTATAAGTATTCGTATAGTAACGTAATACAATGCATATAATACTTTTAGTACCATAGAAAGAAACAAAGAGATCTTAACGACAGGCAATACTTGGTGTAATGTTAAATTATTAACGTAAATCGGTGTCTTCTCTACGGTGTCGATCTACGAGCGAAAAATTATCGAGACTCCCAGGTTAAATTGTACGGTAACTTTAAATTACAGTTACAAGGTTAGGAATTAATATTTTCTGTCGCGTATACGTTTGAGATATTGACAAGTTACGATCGATGTAATAACGTTGTACCGTGACGATGTAATTATAACACTTTCGATGTGAATTTAAATTCTACTTGGAAATGTTGAATACGTTTACGCAATTTGTATAATCGTTTCTACGTATTAAATGTACTCGAGCAGCGCCGAGTGTTGAAACAGTTATCGCTTTTAATTATTACGATATTATTGTAACTTGAAATTTTATCAAAGTTCTTGGAGATAAAACGAGATGTTTACGCTTCGGATACACCAGTGGGAAAAACGAAACGAACTAAACAACTTACGATTAAAACCTGTATGATCGGCGAATTCTAATTCTCTTGAAATATTTTTATTCTATTTACATACACCTTAAGCGTATATAGCGTATGTGTATATGTAGCAGCCGAGCAATTTTAGACGTAATATTTCGAAATGCGAAACGCTCGAATCGTGCAGGCGAATTGACGACTCGAAGCCAGGCCCGAATAAAATAAAATATGGCGAAGATGAGGGAGCACTGGGGCGAGTGGCGCGTGCAATTTTCCCGCGTGTGCGCCAGTACACGCAGGAGGAAAACCCTCGGCCTGCTGGTCTAAATGCAGAGGCCTGTTGTCTGTAAGGAAATTATTTTATTTGAAACGATCGGCCGTAGAATTATATGCGAGTGTAGCGGAGCCAGGTTTAAACGCAGCCAAAACAAAACGAGCAATCGTGGCTCCCGATTTGCGAATTCTCGGTCTCTACGATGATGCTGCCGAGGGAATGAGCGACTTTTACCTCTCATTGTCTTTGGCCGATCGCCAAGAATCTTGGGAATCTTCCGTGGCTCGTGTAAACTCGTCCACCGAACGCTGCGAATACATTTTCCATGTCAGCGGAGAATCCCGACTTTTCCATCTAGGTAATTGTAAACGTTGCATAGTTACTCGCTGGAAATCGCGTCTGTTGAATCGCAAGGGAATTTTGAGCGTTGTTGCGCATTCGTCGTTTATTCTTGTCACGTTACGCTCGAAATTAGAATCTTAATGGAGTTTGGAAATTCCATCGCGTCGAGGCAATTACGGAATGAATTGTCCGTCGTAGGAAACGATTCTGTGCTTTTCCAAACGAAATAACGTTCGCACGACTCTTTACCGTGGAATTACGATAGTGTTTCTTTTGAACGTGGCGTAAAACGTCAGAGAAATGAAACAAACGCGTTTAATTCGCTAAAGAAGTCGCCGAACAGGTGTCTTGGCGTTTTGTCGATAATAAAAATTTCTATTTTTTAAGCCATCGTCCATTTATTTAAATATTCCATTCTCTTACTTGAAGAATCTTCTCCTTGCTTACCATATCGTCTTGTGTACACGTTTATTTAGCTGTTCATTCACCTACTTCTCCGATATTGTCAATTTCATCTATCCAGTCGTTCATTCATCCACCAGTACCTACGTATTTAAGGTTTTATCTATATATTTGCTCAACAGTTGGCCGCGTGTTTTAAAGGAAAGTACCTGCTCATAGAAATTATAAACACCACGTGTTGCACGCGTCTACGAAAATACACATTTAGCTATTTTATGCAAAGATATTCCGTTGGTAGCATTTTGGCTCGTAAAAGATAAGTTTTATGATTTTGGAATCGATCGTAAAATATGGGAAACGCTGTCAATACGTAGCTACAAACGCTAGTCGGTAAAGAAAAAAACACGTTGATTTTTAATGCTGAAACAGGTTTCGGGAAATATTATGGTAGAAAGTGAGCCGTTTAGTAAATTTCAATATAGATATATTTAGAACGATTCGTTCTTCGACATCGATTTTAAAGATAATGGATCATCTTTTATGTGTTTATTCTCTCGTTGGAAAATTAGATTTAATCCTATAGGTTCCATGATCCTGCGTACATACATCCATACGTACGTATATACATGTATAACAATTGTCCCTATTTCAATGTTGGGAAAGCCTGTGATCGTTGCGTGTCAAACTATGCTGTTTTTTAATCACGTATATCGAATGTTTAATTACAGATTACGACTCTTTCGAAATATCCAATGCACTTGAGTAAATAATTTTTTTCTTAAAGAAAAAACGTCTGTCTTTTGTTGGTAAAAAATTTCCCAATATCCGTAATAAGAGTATTATAATAAGAGTGTCCGCTGAATAAACGACACGTTCTTGTTCGTTTTTCATTCGTAGATTCTATTCTTCCGTAAGTTGTATTCCATTTATTTTAATCGATTAATCGATTTCATATTTCCAGAATAGGATTAAATCTAACGTACATGTGTAGCTACTCGTTTAGTACAGGTACGATAGAAATTTCGCTTCAATGCGCTGCCAATGTGGATAAGTGCTTTTTCAGCGATTTGCATGTTTCGAAGGTAGAAATTTTAGTGGCGAAATAATAGGACGAGGAACGTATGTGAAGCGTGCGAAGAGAATTTCGTTGATGTCGAAATCACCAAACTACAGCCTTGAAGATCAGCCTTGTATAAAATTAGACGAAAATATTTTACAAATTACTTTGGCACAAAGTGAACGCTAAATATGTATAATTCATTTTGCAACTCGTCCTTATTGATCGGATAACAGATTTTAAATTTTAAAATATACGTAAAATTAAGATTCGTTGCTAGTTGCTGGCCGACCGTATATAAAAATAAGAACTTAACAGATAAGAACAGAACTCGATCGTTACTTTACAATATGAAGCTTCAACTTCCTGTCAGAGAATAATCCACGTGACTAACAACAAAAACACTCCTACGAAATTTACCTGTCTACAACTTTACGATCCTAGTGTGGAATTTAATTAAGAGAATTCTAATATCCACTATCGTTTAGAAACCTGCTTCGCGCATCAGCCCCGCAGCCAATCGTTTCGTTCTATTGACCATTCGGTAACGAGTCAAACTGGCAAAATGTTTCCAGCTGATTCGCGACTCGCGTCGCGACGGAGGAAAGATCGACGGAGCGTCGAGGAGACTCGATGCAATTGGGAAACGAGTGCACGGACGTCGAGAGCCGCTCGGTTCCAATTTCGAAATGGTTCGACGCCGCGTGTCGTCCCGTAGCATTGCACGCAGCCACGTACATCATTATCGAATTACCAGGTGTTTTGCGGCGCAGTTTCGTAATCGGGCCGTTCCGTCGCGCTGAATATTAAGCCGGTATTACGCGAGAATTGTCGCACGCGCTCTGCCCGTGTCTCACTTATGACTCTTCGTGGTTGAGCACGTGCGCCCCGAGTCTCCGAATTTTTATTTGCTAAAATGTTGCTCGTCTATCGATAGCCGTGAACCATCGGTAGGTTCACGCGGAAGCTTACACGAGGAGATCGTGAGCAGAGAAGAATTTCTAGGTACATAAAATATCGTTCTTCGAACATTCAACTCGACGAGTATCACCGATCAAATATTTTCGTTAAATATTAACCGCGTTAAAAAAGAAGAAACCTGCTATAGATCACGCGTGTTCGGTTCGACTCCGATGAGTCACTTGGATTTCCAAATCACGCTTGAAAGGTCCATGCGTTCAGGTATCTCGTGTCACTTTCATCGAGTAGCAGTGCCCTATTCGACAAATACGTACTATATAAGCGATGTTTTTTTAACCGGCTCGATAAAGAAAGAAATGAACTTTCTACTATGTCTAGGTAGGTGACGAACTTTCACAAATATCTCCTTACGGAATTGTCCCGGACACGAATCACGGTGCACAATGTCGAAGGATCCGTTCTGTTCAACCAAGAATGATCCCTGAATGTGAAACATGAAATTGTTCTGCCGAAATCTCTCGGAAATTTGTACGTTAGGATCGAACAAAATATCGTGTAATTCGCGCTGTTAAATACTTCAGACGCGGATGAATGAAAAATTATATTAATGAAAAGGTTAAAAAAAAGACAAAAAAAGACGGACAATAATATTAGAAATATCAATAGATTATAACGTTTCGAGTAAATAATTTTCTTAATTCTCTTCTTTTTTTCTTTTTTTTTTTTACGTATCACAGACTCGTGAAATTTGTTGAAAGTTTAACATTTAGCATCTAGTACGATGCTCGTACAAGTTGTTTTCACGATTGATCCCCGATTTCGTCAAGGGACATTCGTAAATGCTAAGGATGTTACTTAATTTTCTTTAGTGACTTCTCAGCGAGCATCGTAAAGCGAGTTTAATATTCAGCACACCAAGCGACAAGTTACAAAACACGTTACGATATCCCTGCCAAGACGATAACATAATCTTTGCACAACGCTCCTCAAGAAACGCTCCTCTGTGCATGTAAACGTCGTAGAATATCATTTGTTGATTTTATTCGGTAAAATAGAAATTCGAGTAAATATCCGCATTGAGGCATAGTGTTTAGTTGGCCGAATTGATCGCACTCGTCGAACGTCTAGTTTCGCTTAATTCGTATGTAACTTTACTAAAGACAAGACGACGATGATTCGTAAACTATGAACATTAGTAGCGATTCGAAACTTTCATAGCACGGAGAGTCGGTTTGCTCTTTTTATCGAGAGTACAAATTGATACCGATGCCGAAGTACTGGGCACGAACTTTGTTTCCTTTTATCGCAGGTCGTTCGAATTTCCTTCGAACGAGAAAGTAATGACGAATGCGTAAACACTGGCGCACGCGCGTTGATTAGCGTCGAACATAATCGTGTCGCCGTTATGTCACACGCGGCTTAATACGACGAGTACTGTTTACAAGAAGCGTACCTCGTTTCATTTTCACTTCTATTCCACCGCTCGGGACGGATGGCACGAGGTTGGCTACTTTCGACTAGTTTCGAGGTTTCACTTCTTCAAACACTGCCCAACGTTCATCGGTGGCTACGAGGGAGTTCCAGTTGTCGAAAACCCGAGACGAGAATTATTAATGTTAAATATAATAAATATTATTGTATAATCTCGCTGTACCTCGCTATAGTTTTTCCTTGATATACTTCTTCCTTGGCACAGTTCTAGATTGAATTGTAAGTTATTATTGAATTTGTTGAAAAAGAAAACAGAATTATTTGTAATCTAACGATCTAAAATGATATATAATCACATAGCTGAATGTTTTATCTTTAACCAACCAATTAGAATCCATTAACTTGTCATTTTATTCCATTATCGAGTAATACATATTCTTTATGTAGCGAGCTTTGCAGCGGATTTTACGTAATGAATATTGTCGTAATTGTATCTTTTGTATAAAATTAGAATAATTAGCGAGAAGTATCTGATGATATTGCGAAACTGTTTGAATGAAATTTTCGCTAACGACTCTGTTTTGCTTTCACCGACTCAAACTCGTTTTCCAACATCGTTTTCCCATAACGTGTTCATTTCCATCGCGAACGTAACGTAACTTTTGCTTGTCGATAATCAACCTTACTTTAGTTTATCGAACGTCGTATATGTATATATCGTTTACCGTTCATGTCGTTCGCACGATCGTTTTCATTGCTTCGATCGCTTTGATTTAAAGAATACGATTGGCAATTATGAAATCGAATCTAAAATCAAGTTTTAATTACGACGAGTTTTTCAATCGACGAGAAATTTTACAGATTACGCGAACGCGTTTAATGAGATTCCTTAATGAAAGATTACAGAGTGATTAACTTTAACCTGTTAGAAACAACAGGTCGCCCGTATGTAGCGATATAGTTATGATTAATTTACTAACATAGCCAAGTAACATAGCTTACTTCGATTTTAGGAATATTCGTCGAAATTTATTAGCATCTTAAGAAACGGCGTTCTGACGCTCGTTGTATTTCTGTACACATTTTAGGAGCAATTTTCTGTCATATCTTAATACCACCTGTAATATTATTTTCTAGCGCCATGTCGATAGTTATCGCTAATGAGTAATGTGGCGCACGTTTTGTTCACCTTATTAGGCTGAATTTCCATCGCGTTTCACTTTCTTCGCCATACATAATCACGACACTATATCGATAGACTGCTTTCGGAGGCGGATAAAGTACGCGCATACATATAAAACGAACCGACGCACGAGACTTCAATACGCAACCAGAACCTGTCTATCGGCTCTAACGATTGTTTGCCAATCGACTTCCGTGTAATCGGTCGGTTAGTTGTTACGCATGCCTTGGGCCACCTAACGATTACCAACATTCTTGCTTTCTCCTGTTCCTCGTACCTTTTTTTGCGGACCAGATACCATTATTCTGACGGCAATCGATTATGAATTAATAAGAGCGGCTGTCTCATCGTGTTCGATATTTCCAAAGACAAGTTCATTTTTCGACGAGTTGTTTTAGAGTCTTAAAATGTCTCGATTTCTTGTAAACGTGAGAATAAAAGGGCTGTAACATTCGACATTTACAAACATTTCGAATAAAAGGCTTCAAAAGATTCGATAAATATTTTGCGAGCGATATTACTATCGAGTGGTGGCATCTGAAATTTTCAAACAACACACGTTTCGGTATTTCCAACCGCTGATACTGCCAATTCAAATTTCCCTCCTTATCGACCTATTCGTTATCTTATCACGTTCGCTTCTGTAGGAAATCTAAAAGAGGCAGCAGGTTACGGATTTTTTAAATTTCGCGCCATTATAATATCGGTTCGCTAATAAAATCTTTACAATTGTCTATAAATTTTTTAAGTACAAGTATAACGTTCTTGCAACGTTGTTCTAAACGAATGTGAAAATATTGTTTGCAACGTTCCTTATTTTATCAACTACTCGGTGTAATAAACTTCGAATCAATAGCGACGCTTACGCTATTCGTTCGGCTATCTTCGTAAATTCTTCGGAGATCGCCGAACCAGTTCGGACGAGGACAGTGCTAAAAACATCGAGCCTGTAGAACGTTGTAAACAGATGCGATTAACCTCGATGAAAACGTACGATCGCTGGTACAACCGTAGGCAAGGCCATTTTTTCAGTGAATCAGGCAGTTCAAGCACAGACAACCACGGACCTGCTCTACCGCTATGGCGTTCCTCGCGAGAATCGCTAAGTGCGAGGTACGTCTAGCATTTATAATATTTTCGCTCGACTTTTACATCTCATTACTGACGTATCTTGTTAGAAAGTGACTTGATTAAGTTGTAGTTTGACACGATTCATGTTAGAAAAACGAATAAATGTTTGTTACAATTTTCGATTCGATGCTAAAAAGAGACACACAATGGGGATAAGCGTATTCTGCGTTAATATTTTATTTGGTTTATGTTATGATTTTCTTGGATTTGTATCGATACATTTATATGATCTTATATTATACGATTGTACATATTTGTATGATCGTATGAAAATTTCTTCGGATGTAAGGTTAGAAACAAAGTATTTGAAATAGTTGGATGGTTTGAGCAATTTTTTATAGGATTTCAATCGAATTCTGAAGCGAATATACAGTTACATCTGGTTAAATTGTATCGGGAGAAAATAAAATTTTATTCCGAAAATGTAGCGACGTAGAAAATTGTAAGCTTCAGTACCGAAATTTAATTACGATCGAATCGGGAACAAGTAAAAACTTCCATTGTCCACAGATTGATTAGACATTTTTTATGAGATAATTAGATAGTATTTTTACCATTTATATTTTTCTCCCTATATGTGATACATTTTATTTTAACGAAAGTTGTTCTTCTCATCGCTTTCGATAAATTATGTTTTCGACCGATTAAGTAAATTGGGAATCTCATTGAATATTTTCCTTTTCGTATAATTTTCCTTTAAATTGTTTTATTACGCAGAGACTCGTTTATTAATGTTTTATGAACATTAATAGCACACCTTTCACCGAATAAAACACGATATTTATAAATATTACAGTATTTACCTAAGTTTATATGTTTGCATTGCGTTCGATTGTTTTATATATTATATAACGATTAAACGATAAATACCAAGACGTTAAGTATGTGTATATATTCAACGAATTTCAATTAGTATAACTCAAGCATTAATGAAATATCCCAGAATATTCGGTTAAACGAAGAATTTCGATCTATCGTGGAATTTTCTTCTCGTGATAATGCCGCGCGTTATCGACATACGTATTATCGCTGTAAATATTCAACCGTACATACGTCATTTATATAGTAAAAGCACCATAATTCATCGCGATATATCCGTTCCTATCGTGAATCACACATATTTTACATCGTCTTGTATTATTTCTGTAAACATTGATTATGCTACGTTATTATCCCTACTATGTACTGTTATTCGTAAATGTTATCGGTACATGTGTTGCCTCATCATTAAATAATACCAATGTTTCCTTAAACAAAATGTGAAAAAAAAATTTTTTGATTTATACGTTGGTTAACACTTGATTGGGTATAAAATGTACGTACATACTTTACTTGTAATATCAAATATATACGAATGTATACAGTAATATAATATATACATGGTAACGTTTCTCTTAATCGGAACAATTAGAAAAAGATGATAGAGGAAAGAGACGGATGTTCCAAAGACCGCTATATTTGTAGAGAATTCTATGTTATTTACGAATGTAACTATCTCGATTTAAAGTCGTCTCTTCGATCTAAAATTACCTCGACTAACAATTTTGTCGGAATGCTTGCATCCTTTTGACTACGCAACGTGTTAAACATCTCTTGGACCACGTAATACTTACACAAAGTCGATGTTGTTGAAAAGGGACTACGCGTCTTCGCTCCAATTGACTTGGATCACGAGGCCAGAATTACCGGGGCTAATAACGCTAGTCAAGAGCAATACCGCTATCGATCTAGTGTAATGGAGTTTGCATACTTTATGTAACTGGGAATGAATCGATTTGTCTGTGAGAAGAGAGTATCGTGTCAAAGCGATTCTTATCGCGTGTGGAGCAAACAATTGCTCCCGATGGATTTCGTTTCTTATCGCGAGGTCTTGCTCGCTCGGAGAAGCAGGCCAATTGGATGAATTTATTCCGATGCTGTATTTAAGCTTTTTCGAGCAAGAAACATACGGGTCTCTGTGGAAGTGATACGTTTGCACGTTATCCGAGAGATAGAATTAGACTATCGATCAGGGACTCGAGATTACTTTACAGTACAACTAACGTTGATTCGCTCGTTCACGATTCGCTGATTCGAATACGAGGGTTGATATGAAATACAAGTACAGGCTACGCAGAAAGTATTAGAGCGTTTTATAACTTCTGTCGTTCTCAATTCTCAACTCGTACGTCAATTATCAACTGATACGAAATTACAGGAACGTATTCTCCCTAGTTTTCTTTATCATTTCTTGCTATTTCTACGTGACAAAGAGTGGCAAAAATTGCAATCTAAAAGAGACGATCTTAACGGTGTAATCTTTGAAATGTATCGTATCTACAGGTTTAAAGATTGTTCAAAATAAACGGGTGAAATTATTTTGTTATTTTTAACTTCTTCCCGCTGCAACATTGAACGTCGAGTCATCGTCATTAACGTTAAATATTTCGATTCTAAATATTTTAGTTCAATATTTATCATTTCCTTTGTCTTATTTAACCGCTGCATTATAATTTTAAACGATTGTAATCGTAAATGATACGAGAAGCAAAGGTCGTGGATTTAAATACTTTACAATTGAAAATCATTTTCGACAATTCCAATACCTTATTATAATACTTAATTTCTGTGGCGAAACGTCTTTAGAAACATACAGACTTATTCTCATAGAATTTGACCGAATAACATGATATCGTAACAAGGATTGTTTAACATTGACTGAATGATCTTTTAGGCGCAATTTGTCGCAAGGACTTACAGCAGTAGCGTACCAACGGTTAAGATGTACATTGATGGCCAATTCGTAGGTAATTATTTTATGGTATTAAAAATTTACATACCGATTTTCAAGAGTATTAAATCTTGATTGAATAGACATTTTGAGATTACATTTGAGATTCAATACGAAATAACCTTATTTATCCGTGTTTAATGCATCCTTTGAAGCACTGAAACGCGTGTTTACTTGGTTGAATTGCTTCATTCATGATTCAATTGCCAGAAAGTAAGGCAGCTAAGACTGGCATTATCGAGATCGAGACGTGCAATCTTGATGAAACAGATACTTGATCTTCGAAGCGCTCTTGAACCTATTTTTTCGTACGATACAGCCCGTTATGAATATTTAAAGCGTGCTTCTAAAGGCATTTAATCGAAGCTCGTGGTCCATGAATACCACTGCTGGAGCACTCGTTGAAACTGTAGAGAAAAGGCGCTATATTTCGAGGCGAATTCGATTCTAAGAATTGCTTTAACGAGGAACGTTTACGAATGACATAAATAGCACTGACTATAGAGAAGGCATCAAAGTTAAATGGAATAATTATGCTTCAAGTAAAAGTGGCATGGGAAAAGTTCCAAAAAAGAAGGCGTCGCGTTTATTTCAGAAGCGGTGCATATTTTTCTTTCCTAACCTAACCCAAATCGATATTATCTGGCTTGATCGAGTCGTCAAGAGGTTTCGATCTGTTTCAGAATCGAAGGCCACAGAATTCACCGACGTTCATGATCCAGCAACGAACGAGCTGTTGTGTCGCACGCCAAAGTGCACGAAAGAGGAAATGGAGACAGCCGTGAAAAGTGCGAAGGAGGCGTATCAGAAATGGAAAAATACCAGTGTATTGACTAGACAAACGCTAATGCTTAAATATCAAACTCTCATACGCGAACATTCGGTAAGTTTATTCGTATTTCAAGTTTATTTCGTAGACGCGAACAAACGGGTTGCCCAAGATCCTATAACTAATTACAAGTCAGAGTTTACCGCTTGATAAAAGATCTTGTTTAATTTGTAACAGATTCCGCGTTAGCTACGTTGTTCTTCCCGCGTTCGCTGATATATTTCATATTTATACGAGAAATATTTATACGAAGAATAGTACGTATAATAGAAATATTTATATCTTCTCTAGAAAGAAATCGTGGAGAACATGGTAAAGGAAAATGGGAAAACAATGGCTGATGCTGAAGGCGACGTTCTTCGTGGACTTCGTGAGTTTTCTTGAAAAATATGTTACATCGTAGTCCTGGTAAATATTTCTATCTACCTCGGTACCGAAGATTTTTCAGAGTCATCGATCTTTTATCAAACTGGCTACATACGTACAATATATACGAACAATGTAGATTCGTTGCAAAATTTTCGATCAATACGCGTACACGCATACGCGGTTGGAACGATCTATCGTAACTACATTCTGTGTCTCCTGCCTGCCCCATAAACGTAATCGCATCATCGTACAAGCGACAGATCATACGCCTGGTGTTGATTTATGTTACAGAGGTCGTCGACGCGTGTACCGCAATTCCTTCTCTGCAAATGGGCGAGAGCACGCCAAACATCGCCACAGATATGGACATAATTTCCTACAAAGTTCCCCTTGGCGTAACTGCCTCCATCTGTCCGTTCAATTTCCCCGCGATGATACCTCTTTGGTCGTTTCCGGTCTCGGTCGCCTGTGGAAACGCTACGATTCTCAAACCGTCCGAGCGTGTACCAGGAGCTTCGATGATCCTGGCTGATCTATTCACCAGAGCCGGTGCTCCACCAGGATTGTTGAACGTTATCCACGGTCAACACGCCGCTGTCGATTTCATCTGCGAGCATCCAGATATCAAGGCAGTTTCTTTCGTCGGTTCCGATCAAGCGGTACGTTGACATGGATCGTTGCTTTGTGAGCGTTCGTTGCAGCGGGATAACGTTCCTTCTATGTAAAATTATTGATTCTATACGGCAGGTTCTTTTACCATGTCGTTTACGATAGTCGCATCGATGATATTCAATCGTAATAACTGACAACCATATTGCATCCATTTTGCCAGCGAATTGAAACTGATCTATTCCTCTTGCTCACCCATTTATACCGTTATCTTATTTTATCAAGAAGAAAATAATGGAAAAAGTCGTAAATATACGAGGAGATATCGAACGAACGACCCCGACAAATCGACGAGTCTAATTTCTAAGAAACCATTCGCGACTAAAATACGCGTGTACGATAAATGTGTCTGATTTTACAGGGAAAATACATTTACAGACAGAGCAGCGCGCATGGGAAACGCGTGCAGTGCAACATGGGCGCGAAGAATCATTGCGTGGTCCTGCCAGATGCGAATAAGAACAAAACTCTTTCTCAAATCGTGGGTGCTGCTTTCGGGGCTGCCGGTCAACGATGCATGGCGCTTTCTGTAGCGATATTCGTTGGTAAATCGAAGGATTGGGTGGCAGAATTGGTGGAAGCCGCAAAGAAATTAAAGGTCAATGCGGGGCACGTGCCTGGAACCGATCTCGGGCCCGTTATATCTCCGCGATCTAAGGAGAGGATATGCGATCTGATCGAGACAGGGGTGAAAGATGGTGCCACGTTGGCTCTCGACGGCAGAGGTCTCGTTGTCAGAGGTTTCGAGAAGGGAAATTTCGTTGGACCAACCGTATTGACAAACGTGAAGGTGGTACACCTAAGATATACAGTCGTGTCATGAAAACGCGAACGACGATCGATGCCTTCGATGATGACGCAGGAAATTCGTGTTACCGTAATGTTGACATCGATCGATGTACTTCAACAAAGTTGAAGTCATCAAAGTTCGATCAAAGTTAAAGAGAGAAAGAAATTTTTGTTAAAGGGCTATCGATTTTGACGTCACGTTTTATACGATAATTTAAAATTGCGTATAATTTAGATCGCGGTAATTTCTTCGTAATTCCCGTGCATCATTGATCGCAGTACCTCAAGTGTTTGATCTATGTTAGATCGCATAATACGTTTCAGACCTCGATGCAATGTTACACAGAGGAAATCTTTGGGCCCGTTCTTTCGTGTATTTTCGCTAATACTTTGGAGGAAGCTATCGACATTGTTAACAAATGTCCTTACGGAAATGGAACTGCTGTGTTTACGTCAAACGGTGCAACGGCTAGGGCGTTTGTAAATAGAATAGAGGCTGGTCAGGTCGGCGTAAACGTTCCTATTCCAGTGCCACTGCCCATGTTTAGTTTCACCGGAAACAAGGGATCTTTCTTAGGCGACAGTCATTTTTACGGGAAACACGTAAGTAATATCGCACAAGCTATCGTACTTTTTCTATAAACTTTGAAAATATTTTTGGAATACACGCGTCACATTTTTCTAGGGTATAAATTTCCACACGCAAGTAAAAACGATAACGCAGCTGTGGAGATCCGGAGATGCTGGTGATATCGCTTCCTCGACGGCTATGCCAACTATGCAATGAAATAAATGTTCCTCGATTACAGCGATACAAAGCGTTACAGTTGGAAATCTTTCTGTACATTCCATACGAAATTTTATAAATAGACGAAGGAACGAACGAATACGATACACGTCGCTCCTTTCCTTTGCTCTTTTTTTTTTTTTTAAAAAAGAAGTAGAGTTTCTATAATACTAGGTAGTACTAGGTAATAGAAACCTTCTAATACTAGATATGTACTAATACTATTGTAACGAACAATGTCTTCCATTGGTCGGAAATAACTTACTGTCGGATAAGTCGAAAGAGATACGTTTCCTATTGCGTTTACTGTATTTGTTTATATTTTGTAACAAAATAATAAAATACCATCGGTGAAATTTCGTTTTCTATATTCTCTAGAACATATACGTTTATTAAATAGCGTAAATTTTTGTACTCTTTTTTTTAGTAATCTTTCGTTCTCTGAGAATCCTGAAAAATGTAACTACGTATTTGCAAATACAAGTATACTTTTTCCCCTATTTAATTCGACCTCACTGTTTCAAACTAATTCCAGCAAAAAAGCAATTCCTCCAACACCGATACGTCGGATTATTCCTCGCGCTCCTACGAACACCACCGTCATCCGGCAAATAAAGATAAGAAAGGTCTCTATCCAAAATCTAAGATCGAAGATAAACGATTCGTCACTAGATATGTGTAACGAGAGAAGTTCAAGGTCGACGCGTCCTCCAACGTCCTTGAACCTAAGCTAGTTCCTCGCATCCTCGTCGATCGTCGACGCTTCGGTCGAAAACATTGAAACAGTGACGGTCTTCCGGATGTTGGCTGTGACGTGCGCGCACTGCGCAGCCGCATCGCCACCCCCTGGTCAGGCGCATCTGCGCATTTTCCAACAAAATTTCTCTCACAGGCGAGGTTCTGCCTGTCCCGGATCGTCGCGTTCGTTCCGACGGAGCAGGCTGCCGGAAGTCCAAACGGAGAAAACCAACCCCTTCGGTTGTTCACATATCGTGAGTATCTGTACGTTCTCGTTCGTTCCTCTCCGCCTTCTATCCAACGAGATTTACACGCTGCGCGATCTTTTTGCTCGTCCAATGGACGACATTCCTCGAATCTTGCCATTTGTTTGCAAAGGAATAGCGCCTCGTTAAGATCGTCGTCGGTTCATTTGTTTTCATCGACGTCGTCGCCTTTGTTCCGCTACTCGTCGACTTTCCGCGAAAGTCGCTGCCTCGTTACAATACCAAACAATAGTTTATTCGTTTTGGAAAAATTTGATTTCGATTCTCGACGAAGGATCTCTTTATTTGTCTCTTTCTCGTTCCTTTTCTATCCGTTTGTTCTTCTGCTTTATCCATTACGATCGCATTACGAGAATTCGGCGGTACTAACCTTCGTACGTGAGCGACCGATGCGATGTTGACTAGACTGACCGAGGATTTAATATTTGCCGTGGAAAATCGCGAATCGATTCCTCCCGGCGGAACACATCGACGTCTGTTGTCCTTTCTTTTCTCTAGCCACGCTCGATAATCCCTTGGGAATTTTGGAAAAAGATGGGTCGTTGTTGCTATCGAAGTATAACCATTACAACGGAAAATTGCAATTTTATATTTTAATATAAAATGCAACTTCTACAAATATTTAAATCATTTACAATAGCGTTCGAGCTATTGGATCGTTTGCTTATCGTAAGAATTTTGCATCTCGCTTTATATCCGTCCGATATTATTATATATCCGATATTATTCGTCTTAACGAGTAGGTTTCGTTGTTTGTTTGGTGCTTTAACCCTTACCCTTTATCCTTAGCGTTGCCGTACCTTTTTAACTTGTCGTGTGAAATTTAAAATTCGCTAAAGGATACTTACACCGCTACAAAATTCTGTTATCTATTTTGTAAGCGTGTTTCATTTAGTTTCATATTTTAACACGTTTCATCTCGTGCTTTGAAATAAAACAGTTTCTAAAGTTCAAAGTTTAAGTTAATGCCACGTAAAATTACAAAAGGTCAGTTTGAAATTGTTAGAAGTTTAAAACGTTTTGCATTCGTTTCATCGCCATTTTTTTAATAACTTGGCCACTATGAACTATAAAAAAAGTTGTAGAAAACACGTATTAGTAAGCAGTTTTCAAGCTTTTTCGAATAATACGCGCGAATTAGAAAAATGTGCCCTTTTTTTATCCGTTTCGCAAAGCGTTTTACGTCTATCTTCGTTATTGCTTTATGGAATAGCAACGAAGAAGATTATTCTTTATCAATAAAATGTACGGGAATACATATTTCCGTACAGAGGAAAGAAAAGTTAATCCCGTATGCGAATAAATTTATTTACAGTACGTATTATCCAACATTTACGTTTCTTTACCATTAGAGCTACCTTTTAGAATTTGCAGTTGAGCATGCTCTATTTTTTGAATTATCCGTTTCGATGAAAAAAAAATAAGATCTTCGACCTTTACTTTTATTTTTAATTCTTATGTATAAAAACCATTGGATAAGAAACTTTCGAAATATCACGGAAAATATTTGTCGGAAAAACTCGCCTTTGAAGCTTCTAAAAATCGAAGATGTTTTTACCTTTGATCTTTTTCTTTCTATCAACAACTTTTCGAAGAATCGATCGGTGGCTACTTGTACAATTTCCAAGGGAATAACAGCATTTTAACGAAGGATGGAAAGAAACGTCTGCGTTTCTCTGTTTAAAAGATGATCGCTACTGAATGCAGTTGACGCACGGAAAATTGTCACGGTTTCAACTTCGCTTTGTAGAACGCATTTATCTTTCACGCCCGTCAAATTTCATTTTCATATTGTCACCCGAATGAAACTATTTCTTCTATCCAGATCGAGTTTCTGTTGCCTCGCTTCGTCTTTGTTTAAGAAAACAGAGTTCCGTTTGAGCCAGGTTTCATCGGACGGTAAATTCTACGATGTAAACTGCTTTCAACAGGTCGCGTATCATGGTCACTTTGTCTTTAGACAGGGAAACCTACCTTCGTTTCATTGGTATAGAACAATGTCGAGAGCGGTACGTTGCCTCTTGAAATCCGTACAGGTGCGAAAATAAGCTGCTCGTGGTAATTCGAAATATCAAATTCCGAGATCAGACAATTGTAAAATTTCCTAGATAACTTTTATCAAGCAGCACAGAGATTCACAGCTCGATTCTTCTAACAGGTTTACTAATTATGTACAAAACGGTACGAAAAGGCGATGCCAGCCTGCAGTACACAATCCTACCGCAAACGGACCAGTTTTCGTCATCTGGCTTCCCTCAGACATCGGACAAGTCGAGCTCGAGGATCATCAAGTACTCCATAGGCACGCTGATGATTCTGATCATCCTATCCTGCGTGGCGACACCGTTTTTCATGAACCAGACCGATCAGCGGCTGTTCGCTAGCACGGTGCTGGCTATAGGTCGAGTTGGGCACAACACGATAGCTAAAAACTCGTCGAGGAGTCAGGAGAAAGACATCGCGAACAAAAGCAAAAATAGGCTTCCAGTAACGACCACGGTTTCATCTACGGAAGCTTACAGAAAGCAGGATATCGAAGACGAGATGACTACGTTGTCAGAGGCGTCGAACGTGGACGAACAAGAGTCACAGGAGTTCACTACCACAGGTAACAAGTTTTTCGACGAAAGTTACGCGACCAAAGCCAATACGTATCTAATGGAGAAAGTACTTGATCGAAGAAAATTTTTGATAATAATTAAATTACCACGAAATTAATTATTACGCAACGATAACGTAATGAAAATTAACTCAATGATACACGTACTTGCGTTGATTTTTAATCGAATAACGGTCGAGACGATTACAGTGTTTTTTTAATTCTAAAATCATCGAAATACCATTGTGCTCTAAGCAACTTCTTGTATTTTATTTACACGTTGGCAAAATCTATTAAGCTCTCCAGTTGCAAAGTTTCGGTTTCGGATCAATTTGGATTGGCAAGGCTGGCTAATTTGACATCTTCCAAGCGCCGAATAGCTTACGTTATCTTTTAATCGGCCTGTTGAAAGTTTCCCGAATGTTTTAATAGGTAGCAAGAAAGAAATTAACAGCAGCAACGTTGCCGTTGGCTTCGCGTAACGCGTTCGTCGGCATACGAAACCTTCTCATTATGCAAACATTTCCGTGCAACACGATGTTAATAGAGCACCACGGAATTTTGATTTAACTGTTTCTACCGCGTGACATTTATCGTTTTTATCGCGTCCTCTGTTATCGATTTTCTTCGGTCATTGTATTACAATACATACTCGGCTTTCCCTTCCATAAATCATCTTTCTGCTGCTACTAAATAACCAAATGTTCGATAATAAGCTGCGTTATGAGGAAATGAACGTTTATTAGTAAACTAATCGTTCATTGTTATCATCGACGAATACGATTCTTCGCGTTTCCTGTATAGTTGATTGGTTATCATTTACTTTGCTTGACTTTAATCGTAAATGGGAATTGGGAAAATACTATCCGATAAAACGTTATTCAAAATCGTAGACCGAAGAAAATATTTAAAAAATGCATTCGGTCATTTTTACAGACCATTACTATCGCAATAAATTCTTTGTTTTTCACCATTAAATACGTACTAAACTCACTCAACGAAAGACCCAAAAATTGTACGCGTGTCATTACGTTTCCATAGAATTTAGAACTTCTCCGTAAGTACCAAAATGTTCGAGCGTTAAATTCAGGAACGAAGAATTTATCGACAATCCGAGGTATTAACGACTAATTGAACAGTCCTATGAAAATGACAGATATTGCACGAAAATTACGAGATACGTAACCCTGTATTATTTTGTAAAGTTCAGCAATTGTATCTTTTATCTTTTCGTTTGGTATTTACCTTTTTTCGCGCATAATCGAAAACAATCAATCGAAATTCGAAATTAATCGAACAGTGAACGGGTAGCTGTTTCTCAAATATTTAATTCGAGGGGAATAACTTATCGATCGCGTGGATACTTCGTTTATCGGCGCGATCGTTTGGAAAATGTAAAATCTCAGTTGTTACCTTAAATTATTATATCGACTTAACGAGTAATTTAAGTTCCTTGATACCTTACTACCACATATCCGAAAAACGAATTTATTAACGAGCTGGGTAATTCGATCTTTATACATATATATATTTCCATTAATTTTTACTAAAACCATTCTTCTTCGTCCGCTCTTTGTTCGTAGATTCCACGACGAGTAGCACGCAACGTTCACAAACATCCACGGAATCGACGACGAGGGCCAAACAGACGTCCACGTCCACGTCCACGACTACGTATGTACTACCGACAACGTGGTCGACCGGTTTAAAAACGTTAACCAGCACCCCGAGTGAAGCGACCAAGATGACGTCGAGCGCGCCAACGAGGAAAGCGAAGATGCCAAGGGTGACCTTGAAGCTCAGGGAGAACGAAACGATACCACAAATGTACATGAAGGCGGGGATAGCGTCATACAAAAAAGGAAACATCACTACGAGCGTCCTGGCACACGGCCTAAGTCTGGAAGGGTTGATCTTCAAGACGCCAGAGGGAACGATAAACCCCTGGCCGCAAAAGTGGTTCTTCTCCGACCCCTCCTCCGACTTTCAATGGAAGGTACAGTCGTCTCGGCAAGTAAGTTAACGAGTAATGGCACGTGGAAAAATACTGGTTATTTCGAGTACAAGTGGGTCGAGTTGCATATTTCGCACGCTCGCTACTACGATAGTTTCCGATACGACGATACAGCTATCAAATACGGTCGGAAGTATCGAGCCGTCATTTGTTTTCGACGAGATTATAAAATTAGCATTGCGAAGAAACGGTATTAGAAGATTACCGGCGAAAGGATACGAAACGACCTTATCAGGATCGTTACAGCTGTGCGTGGTAAAATATTATCGCTACTGCGCGATAACGAAGGGAAATATAAGCTGGGAACAGACGCGTGTGAAAATAAATATTGTTCGAATTTATCTTTCAAAATTATCTTCTACTTCTAACTTTCTTAAAAATACACAACTTGCTCCACTTTCGGCTATGTTACATACATAGACAAGGCGGATTAAAGCATTACGTAGGTATCGAGGATACAGAGGTTCAGGATTTTGCATGATTCGATAACGATAAAAACTTGGTTATGGATAAGAAGCGTAGAACATTTTTGAGTTCTTAATGATATCGTATACACGTAAGATGTATTAACATATTTTTTCTTCTTCTTATCAACACAGGTACTATAAAATTGTGGATAAATTATCGTACAATGCCGCTCAATAACGTGAATTTCTACTAACACGTATTTGCGGTTTCTTATCTCTTGCGTAGACCGTACGATCTATTATATTCTCTCCGCCCCAAATAGTCGAGAACTTTGCCGCTGCGGGATTTACAAGCGTTGGATGAATGGCGGGCGATTACGTCGAAAAACCGCGTGAAGTCTATGGCTTATTGTTAACTTTCACGCTGGCCTATTGAAAAGGCCTCGACTTTAATGTTTCCGCGTAAATTTTCGTATTATTTATTCTTTCTGTGTCGTATCTTTATCCTTGTTTCGATGATGGAGTGGATAAGATTGCTCGAGATTTCGTGCGTATCGCTCCGAGAGACACGGGGCACAAGATGTGGCATCGTATCGAATAGAAAATTTTAGGAGCATCTTTACGGGTCCCAAAGGTTAATTTACATACTGTATAAATATTGATCGCGTTGCAGCAAATACATGTAAACCGAATGGCGCCGGTGACGATCGATAGGACACGTTGGAGAATCTAACAGCATGGCTCCTTTTACATGTATGTACTTCTTCCGCGGTTCCTCAGCTAGGTCGCCGTTATCTTTCCTTTTTCTGGCCGCGAGACACGGAGGAAGATCAGCGTAATCGTTTCTTTACAGACTATTTCGGCCGTTCCCGTCTTTTTACTTATTTTCAACGTGGTTGGTTGTATCTTGTCTCTTAATTTCTTATTCGCCGAATACCGCGCGACGTTCCTCTAGCCGGTACAGATTATTCGAACGAGCTTTCTGCATCGTGGTTTTTAAAAAAGAAAAACAGGGAATGAGAACAATCATTATACGACAGTGCGTGGAAATTTGTAATAACGCGTATTTTTAGCGACTTTTTGCTCGAACATCCTTTAACGACGTACGAATAATTAACACCATGAATGGTAATCGGTATAAATAGCTCGTCTGAAATTAATTGCAGGAAATTAGTTATTGATAAAGCGTTGGTTTTGCATCGTGCCACGATTTTACATTCGATATTAAGCGAATCGGTATCTATGTACACTGAATCGTAAAAAACCTGCTTTAAACTAATATATTTTCGATCGACTAATCGCCGATAACGTAATTTTATAAAGATATCGGAATTTTATAAATTTTCGTTTCACGTCAAATGAAATTTGAATTTTATTATCGGCGATTACACCGCTTAAATCGTCTCATATTTTAGTATGTTTATCGCGATTCGAGATGCAACAGACTATCGCCTTATGTAATTTTCATAAATCGCGCCAGTCGCGGTTAACGCGGTGATAACGCGCACCTGTTTATCACAGCTTCCACTCGAGGTAGCAGAGACAAAGAAGCAAATCAGCTGTGCGCGGAATGAGACGGTTCATTAGCTCGTCGAGGTGCGAGAGGGGGGGTTATTATATAACGCTTGTCTCTCTCAGTTCTTAACAATGATCGAGGATCCGAACAGCTGAAACGATTTCGATGGGCAATCGTCTCTCTTTCCCTCCATTTAACCAGCTGTCACTTATTTCGATGTTTATGAATATTCTTTTCTTCTTTTAAATATATATGTATATATAAAACGTCCCAATTTATATTTCGATCATCGCGAAAGAAAAAATAATTAAATTTATTCAAAAGTATGTATATTCAAGTATTTCTTGATTTTAATATAACGCGTTTATCGAAATAACGTTTGTTGACGTACGATCGAAATATCCACGTTTCCACGTGCGATATAAATCTTCGTTAAATAGAAAGTTCTTCGTTTCAAGAATCGCAATTTTTCCATCTATCCTTGATATTTTCCGACCGGATCGCACGTTCCGATATAGACCAGCGCTAATGACATTAAATATCAATATGCCGGTGTCGAAAAAAAGGTTTTCGCGATTACACGTTCGCGGCGGAAAAAAAATACTGTGAAAAATTAATCTCGAAGGAGTACGGTATTCAATTTCGCAGATTAAATTGAATTATATTCTACGAGAAATGTATGTTCTTAAAGGGGACGTAGACGTTATTTAAATGGAAGATTACCCTGTATTTCGAGCGTTGGACGACTCCTAGAATCAGAATTTCGAACGCGTTATCCTCACCGCTCTTCGGAGCTAAAGACCTTCTTATCGGAACACATGCAACCAGTGTTCGATTTCAATAGAAATCCCATTGGATATCGATTTTCGACGAATAATTTATGTTAAGAATACCTTAAGACGAATAACAACCGGAAGAAAATCTAATTTGATTACGTCCCTGTGCAGGGGCAAGTTGCTTTGTTAAAATTATCGAATACCTTGTGTAAAATGTGACGTCTCATCTACTGACACGGATTTTCATTTTAAACAAATGGATAACGACATTCATATTCGGAACTATCTTTTTTCTTCGACAACTTCTCAAGCATAGAACGTGTATCGCGGAGTCGTGGATTTAATAGACACGAAGCTTAAAACCATTATCATACCGAGTTAGTTAACTGGGTCAAAATTTCCGATATTGAGTTTCATGTCGTTCTGACGAATAAATTTAACGTGAAATCATAGAAGTATTTAAACGAGTATCGTTCGCCAACACGTGCGTCCATCTCCCGAAAACATCGCGTTCATTTAGTCGTTTAAACTTTATCGCGCAATCTTGGTTAATTAATTGCGATATTCTGACGCTAACTTCGAACTACAGATAGTCGATCGTGTTCTCGGAATATAATCCCCTTTACTTTTTAAGCACCCACTTAGCTTATGTTTCCTAGATCCGATATAAGGAAATTGAACAGCGATCTAATACTTTCGCTAGTTCAGCTCAGGTTTCCTACGTTCCATTTTTAGTCATTAGCAATACCATTTTTAATATTAGTAACTTAATCTTTCGTCAACTTTTCGATGAAAAAAATTTGTTAGAGTAGGGATTGATCGTCAGTCTCTCTCTCTCTCTCAGCTATTTTTACTACCAGAAATGTTTCTTTATTACGTCTGCTCTTTAACGCTTTAATCGTTATTAGAATTATTAGCGATACAGATTAAAGAAAGAGTACCGTTATGTTGTTTCACAGGGCTTAAACCAGATGCCGATAAGGATTTACATAATCCTGGCGGTGTTCGCAGCCTTGGCAAGCGTCAGCATCTCTCTGCTGTTGTACGTGCAGCGAAAGGCCACGAGACGCCAGCGTCAAAGCGTCGAAGAACCAGAAGTGGAGGGACACGAGGAGGACAAATCGACTCTGTTGGGCGCCGAAAGCCAGGAAACCGAGGAAAAAGAGTAATCGTGATTCAACCATGGGAGAGCCACGTAGCTCGTAAGATTCGCATATTTTTACAACGTGTACGTCAGTTTAGATTTAGATACTTCGCGTGAGACACCGAACGAACGATCATCGAGATGTTGGGAATACCGGTTAATATTTTTCGGGTTCGTTTAATCGAGTGCAGAAAGCTCCGTTTTAAGGAATTGACCGATCGAATAATTATCGTTCTCTTCGTTGCTTGCATTTTGCTTACTTGCTTATAGCCGTTCGTGGAGAATCAATCTCGATGATATTTTAACAAACGAACAATTTTCTGAACGCGAATCACGTAATTCCTACGATGGATTTATTTTTCATAGGAAATAATTCCAGCTAAAAATCGTTAATGTCGCCGAACATTTTAAAATTCGCGATATTTCCTGAAATAGCCTGGCAACGTTTTTGAATTTTCATTGATTCTGATATATACGATCTGTGCGGAGAAGATGGTTCGAAAGATAGCCAGCTTTCGAAGGTTGGCTAGATGGACATTTTTTGGTCGGTATACCTTCTTCTTTCTGCAAATATAATTGACACGTAACGTGTAAAGAACGACTGAAATGAACGACGCGGCTTTCGCGTGTTCACAGTCTTATCCTATTGCTAGGTTGCGCTAGCGTGTCGTGGTCCGATTAATTTTCGCCGAATCTTGTCTGACGCTGCAGTGACACTGCTACTTGAAATAATCGACTCGCGATGATAGTCTTCGAAACGTTTCCATTATATAATTTATAAAGACGTAGAATATTTTTTCGAAAGTTATTTTCATTGCTACTGTTTCTACTTGATACTTTTTTCTATCTCATATCTATGTATATCGATACATATACGATATTAATATTAATACGCTTGTGTCTATCCTATATTTTATTCGTGCCGCAAATCTTGCTGGATATGAAACAATTTCTCGAAAAAACTATCGGGAAAGAAATCATTCTTCGCTGATGAATGGACGTTTCATGAAAATTGTAAACGAAAAGACGGCGAATATTCGATATAAATTTAATATCGAGTTATGCGTTTGTTCGTTCATTTATTAATATGAAATCCATTAGTGTATGCAGGCAAAAAAAAAGTGATAAATAAACGAGCGCGAGAGGAGGAGAAAATGAAATAACACGGTAAACAAAGAGGCTAACGAGATATGATGAAAAGTAAAAGCTTCGTTTCGTTGAAAGCACGAAGAAATAGAGGAATATGGGGCAAACAAACGGAAAACGAAAAAACAGGTGAATTTTGTACGACGCAAATAGTTACAGTCAATATATAGCGTCTTTGTGCGTTTAGTGATGATTTTTCTGTTTCTAACGATTGTGACCTTATTTTCTACCATCCTTTGAACATCAGTAGGTAAGTAACGATTCTCAACCGTATTATGTGTTTAATACTATAAGTTAGGTAATTTTTTCAAATATTTATTTATGCGTTTCTGAACGTTAATCGTAAGCGAATAAAGACGTTGTCATTCGATTAGTCTGGATGTAATATTTGGAGCAAGATGAGGACATTTTCATGAACGATAATTTTTAGATAAAATGGACGTACAGGAGAAAGACAGAGTGACAAAGTTGGACCGAAGAATCTACGCAGAGAGTCGTTGAGGCAATTGTCCAAAAATTGGGCTATCGTAAAGCAATTCTAGCTTTTAATGTTCCCAAAACTGCATTGGAGAAGAAAGTGGCTCTCTAACGGAGAAATTCTCAACAGGCGTTGAAGACAAATTTAGGACCTTTCTCGATTGTGTTTCCGCTCGAACAAAAGGAAGAGTTAGTAATTCTCTTTCCTTAAATGTTTATTGCTCTCCCTACGAGATCACAGTGTTCTGCTTCCACACAAATACCACACACTACCATTATACGTATAGTACATATGTATGGTACATTTAGTACCACCATACAGTGTCACAAAATGTAGTAAAATTCACATATATATATACATATATACACATATAAGATCATAACCAAAACACACATAATATACGATCATAATCCATACACACATTACACATGTAATAAAGAAAAATTAGTATTTTATTTAAATGAAACGGGCCTACCATTTGGTCTAACGACAATGGATATGTACAAATAGATACGTACTATCTTGTCACTAGGGCACTGTCGCTACCTTTAAAATTATATTTTTGTATCTTTTTTGTTAAGTTTTAGAAGTTTATTTTAACATGTTTCGATAAACTGGTATTGATACTATATGTAATATTTTTTGTAGATACAACATCAATAAATATAGTATTCTAGAGCAATTTTGTTTTGGCATTTCCATCTTGCCCCAGCTTCTCATGCATGAAATAAAAACGAAGTTCAAACTACTCATTTTTTTTTTTTCTTAAATCGAGACGTTGTCTTTCATTGGATATCGGTTGTTCGATATGTGAATATATTATAATATCTGGCACGACGAGTCGACTATAATTTAAAATGACAAATTTATAGTTAACAAACATAGTACATAATTAACATGTATCTGGTCGGACCACGACGTGTTAGACGCATCTTTTTTAGAATAGCACGATGGAATTTCTATCGACAGAATTTAAAAAATCGTGGAAACGATTCAGACATGTCGTTCGAATGAGAATCTTTCTTCGACGATAGAAGGGCTCCGTTTGATGACCAGTATGTAGATGTTTCCTGGCTATTCTATTACATTAGTGAATTGCACGGAAGCTAATCCCACGATATCAAGAAGTTCTAATGATTTCTTATAAAGCGTCTTGCATATCCTCTGTACGTGTTGAGAGTCATAAATTTAGCAGAGAATTTCCGAGCTCTTTCCTACACACGAGCTACTAAAGAAACAAATCTATGTACGTATAAGTGAAAAGCAAAGTTACGTACCTCGATGACCGATTAAGGAGACGGTTTTTAAAAAACAGACGAACGACGGAATAGTTAGAGAAACGAACAATCGTTCTATACTATTTGTTTCGTTTATCGAGCACGATCGGCCGAACACGTGTATTTTATTAGAGAAAGCGAAATTAAACGTTTGATCGTCTCAGTGGCGGATTTTAAACGAGATTAAGCTGATAATATAAAAATATGCCATCTCGCAAGTAAGAACGCATTTAAGGATTTTATAAAAGCGAAGTAGAAAATGTAGTGGAAATATCGTAGAGTCTTTAAAGAGTCTACTATCGGGAATTCTGACTGAAACAGTGTGATAATTTGCAAGTGAGCTTTCAGTTGACATTTCCGACGTATACTTGGACATGTTGCGCTTCTAAAAAGCAATCGATATTAACGACAGACGCGTCGAAACGAATGTCAAACGTTAATGTCGGCGGCCTCCTTAATTCGGTCACACTATGTACTTGCTAAACTTTCTACACTGTGCATACAGTACACAATATACTGCTGTATATGGCCATAAAATATTACGAGTATCTGGCCGATTTTCTTGAAATGTCATTAAGAATCGCACCTTGAAATTTTCTAGCACCGATGTGCTTCGAAAATTTGTTGCTTCGTCTACGATTACTATAAACTTACTGCTATGGGAGATTGAAAATTAAGTTTCTCGAATTAATTTATGTTATTCCTCGACTCGCTTCGATTTACGTTCGAACGAAACATCAAGAGGATCGTAACTTCAAAACGTACAAAAGCAATCCTTGTGTGCAACTATTTTCAGAAAAATTTAGAAAATCATGTGCGTCGTTTACGTTCAATATTTTACTTCCTTGTTTTATCGTACGATTCAACGAGTAACGTTCAATTTACTTCTCTTCGTCCCAGTTCGTAACGCAAGTTGCAAGCTTCGTTAAAGACGAAAGCTGTAATATTACCTGAGGATTTCTCTTCATCCATATATTGTAAGTTACAACGGTCAACTCGTTTAAAGATTCGTTTGCGTATTTTTATTTGGCTGTGTAATTACTAACATGTTCGGATATCTTACATGTGTTACGAAAGACAGCTTTGTAACGAGAAAAAGTATTGCGTTAATTTAAAACGGAAAACATGCGTGCCACGTGTATAAAAATTGCGTAAGAAGACTGTACGTAGTTTCAAGCGCATATTTTCCAGATATATTCGTATTTTAACGAATATATTAGGTAATATCGCAAGCTGCGAGTTAAAACCACGAATTACTGCTAATTACTCTTTGTCATCGTGGATGATTAACGATTGATCGAATTGTCTCGCAAATTGCGTTATTTGATACTAATATTAACGGAAAAACTGCGTTTTTAGCGTTATACATTTTCCCTAAGGGTGTAAAGACTTCCATTAGCGAAATGTATTTCTATGTGTAATTAAACAGCGATGGCCGCAAAGCGACATCTTTAACAAAATTTAGGAGACAATCGAACACAATGTTTTTCGCGCCAATTTTTGTGCGTTCTTTACAAACAACGTCGTTCAGTATTTTTAGAGCAATACACGGAGCATAAAAATTTAGTTATCATTTAAGCAATTGATTTGTACATATAAACGCGTTTCGACTAAATGATACCAATTATTAATGATTTAACGATACAAGCTGAAATAATTACAAGTTTTAAGAGATTAACCGACAGAAATTATTGCGTTCAAATTTTATTTAACGGATATATATTGTCTACGTTTCTTTTTTTAAATATACGATGTATCTGTATACCGTACTGTTATTTCTACGAAATCGCTACATTCTTTTAGGTATCGTTAAGTTTTGCAATGTTTCCGAGTGCTTGTGAATAACGTAAACTATCGAATAATTTCTCTGGACTAAAATTCATCCGAAAAAAAGCTTACAATTGTTGCTAACGAAGAAATAAAGCTTTTGAAATCTGCGAAGAGATTATTAAATTCTGGAGGACTCTAGAAAACCTGTTGCTCAGTTACCATTATTTTATTGCGAGGCACAACATCAAGATTTACGAAGAAAGGAGTGCAGTTGTCTTTAATAGCTGCAGGAAAGGCCAGTAACAGTAGTTACTAATTACGTAAGAAGGAGAACATTTTGTTCATTGAGACGAATGTATAGAGCGATGTGTTATGCGTTGTATAAACCTGTGTTATGTGTAATTAAACATAATCATGCGATATGATCGATTATTTCATACTAGTACACTAGTATACTAGAAAACGATCTTGTAAGATTTCACCGGTAGAAAATGATGACATGCGAACAGTGAACGTTCGCGATTTTCTCTGTGTCGCTTTTATTGTATTTTTTCGAATGCAATTGACTGATTTGTTAAAGATTTCATGAAAAAGGCAAACTCGAACTCGCTCGATCACGGCGAATCGCGGTTGTCGACGTTCCTTCGTTCTCGAACCAATGAACACGCAAATAGTAAGTACACGTGCAATTCCGTACAAAGAAAATGAGAAAATAGAGAGCGAGAGAGAGAGAGAGAGAGAGAGCGAGAGAGAGAGCGAGATAGAGAGATAGAGAGCGAGAGAGAGCGAGCAAGCGAGCAAGCGAGAGAGAGAGAGAGAGAGAGAGAGAGAGGAAAACAGAGAAATGTCTGATGCGTTTTCAAAGAAATAAGGAACAAAGAAGTATGAGAATAAGGAACTTATAAGTGACACAATAGTGCTGTAGCTGAGAAGAGAGAGACGGTTATAGTTTCTATTTTGAAGATTATATTTTTTTAACTTTATTAATTTTTGACTTCCACATAATACATGTATTTATATATATATATATAATATTTATATATATATATATATACATATAATTGTATATACATATTCGCATACCTATTATATACACGTATAAATATAAATAAATAAATATATATATATACGACAAATGATAAAAATGTTAAGTGGATAATGAGATATTGTATATATATATACAGGAAACACACGTATGTGTTTGAAAAGGAGGCCGTGTAACGCATGAAATCGCGAACATCCTTTCCGTAATAATATGTATATGTGTAGGGTCGTACAATCAAGCGTGTCGCGAATATCATTTGCATGAATATACTACATTTTGAGATGGCAATCGGAACGAAGATTTTAAAACATCGATTCACGGTGCGACATATCTCTATACTCCGTAACCGAATGCGATTCAGCTTTGATTTTTATTTCTATTTGATTTCAAATTTTACAGAACTTAGTTCGTTTTGAGAAACGTAATTTTTTACCAGTTCGCCGACGTAATTTCTTAGTTTGAAGTGAAATTTTTGTACCAACAGGTCGTCGCAGCGTGATTCTTAACGATCCGGAAGATATCGATCGCGTTACTTTACAAACTCAAAACGATTTACCCTTTGATCCGTCGACGTTCAGCAAGTAGAAAGTCAACTTATCGATTTAATTAATACCACAAACGTTAAAAGTGTATCGACCTCTCATGGTAAAAGGACGATGCGTCAATACCGATATTAAATATCAAAAACTGAACGGTGAAAAGATGTGACCGAACGATTAAACGGTTTAACTTGAACGAATAGTTGAAGCAAATGGATCAACGACAAGTGAAATACGAGTTTCGTATATGCGTTGAAATGGAACGACGATCTCGTTAGACTTCTACCACGTAGATTTACGATTTGATAAAGCAACGATCGAATCTACGATTAGTTCCATAACAGAAACCCGATAGAATTCCTAGCCAATTTGTGCAGCTATGTGAATGTACATACAACGATTCGAGTCGACCATCAATGCGGTATCGTTAATGAAATCATAATGAAACCACAATTGATTTCCGTTACACGGCTTGTCGCATTAGTTAACTTAGATAGGCGAAACAATTCTGTGTATGTACATATATTACTGTAACGTACGTTTCGAGAATCACGACATAGATCGTCATTGATCGTGGCACGTTTACTATTGGAGAATCGATTTGTTGATCCCACTTGAAAATGGAATAGTTTACGCCTAATTAGAGCCTATAAATGTATACAACCGAATAAAGGATACAAAATAATTATGAAATTTTTATTTATTTTATTACCAACATTAAGAGTAACAAACTCGTCATCTTGATAGGTTTCAGATTATTTTTTACTCCGCGACCCATTTCTCTATTTTATTACTTTTTCTATTCTTACAAAAATATGTATTTCTTTTTAATTTAATTAATTACGTATTCTTTTTTCATTTACCTACTGATTGTTGGTGTCATCGGTTCACTGGCAGATGGCGCCACTATACCCGAAATACTATCTTTCCAAGCGAATACCACTAATACCATTAGTACCACCTTTTCACCGCTAGGTGGTTATACTGCCTACGTTTCGTATTCTTTTTTCATTTCCCTAATGATTATTAGTCTCACCGGTTCACTGGTAGATGGCGCCACTATGTCCAAAATTCTATTTTTCCAAGCTAATACCACTAATATCATTAGTACCACCTTTTCACCGCTAGATGGTTATAGTGTCTCAGAGTCTAGTTTTTCGTAAAATTCTTGCAACAAACAATTGAGAAAAGTTTGGACAAGAACCTGAAATACGGCTATCAAATTAACCTTCGGATAAACGTAAAACCACATCCAACAACGTAATCCTGGCAGAAGTTAAGATTCCATTACTTAAGAGACAGGATCGAATATCTCGATGATAAATACACACTGAAAACATTGAACAACCTAACCAATCTTATGGCAGAATACATTCAGGAATACATAGAACTGGAAGAAACTGTTTTGTAGAACATACAACTCAACAAAAAGAGGAGAATAATCGTGAAAACCTGATGAGAAGGAGCGAACGTATAGACGAAGTACAATACCGTTCGTGCCATCCTGATATATCTGAATACGCATCTAATATATCTAAGAATGATTAAGCTATACGACTCACTTAGGTGAATACACACAGTTCCCTTGACCAAATTATTTAAAATTCTTCTTCTCCGTGTACAGAATTCATAGACATAATACGTTGATCATTTATCTTTTACATACATACTTTTGCAGATGGTTCCAAAGCACAATGGTCAAATCCCACAGAGACAACCATCGTCCGCCCTGAAATTTGCAACTGCAGTTCCCAAATGGAAGACGACAAATTGTAAATTTTCTGGATACTAGCACGCGTGGGTACCCCTGAAAACAAAGAAATAGACCAACTGGCCAGAGGAGCCACAACCAAGCAACCAGACAGTATGGAGAAGTTACCTCTTACAGATTTCTACTGCGTGTTCAAAGATAAAATATGGAACGATTTGGAAGACAAATCGAATATTTTTCCATCTTCTTTAAATCAGGCAGGATATCTTGGTTTATCGATTTATCGGACTCTCTCGTTAGCATAGGAATCCTAAATGACAAAAGCTACAAGCTTCAGGATTTAAATCGTGTAGTATAGGACTATTCGTTGTATACTAACTTGAAAAAAATGATGAGCAGATTGCTAAAGAAAAGGCCTTGTATTCGCTCAAATAATGGAATCGCTTGTACAATCTTGATACACCAGCCATTAGAATAGTAATAGATCGTTTTAAAGCAAATGATAAAGTATATAGCAATACATTGTAATATTATATCGTTATTTCTCTTCTTTTGATTGTAACAATATCGATATATATTGTATCAATATATCCAGTTTATATACGTAAGATGATCGAAGCCCTAATAGTAAAACGAAAGTTTCGATCAATTTTTCATTTCCGGAAAAGGCTGGTTACAAATGTATATAAAAATAATACACGATATAACGAATACACAAATAACAGGTACACGAAATGTATGTACTTTTAAATATTTGCAAATTCTATTGAATAGATCAAAGCACTCATACGAATAATATTTAATTCCACGCAAACTATATTTGAAACTAGGATTAAAGCCCTATATAGAGAGCTAAAAGTAGAAAGTTTGAAATGCATACGCGCAAATGTGAGAGAAATTTATACATACATATACGCATATGTATATTTTTTCATTTGGACATGGAGCGATTAGTTCCACCTATTCGCTGTTAGATGGTATCCCATGTGCACCGGAGAAACTATGGTCGGCGGTGGAACGACTTTTAAAATTTGTCTAAGTACATGATCTTACTATGGATGAAGTACAAAATAGTCATGATATGTAACGCTTTTTCGTGTCCTCCGTTTTTGAGTGTCGTGTGATATGTATGTTCGTACGAAATGTGCACGCAATGATCTTACCTTAAATAAAGATTACAGCGTCGATCGAACGGCGAAATATGCAAATATATATTACGATAGTAAATCATAATCGATATACATAATCGACATGCATAATTTCTTCCGATCGATCTGTCATACTGGGATCGTAAAAGTGTCAGTTTTAGGCGGGAAGCACAGCAAGAAGAAGCGTGAACGTTTCATCTAGAAATTATCAGGTAAAGAATACTATCAATAGCTTTTAGATTTGTTTTCATATTGTCGAATTTGTCTATGATTAGAACAATGAGCGTTATTTAAAAGAGTTATTACATAGACACGTATGTATATCCTATCCGATCACTGAAGTTGGTTAAGAGCAAATATACGTATGTGTAACTTCCGTATATAATGGGGCGCAAGAGTATTTCAAATTTTAACATTTACCATAAAAAACTTTTATGTATATTATATGTATCATATAAAGTATCAGCAATCTAAAAATGTACAATGTGTAAAAGTTACAAGATATTTACTGCAAATATATATTTATTAAAAAGTTAATATACGGTATGAACAGCCATCTTGGACACATAACGAGTATTAAAGATGGCCCCACTAATGTTGAAGTTTATTAATGTAATGGACAATTGGCCGTTTAAATATTTGTTTCATCTGTGCGAAAAATTTACTCGCACTAAATATGTACGTACATTTTCAGATTGGTTTCAAATATCGCTATAATCGTAATATCGAATCGAATTCGTAAAAGGTTTCTATATATATGTTTTCTAAATTTTCAATTTCGATGCTCCGGTTTCATAGGGACTAGAGTTCGTTAAAATTTTTATTTTTTTTTTATTATTAAAATTCCAAGTTTTTATGGAATTTCATATTGCATGATCTGAAATTTCCTGAACGAACATCGCTGTTTCACGGATCAGATTATAATAACCCATATTTTGTTAAAGGTTTTCCGTTCCTTCCTCTTCTTCCTGTAACCTGGAAAGGACTTAACGATGCTTCAAAAGCCAAGAACGTAAGTAATTTCGTATTTTGTACTTTTATTGTTATTCCTTGTATTTCACGTTGATTACTATCAATTAAAAGGTAGAATCTGACGAAAGATAAAAATTTCGATTTATGTACTCGGTTACAAGTAATCCAGGTGGGAGGGTCGATAGAGGATAGATTTATATATTCCGTGCCGCGAGAACCAGTCGACAAATTATCCACGATAAACCGTGAAACGCACGGAAGAAACGGCCGGGTCTCGGCAATGAAGCATATTGTTGCAAATTTGCCAATCTAAAAGGAGATTTATTATTCCTGTCCCGTGCAATGCAAAGGCTCGTTATTATGGTCTGTCTATGGACTAGTTTATTTATAGATATTGCGCAAGAGATATCCATTCTATCCTGACAAGGTATTGCGCAAAGCTTACCACGTTACTTCTGTATATGCGCTTCAGGTTTGTCGTTTCACCAATCACCTACGCAACGACCGACCACAATAGTTTTTCCCAATATCCGAGATGTTAACCTAAACAGAATTTTTAATTAACTCCTCTCTTACGAAGGTCGATCTGTGGCGTTATTTCTCCGGTTACGATCGTGATCTTCTCTATTTTCCACGACAATCTATAATCATCCTATCCACAAGTACGTATGTACGCGTATCCGCATCGATTACCATCCGTAGCTTTGTTTCCCGCGGGTTGCGTTTGACAAACGAATAAAAACATGTATATTTTCGTTGGAATCGCGTATGAGTATCCGTTTATGTCGAACTGTATTGTCCGATCCCGGGTTAAGCGTTTATCTCCATGCACCATACGTTTAATTCGCGAACATGGGGACGAACAGGAACGCGGTTTGACGCTAAAGCCGTAAAAAATAGAAAACGAATAGTCGCCAGTGAATAAATATCTATTATTCGGTTTTCAATTCGGTTTTCATCGATGTATATTTTCAATACGTTTGTAGGAGAAGGAGGCGATATCGTTTTGTATTTAAACGTTTCTTTCGAAAACTAACACACCCCTTATATCGAGTCAGCACCATCGTTTTTACCTTCCGTGTTCATTTACGGCATAGAAATAATTTCCCTTGCTCATTCGCGGCGAACGTTATCGGGAGAAAGAATTCAACTATCGGATAGCAACTTTTCCAATTAATCTGCGCCGTTGAAAAAGTGTAATAAAGAAGGCAAACAGATAACACGCACACACACAACTTATCCAATGTCTGGTTCTTGTACAAAGTACGATAATTCGGCTTGTTCTTATCGGGAATAATACATTTCGAATGCACGATACCGGCTGGTCCGACGCGTTAACAGTTTAAACTCGATGCCTGTAATATTACTAGCGCCGATATGATAGAAACTTTTGGTAATAACGAACTTGCCAAGTTATCGGTATAATAGCGGTATCGATATAATACCTCGCTATAATAAGGCCTGTTAGAAACGCAATTTCTTCGCATAAAATTATAAAATTATCAAATTCGTCCTTCGCGACTATGATTCGTTACTTTCTTAGTTTTGAACGGTGGAAGTTAAAGGCCGAGCATAAACCTACGAGTACTAATAACTTCTTGCGCGCTCCCCTTTCGACGCTTTTGATGTATTAACTGCCTGGGGTAAACTCGTATTTAAATGGAAATAATTCGTGGGATTATCGTTGTCCCTTGTCGTTATTACTTCACCGAAGACGATTAAATATTATTGGATAAGTAATTTCGTTTGGTAATCGATTCTTAAGTAGCGGATGGTGATAACTTAATTCGAGTAAGGTTCACGAATTTCAATTTGCTCATCTACATCTTTACTTTTGCGTTAACAATTGTTTCGTTTGTGATCAATAATTTTTATTTATTTCATGAAAATGTTAGAAATGGGATTCGCGCTTGTACAACTGTGAACATTAATCGTTTTCAGCAGATAAAGTTGGGGATAATGTTACAACTTAAATAATTTGGACAGGTTGTTCCTTTAATGTTTTAATAGTTCTTTCAGTCGCTTTTTATCGTACAATAACTTCTTGGTTTTTACATACAAGAATGAACGAATTAAAGATTCGTTATTCACGCGCGATGAAATATAATTTTAGATATAAAGGTTTAAATGTGTGAAATAGTATTCTCTCAACCACATCGGCTTTAAACCACTCGGTTATTGATTTACATATATAGGAGGAAGCCTGACAGTGACGGAAACCAGATCGTAACGCTTCAGTTGATTTATTAGTCTTTCCAAGGCCTGCCTAATTTCATTGCTAATTTTAGACTAACTCTTAGACGCATCGTTTGCGACATTGACGAAGCTTTTTATTCCACAAGGTTAGCTTTCTTCCGTGTCATTTATCGTAGCACTGAAATTCTCAAATTTTCAAAAGAAATAAGTTTGTGATTAGGAAAAATTTCTATTTCTTTTCGATTAGAGGTTAAACGCACTGATATTTTATTTGAATCGGAAGATGTACGTGCATGATTCACAAATACATATACAATACATACATATATAATAATTTCTTTAATTGCGTTTCCGATGTAATGGAAATCGGGTGAATATAATTTCTCCTTTTGATACGATTTCAACTTTTGTGTAAAAGAGATCCATCGAAGCAATTCCGAATTTTATTCCAAGGTCTTGCCGTTCGAGTTTACTTGTTGATTCCAACGCACTCACACACCTGAAACTTTGCTCACCTTTATTTTCTCAAAATAAGAGAGCACGAGGACCAGGTAAAAAGCAAATTTCAGGCGTAAGAGTACTGTCGAGGATGCTTTCCCATTTCCTCCTAGGTATTCATCGCTTACTCCATCGCCCTGTTTATCCTCGCAAATGAACTCTTTTCAAGGAAATATTAGCTTTCGTACGCTTTATCGAAGTTCTGACATCGATACTTTGGAAACGGTTCATTCCGATATAGTATTGCTTTAAAAAATTTCGCCGTTTAAAACTGTTTTAAACTTTAGAATCGATTCGCGTCTCTCGCGTGTGATATTTGTAAGACTCGTATTTACAGGATGCTAACTTAAAGAAAAGGAGTAGAAAAACAATACGCGATTCTATGAAATGTAATTCCTTGATCTCAGATCCTTTTTGCATATGAAAACGGTATAGCTTTTGTTAAAAAATAACACGAATCGATTCTTCTTTCCCGTACATATTTGTATATCGCTTCGCGAACCAATGTAAGAAATATTTTCCTCGTTACACAACGAACTTTACGACGCGATTTATCACTGAATACGGTGGACTTTAGAATAGTTTGGACGTTTTCCAGTCGATGGCAGTTTTTCAATGCCAACGCTCGACCGGAGATCGTTATTGTTTGTTATTCGTTGCATCGATTACGACGGATCCATAGGCCGAGGAAAGAAATCACACGCTGCGACGATAGACTGCCACGGACACACCTGAAACTTTGCTCACCCAGAAGAAAGAGTACGGGCAGAGCAAAGAGTCAGGCCCGCCCGTAACCTTCGAATTTTACACTGTTGGGGCAAGCTCGATTCTTCCTTCTTTTCGTTGTCACGTTGCTCCGGGCGAGGAACGCGCTACACCTCTTCTCCGATTTTACGCAATAGCGCCGCCACGAGGACACTGGAAAATAGAAGCGTAGAGATTCTTCATCGAGAGAGTAGTAGATCCGAGGGAATGAGTTACCGGTAAGACAGGGACCTCGAGAGCCATCAGAAGTTGCGGAAAAATAGGCTGTCGGATAGTGAAGGAGAGAATCGAAGGGAAAGAAAGAAGCGAAGAGCGCGGAGAGAACTCTGCGAAGCTCTGCACTCAGCAGTGGCAGCCAAGGAATCAAGACCGTACCATGTTTCATCCTACTATTCGCTCTTTCTCCCTTTGCCTCGAGAGACGACACTCGAATCTCCATTGTTCGTGGTTCAGCTGAAACAGAATTGAAAAGACGCGTGATATTTACCAATAGATTCCATTCAGGCCGCAAATATTTCATAGGGTGACGGGGTCAACGAACGGACTGTAATCGTTTTTAAGACTTTTTTAAGGAGTTCATTGTGTTTGAAACGGTGAGCTCGATGATCGATAAAACGGTGGTCCGAATATTTGATCGTCGTATTACCGTGTTATCGCTAGAAATAGCTACGAAGTTTACGAAGAGTTTAGCAGTCTTCCTATGTCTTTTCGAATCGAAATCAATTGCAATTTTTATTCTTAATCGAACGTTCGACTGTGTAAAATTTAACGAGTCAGCTTGGAATAATCAGATTTTCAGCAAACGCTTCTTTTCGATAAGACGATGTAAAAACATTGTAACTGTTCTGTTTCTCGTGTGTCAGAATCATACATAATCCCATCGTTACATACACTTTGCTAAATACCTGATCGACCGTGAGCGAGGGCCCCTAAACCGATTACCACAGTTTATGCTGTGCCGTAGTAACAGCCACCCATATAAGTGCGCCTAACAGCAACTTAAATGTATCCGAAAGCCTGTTAAAGATCAATCTAATTTCAAATTAATCGATGGTTATTAATCTTCCACTTTCGCGACGATGGGAATTTCCACGGGAAAGTAATTAGCAATTTACGTTGCAACTGCAGAGTTTGAACGTTTGATAAAATATTTTCACGCCGGTTTTAGAGAAGTTAGAAATTTTATTTGAAATTTTGGGACGACGATACTTATATATAGCGATTTCTATCTCTCGTATTCGTTCGATATTTGCGGCCTGTTATTCGTGGAAATCGGATTTTCATTACATGCTTCTTGGAACAGGAAAAGTTGTGGACATAGTCACGACCCACCGCAGTGCTAACGAGATTTCAAAATGTTGTGTACGACGCGCGTAACGTAAGACGTTCTTGTACCAGGTATTGAAATACTTTGGCGAGTCACCGTATAACTCTAATTTGCCAAGTGTTTGCGTCATAAAGGTTTTTCGGTCTTGTACGTTCCTCCTCTTCCATTGCTCTACCTGTTAAGGTCAAACCTGACCGATTCTATGCACCAGTCCGAAGAGATAGAGTGGGTCAGTTTCCACGCACCCATCAGACTTCACGAAGTTGGTATTTTTCCATGTATACAAAGATATATATCTGGTGGTTATTTGGTGTCCGTGGCAGCCTAGAAGATGGTAGCACGAAAGAGAGATCCGCCATCTGCAGACGCAGTCTGTCAGAGGGCAAACTCGATGTCCAGCAGCGGAGAGTATAGCGTTACGGTTGGATGTCAGTGACCGGAGCATAAACCCAAGATAGTTTCACCATTACATCGACGTCTTCCTTCTTGGCTTGGCTCCTTTCTGTCGGCCTGTACCATCCGCACAGCCACGCACGGTCGCTCGTTCGCCGTGGCTGCAACACCTGAGTGTCTCCGGTTGCAAATACACGCGTCTATAAGCTGCTTTCCACCTCGAGGATTCTCTCGACCGAACCAAAGATTCGTTTCCTCGATCCGGTACGATTCATCTTTCGAGTTCGATCGAAGTTGCTTCAAACTTGAATGGAAAATCTTTTTACCGATGGTAACAATCAACTGTTCGATCGATCGTTGGTTTCGTTCTATGGTTACTCTGGTGCGTTTCTAAAAGAAGGATTCGCGTTTTGAATTCAATTAGGTTCGCGATTTTCATTAGCGCGATGGAAGCCTCTAAACGAGAGACGAGCCAGCCACGCGATCATCTATTCTCTTTATTCCGCGAACCATGATATACTACCATTGAATGCTTAATCGAAATTCGCTAGCTTAGCCGTGGTGATTACTATCTCTATTTTTGGAAAATGAAGTTCGATTTGAGATGATTTCGATTCGGGATAAAAACAACGATCGTTCGATTACACCTTTTGTCCGACTCGCTGATTAGCGATATGACAAACATCAAAGGATTGTGATAAGAGATGTGAGAAAACTCGCGAATCAAATACATTACTTTTACGGGGCGCTTAGAGCGCATATGGAATAATAGTATTAATAAAACATAAGTGAATCGAATTGTGTAATCGATGGTGTAAAAAAATCCAAGCCAGCTTGGTTCCGATTACGTGTAACATGGTAGGAGATTCGATCCAACCGTATCTTGTGTAATTGGCACACTTTACATCACCTCCGTACTAATATCTTCTCACGCGTACTAATAAGGATCATATAAAATTACGTTGATGAAATTCTATAGAGAAACTAATACGTTCGATGTTTTTATTAACTTGGAAAACCTGCCTCTTTTTCATAGGTTATATGAAATTCTAAATCATGGAAATTCGGTAAATTAGAAATACGGAAGCTTAACTACGAAAGCTTAGATTTTGATATGTAGCAATTTAATTTAGACGACGAATGTGCGTGGTCAGATGGTAAAATCTTTATTTCGTTAATCGTCTTGCATACCTTCGCAAAGTGCGTCGTTGTTTACAATTGCTATCGTCCGTAGGATACTGATCGTACAGAACTGATCGTACAACACTGATCGATGAACACTGACCTCGAGTATCGGGATCCGTTTCCTTATGACCTATCGAACTTTCCCCACCACGCACTGACATGTAACCATCTATGCTTCTTGTCACCTATGCGTCATCGTCGCTGAAGGTCGAGGCGACGTTTTTGTGTTTGATTATGTTTAATCGATTTATTGCGAGCAATTAGACGGTTACCGGTAAACGGTGGCTCTGGTGGGATTCGAACGACAGGTTAGCGATCGCGTGCCGCTACAGATAAAAGAGAGGAAACTTATAACAGTACTAACTAATGGAAAACGAATCTGATTGAAATCGCCATAGTCCGAATAGCAACGTGTGATAGAGTATCGTTATTTTTAAGCTAGCGAAATATTTGTTAGGAATTTTGCGTATTAATCGATTTGACGAGCAGTGGTCATAAAATTGAGTTTCACCTCGGACGAGGTCGGCGATCGGGAAGAAACGAAGCTACGGTCGATCGATAGACGCCGAATTGTTGAGCCCCGTGCATCATAAAGGCTAACGACCGCAGGCAGTTTGGCAGCGTTTGTGAAAGCGGTCTTTCTTCGAAGTAATGCAGCCGGAATCATGCGATGACGAGAGCGATTATGAACGTGCCAACGAACGAAAGGAGACAGAGTACGCTTTCATTTGGTATGCGTGGATGCGTGTTTGCGTGAACGAACGGGGATCAGAGTGAATCAGGAGGAAAGGAGGAGAGTCTGAATGACAGCGAAGTCGAGGGAAGAGAAAGAAAGGGACGAGAGGAAAGAATAAACGTCAAAACGGAGAAGAACACGACACGAAGGAGGAGACAAGAAGAAAGCGTTTGTATTTTCTACGGAACATCGCTAGAGATAGTATCAAGTATATCGTAAATAGGCTTGAATCTAAGTTTGGCGTGCTTTATACCGTATAGAAATTTTCAATAAAACAAAGGGAGAGAAGAGATGGGAAGGGGGAGACAGATATCTCTAATATGGAGGGACGCATACACGGTTAAAAATGTCACGTCAGGTCATCGATTTAAGTGTACAACATCGCTGAAATTGGTCTGAAATGACTTCGTTGCCACTTTATCTAGTTGCCTTTGTTCATAACCATACGCCGCGCCGTGAGGTGTTTGTTTGAATAAATGTGCAAAATGCGACAAGAGGCCGGGAAAAAGACGAACAAAGAGAAAACTGGTGAATAGGGGGTCAGTAGCAACGCCACCAACACCAGTACCAGTACGGAAGGGTTTAGGCAAACATCCGTAATTGCACGATCGTTTAATATGTACGAGTCTTCCGCTTGACCGTTTAACGCACGCGTAGTAGCTTCCAAAAGCGAGAGTCTGAATACACGGCCATAGCAACAGAGAGTGAACTATGGTACTTTCGATACTACCTAAAGGGAACGAAAACGGATTAAAAATCGTGGAATTAATCGAACAGCGTGAAACCACGGCGAATCGTGGCAGTTGATGAGCGCACGTCAGATCGTACAAATTACGCTGTTGCAAGATGAAAGGCAAATTGTTTTCTTCGATGGTAGAACGATTACTTCTGGGTGCGTTAAGCGACGTAACGAAATAGAAATATCGGAAGCGAAGAAACGAATTAGGGACGAATCCAGTTTAATTCATTAAATACTAACGATACGTAATTTTTTCTCGATCGATCTTTATCGAACTCTGCTTCTTTGTTTTATATGCTGTAAGGTTCGTCGACGAAGAACCTGGAAGGAAAATTCTATTTTCTTTCATATATTCATCGATCTTTTTGCGACAAAATTTACTCCTAGTAAATGTTCTTCGTTTAATCGATTATCTCATAGACTGTTGGCAGAGAGGTGCGAATGATGTCTGAAACAAGCTCTTAACGGTATAAAAATTTATGTGCTTCGTAATTACACTTATGTAGTACGAGCTGAACGAGATTTATCGACCTCCTCGAGTTTCAAAGAGGACACGCTACTTTCCCAAGGCATTTTTAACGATCGTCCTCGGAACATAAATCATCGTTTTCCCGTGATTTATATATGTTAGCGTCTCGTGTCACGGAGGCGTGGCATAGGCGTGAATCCCCGTAGTGTCTGCTTCTAATTTAATTTATTACATCAGCCCATCAGCGATCCATGACGGTATTAAAGACCCTGTAAATTATTCACGCTGGATCGTGCTCGGTAGTATGTAATTCCATTACGGTTGATTATCCGTTCGGATAACTGCCATTCGATTTAGATGGATATAAAGTTCGTTTCATACTTGTATTCACTGGTGGAGCTTACGAAAACTGATATAGAAGCTTCAAGACACCGTTATTATCGTCCTTTTCGAGCGAATTAGGATCAGTTATCGATAGGTTATTGTCGTGTCAGTGCTCGAGATAATAGAATGATGTGTTTGAAAGCGTGTATTGATCTGTCAGTCTCTCAAAGACAGTATGGCAAGCCGTTAAATATGATAAATATCTTAAGCCATTATCGACGGCGCGTTTTTACCACGAGCTACGATCTTGTTCGAGTCGTATCTTTCGAATTAATCAAGATGTCGATCTAAGAATTTAACGAGACTAATTTTTATTTACACGTCGTTTATTTAACGTTGTGCAAGAAGTTATACGCTATTTGAAAGACCAAGAAACGCATCGAAGGTAGATTACGTACCATCTTCGATAACAAAATAGAAAACCTCGTTATTCCATGGTTTTTAGAGAAACTCGACAAGAATTCTCTGTATCGTTATGAAAGGTAAACTAGAATTTTCCTACCAGTTTCAAATATGACCATAGAAATAACGAAAAAATAGGTTCTTTGTGCGCGAAGGTTTCGAGCTTAAAATTAACAGCGTTTCGAGCGAAAAATTAAAGAGCTCTCGTAGCTTGATAACAATCCGAGATTCGTCGTTACGTGGAAAAAAGGTACAAGCGATGACGGAAGCGGGGAAAAGGGGTGTAGAGAGGTAGAGAGGAAGGCGAAGGAAAAAGAGGAGACGAAAGAATGCGAGGAGACAAATGGGGATGTGCTTGGAAAGTTTCAATGAGAATAAACGAAACTGTGCGCCCTTTCGTTCGGTCGCGTGAGCATTCTTTCCATCCGTGTGCGCGTACAAGGATGCGAGAGAAAAGAAGAATTCTAGAATGCAGAGACAAAAGAAAATGGAGTACGAGCAAGAAGCACTAAATCTAATTGCCCGACGACATCGTCATGGGAAACGAACGAACGACGAGATATTCTTGTTCCACATTTTCCTTCTCCTCCTCTTTCCCTTTCTTTTTCTTCGTCTTCTTTTCTCTTTTTTCTTCTTCTTCCAATCTATCGTTTCAATAATTCATCGTACACTCTTCGATGTAAATGGGTACGTTGGTTCTTGAAAGTTGCCGCTTCGAAATCTCTTGCCGTTGTGTGGATCTTTAATTCAGATTGCGTTCTTTCTCCTTCTTTGTTTGCAAGTATTTTGAAAGAACGGAACGATACGGAAAGTTTTTCTTCCAATAACTTTGTCCAAAAAATAAAATTACGAATTACGATAACAGCTACGACAGATCGTATAATAATACTATCATAAATCAAATAATAGCAGCGATTATGGGCACTGACGTATTCGGAAATTTCTCTCGTATCTTTCGAAACCAATTGCAAGCGTCTAACATCTTTAGTTTTCACGCGATACGAAAAAGTACCGAAATGTATACTTGCATACGAATCGTGGAAAATAACCGAAAAAGTAACCGAACTTAAAGACGCTATTTTCTCGAGAAAACGTTCCTTCGTATTTCAAATAGCTTTTTTAGTCGACGAAGAAACGCGGAAGAAGCTAACGATGCGTAAGTATTCCGATCGGTAATAACGATAATGACGGCACTAGGAATTTTCTTAGCATACTTTTGACACCGTATAAATCTCGTAAAACACCTAACACCAGGCGCAAGATTAAAAAAGAAAAGGCAGTGCCGTTGGGCTAATTAGGCTCGAGCGTAATGGGCTCTCGTAAGATCTCAATGGCGCGAGCTTCTCCACGAGGCAAAGCTCCGGTACCGGTGTTAACCGGCCGCGTTTTCGAAGAAACAGGAAAATTGTACGCAGATGGGATTTAAAGGAAGAAGAAACGAGAGCCGCGTGTACGAGGGGAATCACGCAGCAAGCACACGTGACTTTTGTTGGCAGGCTGTGCCCACTAAGGCAAACCAAGAGGAAGAACGAGTTTTAATTTCTCGCGTCCGCGGCTCATGACCCCGGGGAATCGTCGAGACTTTTTTTCTTTGTTGTCACGATCGAAGTGGGTCAAACCTACTACTTCCATCTATTAGCCGCGTGCTCGAGCTACTATCGTCATCGTCATCGCTGACATTCTACGTCATCGAGATCTGTTCGTAGAAAGATACTGCCGCTTTGTCGCGCGAAAACGAATACCTTTAACGAATCTAATAACCGAGAATATTCATAGATAAGAATGCCAATTATTCGTACCTGTAGCCAGGAAAGAAGCCAGATGAAAGTTTTAATCAAACCGTTAGTAACTACCGAAGTAAGTCGTTGAATAAAAAGTTTGAAATCCTATTCGATAATAGCATGCATAATTTGACAGGGATTGGACGTACTATCTATGAATACGTAATTCATTGGTACTCTAACGGAAACCATAAGCAGAACCACACGCAGTTTGCTGTATTAGCTATAATATATATATTATTATATAGCGTACAATGCAATACACTTTTATATTATGAAATACACGCTGCGTCTTTTTCAAGATTGAAGCTGTGTTGTATCATCTTCACCGGTTTATTATTAACGCGTGAACGCAAAGTTCAAAGCTAATGTTTGACCAGAGTTATCGTATCAAATCACGGTGATTTTGAATTCAGTTGGACGTGTGATTTAATTAACATTCAGGGTACTATCCAATAGAATCTAGCCACAATAACGAACGACGACTTACGCGCTACCGCGCTTGCACAGACTTTTAATCACCAAGGTAACAGCCATCTATGAAGAAGGAGCGATTCGATCGAATCGTCATTTCGTTCACGAATCCAAAATGCTTGTCTCGGTCTCCACGATTGTGCTATAAAACGCTCGGTAACGTGCTTCAGCTAAACGCCCGACTCGCAAGCAACAAAACGACCGGCCACAATAATGCAGCAGGATACCGAAGGAATGAATCTCGGGTTTCTTAAGCAGATTTCATGTTCTTGCGCGGCAAGAAGGGAACTCCATTTGTTATACCGCCACGGAAATCGTGGACGTAACACGCGTTACGTTTAAACGTGGCGACACAGAAACGTTACGTCCACTATTTCCCGTTTAGATGCGCGTCCCACGATAGATAAGAAGACAACAGGATAAAACGAAAACGCCGGCTAACGTGTAAATTTTAAGTACTTCCCATTCCTCGCGTAAACTGTATTCCCACTTATCTCTCACTCTCGCCTCGTTCCGGTAGTCACCCCCGCGCCTTCCTTCAGCTTCCGTCCTTTCCACCCTTGAATTTCCATTTTCGCTTCAAGTTGGCCGACTGGCGCAAACGCGATACGGAAAGACGAAGAAAGAGTCTGGAAGGCGACCGAACGGAAGAAGGAACGAAGGTTCGAAGGCCGTTTCGTCGCCGCTCACCACGTAAGTTTTGCGAAAAGGTCGTTTCGATCGAATGGAATCGTCGTCTTTAAGCAGCGAATCGGGCAGACAGCCGCCGGTTCTCTGTTCCAGCTGTTTCTTTCGGAACAACGTTCTATTATCCCCTCGTGCACCTCCCACGGGGGATTACCCGCAAACGTCTCCCTCTCGGAAATTTTCCGATGACAAACGAGCCGTTAGAGAAGCGTACGGATTTAGATTTCGGCTCCGCTTCGTCGTTTGCCGCCTGGTGGAAATTTTTCTACCGCGCTAGCATCTCCTGCCGACCAATTTCGTGAAATACCGCGAAGCGAATAGGAAGGGAGAATGGTGGACGAGCGTGTGTGCGCGCGTGTGTGCGCGCGTGTAAGGGCTGAGGGTCGAGAAGTTTCTCTCGCGGTAACTTCGTTCTAATTTCCAACGGGAACGGGCTTAAGAGAAAATAATTTACCGGATATTTTCGAATAAATTTTCTGCACGCAATGGGAGAGTCTGCGGAAGCGAAAGAAAAAGAGGGTTAGCGAAGGAAAAAAAAAAGACGACGCGGCGTTAAGCAGCCAGCCCGGTTTTCTACGGGGGTGTAAATTATGCTCTTCTTACAGGCCGCTACGCGGCAGTTTTCACTCTATCCCGTGCCGGCCGGCCGGCCGTGTATTTATGTTACGAGTTATTAAGAGAAAGTTTCAGGTTTTACGTCGACTAACGTCCCACACGATGAGCTCGCTGGAGAAACGGCCTGCCGGTGTTCCAGGCGATATTAAAGCCTGCTACAAGATAATCGAATCGCGAGACGCGCGTTTAGTACAAAGCGTTCATTTTGAAATCATCCGATTGTTCTCAACCCTCCCCGAAACATTTTTCGATGGAAGTAAAAAAATTCCGTCTCTTTGTAGGCAGAAACGTCAGCGACGATCCAGATTTACCTACGCGGCATTAAAATGAGAGAATCGTGCAAACGGCCGATTGTGCGTTACCGCAGACTGAGGTCATTTCTCGCAGATCCGCTTCCTCTCGTAAGGTCGATCGAAAACATCGCGTTAAATTAAATTCAGCAAATACATTTGCAAAGTTGTGTACGTAGCGTTCAGCGTGCACGGAATTCGTTTGCTTCGCGGAAATCGCGTTTCCTCCTCTGCCGTGCGAACTAGCGATTGCTTTCGAACACCGATGGATCGCGTGGTTGTTTCGTGTAAAACGATTTCGACCAGTTCTACGCGGTTACGTTTCTTTTTGCCAGTTGCCTTCGAAAGTTCTCATTGTACGAACTATAAAATATCGATTCGACGATTGACGTTTCTTTTACCGACGAACGTTAATAACTTTTTAGCAGCTGAAAAATAATAATTGCTCAGCTTCGTCGCCGTAAACAAACCTCTCGAATTTATCGTTTAAACGATTATTCCAGAAACTTTATTCAGACGTTAAATTCTTTAAACGCTAAATATTTGACCAGAGTACACGATCGAATGACGACTCGAAAGGGAAATTAAACGGTTCTCGGGGAAAAATTGTTCGCCTTGCCACGAGAAAATCAAGCGGAATCGGTTATACAATCAGCATCGAATTACGTACATGGACGGATGAGGCAAGGAAGATAAGCGTAAGAAAAGTCCTACACGAAGGCAGTTGTTCGGCAGCTATTTCAAAAACCAGGCTTCAGAACTATCCTGTCATCCCTCTGAAAACGCTATCGAATGTCTTTCGAGGCTTGACTCGGCTCTTTCGATCTCCCCCTGTCTTGTTCGCTTTTGGCAAAATCGATCGATCTCCCGACAGATAAGATTGTACGGCGGAGCGATCGTAAAGGAATACCGCAAAAGCGTCGCGTCGGTACTCGTTCTCCGGATTCTTTTGCACCTTCGTCCCTATCGATAACAATGATCGCCCGATACGCGTAAGAAGCCTTATGCGTTAAAGGATCGCACAGGAAACCGAAGTAAAACGAAAGGGATGCAAGGGACGAGGAAGGATCGTGCAAATTTAACGCTCGCTCACTGAGTACGTGCGAGTACCGTGTGTAACTCGGAGCATAGAATATGGATAAAGTTTGAAAATATTAACTACCGAGTAGCTAATATATGATATATAATAATATAATTGCTCGAACGCGAACGTCGAAAGTAAAGACACAGTCGTCCGAAGGATAACTTTATTTGCTAAAAAGTAAAAAAAAAGGAGAGAGCGATAAAAAGGAAAATGAAATTTATGCGCTGAACGCGCCTCCGTTCGGCCATAGACCGAAAGTCGATGATAAAAGTAAAAATTGACGGAAGCTCGTACTTCGTAATTCGAGAGGAAGCGGGACCAACATCCTGTTTTAATATATTTCCGGAAGGTTACGGCTATCGAATCGCACGAGTTTGTGGTTTCGACGCTCCGTTGCTTTTGCGTCCTTCGCCACTACCGCTGCCATCGTTGATGTCATTGTCGTCATTCCCCTTCCTTTGTTTTTTTCTATTACCTTGTTAGGCTCTCGTTACAGATTAGTTTTAACGATCGGTCCGCCGATCATCGATGAAATATCTCGCCAACCATAAATTTCGAATTCGTATTTATACAGACAAGAATCGTCTATATTTATATTCTTTAATCTGAATTACTTTCTTTCTATTCTTTCGTATCGCTAATACTTTTATAAGAAAGTCAACGTTACGTTAAAGAGGTATTCGCGAAACAGAGGTTTGTCGCTCAAGATATCGTACGACTATTTTCGCTTTCCAAGAGACGTTTACAGAGCGAATAAAACAAACGAAAGAGAATTGGTGGACCACGCAAAGACCCCTTACCACGGGCAAAATTATTGTGTTTCGCGAGGATAAAAGTTCAGCGGGCTGACGTACGAAACAATTTCCCGACATAAAAAGTTAAAATATCTGCGTATGACTGGGACGGCGCGACGCGTAACTTGTTCACAAAACGCGGAGCAACTTTCTTTCCGGGGAGCCTTAACTTGTAAACTTTATTCCCCCATAGTTCGCCTTAAAACCGTCGGGCTTGGCCAAATCTTCGTTGAGATGGCATCGCTTCTTAATTAAAATGCAACCTACGTACAAATATTCGTGGAGCAGCAAGCTGTGTTTACCTACCAGCCGAAAAAGAAGAGACCGAACAAGAGAAGGCAAAGGATAGTAAAAGGAAGATGGCCAGATATGGGAACGTTTACCCGGAACGGTTGAATTTTACAGGAAGAAACGATCGTAACCGCTGATTTCGGTCACATAGTCGTGGCACGAGCAGAGGGCTCCACGAGAAAACCGAGGTTATCATGACCGGCATGACAAACGATGATTACAATAATTCTTTCCTTTATTCAAACAACAAACTTCCTCCTTCATCTTTCTCGACAATCTCGAACGCGGGTTCCTCACTTTTCGGATGCTAATGAAACGAGAACGAACCGCGAGCCAACGACCTGAAAACGTTTGGACAGTTTGATTCTCGATTTTCTCGATTTCTCTTTCACTATCCTACGATCGCGTAACGCCAGAAATAAGGGAGATGCGTATTCGAGCCAAACTTCAGAAACGTCAGAAACGACGTTTTCCGCAAACATTATCTTTGAGAAACTAAGACTCTTCGGACGGTAAGGCGGAATTATAACATAGAATTTTCGGTCTATCGAAATCAAAGAAAAAAAGAAAAAAAAAGAAAGGAAAAGGGAAGGGAAAGAAAGATAATAGGACGAACGATCGGTAGTTGGGCAAAAATCGTGCAATTTTGATAAATTTGGAGCGGTTCGGAAGTCCGAAGAGTATAAATTGTCAGAGGGATGCGCGTAGCACGCGGTGATTGAAATCATTCTCTACGCGTCTGTACGCGAAGGATCGAATGGGAACGAGCGACCGGGGCGAAGCATCGTTACCGAGTCGCAATTAAAAGAATCGCTTCTCTTCCCTCCTCTAAAAGTCGATAGCAGAGCAGATCCCGAACCAGCGTAAAGAAACCTTTCGATCGAAGAAGCCTCTTTATGACAAACGTTAGTTGGCCTTTCACGTTATTCTTCCGTCACCGGCACAACCTTCGTAAATGACAAATTTCTTTGAATCTTTCCGAAGCTGGAAAACAAGCTTTCCTACTATCATTATCGTCCATCGTTCGTGCGCGCGCTATTACGTTCGTGGAAAACGTTTCGAGTAGACTCGAGTACACCAAGAAAAGAAACAAAATACATAGCAGGAGGAGAAGGGTTGAGAAAAACGAAAGGGAAAGAACAAATCGACAGACGCGCACAATCTGGGAGAGAAAAAGGAAAGTTTTCTCCCTCGTCTTGAAAAATTTCCCGTTTTCTGCGTGTATTCGACGCTCGACGAAGTGCCACTCGACGTTCAATTTCACGTGAACACACGCCGAGGAGCGGTTCTTTTCCAGCGATAAACAGATTCCGTCGTAAAACCGTGAGCTCGCGCACAGGAGCCTCGATGGTACGCGCTGGATAAGTGGCACGAGCCTTCCTTTCTTCGCTTTCTTCGTTTCGCCATGGCATGGCAATGGAAAAGTAGTGGAAACCGAGCCGAGACGAGTCACGTCTGTTGAGATTTTTTCTGTGGAGGAGTTAGTTTCGAACTAAAGCTAATACCGGTGACGGCTGCGTTGCTGTCACGCGGGGAAAGGAAACGGTTGCGAGACGACAGAGAGAAAGAGAACAGCGGATCTAAAGTGGCGTTCGCGAATGAGAAAGAGGAAGCCTATGACCCGACGTTTATATGGGGTGTCTCGCGAACGTATGGATCCGGCTCGATGGCACCGATGTTCAATTAACTTGTACGGTATTTCGTTTCTATTGAAAATCTTCCTTTCCGGTGTTTACATCGTTTACCGTTCTGAATCCTTTATGGCTCGTGCAACGTCGTTGGTAGTATTCGATAAGCCGCCTTTCTCCTATAAGAAGCAGGCAAAATTTCACTCGTAAAGATGTAAACCGTCTTTAGGTATTTCCAGGAAAAATAAATTGCGAAATAAATCGACCTGTCGAGCAACGCGAAACTCTGGGAAAATCATCACCAGCACAGATTATTCCATCCAGCGCGAAGCAAAAAACCCAGCTCGAAAAGGTTCTCCTTCTATGAAAGCGTCTGTCCTGTAATTCGTCAAATATCGAGCCGAGGATAATTCCACGTACGAAATCGAGGAAACGAAACGGAAAAAATAGGGTGAAAAAGAGACGATGGACACGCGATAAGTCGGAAAGAACGGGCGTGGTGAAACAAACGAACAAAGCAGAACTACGGCCGGTATCTAGCGGATAGGAATATTCGGAAAAAAGAAAAAGAGAAAAGGAAAGAGACGAAGGATCGTTTTGGAAAACGCGAGAATGGGATAAGGGTCGTTAGATCGGACACCCTGTATACCCACGTAATACCGCAGAAAGTCTGTATCGTGTACAAAGCCAGGCTGGGAGAAAGAGGAAGAGTGGAGAGATGAAAAGAGAGTCCGGAGGAGAGGGGCGAACGAAAGAGTAAGAGAAAGAGGTGAGAAAAAGGGATAGAGAGAGAAAGGGGGAGGACGATAAAGGAGGATGGATGGCGATGGCGATGTCGATGGAGGAAGAGGAAAAGAGAGGGCAGACTATGCCCGATAAAAAGCCCTGATTCCCACGAGCGTGGATAGCCTACGATGAAAACCTCTCAGCTCGCCGACCACGGCACGGCATTAGAACGTCCACGAGTACCATGTCGGATTTTTCGTCCGCAGACACTATAGCTAACAGCGCAGAACGAGGAAGATAGATACGAGGCAGCAAGAGCGGCGGTAGCAGCATCACCACCACACCACCAACACCACCACCACCACCAGGCATCCACGTAACGATTCGTTCTCATTGTACGTGTTTACCAGGCTATGATTATGTAATCACTGGCAGCTTCTACGAGTTTGAGCATTGTTCGAATCGCCATTGTCTTGCTCGTTGAAGATTTCTCGCTCGAACGTTTTCCCTTTTCCTTTAACGCTCGTCTCCATGACGTGTTCGCCGGTAAACGGGATTCCAGCTTCCCCTGCTTCGCGCGAAATGACGCGAAACGCCAATTGCTCTGCTCCAGACGAGCACTTGCGATCGAGTCGTTAGATGGACTGGACGGCCAAAAGAAGCGAGAAGAAGTTGCGTGGTGCGATCGATGTGTTTAAACGGAAGAGTATGGGACACTCTGGTTCTAGATTTCCGGAGATGTTGTAGAGAGGCTTAAAAAAAAAAAAAAAAAAAACGAAGCTTGGATACGAACGAGTCAAATTGCGTACAAAGCGCAAAAGATACGTGTCAAGTTTGCCCGAAGATCAACGACATTGTGGGTGGACACGCGTTATATCTTTGGAGAATAATCTGAAAGTCTGAAGTTCCTCGCTCGAAATACAAAAGGAGTTCTGAAAGCGGGGGAAGATGAAAACAGAAGGTGAAAGGCACTGGTATGTTAATCGGCTTCAGGTTGAAATTAAGGAGAGGAAACAAGAGGAGAATGAAAAAAAGAAAAATCATTTCTCTGGAGTTTTATTCCAATTCCTCGAGTGCGTCTGCCGGTAATCACTATGCTGGATTTCTTTTGTAGAGATTCTTATTTTCTGTCAGAAAAAGGAAAAAGAAAGCCGTCTCTCTCTCTCTTTCTCTCTTTCTCTCCTCTCGTCTTTTATATTCCCTCGCTATCGTGTTACAATCAATCGCTTTGTTCCGTCGACGTTGTGCAGTCTGTTTAAGCTGATGCTCGACTAACAATATATTCGACAGAGGGAACAGAAAATGTTCTTCCGTGAAATCGATGCACGGCTGTTTCTCGGGCCTGGCGTACGGATAAAATAAAAGACGCCTTCGAACTCGAGCGTAGGATAATGCAACAAGGTGTGCGCGCACAACCCTCGTTCGATCGAAAGCTTCACACGGGGATGCATATTCAGCGGGTGCCGCGCAAAATTGACACGCTCCCGCGCCGGAATCCCGTGACGACCTGTACCTCGAATTTAAACGGTTCGACGGAACGAACGGAAAGGAAATTTGGCGTCTATTGTCCTCCAAGAAAGAAATAATTTTCGAGATTTACAACTCGGGCAACCTGTAGCTGGGCTTGGAATTACGATTCGGAATTTACGATTCCTTCGACTAACTGGGAAAGTTACTTTTCACATTTTATTCTCTATCGCGCAGAGAAAGAAAGATTGCGTTGAAACGAGGAACGTTTGATGCAACGGTGAGCAAGCCCCGAATCATGAACACGAAATTGCACAGTATCACGCGTTACGACCACCTCGCGAAACCAATCACCAGACGCTGTAATCCGACGATGTTCGTTGGATTTTCAATCTCCCGAGCCGCGACCCGTTAATCTCCGCGTGTATTACCCGAGCGTGTCTAGCGGTAATTGTCTAATCACTGTTATCCGTTTGATTGCATAGCGCGTTATGCGTTTCGTGCGCGCTCCGTGAATTCCAGCATTCGTGGATTCCAAAAAAAAAAGGAGGTTAACGTTTGGTTGGTACGATTCGCAGAATGATAGCAACGAATCGCTCGGGAGATCGATAGAACCAAATCGTTTTGGTAGAAGAAAAGCTCCGCGCGCAGAAATTTCTGGCAATATCTCGTACAAGAAACAGATGGACAAGAACTCTGAAATATATCCAGCCGGCGCAATCAGCGATACCACCGCCACTTTTACTATCTCCGTCCGTTCCTTCTCCTTCTACCATCTTTTACGATTCGCGCCGTTACGTACGTAGGCACGATCTTACCACTGCACCGTAAAGTCTTTTTTTTTTTAAGTCCCCAAACTACGGTTGTACGGCTCGGTAGAATCGAAAGTAAACCGGCATGAAGGGTATTCGTATCGATGGAACGGCGAAAGTCTGGTCAAGATCGATCCTCGCTCGACTCGGAGCCAACTGTGTTCGACCACCTTAACCGATGTTAAGGATTAAAGCTTCGATGGAAAGCAATCGATCGTAACTCGATAGGCAAGGAAATAGAGAAGGGAGAGACGAAGGGTCGTCCAAGATCCTTCATGGAAAGAAATCCGGTGGCGTGATTATCGGGCAGACACGATCGAGGAATTGGAATCACGCTTGAACACGGTATGGCCGTTCTTCCTAATCCGCGACGAGACAAGAACCGGTCGATAAACGCGCTATATATCAGAGGCCTGGAGTACGTCGACGGGATGAGAAAGCTGAAAGGGCTACCGGTGGAAAAAAGCCAGCGAAAATCTGCAGGCGTTTGCCCTACATAACCCTTTCCGCGAAAATTTCTGATATTACCTGGCTCCTGTATCTCTATACGAAACGTATGGAATTCAAAGAGATCAACGGAAGCGGATTGGAGGTAGAGGCCGGAAAGCTGGAACATCTGAAATTCGAATTGGAAGAAGGATCGAGTCGAGTAGACTCTGCGTGTGTCGCTTCGTCATTCGTGCGGTGGTATTCTTCCGGTAACTAGATTATCGGAGTAAGTTGGAAAGGAATTTCACTGGATGGAATGGCTCGAAGGAGAATAGCCGATGTTATAGTACTCGGAGAAATTGTCCACGTTCGATTCTGAATAACTGATTCAAAATGTTTTTTGATGTTTTATTCAGGTATCGAGCGGTTGCGTGAAATTGTCGGTTGGAATTCGATATTTCGTCGAGGTACAAAAGGGCTCCGATGAAATTCGATACATTTTCATTTGCATAAGCTGCTTGGGAACTTTGGGTGGGGAGGGGTATTCGCAATTTGTATCGTTCGCGTGTGCTCGAGAATATTTACTTACGAGCAAATAAAATTTTCTTTCTCGTATCTTTTCTTTCCTTCGTTGAGATATTTGTCGAATGTTTCAGCCTGGTCTAGTTTGTTCTTCTTTCTTTTCTTTCTTATCAAAATATATCGATCAAATTCGAGATAATAATCGTAAAACTCTACAAACGAAAGCGTTACTGTACAAGCTAAAATTTATATGAATAAATATAAATACGCAAGCATCGAGAGCTACGAACCTTTTTCAGATATCGAGCGGGGCCTCCCTTTTAAATTTCACGAGAAACAAATGCATGGAAACGGCGTGCCCGTTTCAATTTAAATATCAATTGGTTCGGGGAAGAAGATAGACTATGTTGAATGAACGGAACGGATTAAACGAGCCGAGAAATCAGGTGAAAGGTTGAGATACAAATGGATGCGTCTGAGAACAGCAGTCAGCAAGGCTGAAGGAACCCAGAGCCGTTACTGCTCGTACTTCCAAGGGGAAAAAGATACGAAACGGTTTATTCTCAGCTCGCGTGTATTTTCTTTTGGATCGAGATGCAGCGGCGTTCCTCCAGAGAATGTATTATTTCTCATTGCGGCGATGTGGATCGATAATGTTCGTCTCGTTTATACAGAAGGCTCTGTGTGGCAGACACTCGTTCCGTGAACATTGTGATGCAACGCGTTGTGACTGATTGTCCTTCGTTCGACTGAAAAGCCTTTGTCACCGTGCACATACACGCTCTCTGCTGAACGCGTCAGTTTCCGGAGACGCGCAATCCCAGGCGCGATAAACCGAAAACGAAAGAGTAATCGACCTACCCGTCCAATTCTTACGTCCTGCCAGAATCTCTGTCGCTCGTCCAACCAATTGCGTGACACGTAAGCACGTGATTCGTCCACGGGCACGACTTCGATTAATGCGAGAAAGCTCGATTTCCATCGGGCCTCTTCTGAAAATGCATTCGAGACTTCTCCGTTATCTTCCCAGTATCGCTTCCAAAAGCCTTAATTCCATTGTCGAGTATTTTAGTTGCCGCTGAAACTCGACGGCGATCAACTCCGCGAGTTAGTTGACTTTAACGTCAATTTTGATAAGTCGATCTCTCCAACTCTCGACGAACACCCTCTTTCATCGGTGCGCGGTACGGCACTGCGGAGTAAAGTAAACCAAGACTTTGCACCCAAAGAAATACAATGACCCGCTTCGAAGGCTGACCGAACTCGATTGTTCGAGCCTGCCAGCCCGCCATATAAAATCCAAGAATTACTGTTGAATGTAAGTGGAGTTACCGTTCAATGAATTTATAGGGGCTGGCTTAATTTCAAGCGTCAGCTTAACTCGCGGCGAAGGGTAAATTAGATAGAAGAAGACAACTCTCTTCCATAATTTAATGCGAGGAACTCTGCGTTTACTCTGATGCTTTAATTCCAACCACTCGGCGCGCTCTTCGGCAAAGGAAAATTGAGGGTCCGTTGATAAATCGAGATTACGGGCTAACCGTTGCCTCGAGCTTGCTACTTTCTATGGAAAGAATGGCACGGACATAGCCATGAGAAATCGTTGCCCCACTCCGCTTGTTATCTTTCTGTAGAATATAGAACGTAAATTATACGAGCATAGTGGTTGTAATCTCGAGGAAATCGGAGGAATGCCGCCTAATATGTATGTGTTTTGAAGACGAGTGAAGCGATTGTGATGCAACTTGATTCGTTATGTTCTTAGGATTATTAGGCAGGAATATTATCGGTACGCTAGTACATAATTTCTTCGACTCGTGCGTGTTGCTTACCAAAATCTCGAGGCATACACGGTTTTCGATCCACAATTTTTCCCACTTGTACCTGCAACAAAAGGAGACCAATTATATTATTAACACGGGTGCAGACGTTAAGATCGTTAGTTTTAAAACGCCTCTTTATCGCTGGAAGCATTCGATGCTACCTCGTTGCTTTATCCTCTATCGGGTAAGTAAATCATCTTCGATTTTATCGTGTGTTGTGAATAAAACAGGACGCGAAATTGAATTCGCGGTAATTATCAAACACCACTTCCTAATATTATTTAATTAGTACGCGAATGTCACATTATATTTCGCTGCATTAGATCCTACCGAATAATGGAATCCGTAGTCTAATATATTGATTTCATTGACTGTTAACTATGGTCAATTACGATCATTCGATCGAATGGATTTGACTTAACTTTGATTTAATGCTTTTATTAAATATCATTTATCGTACACGATATTAAAGAAAGAACAAACCTGTACTATTGAGAGAAAAACATTCGAGATTCGTCGCTAACGTTATCACTGTACGATCATCTTTGTCAATTTGAATAGAATACAGGTTGTTACGTAATGATATATTGGCTGACGTCGACACGTATGAAAAAGGTGAATGCAAACACTTGTAATTAATTACAACAGACGTTGTCTGTTCGTGTATGTATCCTTGGAACCTTTGGCGGAAAAAATATTCGTAACACGAATTCTTTCGACTCGACCTTATCGTATAAATCTTTCCAGATTTGTCAAAGCGTCGAGCTCGTAGCAAACATGATCGATTTTTCGTTTCTTCCATAATCGAAATTTGCACACCTGTCGCGTAGAATTTTCTATTGCGCGATGTTGTAAGTCAGTTCGTACGTCGCGAGAATATCGTCTTTTAAGGAATAATATGCTGTAATAGTCGAATAAAATTCGTAGAGAGGAGACAGAGGAAATATTTATTCGTCGAATCGGCGAAAGAATCAACAACAAGAAATAATATTTTCCTGGGTGACATGGTTTGAAAAGCAAACAAACGTATCGGCCACACGCAGGCAAATCTGGATATCACTTTGGTACATATTTCGTGTTTCCAGTCCTCTTGAGCGTAACGCGAAACCTCTCCCTACAAATTCGATGCAATTTGAGATAGTAGCGGATAACACAGGAATTCGGAAGGGTAAAGTCGGGGGATGAATGGCAAAAGCGACCAGAAGAAAAGTCCAGATTTTCAATTCGATCTTCGTGAATCTTTCGTCAATGGCTAAACAGACGATCTCCTTTTCTTAATTCCACTCTTGTACACTTTCTTTCGCTAACGACAGAGTTGTAGCTTTTAAGCGTTAATCTTCCGCGGGTAGACATATGTTTTTGCGGTCTGTTGACAAATTGCAGCTAAACTAAAAAGCTGGACGAAAACGCTTGAAATCTTTATATCGACAAAAACAAAAACTCTTTCGAGAAACATTCAAGAGGGAGATTTTGCTTGGCTCGTCGATTCTTTGAATTTCCTAGCAGAAACGTATAACGTAGCAATAAATAATCTGGATATCTGGAGAATATCGCATAAAACACAGGATTGGAAATATTTTAAATGCATCTATACACGAACAACAGAGGCGAATCCCGAGTGCGGCAATGTTCGTATTGGTCTCGTAGGTCCGCCTGGAACTACTGGATTAAATTTCGTTGGAAAAATTCACGAGGCAAGCAGAGAAAAGAGATCCCCAGGTGAACACGATGCTGCATACGAACGGTTCTGTCTTATTTGTTTTGTATGTTAAACAGAACTGTATATAATGGCACGCAAGGTTCGCAGATGAAATCGTTGGACGCACGTGCCCCTTTCTCGGACTCTCCATACATATCCTTGTTATTTATGACATAACAGAAGACTGTCCGACGCGAGGAAAGAAAGGGACGACAAGTCGGAGCGTACGGCAAGCGTGGAGAGAAAGGACACCAGCTTATGATAAAATCGAATTTCTTCCGATCGGATGGAAGAAGGCAAGCTAAAGCGAACAAAAGAGAATATCTGCCCGGTAGCCCTTCGATTTTGATGCTTTTGAATTATTCACTGGGAACTGTTTTATTTCCTTGGTACACCGTGCGATTTGTAACGTCACCAAACAAATTGTCACCTGTTATCGGACTTTTAACCCTTTTGACCTGAATTTCCAATCATCTAGAATACACCAATACAGTGAAATCTTCGGTATTCGAAGATTTATTATCCGAGTGTCGTATTATACGAAAGTTCCACTGTTCGAAGGTTTTACTAACAGAACGATATTTCTTCTTTGCGTCTTTTACTATAATACTATCTTGCTACAAGTTGGTCGTACGCGTTATTATCTGGTATATAATGACGTCAGGGAGGAAACGCGTGATTGTATCAAGCGTCGAAAGAAAACAAAAGATACGCGTTTCTCAAACTAGAAAAATATGTGAAGTGTTGTAAGAATGACAGGAATCTACCGATCCATTAGAAGATCTACGATCGATGGCATCAAAAAATAGTTTGAAAATTACTCAAGTATATCGAAAAGCAGGAAATCCTTAAAAGAATTGGAAAATAAATATTTAACCATTGTTGCGTAGTAACCGTTTCTATTAATATAAAGTAACGATAGAGTAATGCCTGTATCTAGATCTACGTTATGCGAAAAAGTTTCGAAATAATACATATTGTTATCAGATATTTGAAGCCCTCGTGTCGTAAGAAAGAAGATTGCAACGAAAATGACGATGAAAAGCTTTGTTATGTTGAAGTGTTTGTGGCATTAGAAAGAAGAGTTAGATCGAGGTACGAGCAGAATGTAAATTCAACGTAGCTTGAATCGACAAATTTATTTAAGTTAGAAGCAAAAAAGATATAGAATCCGCAAATAATTTAAAAGTTATTACATTTATATTATATCGTATTCTCTGTAATTGTTTTTGTATTATTTTGTACATAGAATAATTATAAGAAAACTCTCATCCGAATAGTTACGTCTTGATTAATTTGAATTAATTATTAATTCTGAAAATTCCACTGTATATGTATATGTACTCCGTACAAACAGCAGCGGGCAAAAGAATTTTTCTTTCGTTGTTTGTTCTTTTCGATCGAATACGTCAAACTAAATATAGATCCTATACATAATGATATAATCGGATCATACATACACTACTGGTTATGGGCAGCTAGCTTTCATAGCAATGAATATTTGATCAATTGTTTCTATAGAAGAAAAACGTTAGGTTTTTCTTCCGAACAAAGCGTTATAAGGAATAAATGTTTACGAAGCAAGCAGAAGAAGTGAGAACGAGCTAGTGCTTTCAAAGAATAATAGGTTTCTTCTCTTAGCAGAAGACAGTTTTCTGTTCCTACAAAAACATGACCTAAATTCAGAGGCACTGATAAAAGGGAAGTACTCTGGCTCGAATCTAGTTGCAGAACACCGTTTGATCTTTATTAGATCATTTTGTTAGGGTAATTCTATTACGAGCATAATTGGAAGCTTCGCTTCTCGAATTCTATTCCATTTAAATTTGTAGACGACCTGGCACCAATTTTTTAATAAAGCTACGCTTTAATCGGCTATAAATATTACATTCGTCTCGAAGGAAACGACTTTCTGCTTGACTTTTTAACTACTGATAAAGATTAATTTGTCGTTGAGTTTAGTTTCATTTAATTTATCGATCTCGATTAAATCGCTTTCCTGGATTAATCTTTCCCTTTTACATTACTTTAGATCAACAGGATATCGTTCGTGGAATAGAATATTTTTAAAGAAATCCTTTTTCGAGATGTTCATCCGTTAGAAATTTTGCATTTCACTCTAATTAATTGCTCGTACATGACGCGTTCCTCTTCTGAAATTGACTTTGCGATACGAAATTTCAGTTTACAGCTGACATTTGTACATTTGGAATTTGCATAAATGATGCAACGATTAAAATGGCTGTTCCCACCTGACCAATTTGTAGACCCTTTGAGACGTCCGCACACGTGCGTTATTATGGATCAGTCCAACCAATTTTGACAAGACCGTTTACACGTTGCGAGATCGTCGTATTAGAAATGACAACTATAAAACCAAACATCCGGTTGTGCGCACATATGGCACATAGGTATACGCAAATTGGGATTATTAGTAATAGGAAATTAATTATAGATAATCTATATTTTACGTAACGTTTCAAGCTGATTTAATTAAAAAAAATTATCACGACTCGTCGTTGATACAAACATCCTTTTTAACTACCGAAGTCGCAATTTCGAAGTGAACAAAATTGTACTTAAACGGAAATAGCGGAGCTATGGAAATTATCTTTTTATCAGATCAATTATCTCGTGAGACTTTGTGTCACGTAAGTAGATAGAATACTCTTTACAAGAATAGTTACGTAATCTCGAAACTATAGTTCGAATAATAGATATGTTATGCATACATACGTATACATATCACACATACATTGTATAATATAAGAATAGGTATCTCGTCAGCGATAAAAGCGTAGAATCGATGGATGGTAAATTGACTTTTGCACCTGTTAAACATCGTGACGCGTGAAACGTAATTTAAAAAGCGACTGCAACATTTCTTCGTGGGCTGTTCTCAAAGTCAGTGAACTCTTTGCATTCTTTTAATGAGCTCTTTTAAATTCAGGGCCTGCACGCTGGTCTGCCACCTGCATTATGAGTCCAGACGTTCGTTATTTCTCAATTACATATGAAATAATATCCCTACCGTGCCATCTCTTTCTTTTTTCGTTGTTGAATTTCGTAGCAACTTGATTTTTATTTTAATATCATGCACGATACATCGTATCTTGCGACGAGACTCGTTATTTCATACCAACTCGTTTTTCCCTCGTAGAACGCAGATTAATAATAAATTTTTGTAACTTTACAACGCGATGAATCTGGTTGGAAAGATTACGACTAAGATTTCAAAAAATTCGTAAATTCGAGAACGCCGGATCTTTTAGCAGTAGACCGATCGATAAATTAAAATAGCTATACAAGTTGCTGCCAAACAGCTATAGGCGAGATGAAATTGATGTTTTTCGACGGATGCTATCGATCCGACGATATTAACAGTCGAAACGCAATCATTTTTATTCGTACATTTTAAATCGCGAACGCCGAAATTAATCACGAGAACGACTCGGTCGCGTCGCGTATAAATCATATTTTCCCAGGTTTCTGGCCGCGTATCTTATCTTATATCGTCAACACAGAGACGCGCTCGCAGGGAAGTTTAAACGGGCAAGATTAAAACATCGTCTGTGGGAAACACGAATATGCATTTTTCTCGTATTAACTGTAAATGATGGCCGACACAAAAGCGTCCGTTCCACTCGTAATTCATTTTATATTTCCCCCGTTTCCTGTTAACCAGCACACGCGTGCAGAAGCGCGTCGTAACATTACAGACCCTTACCGTTCTTTATCTCTATATCTATCTCATTCATAAAGGAGCATACACACATAAACGTCATGGCGAGCTCGTGATTCGCAAAAGCGTAACCGAATTTCCCTCGGTCTTTAATTTTTACTTCTTTTTCTGCACAATCTCTCCGTAGCGATCCGCTTTGTGGATTCACCTCGACTCTCTCCATTTCCGTACCGGAGAATCGGCTTTCTCCTCCCCCTTGCCCCCCTTTTTTGTTTCCTCTTTTTATTTTTTTGCTCTTCCTGTTTTATCATAGAATCACCGTATTCGAGACTACGGGGGAAATTTTTCGCGATACGCAGCTTAGCAGCACGAACGCGAATTCGTTGATGAACGTTTGCACGGACAAACGTAATCGAGTTACGGGTTAAACGATATCCGCGAAGATTCGCTTATTCGTCGCGTAATTAATAAATTGTGTTCCATATATTTCTTTGAAAAGCGACGCTTTCATACTTTGACGATATCGTTATGTATACGTATTCGCGTGAATTGATTTCTCCGACTAACTGAACTATCTCGAACTAGATCTCATTTAGATGCGCTTATTGTCTAAGCAAAACAGCAAAAACGAAGAATTGCGAATTATCTGGGTTAATTTAAAAAGAAATAGAATAAACGAGAAAAACACGACGTAGGAAACGATCCTACCGCCTCGTTGGTATTAGTATATTGTACGTTGAATCCTCGATGGGTGAACGCTGAAGAAATCGATTGTACGCGACCCTGGTTCGCGTGGGCTCGTAGATTTTCCAGGATTTCGTAACCCAACAACGCAGCCTGGTTGCATGACGCAATCCTCGAGTGTAGGATGTGCTCTGGTGCGTGTTCAACCGCAAAGCACGGACGTGCACAGGCGTGGGTATTCACGTATTTACGCCCGCATCGGAGCGTTCGTTCGCGTTCACGTTCGCGTTCTCGCTCGCACTCGCACCCGCGCCAACTGAGACGAGGTGTGCCCCGAATAACGGCACCGTTCTTGTACGCTTGAAACACGCGCAGGTATAAATAAGGTTTATGACGTCATCTTGCCAGCACAGAGCCTCGAATACGTTCCGTTGTTCCAGTTCCTTCCTCGTTTCTCCCTCTCTTCCTCCTTCTTCTATTCTATCTTCTATTCTGACTGCGATCTTCTTCCGCTTTTATCGGCTTGTCGCAATACATAGGTAGAAGGACAGTCGTAGATATCGGCGAATATTATTTATTTATCTAACGGGCACGGGCCCTTTCGCGTCGAACACACGAGTGCACGATCCGCGGTATAAAAGAGCGAGCGTTGAAGCTACGGATCCGTGAAACAAGTCGACGATTTCGCTAACGCCGTTCGCAGTTGAGCAAGATCTCTTGATACGATCGAAGTTACTTAACTTGGTGCGGTATGCAGCGATACGAAGAAGTTGCCTTCTTCCAGTGGATAATCCCAGGAGCATATAATTTCAGATGTTCGTTTCGAATATCTGGACAGTCGGCGAACTGATCGAGCATTTCAATGGTTAAATTCGATAATTTCATAAAAATGCGACGATTCGAGAGATAGCTAGCTATCTAGGCAACGATGTTTCCCAGCGAACCCGTGGCTGTCAGTTTACGAATTAGAATAACATGGTCTATCGAGTCGAAGTCTGCGTATACACCGAGTTAACCCGATGACCATCGCCAAGCTCTCTCGATAAACAGAGATTTGTCACCGTGAATCTTCCTAAAACGAAATCGTGCTGCTCAAATATAATGTAGTTTTCGATCTTTCGAGGAACTCTATAGATAAATACTCTAGAATAAAGTAGCAATATCGCTACAAAGGCTCGCCGAACGACAAATAATCGCAGGATTATATGTATTCGCTTCGGAAGGTGGCCGGTCGAAATCGTGGCTGTTTAGCATTCCTCGGTTAATTACATCATGAACGGTAACCACGGCGCGCGAGGGTAGCTACGTAAAATCGTGATTGTTATTTTTATCTTCGGCTGCTCGCTCGTTCCCACTTACGCGACCCAATTACGCGAAATCTAATTTTCCATGGGGTTCAACACGTGCGGTTTACCCGTGCCACCGAACCAGTTCTCATTTTATAAAAGTGCCTGCCCGATTATCCAGAGGAAAGGGAGAACTGATACGAAACGCGACAAAAAAAAAAAGAAAAAAGAAAAAAGATCCTGTTAGAACCCAGACAATCGTCGACTAGTTGCCAGTCAGATAAACTCTTAATTAATGCTATAATTAAGATCAAAGATTCGAAGCTTCAGCTGGACTTTAACGAGCACCGCCCTCTATGCATTGAATCGGGTCACGGTGATTTATAAATTCATTCATGTGTCTTATGGAAATTCGTTCAAAGTGTTTTTAGATATCGGAATAATATACGTATGTCTGCTGTGCTTTAATTTACTTGGCTACCAATTAAGCTGTACAAGATATGCAAGATATCGCTATTTTTTTCACGAGTGGGACAGCAGGGTGCGGCGACAGCGCTATATAAAAAGATTGGTCACCTCGAAATGTATGAATATCAGGAGAAAAAAATATAAAACACTAGCGATCGATTTCGAAAAGGTACATGCGTGTGTACAGTCGTTGTAGAAAGTATTCGTAATTTCTTTGAAACGGAACAACATTTTTAAAATTCGACCAAGCGACTCGAGCTTTTTCAGGTTAAGGAGTTGGAAGGATTAGTTTAGTAGATGACGTGTAAAAAAGTTCTCGAGAGAAATGCAATTGGTCGGAATAGCAAAGAAAAATGTGAAGCGTCTTACTCGCTACCGCATTTTACAAGTTTTTTATACGAGCCTGTAACGAAACTTTAAAAAGTTTGTATATATATATATATATATATATATATATATATATATATATATATAAACCGCTTGCATTATATTACATCACTTATACAAAAAATTAAGAGCTACGAAGAACACTGTACGACCGAGGAATAAAACCAGACCCAGGATTTGCTCGTTTAAAAACAAAGATAAAGAGAGACATATTTGTTGGGCCACGGATAAAGAAACTTAATAAACGATGATACTTTTACAAATAAATTACGTGGGAAAAGTTGTATGGGCTTTATTTGACAGAAACAAGGCGATGCTTCCTTGGAAAACGAAGATCGAAAAATTATATTCCGAATGAATTAATAGAAGAATGTAAAGAGAGCTACGCCGCAATATATGCTAAAAGGTACATTTTCTGCAGTCGCGTTTGGATAGTTTTCCTTCGAAGCCTGATAATGTGAGCGACGAATGGAGCGGCAGAACGCTTCCACCGAGAAATTTTTATTATAGAAAGCGTTATACATACTAGGGAAAGGAAATGGCTGCAATGATCACCGACTATTGTTGAGCATTTATTAACGATAATAAAAGTTCATTATACAAACGTCGAACAAGTTGTAAATATCTTGAAATTTGAAGAGAAGAAAATTGCACAGCCCCGCAGCATCCACAACTGTTCTTCGTATTTCTTTTTTCGTTCGAACTCCAAGAAGATTAATCCCCGTGAATCGTAATCGCGGGGGAAAAAAATATGGCGCGTTCTCGTGCAACACCCGGTTTTTTCTCTTCGTACTTTCTGTCTCCCCATTCCATTTTCGAACCGCTCGAAACCAATTGAATTTTAACGACGAATCGTTAACAAAGCTGCCTGAATGCAGGTACATCGTCATTTCTAGCGGAGTTAGATAGGAAAGCACGAAATTCATCGCAGAATTCTATTATTTGTTTCGATCGTGGGACGATGAATACGCGCGGAGCAAAAGATACAAAAACTTACACGTTCATCGGCGAACCACCTGTATCGATCCTTTTCTCAATTTTGAAAATCCACGGTCAAACTGTATACCGTTATTAATTGCGAGTAGAATTTGATTGAAAAAATTATTGGAAAATATGATATGCATTTTACGTTGTCCGATTGATTGCATTTTATTTCGATTGATTTGTTTTGGCTTCGAAGAAAATTTTGGCGAATTTTAATATCATTTTTATAGATAATTTAAATACTAATATTACGCTTCATGACTTTATCGATACGTTTATGTGATTTATACGAGGATAGAGTCGTTCTATTGACGGGCATATGTTATTTACGGTGTAAAAATTTCGACGTAAAACGAAATTGAGTCATAAATTTGGTGAAAAATGCGCGATTGTCAGCGAACACGCTTCGCTTAGGTACTATGCCACAAGATTTTTCGATCGTTTATTCTCTTTTTTCATTGCTTTGTAAAAAGATGTCACCTAATTCGCTCTGTATCGATCGCCTATAAACTTGATGTAAAATAAATCGGTACAAAGTAATTTATTTCATTATCGCGTTCGAACGGTGTGCTAATTGAGTGGCGGTGCGATCTGTTGAAAGCTCGTCGATAATAATTATTGCTTTCTTCGTGTCGTAATCGACAGCGCTTATTTTCCAACGGTTGGCGAGTGAAAATCCGATACACGAGTAGTCGAGGATCGCGTACATCGGACAGAAAATTTTCAATTGCAAATTGTTTCAATCGCGATTTAATTATAAAACAGTTAGAGAGTTCCAAGTAACAAGCTGTTTTCTAAATATATATATTTACAGATCGGCCCTTTCAATTTTTATTGAAGACACGAGTGTAATTTTTGAACGAACGTTCGTGTAATTGCGAACGGGGAATGAGTCATTAATAGGTGACTCAAAAACGTCGTTAAGTCGTAATTAATTCATGAATAAAGGCAGGTTTGCTTGCACGATGAACCTAAACGTGTAAGTGTCATTAAGTCTCAGAAAGTTAACCAAGGACAAGCAACACGTAATACTGTGACGATAATATAAAGCATATGTCGAAGGCTAAATTCTTAATGGCAAGATGCGTTGATCGAGAAACCACGAACAACTCAACTTACACGCGCAAGAGTTTTTGCCAATGTATCGTGTAAAAACAATTTCGATCGACCATCTGTTTATTATTTAAACAAACCGCAAAAAGAAGGAAACAACGAATCTGCGTAAAAGCATCGCACGATGGCGAATCGAATCGCTCGCAGAGAATTGAATTCCAATTCAGGAAACGAAATCATAATATTTTCTCTGACGTTCTTTAGCCTGGCATTTTCTGTAACGACCAAATCGCCGGCCAGATGCTACACGTACGGTAGCCCAGCCTCGTAAATTATTCTTAAGTGCTAAACAACCTTGTGTTAAGTAACGTGCACAACCAGGCCGGAATATTCCTCTAATAAACGGACGTTTGTGCGCTCGAATTCCACGAATTCGATGCTTGTGAATCAGCGTGCCAGGAATACTCGAATTTAAAATTTCATACGTACTTTGAGAACAGACTTCTGGAGAACCCTAGATCGCTTGAATATTTTAAGCTTGAAGACCGAGCTCGTTCATTAACACCCTCGTCGCGAAACATAATTTCGCTTTGGCAAGTGTTACTATAGACGTTCGATCACCAACTGCACGGATTGTGGCGCGAATTTTGGTTCTTCGCCGAACGATGCATAATTGATCAAGGGACGATTACTCCCAAGGTTCGCAGCGTTTTGCAAAGCAACGGCGGCAGGTCTCCTAGGAAATAGAAAGATACGTTTGAACGTTAGAAACACGTTGATATCTAAGACATTTGAATAACGATACTTTTCCAAGTGCATATTAGCTCTATCGAGGGAAATTTTGTCAGATTTTTGACGCTACGAATTTTCAAACGTAAATGTTAAAACTCCCTAATTACTCGCAATATTCTACGGTAATATTATATATCTTTGAAACTGGAATTTTATTAACAACGTATATAATGTTCCAAAGAGACCAAAAGATTCGAATACAAAAATCTACGTTCTTGGTTCGTTATTTTTTGCTTTAACGATCAAAGAAATTCCACCCCGGTAAACGTTAAACTCTGCGCAGAAATAAAAGTCCTGCAAATCCAACTGGCTCTCTGTAAAATATCACGTACAATTTACATTTACGGCGCGCTACAAATTTAATACATAAATTTCATGCCAAGCACGGAGCCGTTTCGTTATTCAAAAACCGACAAACAAGAGACAAAAGAATAAAAAGAAAAAATAGCAACAAACAGGACAAAAAAGCAAAAAAGCAAAAAAAGAAAAAAAGATTGATACGCGCAATAATAGAATCGGATTCAACGAACAAGTAAACCGAATTGTTAATCCGTCGATGGCGTAAATATTTTGTTTCTGCGTCCTCACATATGCACATGTTTTATACATTTTTTCTCTCTTTTACTTTCTTTTATTCGTCGAACGAAGAAATCCCAATAAAAATTCGTATCGCGAGTCAGTTTCCATTTCATCTCCGTTGAACAACGATTACGATCCGGTTAACGATCACCGGTTTTCCACACTTCACGACAAGATCGCCGTCGTTTATAATTGCGTGACCGATCTTTCGAATACGATAACGACCAATTAGGTACAGTGTGCATCATAAGAAATTATTACTTAAGAAATTATTTCACCATTACTCGAGCTCGTTAATTTCCGGTTATTCAGATTTATCGCGTAATTCAATTAACAACACTCGGCAAGAATAATTAGATCGAATGACGAGACGACAATCCATCGATGTTCCACTGCTGCCGCTGTTTTCGTCGCAACGCGTTAACCAGAGAAGTTATTAAGGTAATTAAACGGATCGAATGCCAATTATCCTTGTCCGTTTCTTTCTTTCGGCGTAGAAATTCCAACGTTCTTAATATACGGCGTATACGCTTCTCCAAATTTTTCAAAGCGGGTATACGAGTTTTTCGCGAGTCAAATTAAATTCCGATCAGCTCCATTTTTCGAAAATTTATCAATTTTACCGATACCGACCGATTCGGATCCTGCAAAAGTTCGCGTCCCTCTTAATCCCACGACGAAGATTCGTTGGAACACACTTCACTGGGTTAACTGGACTGGTTTATCGTAGACCGTACGCTAAACTAGACCAAACGATTTGACCGATCGAACGCGTCGTCTTTGCACGAACGGCTCCGTGATTCTTCACGAGTCTTATGCAAATCTAAAGATAGCCGTAAGCGAACGGAATCTAAGAAAAATGCAAATTCAGTCTCCGGCGTTGGTCGAGATCTCCGTCGATCTGGCAGAAGGTTCAAGCAGGTCGTTGCATAAAGAAGAGACAGAGCGAAAGATCGAGCTCTGGATCGAGGTACTATACGCGTTTCGTTGGTTCGACGACGATGATAGGCGTGTTACGCGTGGGCGTCTCGTCAGTGTTTCCTCGACAAAGGAGAACACGGTTGTTGGTGGTTGACGCGTGATCGATCCGCTGGATCGCTGCTCGATCCTGATTTACGCCCCCATAAATAATGGCTCCCTTTGCGCCTCCGTGCGATCCTGTCACAGGAATCTATGCACACGAACGACGATCGCGCCGCGGCCATGCAGTGCTCGGTCATCGATCCGTCAAACTGTCGATTCCTCGCTCGCCCGGAGCGGTGTTACGCGGGAAACAGAGTGGAGATGCGTGTCATAAGCAACCGGAGGATACGCCGCGTATCCCGTGTAAACTGTTATTTTTCATGTTAAATGGTTGTTGTCGGGAAACATTAGAAGACGAGATAAGAAATATACGGCTTCGTTTCGAAAGAACCAAGTACACACGGTACTATAGGATTGAAATTACTCAAACATTTTTTGTTCTCTTCGTGCGAAAATTTATAACTACGGCCCTGAGAGATTGAACTTCCGAGCAAGAAATACTTGCAAAGAGAGTCGGATGAGAAATTCGAAAAAATGAAACAACAAACGAGATACAGCGTGTCGGGTGCAACCGAAAGAAGAAAAAAAAAAGGCCAGGAGCAAAACCTAGACTCGAACGAATTGACGTTTATCGCGTTTACTCGTCCGAGGAAATGTTCAATTGAATTACCTAGCGAACGCGATTAATCACGATTTAACAGCGCATAATGACGTAATAATTTTGCACAGTGCGTGCTGCGATCGATCGTTGGTGACCATTACAACCGGTTGTACCATAATAAACGATGCCAATCTCGCAGGAAAGTACGTAAAACCGGAGATCGTTAAATCGTCCTCGAATAAAACTAAATGAAAACACATCGGCCCCGATGCGTGTGCTCTTTTTACGACCGCGGCCGTGCTTTCGTTCGATTTAATATTTAATGAACATTCGGGTAGCTGAACACGCGCCATTACATCTCGCCGTTAACGAGCACGCGTGTTTACATAATAATTAGTAAACGGAACTGCTATCTTCTCGAGCGAAGAAATTTGACCAACCGTGTGGGCCTTTATGAAAATTGTAAAGGAAATCGGTCATTAAAAATTATTCTCTACCGGTAAATTGTAATTTACGCGCGATATTTAAGACGATTAAATCCGTGTAAATTATCGTTTTCGTCTGTTTCTTTCTAACAAAATTACAAACGAGACAGGACATTATTTTATCCTGACTGTGTATATATATTATCGCAACTGTTAGACCGAAAGCTGAGAAGAAGCAAAAAAAAAAAAAGAAGAAATAATCTACAGCTCGTTATTATCGTCCACGAGGATCGTGATATAATAGTCTCGTTAAAAATTTCATTGTGCCCCTTTAATCCCGACGCTCCTTTAACTTCGTGTGCCACATAAAAGCATAATCGCGGCCCTTACATAGTCATCATCGTCAGACGTTGAGGCAGCGAACTTCGTCCTTATCCGGCCATCTTGGCCGCCTTCGAAAACATTAATCACCCAAAGTATCGCACCAGGTAAAATTTCGTTCCTCCAATTTCCAAACGTTACTATCTCTCTTCTCTGTTAGTTTTCGGAACGAATCGTAAGATCGAACGGTAAAACCGTGCCTTTCCTATCCTTTCCTCTTCTCTCGTCTAACGATAAACAAAGACCAGACCGTCAGCTACAATTGCATCAGCTGTTCGAATTTTTAACCTTTTTCTCTTCGTTCTCGGTGGCCTTTTTTCACGATCTCAACACGCCTGCAGGATACGTTTCAACGAAATTTCAGCTGGTTCACACCTGTCCTTAACAGGTGACGAAGTTTTTGCCAAACCGCCTGGCCTCGTGAAAACGTTCTTAAACTAGCACGATCGTGAAACGAGAATAGGCAATGGGAAAGTCCACGAGCTTGGACTAGATGTAAATTTATCTAGCCGCGTGTTTTTACGCACTTACTTTGGAGACTATCAGATGGCTTATAATCGAGTAAATTTATAGATAGAGTCGCAGTGTATTCGTTCGGCTTTCTGTAGCATCGGAATTCAAAGCTTCGCCATAGACACGCATTACCATAGAGAGCGAGCTAAATACTAGCGAGCGGAGCTAACAAACCGCGAAGGAAAGATTGTCGCGTAAGTATCAGAAATCGGGCGAAGCGGTTAATCGTACGGACCGGTTGCTGGAAACGTCGCTGTAGGTAAAAAAGCGGCAGGTAAAAAAAGCAAATTCCGTACATTTAAGCGAGAATCGCACGGAAAGAAGATAATAAAAATGTAGGAGACGGCGTCGTGGAGTGCAAGCGTTCGTAACTTGACGTGGGTGTTGTCTGCAAGGACACACGGACGCGCCTCGTGTAATTCCACTCGAGGTCCACAAAGAGGAGGAAGAGGTCGAAGAGACAGAAAGAGAGAGAGAGAGAGAGAGAGAGAGGACGGGGAAGGACAAAGAAAGAAAAAAAGTATGTATGTATGTATGTATGTACGTATGTATGTATCTGGTATCGCGATATCTCGAGCGGAGGCGGACTGCGAGAGAAGCAAGAACTTCTGGATCTCGATTTACGGATACTTAAAGCACACCCACGAGTATAGTCTTCTCCATGGACATTAAGAAAAAAAAACATCGTCTCGATATTGATTATTGTCGACCTTGCGCTTAGTTACATCGAAGAGTTATCGTCACGCGAACTTCGTTCGATCGACTTTGAGAACCTTCTCGTCTTTCGCTCAACGGTGCTTCCTCTTTTTGTATTTACAATACCGTACAAAGGTTTTAACAAGTCCGATGTGAACGATACGCTATTGCGCTAGATAAATTTGGATAAACTGTTGAATATCTCTCGTTCTTTTTTTCACAGTTTTTTTTAATTAAGATCGAGCTTAGTCGATACTCGAACGATAGAAAGAAATCAACGACCCGACGATTTCTTCCTTAAACAACATTTTTCACGTTAAGTGGCGTTCAGATGGTGGAGGATGGTGGGATAATCGTTTGGCAGAAAATTATCTATAGTTATAGACAGTGCTATAACGACGCTAATCCTCTGTCAATAGTGCAGACTCTATTTGACTTGACGTAACTTGCACTGCAGTGAAATCGGCCGCCTCGAAACGATTAAGCAACCAAAGTGGTCACCTCAAACGAGAATAGTTAACGCGTTTAACTAGTTACCCGCTGTTTCATTAAACACCTCAAAATTGGTCTATTTAACACCTGTTAAGATTCGCTCGTAGATCAACTATGCCGATGTTTAACCAAATCGATACGCCCCTATCTTCGGCTTGAAATTGCTTTGCAAGTTTCGTGCAGGTTGAATATCTGATCAAAGATATCTCGGCCGGTCTGTTTAATAAAAAGTCGCTCGTTCGACAAACGCAACTTGGAAATTTACGTAAAACTTTGTTCGTTGATAAATAAAATTGCGCGCAAAAATATTCGAGGTAAACTAATGATAAAATCGACGCCTATAGGGGAGGTTAAAAACTCGTTATGGGGGACATTTGTAAGCTTATAAGTTTTGCGTTACGTCGCGATAATTGGTAGGAAAGAAAAAAATTGCGGATGTTGTTCGAGCTGAAATTGTAATTGCGTTCAGCGCGCTTCCCAACGCGATTTAATTAATGCAAAGTTTGCGGAAGGGAAAGACGGGGTAGACGAGGAGAATGTTCGAGATAAGCGGGCGAAAGCGCAAGGAAAGAAGTTATCCTCGAAATGTCGCGTTTGTTGTGCAAACGGGCTTTAAGTTCTCGAAAATGTTACAGCCCTTAGTAATTTACAGAACGAAATTGCAAAAGGGATATGAAACAAAACTGTACTCCTTGTTCCAATATTTCTTGTCAAGCTTCCGAGACGCGCTCTATTTTTGAGCAAATTCATAACGTTAGCGCATGGTATACGATTAAATTGAGACGGATTCAAACAATAATTATACAGTCGAGAATTGTTTAAGTTTCAACTAAGAGGCAACTCCGTCGCGAAACATACAGAAAATCGTTCGCTTACGTTGCTATTTACCGCTGTTTGCGAAACATCGCAAAAGCGAACGCAGATTACAACAGCTTTTTATTATCCGCGAATTACTTGTCAATCAAATAACGAGGAATTCTTCTTATCAAGGACGATGTTAAACTTCCCATTTCTTTATTAACGCGTTAATCGCATCGCAATGAAAACATTTATTCGCCGTGTTTTGTCTCTCTCTTTTTTTCTTCTTTTTTTTTACTCCCAATGCCTTTTATGGAAACTCTTGCCGCAGACAAGTATTTGCTCGTGTCAACCGCACAATGTTTCCACCGGAAATGTTGGTCGTTTGTGCCATGGAATGGCTTGCATTATTCGAAACAAATGACGTTTAAAATAAACAAAAAAAAAAAAAAGAACGCACAACGAAAAAGACTATAGTTCGCTTGAAAGGGGCAGATCAAACGTGTGCGCGCGTTTCGACTATAGTTTTTCGGAGAAAAACGCTCGTTCCCCTTTGTCTCTCTTTCTCGTCTTTATTATCTTCTCCATTATATACGCGTATACATACAACGGGGACAAAGAAATAGAAACTTGATTTCCAGTGACTTAGAATATGCTATATATCCGAGCAGGAGATAATTTTACGTGCAAAAATGAGCGGAAGCCTCGCCCTCGAGAGAATAGACTTCAAAGTATGTACGTTATATCGGTGTCGTCGACGATCGCACTAAACGCGTTTCGTCGAGAGTTGATTAACGACGAGCGTGCATTTTCTTGAAAACTTTGTTCTTTCTTCTCGACTTATTTTTCCACGTAGAATAACCCAACGCTCGCGTATCGGATATCACCCGTACTGAGACACCCTGTACATTGTACGTAACCCTTGGACAGGATTCGGTCGCTTTTCAACGGTAGGCGTCGTGGACGCGTTGCTTATTTTAACTAACAACAGTCAAATGCAATTACGTCGGGTCCCATGCCCTTGCCGGAAGCGCCCACATAAACGAGCTCTTGTATCCGCTCGCCTCGTCGTAAGGTCGTGCGCCGCATACCTGACGCATGACGCCAAGTTTTTAAGATACGCTCATTGTTTGACCGACAGTAATTTCTAACCAACCAACGGAATCGTACAACGTAACGACGATTAACCCATTTGTATCTCTAACGCGTATACACGTTCGATTGTCCTGGTCGCTATCGCGCTTATCGTAACGTTGTTCGTATCGTGTAAGGCGCCGTTAAGCGTTAGGAGGAAAATTAGCAAAAATTGGAGAAAATTAAATATTACGACTGGTGGACGTTGTCCTTCGTTTTCAAAGTTTCAAGGAAATCGGTGACCCGAACGTTTTGCGTGGTCTTTGCTAGATACAACGAAAGAAAATTTGTTTCATAATAAGGCTGTATTGTTCGTTTTTCCCTATGATGCAGATGGGTTCGGTCGCGTTTCACGGTCCGTCGATTCGTCGATAGCATTGTGCGCCATTGGCCTCGGTATCGCGTGGCTGGACTCGCTTTTCGTTCGCGGTGAACGCGAGAATGGTTTCTTAGAGGGATTCCTTTTAGAGGCCTCGACGAGAACGTTGGATACAATTGATCAACTCGATGCTAAAATAAGCAACGCGTTTGTTATTCGCTCCGGCGGGGTTTAAATAGAAGCGGCGGAATGAATGACGCGAGTATGAAACCGGAGAATATGTGTGCGTCGCTTTACTCGATTGAATGGTCGTGGGCCTTGAAAGGAGTTCTACGAAATTCAAAATTCTAGTTTACAACGAACGGACACGAATGCTGATAATGCGATACTATCGCTCTATGCCTGTGTAAACTGTTCTATAGATACGATTGGGAGAGAAAGAAAGAGATCAGTGTCAAAACTATTCAAGACTGACGTGATACGAAATTAATTATCGAGGTGAATTTAAATTTGACGATCAGAGTTTTTCAAAGTAGATATCTTTGATCTTCCAACTTTGAAAGAAGGAAGAACGTTCGTTTCGATGTACGGAAACCATCCTCCACCGTTTGTCGTTACGATAGCTACGATATTTGTTTAACTCGAGCTCACAGAATTATAGCTGTTATCTTCACGCAACCGATTGTGTTTCTAATTGATGAAATTCGCCTGACTGCTATTAGCGGAAGTAATTTCACGCCAGTGTTCTACGATTTCTTTTCACGCCCGAGTATTTTCTAATTTCCCGTTATTATTGCTTTGTGGCTTCCATTGCCATCGACGGTTTCTTAGACTCTATTTTGGATAAGCGATATTACAGTTCAGGATACCGAATATCAAGCAGCGAAACAATACGATAAAGCATTACTGAAAAAGTAATTACGCTTTTTCAACTTGTTAGGTGCTGAGGTAAAAGGGAAAAGCAATAAATAATAGAACAAAAGTAACGATGAAAGCAGATTAAACGAACGCCGCTAGATGTATGAAATGATTGCGAATGTTAAGCAGAGCGAGTCGTCGTTTATATGTAAATCCATCCTAAGGATATATAAGGTGCATGTATGTCGTATATATGCAGAGTGTCCCGTTTTAATCGATCCACGCAGATATCTCTTAAACTATATGTTATTCGAAAAAGTGATTCGAGTAAAACTTACCATGTTTCGAGGAGGACATCTTGTAATGATCACGAATCTTAATTACGAGGACGTGACTTGGATGCTTCAAGGTTTCGTTTTTTCGCTTTGTTTTTTCAAATGGAACTGTACATTTTTCATATACAGTTTAGCGTGGTCTTTAATTCTCTATAAAGTAAGTTTTATTCGAATCGTTCTTTCGAATAACGTAGAGTTTAACAAATATTTGCGTGGATCTATTAAAATGAAACGCCCGGTATGTATATTTATATCGGGACAGAGCGTTTGAATTATTCTTTGGTCTCTGAATGTCGAGCCACGTTTATGCCGTGCTCTCGGTTTTGCGCCGCGGCAAACAGGCGTGAATCATTGGCGTATTACGCAATGTTACGAGCAGAACCGTGAAAACGATGATGCGTATAAAGCGGCGTGTATTTTATATCTTTTCATCGCTCGTCCGCCCAAAGAAAAGTCGATCAGATTCTGCTCGATTTCTTCGCGCCACGCTGCGCGATTAATTGACTTTTTATTCCACGAGAATTGAAGATCAGATACGCGTGAACACATAGTACAATACATATATGTATATACAATATACGCATGTCGCATCGATATCTAATATACCGATATCTTTCACGTAATGTTCTATTGTTTTACAATCTTCTTGTACCAGAGCTTTTGTGAAAGAAAAAAAAAACCAACGCGCATCGGAGCTAGCGAGTTATACAAATTTGTTGGATTTCAAATTTCTAATTGACGTTACACGCATATACACATATGGACAGAAAATTCTGGGAAATCTCTCCGTAACGCTACGATCTCCATACGAATTATTTTAAACATATCTAGTTGTTCGCTACGTATATTTGCGCTTCTAACATAGCTATCGACGATTACGTCCGTTAAGTTAGCAATTGAATGCTTAGAAAAAAGATGGAAGAAAAAACGCAAGTTCTTTCTGACTCATGCGACGGTATAATATGTAATATGAGATAATTCCTATTGCAAAGTTATGCCACGACGTAGCATATTGTGGTTCTCCTACATACCGACATCTTTCACGATACATACGAGTCAAGTATTCGTCGTTACAGTTTCTTTTTTCTTTCTTTTGTGTCACTCACCATGAATTCCAATGACAAGCTCGCCAAGGACACGCCACGACAGCATTGCACTCTACCAACAACTCAACGTCGCTCTTGCCAGTCGCTTAAATAATAGCTCAAGTAACACCATTGCGTTCTAAAAACGCCTCGCCGCAGTGAATTTAGACTTTCGACGGGGAAACGTTTGGCTTACGAATACAGAGATCGATTCTTCGATTTGTTTTGTGATTGTAGCGTTTCACCAAATCGTGTCACGTTCGTTTTAAAAGCGTTTCGTTTTACTCGCACCGGTGCGGCAACGCGATTTACGTTGATTTATTTAGGTGAATCGCTCGTTCGAAGCAAACGCGAGAAACAGAGATTAGGCTCCTTGAAAACAAAAATTCTCGAGGATATCACATTTTGTTGCACGTGCGAGAGTTATCGATGTATCTCGTAATTGTTTCACGTCGTGTTAGAAACTTGATCGACGAGCAGAGATGTTGGACGATGCGACTGCTAAAAAGATAAAAGACGATTCGTTCGGTGGAGAATGATGCGCGTAAAGCTTCGATTTTCGATATCGAGTTACGAGAGAATTACCATCGGACAAAAGAACAGAATACCCGAAACACCTTAGCCTTTGAGCGATACAATTCTTAACCGCTGTATGCCAAACTGGCAAGACCACGAGACTCTCGCCCTTGACTCGGAAAAATATATTTCAATTTCGAACCGTACGTTCGTACGCACGACTTCCATAAGCTTCGATCGTCGCTCATTACGATAGCAAAATGCGAGAACTCGACGCCGAGAGCATCGCCTGCATGAAATAACAGTTGAAACCTTGATGTCACGTCGATCCGAGACACGGTTAGTCATTCAATAATCATTTGTTTCAATTCCTCGCCTCGGAAGAATGAGTTCAACTCAACGACCTCTGCTCCAATTATTATTGGCCGTGTAATTCTCTTGCCATGGCTCGTTCTGGCACTCTGATATTTCACGTAATTGTGCAATCCCGACAAACCACGGCAAACCTTGAACGTAGTACGTACATCCTCGGTAAAACGGTCGCGCGACGGAACACAACGAGTCATTGTGATCGTCGAAACGAGAGCGACCAAATGGAGCCGCATAATGGCCGGCCTGTGTGTATCACCGTTGACGACCAGTTCCTCGTTATCCTGTTGGAGGCTCGTGAATCACTCGACGTGCGAGAAATGACGAATTAGCAGCGTCGATAGACAGAATGTTAGCCAGGAGGGGGATCGTTAGTCACTTCGCGAGCTGCTCCTTACGATCTTACAACCACTTTACTCTTCTCTTTTCACTTCGTTTCGTTTCTCTTTTTCGCTCTGTTCCTTCCTGTTTGATATATGCACGATCAGCTAATTACTTATCCTATTTGATTTTGAAATAGTTTTGGAAAGGCGAAGAACGTACGAGAGCACAACTAACTTGGATTTTGCTCAAACTCTATTTGCTAAAAATCCACCGCCTAAAATCTGACGCGTTATTAAAACTTGATTGATCAATTCGACCCGTACTAATAAATTGTGACAGATCCGGGCAAGAGGAGTTACGTGTGGCGAGATCGAGTCTTGTACCACTCATCGGTCGAGTGCACGTGTACTCGACGGAATTTCAACTGTTCACTTTGCACCACGATTTTCGATACACGTAGTCCGGGGCCTGTATTTCCTGCCTGAGAATTAAAGTTCTTTGTCAATTTTTTATCGTTTCTAGCTTTAGCAGACGTATCCATTGTTCGGTATATTAAACAAAGTTCCTACGACTGTCTCCGAATGTCTGTAGAAAGATGAAAAAGGAAAGTTTTTTTAAGCAAAATCTTAATCGCTGTTTGAAGTTAAATAATTTCGTTTCTTCCGCTATCGATTATTTCCGAATTATCGAATTTTAATCTCCCGAGATTTTATTCTCCGTCTCCACTACTTCCTATTGATTCGTATTATCCATCAAACTCATTGTCGGTATCGGCTTGGCCGCTCGCTTATATCTAATGCCTCGCACGCACGTGCGATCGCTTGTTCGTTACAACGAACGAATCGACGCTTCTTTTTATTCATTTCCTCTGAGAATTTTTTACGAGCTCTTCGTCTCTTGTCCTTTTTCGTTTTTTCTTCTGCCTTCCTCCTTTGCGGCTTTTGACCGAGTAGACGACAACGGACGCTAGTTCGAGACTACAGGTTCTTCGTAACACCGCCGAAGGGCGATAAAAGAGGAAACCGAAGAAAGAACCATGGCAAAGTTTACCCTGAAAGTCTTTCTTGAAAGCGAAGCGTCACGGAGGATTGTTTTACCCTGTCTGAACGGTGAAACAACCGATGTTGTAGATCAATGTTCGCCAATGTATAAAAGAAAAATGGCAAGAGCGTAGAAAGGAGATATTACGTTACAAAGAGAACAAATTTCCTTCGGCAATTATCTATAGAGAACGGTTAAAAGAGTTACGACACAAGTATCGCGACAGATTAGAAAGTAACGAGACGACAGTCTTCCCAAGTTAAAAACGCATCTTCATCGTGATTTATTTTGTCCTTCTATAGTCTCGGGCAAAATGCGAATTTTTTAAACGAAATCAATTTTTAATTTCGATGGGAGCGTTAACGCGATAAAAAGGCGAGAATAGAATCGGATCGTATAAGCGTAATCGCGTCGGTGTTTGTACCGAACGAGGCAGCTTGATAGTCAGGTTCGCGCGTCGAACTTCCGCGTCGGGTAGGCGTCGGGCACGCGGAAGCGGCGAATCGCCAGGACAACCACGTGCTCGGTCAGGTTTCCGTCCTCGTTTTCCATGCGACCCCGTCGCCTCGCATCGTCCCGTAGCTTGTGTACACGTCGTTAGCAGCCACTTGTCACAAATCCACTTGAATTTCACGCGACGTAACGCGGTCTTTCCATTTTCTTTTTCCCTAGTTTTGCCTTCTCCTTCCCCCTTCTCCTTCCCCTTTCTCCTATCTCTCTCCCTCTTCCTAGTTCCTTTGTGTCATTTTTACTGCTTCTTAAAGCGAACAGAGACTCGCCTGTTATTCTCTGTCTTTCCTGCGCAACGAGAGTAAACTCGGGCCCAAGAACATAGCCATTCCTCTTCCTGTCTATCGCCGCTAACAAGGCGGACGATTCAAATTGCCCGCAGCATTGTCTCTGCCTCGACCCATGTCGCTTTTACCCTCTACAACTCTCGTTCTTCTTTCCTGACACCGCGTCCCAGTGTCGAGCCGCGCGTTTCCTAGCACCCTAGCACTCTTGTTCCGCAATCGCAACGATAATTACCGGCCCGTGAAACATTGACGAGGATTCGAACGATTCGATCGAAATTACGCGCAACGAGTCTCGGCTTAGGTCGGTTCGGAGGTTAAACCTTGCCTCCTCGTCGTTTCGTTCCCTCCTTTCTTAATCGTTTCATCCTCGGTCTCGTATCCTCTTGGATGTAACAGAGTCGTAGAACTTGGTAGAACTTTACACCAGGATGTACGCATGTAGGTTGTAGTTTCTTGAACGGGATAAATGGAGTATTCGAGGGTAAGTTCGTTGACTCCGCTTGGGGGCTGATGTTGAGATTCGGAAGGTTTTGAGATGCACGTAGGAGAATTTTATAACGACGAATTGTCCGCGAATTTAACCGAAGAGTCGAAATGACGAACAACGACCGTCGTAGCGGGAAGATGTAAATTTTATACGGTGGAAGAATTCCGCCGTTACGCTTTCTTGTCTCCCATAAACGACACGATGATCCTGGGAAACGGGATCAGCGATAAACGGGAAAATGGCCGATCGTGTTTGCGAAGCCTGCCGCTTCTAAGAAGTTGGCGAACCGTTTCTTCCGAGCGAGCCCCAAAGTTCGGCAGCGTGACGCGTGTGTGCAAACTTATCAAACTTTAAGATTGCACGGCAACTTCATAAACGTCTCTCGCCCAGTCTCTGAAATTTCTGACAGGCAAGACAAACGCGAGAGCCCGGGCGACTCGCTCGATCTGTCCTCAGAAACCAGCCACACACGCGGTGGAAAACTTTTTGCAGCCGATCTTTCTGCATCGAATTTCCGCGAAATCTCGTTCGATTCGGCGTGTGAAGCGCGCCTGGTCGGAATAAGAAGGATAGCAGGCAGCAAGTAGCTGGCTACGCTTCTCGAAGATGGTGATATCGTAGAAGGGGAGGCTGTATCCATGGCAGCTTTAATTCCGTCTGTAGGATGGCTTCCATCGTTTCGCCTGTGCCTTCCTGTTATCGAACCCTTAACACGAAGAAAGCTCTCGATGTCTCGCTACGCTTCAAGCGTTTACTTCTCCTAAGATTCATCGACTCGAAGCTTTGGATTTAATCGGCTTCGATTTTCCATTTGTTCCATTTGTATTATAGAAACAACGTGCTACCGAAACATCGTGAATCGGTAAACGAACGAAACGTTCTTGCTTTATAATTATTCCGATCGACGTCGCTTTTCCGCGATATTTGCACTCGACATCTAAAAAACGATAGATGGGTGGAAAATAAAAGTAAACGGCGCATGAAATTTAACATCTAACCCTCTAATACCGCGTCGCAATATCGAGCGATCGATGTTAAACATTCACGTCGAAAAAGCATTCGCGTTCGATGTGTCCATTTTTTTATGCGACGCGTCAAGCGCTATCGATAAATTAATAACAAGCACTATTAATTCCTCTGGTGATGGACCGATTTCGCTGGTGAATCCTTGATCGAATGAATTTTTGAAAGCTTAAAAAAAAAAAGGGGGACAAAAGCGAAGAGCGCGAGCGAACGTCAACGCGCGAGTCATCGTGTTTCCACGAGGTTCGTTTAACGTTGCAATCATTTTTCATGGTTTGTAACGTCGATAGAGGCCGATTGGTTGTTGGACGAATTAAAACGCCGAATTACGAGGCGCGATCGATTCCCCGTTTTTAAAGTTCGATTTAAGATAGATATTTGGAATTACACGCGTCTCGTAGGCTTCGACAAATTGTATTTGCGATAAATGTAAAAGAGAACGCCTCGAAGCAAAACGATACGTTTCTATTTAACAAAAAGTACGAACGAGAAATAGCCAGTTGTTAGCTTCTTCGGTAAGCAGTTTCTACGTCTTTAATTTAACGAGACTCCACGAAGGCGTTGTTCTTTATTCTTTATTGTCCTCTTTTATCGCCGATAAATATTTTCTTGCCAAGAAATGAAATTCTTGCGGAGCTTGCAAGGAACTTAATGGCACTTGACCCCACTTCGGTCCAACATTTTTGCTCTTGCTCGTAAGATCCTTGTTCGCATCGTAATCTCCCAAAGTACAGAAGTTTCGCTCTATAAAGAATGATCATGCGAATGACCGTCGAAACTATGGTCGTTAACACATTTTCACTCGACGAATTCAGGCAGGATAATGATCGTCCCCTCGAAAGCTGAGAGTAATTTCTGAAACTTCGAGGATCGAGACAAGCACCTTTGTCAAGCGAATATCGACTGGAGAAGTTTTTAATCGGTCGCGTTGATAAGACGTTTTTAGGTCGCAACTAACGACGATGTTAAATGCAAGAAGCGTTTACACGCCGTCGTTTCTGCTTTAATCGTGTGGTCGCTTCCACCTAGTCACGCTCCTTTTCATTTAAGAATCTCTCTCTCTCTCTCTCTCTCTCTCTCGAAAGAGAGAGAGAGAGAATTTCGAGGAATAAAATACCGAACTCGAAAGGAGTCTATATTCGCTTTATTCATCGATTCGATACATCTTTGAACTCCATTCTACTGCCGTACGGTCCATAGCCGTATCAAGAAACCGCCAGAGCGAAGATACATTTTATTGTCGCGAATACAGCTCGTGCTTCCTGTCTCTCGCACGGATTCCAACAAAGCTGCACGCACACCGATCGTAGCAGCGTATCCTCTTTGCTCTGACCTGTTCTCGTTCCTTTTCGCGGAACCTTACGCTGGAAACCGACGTTACAACGTTTTTATGGGACATGCCCCCTGGAGAGAATCCGAGTAGGAGGGTGCAGATTCATCCGGCCTCGTTTAGATACGACTCCTCCGCCAATTCAGATACACCGAAATTGCGCAAACCGGCGGGCATAACCGCGGCAGTAAAACCTTCATCGTGCCTCTCGTGTCCCCTTCCCTACGTCTCATGCCCCTGCCATCATTCTACCTTGCGGTCTTCTCTTCCCTCTTCTCTCTTCTTTCTTACGTCCCCTTCGACCTCTGACCCCGTCTTCCGCGCTCGTATTTCGCTTTTTCCCTTTTCCTTTGCTATTTCTTTTTTTTTTCATCCTCGAAACGGAGGCCATTTCTCGCGCGCATCAAACGTCTCGACCTCGCCAGCACGCCTCTTACTTTTCGTTCGTCGCGTCGTTTGCAGTCGTTGGCTATTGTTCTTTTCACTGGGAGAATTCGGTAGCTCGGTCGATAAGGGTATAACTTGAAACGAAATTATTTGGTAATTTTCGTTTGCTATTCTTTTAAAACTAGCTACAACGTGGCAAAGAACGATTCGTCGTTCCTGTATTCGAAGCTTGCGCCGAGAAATCTCTTTATCTCTTTACTGAAAAACCTCGACCGTTGCTTGAAATACATAACAAACGCACACGCCACGAACAACGTAAAATGTAAAGTATCGGCACTAAAAAGAAAATTGTGTTTCAAAGCATCCGTCCTTCTTTCGTGCACGCGTTTCGCGCAATTTTTCGCGGTATGAGATTTCAGCGAATTTACGCAACGTATTAACGCCGCAGATGTTTAGCTTCAACGGAAGTATTTACGCAAGAAGCTATTGAAACACAACATATGGCGGCACTCGGCGAGTGTCGAGGTTTCATCTTTGCCTTGTTTCCGGTGAAACTGCATCTCGCGTAAACGCCGTCCTCGCGCTGTAAGTGCTGAAATGTGTTTACACGCAGCCGGAAATGCACGTAACCTTCGTAAAATAAGTTGGTGGCGTTCCGAAGACGAGTTACTGCTCGTAAATCTCTCTAACGTCTTATTTGCGAAGAGAAGCGGTACTTTCCCTTTTAGGAACAATCTAAAAAATTTCAGCAACAAACTTTATCGAATCAGCAGCAAGATAAAAAAATCGGATAAGAAATAGAACGATCTATACTTTGGATGGAATTCGCGTAAAAAATATTTCTGTAGGAAAATCGTGCGAGTTGTATATTCCGAATCTGTAACAAAGACGAATCGATGTACATATTTCCATCGATATTTGTTTCCGTTTCCATTTATTCGCGTAATTTATGCCTCGGTTTTATATTCTATACAGACGACTCTATCGAGTCAATTTATATATGGACGCGTTGCGTTGAGAATACAACGGATATTTATGCACGGCGTGAAAATTTGAAAGCAACGCGACCCGTGTGTGCTCCGACTTTTTATATTTTGCAATCTTCTGTCATGGAAATACAAACGGTGTTCGCGCGTCCCAAGTCGGTAGTTTACAATTTACAGCGATACTTCCTTTCGATGCTCCCACAAAGATTTCTCTCAACTTCGAATCAGGTCGCAGTCGCCTTAGCTTTCTGCTTCGAATCGCGAGTTTCTTGCCTTCGCGAAATTTCTATAGATTTACCGCAGCTTTAGACTTTACGGCGATTCTATGTGAACGATAACGATATATTCAATGGTAGTAGTACGAATTCGACGAATGGGTAAATTGCAGACGAACGTAAATTCACGAGATTATATATTCGGTATAATAACATTTTCGCCAAGTCTGTGCACAATTGTCTGTTCTTGCCTGTTGTACAAATTCACAGGAAACGTCGCAGGCGATAAATCTAAAAAGAATTTGAATTTCGATAGGAAAGAAAATCGATTTCAAAACCATTTTAGAATGTGTATCGAACCGGAAAAGTAACGATTCTAGGAATCGATATAGAGACCATAACCGAGATAGATATAATTAGAAATGTCGGTCCCTTACGAGAGAACAAATTTGCTTGGAACTATATCGGCAGACTCTTCGTATGTAATTATTAACAATTATTTTCGAAACCGTTTCGACTAACCGTGCTGGAAGAGAAGCAAGCAAACGCTCGGCAGTTACCATTGACAGGTTAGACCGGTGCGATTCCAGCTGAACCGGCCGCCAATTAAACGGTTTAAGATTCGCGGTGCCAATTATCCCCGACGATGACTGTATAAAGTCATCGACGCCGACAACGACGCCGCCGACGCGAACCGCCCGCGGCCTGTAACATTCTCTTCCCCGACAGTTGATCCATCCCCTCCTGCCCTCGTTTGCCCCTGTCGACATCCCCCTTTCCGGAAGCACCCTTGCTCTTCCTCGAGTCACCCCCGTCACCTGGCAGCCTCGAGCCGCTAACTTCGTACCTATGCTAATTGACTTCGCGTACAACCCGTTCTCATCCTCGCGCCACGCATTCCTCCCTCGACTTCCCATCCATCTATCTTTTTCTCTATACTTCTCTCGTTCTACGGTCGACACTGTAAACCATGGTGGTTTAAAGTCAATTAACGCGTTCCCCGAGACAGCTCGTTCTGACCTTTTCGATCAACGAACGACCGGCTCGGCGTCGAATTCCATTGTTCCTTCGATATGCGGCCGGCGAACGGATTTTTCTTTCTTTTTGCTCGCGCCGCTCCGCGTTTGATGAATTTATTTTCAGCGTCGGATTCAACTCGTCTGATTGAGTTATCGATTTTCCTCGACGTTCCTAAACGAACCGCGGACTCAACCTGCGAATATCGCAGTCTGTGTTAGTGTCGCGAGATATAGTTTTGCTTCTTTACAGGGACAAACACGTATACCAGCCGTGACGACACCCGTATGTCCGGTTGTACGATATTTTTTTTCCTCGAGAAGCTTCGATAACCTAACACGCAGCTCTCGAAATTTCATCGTGCAGCCCTGTAGCGAGATATCGCGTATTACGTCATTTGTGTCCCGTTTATTTTTAAGGGATCGCAAGAAGCGTTCGCCATTATGAAACGAAAAAGATCGTCGGAGGGTAGAAATATGCTAACCCTATGTTCCTGCTATGGAATATCAATGCGCGATACCATTTCCTCGTTGAAACTCGCGCTCTTCAACTTTTATTCGAATCTTCGAACTTTCCGCAGCCCCAAGGGCGAATCTTTTTTCACTGGAGAACGATGGACCCGATGTGTTCCTGATTGTATATATCGATTACGACGCTTGTATATTAACGTGGAATATCGTTCCCTGCCTGACGTGTTTAGTTCGAACAATTTAGTTCGAAGGAGTAATCGTCGAAATTCGCAACAATCGTACAGGAATACGAGTGATCGGTGCCCAGAGTCGCAGGAATGGAAAGTTTTGACGTCGAATATTAATCGATAAGTTGATGATTAAGCCCGACATCAATGGACGTGTGTACTCGTCAAGTCGGAAAGTCCAGTGAAACAGCTAACTAACCGTTTCGAAGTTTTGTAATTATAGATTACGTAACGTAACATCACGACTGAACAAGTAAACAGTTTAAATCTAGGCGACTGCACTTTGTACTTTGCGAAAGCACTTTGCGGCTTAGATATCGTCGATCGCGTTTCGCTTTATTTATTATTAATTTATGAACCGAACTGAACTTGAAATCGTAGAACTACAATAGCTGGTGATACGCGTTAGTTTTTGCATAAGGTAATCGGTCGATATTTCGTAAAATTAAGACGAAAGCTTGCCACGATCGAATAGGCTGAATTCGTCGAACGGAAGAAAAAGGTTCCGCGCGAAGAGAAAATCGATCAGAGAACGAACCAAGAGGCAGACCATGAAAAATGAATCATCGACGTCTGTAAGAGCCCAGCGAGGAACGTTGCGGCGAGGTTTATGAGCGCAACAAGCGCGGTAGAAAGACATCGATGTATAAGCGACACGGAGAGTCACATTTCTGGCCAATTCAGCGAGTTACAAGGCTGACGTCATCGGCTCGACATAATTCGATTCAATTCGCTTAATTTTGCGAAAATTGCCAATCTTCTCTGGGGGCGCGTCCGCGTTACCAACCTCCTCCGTCATGCTGACCTATCCTTCTAAATCCCTTCGTTCGTCCGCCTCTACTACCTTAAGGGGAGCCTGTTCCTCCAAACTCGTATTAAAGTTTCACGATTTTTTTGATCGTTGGAAAGGAAGCTACAAACTATTCTCCACTCTGCAAATTCTTTTTTTTAAATATACGTAGCGTGGGATCCTGTAGCAGGGAGCAGAGACATTGTTCTTCTTAAGCTTGGATAAAATAGAATATTTAACACGAAGAGAAGATCAGAGCAGAAATCATTCGCGTATATTGTACATATGGCGCGACCTCGTACGCGTTCGTACGTCCATCAGCATATTTGATTTCCTGCAAGAAATTATCACGCACGTACAGAGAATCGATCGATTTGTTAATTTTTTTAGTAGGGACAAAAGCTTGTACATGTTTCGAATCTTCTGCCGATTCGCCTCTAAGCCGTCATAATAAAAGTAAACGAATGGATCACGCGAAGAGAACCGAAAGTGGGAAGTTGTACGATCCGAAGAGCGATTCGTCGAAGGATCGCTTGTCGGTATCTGTCGCAACGAGAAGACGCGAACGATCGTTGCCTCTAGGAGCATCTTTACATTCTCGACGTTCGGTTACGATGTTCCCTTTTCGCTGTTCTTTCGCGTTTGTATCGCTTTTGATCATTTTCGTAAGGTTAGAATACCGTCGGCGTTGGTAGAAAATGACGAAGCACACGGCAGCTTTTTCACGATCCCCATTTTCTTTTGGATCGTGGCTGCGCATGCCTGCCCGACCGCCATGACGTACCACCATTAAGGTCATGGGGTCTGGGTATCTCGAACCTGACATTCCTTCCCACGAACGATTTGGTGCACCGTCGAATTTACGATCCACTCCTTTTCCTCCCCTTTCTCGACGCTTTTCGTTTTTTCCGTTTCGTCTCTCCGCTCTCGTTTTTGGAACAAACCCGTTGCAACAAGCATTAATTACATCGGTAGCCAAGGTTCGATCGCGATTCCATCGAATTGCCTATCTCCGACGAACGGATGCGCCTCGAAGTAATTACATTTTTCTTCGGTGAAATGCGGACGCGTAATTTGACTTCGAAGGCCGAAGATCATACGCTTGCGAAGTTTCAACGAAGGGATCTTGTTCGGTGAAAATAAAGTTTCGATTTAGAATGCGCGAGTTTGTGCCTGTGCCAGGATCGAGCATAGAGCAACCCTCGAATAGTCCGGGCGCTCGAAATTTCAACTCGCCGAAAGTTGTCCTGTTCGTTTTACTGTCCAATTATTTGAAGGATGCTTGAAATATATCGAATAATTTTAGTAGTTTAATCCTTCGCCATTTTTTTGCTGATTCGTCAAGATATTCATCGAAACTGTAGATTATTTAAGAAAAATTATTATCTCGATTCTACTACTAAATACATCATTGATCACGCGAGATAATAAAATCCAAGAAAGTAGAAGCAGAAATAGATTGATATTACACGCGATCAAAGAACACTGTGATACGATTCGAACGTGTTTACGAAATCCAGCGATGTTAAGGAGCTCCGAGAAGGCTCGTTTGCAAGGTTGATTCGCCCTTTTCACCGTTTAAATAAAATCTACTCATGCAACGTCTTTATCCATCATCTTAGACAGAAGGTTCAGCTCGCTCGAAGCAAATATCTGTTACCTCGCAGCACGCGAAACTAGATTTCTCGTTTGGAGAAGAAAAATAACACGTCGGACGTATCTCCGTTCCTCTTTGCGAGAAGAACGAACGAAAGTAAACGATTTCACTACAGCTTACGATACACATATCTCTAGAAACGTTTCCGTAGAAATTACAAATAAACTTGACGTGGACGGTGACATTTTTCGATACGCCGCCATTAATCTATTAGACGGCGTGATCGCGACAGTTTCTCGTTGGATTGTTTGCGAACTTTTTAAATGATTCTAAACTTTCCGAAGTTACATGCGTGGGAAGCGGTAGGCGCGAAAAGCATCTATTTATCGAATACTAAGACCAAACGCTAACACCTCTTCCCAACTGCTCGATATCGTTCGCTCACCACAATATCGTTCGTTCGTCTTGCAATCGCTGTTACTAACGTATTACCAATTGACTGATTTTTCCTCGTATTTCGCGCAAAACGCGCACAGCTTTTGCGATGTTTGTGCCCTGTTTCGTCACATTCGAGTACGATAAAAGCACATCGCGAAAGCCGAAATCCAGGCAACCGAAAACAAACGTACCGGACGATCGTCAAATACCGATATCGCTCTCGACTTTCTCCCACTAAATAGGTTTCCGGCTTTTTTCGCGGCAAAGCTGTTCCTACGTTTTTCATAGTGATATCCGACAAAGAATCGGAATAATTGCACCAATCGCACCAATTGCAAGGAAAGTTGAAAGATCAAAGAACCAATTCGACACCTTTCGTCGCGGTAAGCGATAGTCTCTAAAAACCGGTCTTATCTCACTGAATCTCCATCGATTTCTATCTAAAGGGTATCGAGATCGTGCACGGCCAATGATTGAATCCGATAACTAGATCGAATTCCAGCGAGTCGCGATAAAAATCTGCCTAGAAAGACTAGTATGCAGACCAGGGAGTAGGAGCGAGACATCAGATAATCGAGCCTTTCAGCTCTAATCTCTGTTACTTTGCCGAGATTATGCTGACCCCTGGTGTTTGCATCGAATGCAACCGACGAGACATTTAGCAATCCGTACAAATTGGATTCCCTTCGTCTCCGTCTCGTCCGCTTTTTCCACTTCAGCCATCCTCGAAACAAGGAAGAAAGGGGGGGGAAGGGAAAGGATAAGGAAGAGAGCAGGAATCGGAAGAATTAAAACAAAAAAAAAAAAAAAATTCTGAGCAGCGATGAAGAAAGATGAAATCTATTTAGCAGCGAAGCTCGCGCGCGCGTCGATTCAATTTCCCGGGAGGTGTTTTACGTTTCGAAGCCTTGGAACGACGCAATTATAACTGCCGCCAAGAACATATACGCGCATATATATATAGAGAGAGAGAGAGAGAGGGACATACGCCTCCGTGCAAAAGTATGAGAACATTTGCCATTTTTTATCGCATCTCGTTTTGGAATGTAAATTATCGTTTGCCATAATCGAGCAGGTTCTCGTACTTTTGAACGGGAACGCAGATATATGTGTACAATTAGGGAGACCGGGAAGGAAACAGGAAGCGCTCTTCTTAGGCTCTTTACACTCGCGCAGAGCGGATTGCCACGCACCTCGCGCCAAATAATTCCCAGTATGTATGTACCGAAGCGATGGTCGCAAGCTTGCTCGGCAAGCGTCGTGTAATTTCCTCGTAACGGCCGACACGGTTCGTTCGAACGAGCAGGATTCAGGGACTCCCGTCTGTCTGCATTTATTGATCTTCCGCCCCCGCAGCAACAATCTCACCCCCGTGTCACGTGTCCGCGATAATGCATCGCGTATACGTGCCGCTTCGCTAGCTAATATTTGGCAGCGAAAGCGACACACGCGGTTATAGCCGGGCAGTACGAACACCGATGAAACGTTTGGTCTCTTGTTGCTTTCTGTCCCGGTGATATTGTCAGGTATTTTTACAGTCAGGCAACGACACGTTGAGCGTTGTTTATCGTCGAACAAAATTTTTCAAACAGTCGCCCGGTCGATCCAAATGGGAATAAACGTCGCGATCGTTGCGTACGCGGTTACGCGTAACGCCGTATCAATTATCGCCGTATCACGTACTTCGCTCGTCGCGGATTGTACAGTCGATAGCAAATAGTAGCGTTTCTAGCTTGGACCATAGAATCGTGCGTATACGAGAAACGTGTCTTTCTCTGATTATACCAGAATCGTGTTCCAGACACTGATTCATAGTCGTATCGATACGAGGTTGGTGGTACATGCGGTTTAAAGAAAGTTAGTTTTACGAAAACTTATTTATCCCATCTATCCCTTCGATGCCGAATACAGCGGCATTAAAAAACGTAACTGCTGTTATTTCGCTTTGTTTTCATCGATAATATAATAGGATGTATTATTCAACGACGAACGTCCTATCTCTGTTTCTTTCGTGTCTTCGTGTCTCTTTAATTCCTACGCCGCCCTCGTATACGCAGAGACATTTTATCGAGTCTATCGGTCCCCAGAACTAGAGTAGAGTCCCTTCCGGAGTACATCCATAGGGATCGCATCACGTCGCATGTGACCCTGTTGCGTCTAAATTCTACCACGTAAAGAGACAGACGAACAGAAAGAAAAAGAAAAGCTGGGTGTAAATTGTCGATAAAAATGATTTGTTTTCTACTCACCGATTTCGTCCAACGTGAAGAACGATGCTCGTCGTGTGTTCTTCGCTCTTGGAAAGAACCGTTCTCATCAATCCTTCCCGATCACTCGCGTGAATTTACTACTCCCTTTCTCGGATCGATCGATTCTATTCATTTTCTCACAGAGCAGACGAATTCTCTCGGCCTGCGCCGAGTATCGAGAGACCATTTTCGAACAAGAAACAAAAAAAAAAAAGGAAGAAAAAAAGAGAACGAAAGAAGAGCTTCGCTTTGGAAAGATTTTCATCGAAAGATTTTAATCGTTTTTCGATATTGTCGGATTTAAAAGGATCGAAGCTAAAATTGGATAAAGCGTCGAGGGAGAATGAATTTAGATGAATACCTGTTTTAATTGGCGGAGGTAAATGTTTTTTATTATTTTTCGATTTAATCGATGGAAAATAAAGAATTAGACTAGCGAACCGACGCGACACGAGGTAACAAATATTTTCGTTCCGTAAGACGAAGAATTATTTCGCATTTAAGGAACCTGAAGCTAGGAGGCTAGAAATTAGCTACCAACCATTTAGAAATCGGCAAGCTACAGCCAACATTAAGGAAGAAACCAGTTTTTTTAATTATCACGAACTAATTAACTACTTACTTTCTCTCGAAAGAAGTCTCTTAAAACGAGCAGTTTCGCACCAAAATCTCCCGGTAGAGCTACGAAATGTGTGAAAATAACAGAAACGAGGAACGTGGATATAAAACCCGAGGAACGTTTGTACAAGTACTTGGAAGTTGTGCGCGCTTGAAAATTTCTAAACGATGAATTATAAGCGAGATCTTCTCCGATCGATAAAAGCTGGCCAACGTAGGACAAACACGACGATTAAGCGCGTCTCTAAGCCAGAAAATCCAAATTAGAAATTGCTGCGAACCATCGAAAAATTATCCGTTCCCGATTAATGACATTTTGAAAAACGTCAGGCCGAATTTGCGACGGAACGGCTAATTGATCGATGGGCAGTTACCGCGTCGAATCCCGTCGATTCGTTGTTAGAACTCGCGTGCAACAGTTGACGGTGAAGCTGGTCCGAGCTAATTGGGCTAATAGTTGCGGAAAAGTGGCCGACGATGTGTGTACACAGGAACGTGTTATTACGCCGAGTAAGAAATTACCTTTTGGTCGTTCGTGACGAGCCCGCGACACGGAACCGAGTATCAGCCGACAACTGCAGAAGCTGCGAATAGGAATTACAATTTGTCGGCGCACTATCCACCGAACGACGTCGCTTTTGACTCCAACACCGCGCATCGATTCATCTTTCTTCGAAGCTATTCGCTTTAATCCGTGCTGTTCTTTGTTAATTTGTATTCCCTTCGATATCGATGTCTCGGAGCGACTTGCGACGATGTCGACGTGTCCGCGATCTATTGATTTCGAGAGGCGACGATTTTCAGAAACGCAAAGAGACTGGGAAAGCTGGCAGAACGTCGGACTAAATATCAGAGGCGCGAAAAAGGGGGCAGAAGTTTGGCCTGGTGCCGATAATCCGCGCTTACGAGTGCGAATGAAATGAAAGGAGAGGAATCATTCTGAAACGATCCTCGCACGATACACGACACTCTGGGGGTTAGGTTGAGTCGTCGCGTTGGCTCTCTCGATTTTCGAATATTTTCCAATCTGTTGGCGATTAACGTTTCCGTCGGTTTCATCCGTCGAAGGATATCGTCTTCTCGAAGAAGGTGGTTATTTCGGCGAGAAGCGATTAGAATTCATTAAGATACGAATGGAGAAACGACGAATGGTTCGCAGCGAAGAGCAGGTTAGCTCTTGAAATCGCAGAGACCGATCGATCGGCTGGGAAAGGTCAAAAGTGGAACGAAGAGTCTCGTTCGGTCGAGAATGTCGGGACTTGCACAGAAATCGTAGAAGACTATCGAGATCATCGGTCTCGGACTTTTAACCGTTTCGCCTGGTCATAGCAAGTAAGTATGTACTTGGTTCCGCGATATCGGCTTTAAAGGTGGCCCCATCGGACCACATAGCAACAGCGTTTCGATACCTTTCGTACGGACCAATCGTGGCGGAGAACGAGAAAAATGCATTGTAAAACCAAGCTCGTAAGAAATTCTCTCCTCGGATCTTTCCGTTCGTTCGACACCGATAAATACTCGATGAAATCTTACGTCATGCGTGATTTCCACGGGAATTGCCAACGTCGGAGCGTTGGAAAATATCGCGGTCGAACGCGTTCGACGAAAAATCACAAACGACGAAAATCACAAATCGAAAATGACGATAAATTTCGAAACAGATTCCCGGGAGACTCGTTTCGCCTCGGTTTTTGAAACGACGGCGATTAACTCGGCTAATTAACCGATACAGCGTTCTTGGCGAGCGAGAAATACAAGCGAAAGAAACGATTCCGATGAAATCGATAATTTCAAGTCGACGACTACCGTCGTGGCATAATGGGTTCTCTGTGCGTTCCCTTGCGAAAATCGCGAGAAAGAAACCGGCGATGAAATCGAACGAGAAGAATAGCGCAGCGACGAAGGCGGCTACGGCAAGTTCGGATGCTATTTGTGCTTCCTTTCTTTCCTGTTCGTTAGAAAAATGACAAATTCGTTAGCAAAATGACGAAAAAGAACACCGAGGATTGGCTAGGTAAATTCGGGAAATTACGTAATTCACGGATCGAAATAGCCGTGTTTTATTGATCGACGTGGCCCCCTCGTAACATGCATACAGCGTTGTGAGCAAATCGAAGAATCTTGGCGAAAATAAGAAAGAACACGGTGGCTCGTATCGAAGCGGATTCACCGCGAGTTCTTGGAGAATATTATAGCGGGCGAAGATCTTTGTAGAAATTGAAATTCGACTCGCATAATACAGGTGAAAACGTCGCGGTTGCCCCGACTAGTGAAAAGTCAACAAGTTATTCTCGCTGGTCGAGTGGGAACGCGAAAAGCTATCGGGGTTCACGGAGAAAGAACTCGCAGGCTCTCTCTTTCTTCGACGAGCGGCGGAGTTTAAAATTTCAAGGCGTCCGGTTAACAAGTTACTACCGAGTTGGACAAAGAGAAGAGCGAAACGTCAAACGGCGAAGTCTCTTTTCCCGATCGTTTTCCGAAATCTGCCGATTCGTATTTATTTGTTCGATGACCGAGAGATACAACGTCTCTTCCCCTCTCTTCCTTTTGTTCACCAAAGATCGGTCGAAACTGTTGAAAGAGAAACGAAGAACTCGATGCGCGTTTCGAGGACATCCTATAGACACAGGTCTGCGGCTCGACGTAACGGAAGCAGCTGACTCCGAGGCGCAACTTTGACAGTCCCGGCTAGTCCACTCAACCGAATCAACTTGGAGTTTCCTCGGACACGAACAAGACGAAGAAGATTATTCCAGACACCGTAGGATCGATTAGATTTCCACGAGATTCTGGCCGTCTAATCGAATAGCTGAAAATCGCGACCGAACGCTATTATTCTGGAAACATTTTGATCTCGATACTCGACGACCGATACCGCCGTCTCCCTTTCCCTTTTTTCTTTCTTCTCCTTTCTCGATTCCGAAGCTTTTCGTTCTTGAACCATCCTGCACACGAGTCTTGATAGGGAAGGAACTCGGTGGAAAACTGTCGAGTCCGATCCTCGTACGAAAGCCCTTTTTCTTTCTTGCGAATTGAGAATCCAGCCGACGCATGTTTTCCCCGAAACAAAGCGAGACGAGACGAGACGAGACGAGACGAGACAAGACGAGACGAGACGAGACGAGACGAGACGAAACGAAACGAGACGAGAAGCGTACGAGAGGGTGAACGCGACAGACAGAAGCAAGTGTCACACGCGAGAGAGTGTCCGGTTATATGGTGCAAGAGAGTGCGGGTGAACGGTGCAAGGTACGCGACACGTACTCGTCGAGTGCGGCTGGCCCAGCCAGCAGACTACTCCAACACTACGGAAGAGAGACCTCAGTGGGATGGCAGTTTAAATGCAACTATGCTTCCTCCGGTTTGGGTTGAGCGCGCAGGGTCCGAGTCGGCTCGGCTCGGTCGTGCTCGGCCGCTCTCGGATCTCGTCGATATGCCCATAGACACAGTGTATATGTCTATGGATATGCCGTGTCGGTCCACGTTAAGCTATGCTCCGAAGCTCTACACTACTACCTTCTCTCTTCCGTCTTCTATTCTCTAGCCTCGCGTAATTGGCCCCCTTTTTCTCTTTTTCCTCCTGCCGATATCCCTCCTATCTCCGTCCCTGTTTTCTCTAACCTTTCCTTTATCTTTATCTTTCTGCGGTCCTTCGACTCGTCCTGCTTCTTCGCGTGGCCTATGTTCCTTTCTTTCAGCACCGACTATCCTACGCTTACGGAAAACGATGCGCTGGCTGCAATTAGCGTTGGTCACTGGATTGGTGGAGGTAGTGTAGATAGTAGTAGTGGTAGTAGTACGGGCAATACGGTCGACGTTGGCGCGTAGTAGTGGTGACGACGGTGGTTCTATGTGTGGTGTGCGTGAAAGTGCGGGGGTGTAAGTGGGTGGGTGAGTGGGTGCGGGCAGGGGGCTTAGCTGGCTTGGAGGAGAGGGCAAGGAATGACGGTAGTAGGATATCGGCGGCCGGTAGTGGGGGAAGGAGAGCCGGCAGAGGGGAAGGAGCTTGCGACAGAGACGGTCATATGGCGCCCGAGTCGGAACAGGGATGTCTTATGTCATTTTTCTTCGCGATATTCTAACGGGTGTCTCGAGAGTCGTAACCGGCGAGCTCGCGGCCTTAACCCCGTTCGAAGGTGGATTTTTCGTGAAACTTTTATTATTTTGTCGGTGGCTCGTGCGCGCAGCCTGGCAGGCCGGCCAGCCAGCCAGCCAGCCAGCCTGTCGGATTTCAACCGGGCGACCCCGTTTAAGGAGCAAGATTTTTGCGGAATTTTTATCGTTCTTTTTATTGTCCTCTCCTTTACTACCTCCGCGTCCGAGGAAGTTATCCCGGGGGAATAGTAATTTTGAATTTTACCGGCGCGAAGGTAGTACGACGAATATCCTTCTCGCGGGGCTGATTGGCGGAACGATAATTGGATCGCGGTAAGGGTTTTTAGCCAGTCGATCTCGCTGCGTACGTTGAAACGAACGACCCTCTGTCTCTTATTTTCCGAAATGCCTCTAGAAGCAAGGGAAGACATTTATTCGAGAATTTCGTACGTTTATTAAAATTTTCTTCGTTCCGGTATCGAAACAACCAGGTATTTTTCAACGTGTCGACTACTGAAGCGCCAAGTTCCAGGAAACGCGTAACGACAAAACACGTATCAATTTTTTCCATTTTCTCCTTTCGCTTTTCGTTAAGATTATCATCGTCGAAGCTGCGAAGGTAAGGATCGCGGAAACGCATCGCGAATCTGATTCGCGATATCCGTACAGCGCGCGAGTAGCCCCGTTTTCCAAACGCATTTGCACGCGTTCCATCATTCATCCTCGGTAATGACACCGTTCTCGAATATTACGTATCTCGATGAGATTGGTTTCGCCTCTTGGACGCTTTATCGTTTTATTTCGCTCGTACGTTCGTGGTTCCTGGTGGCGATGATTCCCACGAAAAGTTTGCTCGTTGAAAGAGAGAAAGAGAGGCAGTGAGAGAGGGAGGGAGAGACGGGGGGGGAGAGAAAGAGAGAGAGAGAGAAAAGTTATCGAGCTGGACGGATTTTCAAAGTTGGTTCCCTGGAGCGCTAATCGAGCCGACCTATGTAGCTAGTTTCTGGATGAAAGAGGAAGCGGCCCCGTTCGCAGCCCGCGGCTGCTTCCAGATGCAGCGTTTTGAAGATCCGCCGCCACCGACGCGGACTCGATTATCATAATAAAATTTAATTGGCACGCTACGTCGTGGCCAATCGTAGCCATGCCTTTAAACGGCCTCGATTTTCTCTCGGGCTGTTTTCCCCCGGATCGTTTCTGTTTCGTTCCGAACTGAGCTTCAATTCGTTTGGTTAAATCCGTAAAACGAGCAACTCGGAGCACGGCGAACGTGAACTTTCGAACGGTAGAGAGATTTTCGATTTAATTGCATCGCGTGTAATGGCTTGAAATTTGATAACGCGCGTTGCGTGTTAGAGAAGACGGAAAGAAACAGAGAGGCGAGAAGAAATACGAAAGCTGCGGAGGATGAAATAAAAACGAATAACGATTGTGACATACTTACGCTTGTGACATAGTTATAGCAGAAGCGGTATATTTTTTCAATGCAAGGAACAGGAGAAACGACGTTGTTTCCGAACGATGTTTAACGAAATTGCATTTCACCAGGCTATTTTATCGAAGACGACGTTCCATTTGTGCAATCCTTTTAGTTGTTCGCGACTTTCGCGTTTTACGTTAATTCGACGAACTCCTGCGGTTTTGACCTTTGCGCGAGCAAAGATGCGAGAGAAACTATGAAAATCTGCTGACGGGAGGCACGACTGCCTTTGCAGGGAATTCAACGACTCGAACTCGATAACCCAGATTTCGGTGTAGCCGCATAACGCTCGGGGTAAGCAGTACAAGTAAATGTATCGCACCCCCTAGTTCAGGGAGTTTGCAACTGCAAAATTAATCCTGCAGTCCTAATATCGTTCCCTCCGGATCATAAACTACCGGTCAAACTGGGAACAGTATCGGTCGATTCGCGTATCCCTTTCCGTACTTACGTACTTGTGCGAGCTAAAATAAATCTAGCTGATCGCACCTGCGACTCCAGCTCTTTAAGGATTATCATCCGCGAATAAACTCTTCGAACGTTGCAAGATTTAGGACGGATCATCCTCGTCTCGAATTCTTCCATTCTCTATGGAAACGATACTTTTTCGCGCGTTTCGCACCAATCACGCGGAAACGCGTCTTTCCTGGAACTTTTTTCTCGAGTTCTCCGAAACGACCGAAAGCGTTCGAAAAAAGAAAACGATCCACGAGTTTGCGAATGGAACGATACTAGAGCCGAATCCGGGCAAGAATAAGGAAGAATTGCGTATTAAATGCGATGGAAATGGAATTTTGCACGTACGAGGCTTTTGAAGGGTCGAAGTGCGTGTCGGCAAGGGGTAGAAGCACTCGAATAACCTAGATTTCGCCGAGACTCATTACATAACTTTTGCGATCGATGGTTGCAACAACGGGTCTCTTGCGCGTTCTTCCGCCGGTGCATATCCACGGGAGAAGAGCGTATAGTTTGCATGCATATATTTACGAGGATGTTATCTAGCGAACGTTCGACGCTGATAAAAGCGCGGACGAAAGAAGAACGGTTTTATACGGTTCCGGACGTTGTCGGGCTTTTTCGCAAACGCTTCTTTCACAAATCAACCGTGCGAGCGTCCACCGTCCGTGAGAAGAGACGCGGAATCCGTTTTACGAACGATCACGATGAACGTACTATCTCGCTGTGCCGTTACGATCCTGTGACGTGGACGCAGTTCCGTCGAAACCAACTATTTCCACCGAGCGAAAAGTGTTAAAAGCGCGATCGAGAAATTTTCTTGCCACGGATAACGTGGCGAGTTTACGAGAAATTGTTCTTCGCTTCGAATTACGACGATAGTAGCTCCAGCTATGGTAGAAAAGTAATAATAGCCTACTCGACGATGAGCTACGGAACTAACAATAAGCATACGCGTACGTGGAATCAAGCAAAACGATCGTTTCGACAAGGTAATACAGTGTTGTGTGAATATGTAATAAGCGTTGAATGACTGTCACTTGGAAACACGTGATCGACCGTGACAGTAGGTCGAGACACGTTCTGCACTGTTAATGCAATTTTCTGCGCGATATTGCACCTTCGCGCGTACCGATTCGCAGTACCCTTTTAGCCCAAAAAGATGACAGAACTTTTGCATTAACCTAAAATTATATGCTTTCAGCGTGTAATGTAATTCGATGCGGCGCTCGGTTAAAAAATTCCACCGCTCTTCCTGACCCAGATCTTTTGCCAATAGTTTCACGGATAGAACAATTTTCTAATACTACCATGAGTAACGGATGTCACAGATATTGGCTTTCTTAAATCAATTTTTGCAAACGGGAGAACAGCATATTGTATTCTAATTTTACCTTCTTACAAGAATGTGCGAAAATTTAGGGAAGAGGACAGTGTTTCGTCCGGAGTAGATTAGAAAAGGGAAAAGATAACTCGTTCGAAGACAGTTCGTTAAAAGAAGCGATAAATTCGATACGCGAACGAATAAAATTCTTCGAGCGTACATTTATAATAAAATGTATAATGTACAGTGGCAAAAGTTGGAAATTCCGTTTCAATTTTACGTTCTCGTAGGCATGAATTTATTTAAAAAGCCGGAGCAACTATTTCATATTTCACGAGCATTTTATTAGGGAAATAAATTATAAATGCCGAGTAGCGGTTGTCACGTGCAAGTAAAATATAAAATAATTTGAAAATATAAACCTCAAAACATTACCACGAGAAAAATTGCAATTCGCATTTTAATTTTAAATCCTCGAAAGCGTCCTATAACAGCAACCATCTAAAAACGCATTCGGAGCTATCCCTAGCTTGCCAAAAGACTCGACATCTCGCTTAAATGGGATGCACGAAGACCTACTCGAGCGACTGTAAATCTGTATGGAATGAAATATCTTATTCTCAAAACCATTCGTGCGAAGAAACTGGCTCTGTTATCCTTTGCCGAAGGCCCTTGATAATCGTAATATTTCTTTTAAAAACGCGTAACTCCCGTCGAATAATCTCCATTGCGGTAATTACTCGGAACTGGAAAAAGCTCGAATCTCTGGAATCTAGGAAATAAGATAAAAAAGGATGCAGCTCGTTCGTTGACAACGCGATGGATTTATGAACAATGATCTAAATCATAATCTGGTATGCCGAATGGTAACACCATTAAGACTACATTTCAGCAAGCGAGACAGCCAGCGGAACGTTGACGCACGGACACGCGTACAAAGTTGCATGTATGTACGTTTGAATGGAATGCATTCTGCATTATGCGTCACGTCAGAATTCCGAGCTCGAGTACGTTACGGCAAACGACCGTAACGACGAACAAGTGGCTGCCGCGTTTCATCTCCTGCGATTTTCCATGAGAAACGCGGAACGTTGTTTCGAAAAGTGGTGTGGCGATGGTAGTCGTATGAAGATAAATTGATCCGAACTTAGCCATAACGTCGACGTATATATCGCCTTGAATTAGAATTCCTAACGATTATTTGTCACGTGAGAGCGAAACAATGTTTCGTTTTGGTTGCACGCGTCGAGGAAAATGAGTCGCTTTGTTTGGACGGTTTTGTCTTCTGCGATATCAACGAGATCGCGGAATATTAATGTATCCGTTTCGAGACAGATCGCCGATATACTCGCGAATCGTGGAAATTCTTCTCGCTAGAAAGAAAAAGAGAAAGAAAAAGAAGAAGAAGAATTAGAAGAGAGGAAGTAAAAGATCAAACTTCGGAGGCTGTTTTTCACGACTGATACTCGATTCTGCGAGTACCGACGACGAGCCAATCGCAAGCAATCTCTTCACGGTACAAGAAAGAATATAGAAAATTACCGCAACCAGGTAATTACGTTTCGTTAGGGTCTGATAGCTCGACTCGAACATTTGCAACAGCAATTCGCGACGACAGAGCGTGCTTCGAGTCATCGAGAGTTCCTAAGTACCGGATAATTAACTCGACTTTTCTCGTTGCTTGCGGTTTCTTTGTAAACCGCTTTATTTAATCGCGAATCGAGTTCTATCGATCTGTCTCGTGGAAAAGGTATATCGTTTGAACGTCTAAAACCAATCTTGTCTCTGAAGCATGTTAAGTAATAAAATCTCTAAAGTTCCGTTTACTGCAGAAATATAATTTTAAGCGCGGAAGGTAAAACAAATTTTTCAAGAGAAGAGCTAAATTAAAACTGCCAGTCTGCTGAAAATAATCGATTCATAATTTTCCATAGTGACTTTATCGTAGATCGACAACGTCGGATATTAGCATATTTGTTCCTCGTTATATCAGTATTTTCGGAATAATTATTTTATTCCTCGAATTTTAAATCGGGCATACAAATAACAAGTTACGTTTCTCGTAAGACGACTCGTTGAAGGCTGTTTCCAGCTGGTTCGACACGGTCGAGTCTATTTCGTTCTTTATTAGCGAACACGCGTTTGACGATAATGGCCACGCGCCACGATAAATTTCGCGTTAATTTCGAGCACCTGGTAGTACGATCTAAAACTTTTTTTCGAAATTGATGCATCGGAAATATTTTATCGGAGATTCGGTAACACTCTGAGCGATTAAGCTGCACAGAACAGGGCCGAGTCGTCAATGTCACGTATCGCAGGGTTTATCTTGTTACGTGGAAATTGATTCTTTTTTTCCCGTGTAGCTGCCTCTCGTCGAATTACGTATCCGATATAGAGTTTCTTAGAAATTCAACGCGAAAAGGACAATTAACGCGTTCGAGCGACGTAACGCTGCCTCTTACAGATTTACGCGACTCTTACAATTAGCATCGCCTAGATATATTCCCTTCGAGATTGCACGATGTACGATCGTAAAGAGATTTGCAAAATTTGGCCAACGTAATAAAGCGTAGGCGTTTCGATAAACTTGCCCGTGTATTCCCATGTATTCCCATGTATTTATGGCTGTTAAATAAAACTTGAACGGCCGCGTGTTTCGTCTCGAGTTTACGTTCGCCTCCTGGTACAATATCGAAATTGAGAAGGAAAAAAGCGAGGGCTATACCGTGTAATTGATTTCCGAGTCTATTAGGAAGTCGAGACTATGGCTTACTTGTTCCGCGTCTACCTTCGTAACTGAGTCTAATTGAAGGTTTGCTTTCGCGCGGATATCGTGGTCATCTACAATGTAAATGACGGCTCCTTTGTTCGTTGGCTGTAAAACAAGCGAATCGGAGACTATCGTTTTTGATCACTCTGTCGTAACGGTATCGCCAGATTATAAATTAAAATTGCGCTTCGATTCGGAAATTAAAGACAAGTCGATCGTTTATTTTCCTTCCAAATATCTTTCGTCGAACGTCCTTTGTATAATATCTAAAAACCAGCGCGAAAACTACAAGCGACCCGACGTACTAAAATTTCAATACATGTATCAACGTTATACCGAACCACGGATTAATATTCAAGCCACGTCGAATTTATTATGATTATATGGATTAGAGTTGCGCTTAAGCGACGTTTATCGCGATTAAGTGGCCATTATCGCGAATAGATACCATCAGTTTTATCCCAGTTGCGTTATTTATCTCCATCGAATTATGCGCAATATTATGCACCGAAATACACCGGCCAAACGATGAACAATCGAACGAAGAGTAAAATCTTGTAAATGAAAAATACGGCGAGAGTTGGCTGCCTGAAAATGTTTCAGGGAAAATTCCTGCGAAAACTGGATTCCACGTACTACATACATTCCGTGAAAATGGCGTTTCATATGCGGTTAATCCCCCTGGCTCTCGACGTAAAGTATCCTAGAAGCGCTCTCAATCCGAAAATAAAGTTATCTCAGCGCGTAGAGAAGAAGCTGAAGCGCGGCGAGTTAAAGGGAAGCGGAAGATCCGTGGAAAATCGTCGCGACGAATACCGAAATCGAACAAAAAAAAAAAAAAAGAAGAGAAAAAAACGATAGCCTCGAAGCAGAAACTATTTCATATTTGTTCGTTTCTAAACGGGTTAAACGAAATTCCGAATGCCAGCTGCTCCTATGTCTCGTCGTTATCCCGTTCACCGGGCTATTATGTCACGATGGACTATTAAATATACGTTTGTTGGCTGGCGGAGCATAAAAGGAAAGGAGCAAATAACGGACGAGGAAACCGTCTTTGCAAAGGATGGAAATTTAGAGAGATGCAAGAGCTTCCTCTCCGTCTCCGTGAACGATTCAAACGGAAGGAATACTCTTTTCCTTACGCGTCTCGTCTCGTCTTCGTTTCTTCTCAATCTTCCGAGGAAATATACGTAGAACGAATAAAAGCCACTGTCTCGCTGCATGGATGTTGGAAGCTCGATACGAAATTTGTCTGCAGATACCTACTTGTAAACTGTCCTCGATCCGAGGCCTTTCTTTTACAATAACGATGGAATATTTCTATGACTAGTGGAGGAGATGTTTCGATGGCAATTAATTAATATCTCGTTTGTACACGTGTATCTAGGTGGTACCCGGGCAAACGTAGTGCTTTAGTACTAGCAATTTCAGAACGTTTCTCTATCCGTCTTATCCCTTAAACGCGGAATTTATTTTGATGACGCGGCTTAATAAGTGGCATGCATCCAAAGCTGTGCGAAGCATTCGTTCGTACGACCTCGTTAAAAATATCGAACCTCGTTCAAATCCACAGCTGGATACCTTATAGCTATCGTAATAATCGTTGTCGTCGTTTCCTCGTTTCACAATTATGATCGATTACAAAGAAAATGGACAATTATGACGAAGCGAAAAGTTTCGTTTTACGCTATCCCCGGTGATTTACTATTCCGTACATTTTTCGACGCGTACAATTTTTAGACGTTAAGCATAAATGTACAGGCACCCGTGGTCTAATTACGAATCGCAGAGGGACTACGTATAACGCGAGAAACGTATCGTGCAAAGGCCTTTTGAAAATCTTGGTCCATCGCGATGAACGGTTTATAAAATCGATCTTCGGTCAAATTTCAAATAAAGATAACGCATCGGACAATAAAGGATGGAAAGCAAATTTCAATAAATCTGTTTCGTAATTTCGGGGTATTTTTTGCCAAAGTATCGCAAAGCTTAGCTTTCGTTTCGTTTAAAAGCGTAATATTTACATCCCACGGAAGCACCGTATCGTTATTATTTGCGTGCAATATCGTTCCTTTAAAACGTGCTTTTGCAAGAGCATCGTTTCGTGTAATAAAATGTAAGTAATAAACGATGATGTTCGAGGACGGTAGAACCGATCGAAGCTACTGCACGATGCCAGAAAGCTATTATTTCCTCCTTTAGACGTGTTCTTTCAGTGCTTGCGGGAGAGGAAAAAAATGCGACTGGAATAATAAGAATCCGAAAAGAAGGATGGGAGGGGGAAACAAATAGATGGAAGAAAGAAGGAGAAGTAAGGTAAAGGATGGCATAGATACAAAGAGTTATTCCTCGTGAAAGAACCGGAGAAATTCAAGAGGAGGAACGATGCATTTCCGTGTACAAGTTTTCTTTGAAATCCGTCAGATGATACTCGGAGTCGCGTGTCTCTTCAATTTCATTCAGAATGTAAATTGCAATAACCTAGCCTGATTTCGTACGTACGTATGTTGGCGCTCGGAAAAAGGAGAGTGGCCTAGGTATTTACTAGAACAGAGATAGGTAATTAAATTAGGTCGCGACATGGTGATGGACGCGGTGATTTAAAGCAGAATCGTTATGGGTAGTTTATAAAGATAACGAGCGTTCGATCGAGCGATAAAATATGTCGAGGCAAAAATCGAGCTACCCGGAAGCTCAGGCAACGCTCTGACAACGATTCGTACGGATTAAGTGGAAAAATTCAATCGACTCGACGGAACTACGCGAGAGAGATAAAAAATTTGCCGCTGTCGTTGGGCAGATGGAAAAGCGGGCAGCGTCTTTCTTATTAAATCGGCGTAGGAACGCGGCGCGGCGGATCGTAAAAATTTCTCAGCAAATCCCCCGGTATCTTTAGCACGGCCGAAATTACAATTTAAATAGCGACTCCCTTATTCATCGACCGTCAGATGTGAGCGCTCGCGACTTAAGGGTGGCTATCTTTCCCGCCGTTCCACTCTTTCTTTTTCTTCCTGGATGTCGATGGTACCGCGAGTACGAACGAGCGAGATGGAACGAACGAGAAGTTAGGATCGTGCGAACAGGACGAACGATAGTCGACGACGACGACGTCTGAGAAACTATCGCGAGAAAGAAAAGTGGAAGGAACGTGCAGAAGGAACGAAGAGGATGAAAGGCGAGGCAAGGGGTGAATTGGAACGAGAGATAGAAAGCAGAGGGTGGATATTCTTTGTGATGGGATTTGAGAGGCGAGCGAGGAGAGACGTTCTTGACTCGATGCTGTCCTTAAACCACGAAAAAGCTCGAGAAGTCCGAAAGCCAAGGGCTGAGTTCGCGGAAATGAAGATCCGCCGTGGTAGCCTTGTCGCACTTGTTCTTCACCTTCTTTCGTTCTCGACGAAGGAGCGCGCCAGCTTCAACGACCCGACCGCAGTTTTACCTTCGTTCGTTCGTTCGTTCGTTCGTTCGTTCGTTTTCATCGCCCTTCGTCGGCCACGGTCGACGAGCTTTGAACGAGTTTCCGAAATAATTTCCACCGCTGAATGAGCTCGATTCTTGAGCCACGGGAGACTCTGGTGAGCGGCGTTAATTGCTATCCACCGGTTCAATGGTTAGATGCGTTATCTTTATGACTTTTCTCCTTTCTTTTTAGTTTTTTTTACCTTTAAGTGTAATTAGGAATTTAAAGCGTCGAGATCTTGCTTGAAAATTATTAAGTAAATTAAGAGAGGGATACGTCGGGGGAAACTCCCTATTTTTAGATTGTAAGATATGCGCTATGTAAATTCTCACGGAGTTTGTTTCTTTAAATATCATTGCTATCTTTCGAACGATTTATCGTCTCTTGGAGAGACGCGCGTCCAACGAAATTCGAAATACGATCTGGACGTTTCAACGATAACGTTATTTTCCCACCTAAGATTATTCCTTCCCTAGCCCTTGAATCAGTGGGTATTGTTACGTATTCTATATCCTTACGGTATAATACGGTATAATAATTTCATCGATTACACAAATTCCAACGTTCTACGCCGTTTACATCCCCTGGCTCGCGTAAAATAAATAAAAAGCATAAATCCACATATGTAGTACTCCTCTGTTAGGCAAATTTATTCGGACGAGCAAAAATAAATCGTGTACCGTTCATTAAACGAAAACGTTGCCAAACGACGCCCATTCCGCGTAAAATTATATAATAAATTTTAAAGAAAAACGATAAATTGTAAATGAAATTACAGTCACCAATTAAGACAGGTTATAAAACGATACAAACTCCACCGCGAGATCAAAGCAAAAGCCCAAGGAACACAGTGCATATTCATCAGTTTTCATCGACCTAGCCCGCCTCCTGTCGGCCGAAACAAAAATCGATATTCCAATTTGTCGAGACATCTAACGACACGATCGACACAGTCGCTTCTTTAAATCGTGTTTTGTGTTTCTCGTTAATCGTTAAGCTTCCCTGTTTTTTTCTTTTCTTTTCTTTTTAACCTGCAGCTTTTGACGGTGCAAATTTCAATTTGTAGCCACGCGAACGTCTCAAAATTTCTTGGGACGATTAACTTCTCGTTCCCTGGGCGGGAGGAAACTCGCGACACATCTCGCGAGGAAAACGCTGCTGGCTGCACGCGAGCGTCGACCTCGAAAATTGGATTTACCCGAGGATCGATAAGCCGTCTCATAAATCTGTCCATTATCGTCCCGTAAAGTTCTCCATACGAGTCGCGAGATCGGCGCAGTTCCACGTCTATAGATTCCTCGCGATCAACAAGATCCAGGTATCGCACGGAAGAAACGATCGAGCAAGGTTTCTGTTGGAATCATCGGTGAACCGAGGTGTGCACCAGACGTAAGAAACACGAATATACAGTATGTCCTGTTTAACTGGGAACGCTCGGACGTAACGATGTAACGTGGCGTAGAAACGAGTTCTTTCCGACGAATTTATTTTTATTCTTCCCAAGTCTTGTCTCTCGTTGTCAGTCTGCAGAATTTCACCGCGACGCTTTCAAATTTCAATGCCTCGGTCCAACGTCAAAAAGTCTAAACGAAACACGGTATTCGAGAGATCTACAGGTCCGTGGAGGCGCGATCGGAATATTGGTCGATCCGCAGTGGAAGAGCGGCTGTGAATTCGGGATTCCGAATCGGTCGTGAAGTCTGGAACGAGGGTGTCGAAAAACGCGCGAGTCGAGCGTTAACTCGTCGTCTAGCCGCCTCTCTCTCTCTCTCTCTCTCTCTTTCTCTCTCGCTGCTTCTTCGCCACCCGTTTCCCTTCGAGCTTCTTCGTCCGTTTCTCCACCACCCTCGATTCTCCTCCGTTACTTTCGTCTGCTCGTTTCCTAGCTGCAGTCCCGGCCTGGACCGAGGAGTGCATTAAAATAAATTAATTTTCATGAGATTTTCCCGTAGCGAATGGCCGTTACGGGACTTAAAATAATAATTCAACGAGCCGCATGGGCGAAATTTGCATTTCCACGTCACGGCACGCTTCTGCCAGCCATCCAGCGACGATCTTCAACGGCGTAACGGAAGTCGGAATAGAATTCAGAAGGCAGCAACGCCAGCTGAATGGAAGATGGGAACAACGTAGAAGAGCGAACACGAGGGCCACCAAATGGGGCTGGAGAAGTGAGAAGCCGCTTGTTTATCGGAGAGACAGATATTCGCTGACTCGAGATAAAGGCAAAGAATCGCCGACTCGTTTAAGCGGCAGAAATATTGCCAATTGATAAGCGTCGCTCGCGTGAAATTTTTCTCGTACAGCTCAGGGTAAAAGGTGTCTTCCGAGCACTGTCCATGGCAATATACCGAGCGAGTCTCTTCGCATATCGCGCTTTCCTTAAATTTAAAAGAGCGACTTTAACTTTTTAAGCCGCCGGTACGGTAGTGGATTCGCTAATTTCGCGAGAGATATTATAACGATGGATGAAAGCTACTTATCTTTATGTTGTTATCCTTTCACGGATTTTAACGAAAGCAATTCCTTTTGTCAAAGAACACGGACAAGACGTATGTTTTTAGTCGAAAAGAGATTTGATGCTTCGGCTTAAGTAATCTTCGAGGATGGGTATAAAATGGTTGATATTCTTGATATAGCGCTGTTTCGCTAAAAAAAAACGTTTTATCGTATTTTAAGATCCACTTGAAACGATTGAACGACTTCGTTCAGGTTGCATTTTATTCCCGCTAAAATTGTTCGATGTTCACGATACATAAATTACTTTGCCGTGTTACGCGTTCCTTTAAATCCCATAACTTCTATTCGAAACGTTTTCGCGTATTGTTTGAAACAACGAAGATATTTCAGGTGGACGGAGTTAATGGGACATCCTCTATATATAATGAAAATTTTTAGTTCTGTTTTACGCAAAGTCCGCGACCGGAAATCATCGCAAAGGCGGAAGACCAGCGAAACAAAAATACGTATATATGTAATTATAAGTTGTACTATTTTAAAAAAACCTGCTTGCAACTAGCGTATCTTCCTCGTAATAATCGCACGAGCCGTTTCGACGTGTCTCCGAGAAGGTAGCGATTCGAGAGTTACGATCTCATTTGAGAATGTCCCCAATACCAGATCGAGCGTTGACTCTTTTTATTGGACAGCAGTAAACGTGCCGAGTGGAAGAGCCTCGCAGCATCGCGTTTATACGCGATAAACCCTTCCGAGTTCGAAAGTGCCCTTCGCCACTCCTTGACCAACCATGTCGTCTCCTCTATGCCTGAACCGAGGCAGCAATGGAACGTGTTATTTTCCCTCTTAGGTTTTTCTCGGTTGTCGTAACGGAACAACGTCGGCGCGAGAGTGTCTGGTGTCGATTAAACCCGAAGAATTTCCCCGCTTTTATTCGAAATAATAGAACGTTTCGATAAGAGGTATTTCGTATAATGGATTCGTTCTACTGTGTTTCCAATGGGTCCTGCACCAACTAACGGAGGAGAATTTAGCGGATCGATTGACCATTTGTCCTTCGCTTCGTCTGTTCGTTGCCAATATGAACCATTCTGCGAGCGAACAGTGACAGACGATGAAACATGGATAGTTTGCAAGAACGAGTCCATTGTCAGCCTGGAAATGCTGAATTTTTAGCAGCTAAATGATCGTTGTACAGAAACAAATGTACTTCTGTATATAGGTACTATACTTTATAGGACAACGTTGGAATTCGTCGAATTATCGATCTAATATCTTCTGATTACGAAACGTTTATACAGATTACCAACTACGGAGCTCTAACTCACCGAACGTAGAACGTGGAAATAAGAACGTAGAAATCGTCAACGTCCACGATGAACTCTCGCGAAAGCTCTGCAACGAAAGAAAAAAAATTCTTAAACAAGTTGTTGGAAATTAAAAGTTTTTATATTTTCATGTACGCGATGATATTTCGTATTTATTAAGTATCATGTTATTTATCGAAGATAAATATCTATATAAAGATTTACCAAGAATTTATTAAAGGTTTATTATAAGTTATTACAGGTTATTTATTAAAGATAAAGGTTGTAAATACAATATCTGGCAGTTCTATCGCGGTTCTGCAGTCCTTGTTAATTAAAAACTTGTTATGAAAACGAAAAGCAGGTGACACACATTTGATACTCCTCCTTGGAGTATTACGAGGAATTTTATACCCCCTCCCTGGTCGTAACGACGTTAATTAAATTAATTGAAAGAAACGTTGCCTTGTTCATCGAATCAACTAACGAGTTACAAACACGTTGAACGAATTTTCGTATCAATCTGCTTGCTCAAAAATTTCGACAAAAATTTCGATCGAAATACGTCTCCGCGTTGATAATAGAGCACGTCCTTTAAGCTTCGATTTCACTTCTCCAACGATCGATCGGTCCGTTCGTCCTAAATGCACCAAATATTTCAAGTCAGAAAGGTTCAACGACACGCGTGCCTCGACCGATCACCACGATGCTTAACCATGCATCGTATTTTTTCAATTAACTGTTCGATAACTTATTGTTACACCGATAACTTATTCATCGACGCGGTATTCCCTGGACGTTGTTCTTGACGTTCGAATAAAACAAACTGAAGCTTGCTCGTGGAGATACGCAGACAGGAAGTAGCCGGAAGCAGTCCCCGATGACTCTTTTCGAGATGGGGTTCGGGTCCAGCGAGGGAAACGAGCGTGTCGTACCCGTGAGCTTTTCTTCTCCCATGACGATCCTAAAAACCGATGCACCATTCCAGCCTGCTGCAACCCTTCCCCATCCACCCTGTTCATCCTTCGACCGTCCCTCTAGACCGGTCTTTACAAGCTTCTTCTCTCTCGAGTGTTTATGGATCGGAGACGACACTTGGACTCGCTCGGGTTCCTTCGTCGTCGTGACTTCGACCGACCTTCCAGGAATCGTAACGAGGCTGGCCGGGCCGCGTGTTGCGCCACCATTACTTAAAACTAAAATTAGTTCCTCGAGTGCACCCTTGTGGCCTAGCTGCGCCGAGCAGCAACCGTTGGAAATTGTTAGACCGTATTGGCAGAGTCCCGGCGCACGCGCTGCCGTACAAACGAAATCGTTGGATCGCGATTACGTTGGAATGCACGTAGAATTTCAGCACGATGGTCGGACTTTACAGCGATGCTTCTTTTACAAAGAATGGCGGATACGTTTGAAAGAGAGTATAAGGCAAACCTGACCGAAAGATCGGCTATTGCCAACGCTCGTGTCTAATGTTTTCCATCTTTTACAAATTCAAACGATTTCTCACCATTTCTTGCACCGTAGTACTTTGTCGGTCATCTACGAAACCATGTTCTTCTTTTTTCGCTATTTCTATTCCTTTTCCGCAAAGAGGAGGATGGAACTGCTTCTTCCTGCTTCTCGTTTTCTTTGAACGCCAAGACCCAAAGAACCAGAAAATTCGCACGCGTTTTGCCGGACGATCGTGCAGAAATTCCGATGGTCGTACGATTAGCAGACAGATGTTCGGCGCGGCACTTTCGTTTCCTCGTTCCTCGTTTGTCCGAATATCTTTGATCTTCTAAAGCGTCACATCGAGCGACGCGTCTCAAATGGAAGGGAACAATGCATTTAAATGGGGACGATTCAAGGCGGAAGTCGGAGCTGGGTCGCGTGCACTCTCGTCCGAGCATTCGGCTGCGAAACAATCCGACATAGTTTTCTCCCTACCACCGTCCAACTGGAAAGTTTTTTCGCCGGAAACCACTTAGAAATATTAAACTTTGCGACTCGTGACAAGTTACGCTATCAAAAGTTACGTATCAAAGTGGAAAATGATTCGGAATGAAAATCGTCGTCTTTCGCGATACTGTGTGTTGGATGATAGAAGAGACTGAAACAGTTCCAGAGATGACTCGGTCGAGAAAATTAGAGAAGAAAATTTCTCCGGAAACTTGCTTGTACATTAATTACTTTTCCCTCGTCGTTCCTCATTTTTTTTCCTTTTTTTTTTCGTTACATAATTAGAGACTCTTTTAATTCAATTCGGAAGGATTTATTCATTTACTTTTTTCACTTTTGAGATGGGTCAACATAGAGCACGGTAGCTCCGTCGCGAGGTGAAAGAATTTGAACGCGCGTGAAATTGAAATTTGCAAAAATGGTAAAAGAAAAATGTTCGCGTCTCTATCCATGAAAGACAAACATTTTTACTGAGAACCCCGAGTAATAAAATTATTCATCTAAATTTTCCAATAATTCCCTTTTCCAAAATAATTATATCGCGATATAAATTCATAGCTATATTACGAGAGTTAATATACTAATTAATATGGTAATTAACGCAGGTTATTAATCCGACGTTTTGTCGCTAAAGCTCATTAATATTTATTTTCTTTATGATATTTCGCACGGTACTGTTTCAACTTACCAAGAAATGATACTTAAAAATGACAGTGCCAGTTGAGTATGAATAGTTAATAGTACCCAACTGCGATCTAGCTTCGTCGAATTAATCCTAAAATAAAATTTCCCGTTTTCAAGTTGCCTCGATATCGAATCTCTGTGACCGGATTTAAAACGACGAAAAATGTGATTCGAGTCTTCGATTTTGCTATTTCGCAAAACATTGGGCTCGCACGTCGTTGATCTATGGCATTCTAACTTGATTTATCAGGGCGCCCGGATGATATACTCCGATGTTCGGATTTGAAATGATAATGCTACTAGCGTGGTATTCGACTGACTGATCGGCCATCGGTTTATTAAGTCGAAAACGGCAATGCCAGGGATTCGAGTTGACTATCTTTCTGTCAGACGTTGTCGATCGACATGAGACAGTATAGGTTCGAGATACGATATTCCTAAGTTGAATCGAACTCTTCTTCAAATCGACAGAGACGATTTTTGAACGTGTCTGGTCGATTGGTCGCATATCGTATATATATACATATATATTCGTTGTCGACGATTACGAGAAACTTCGTAAAAAGATATATACGCGACACTTCCGAAAGATATAAATCTGAATTCGCGATCAAGCGATCGACGAAACGTCATCGCTAATTACGTGAAAAAAAGAAAGTAGAGAAGAAAGAAAACGAAAGGGTATTACATACGTATATGTATACGGAACACGTGCAGTGACGAATGACGAACACAACAGCGATAAATCAACGCTTCCGTGCGGCAAGTATCGTCCGAAAAAAGCGCGCGAGCCCGCAGATGTTACTTCCGTTCGTTCTCCGTTGTTTAAACACCGTCCACGGGATTTCCTCTCTCTCTCTCTCTCTCTCACTCACTCACTCTCTCACTCTTCAACGAAATCGCGCCCGGCCACCAACCTGATTTTTCGACTCGAAAAACGCGGTCACACGGCGCGCCGCAGTCTAACCGGGTAGAGACGCGAGGCCAAACTTTCGTAATTCGCACAGACGCTGCGGAAATGTCAACTGGAACAATCAACGCCGCGCCACCACGTTGCAACGCGTGTCCCACGGGCACGATGGGCATTCCTTGCGACTAGCGACTGTCAGACTGGCCCTCGATTTATTATGCATTCCGTGAACAACGGTGATTACGAAATTGCACGATGGAAACGGAGGCTCCGGACGAATCGTGTTCGAGCTTAAACGCTCGTTCGAAACTTCCGTTCGAACGGTTTATAACGTCGACGGATCTTTCGGCCAGGTTTCAGCCGATCAAAGGATTCTAGATATTGGAGTTTTGCGATCTTTTTATGGATCGTACGAAAGTTTTACAGGATACTCGACGGTATTCTATGTTAATTGTAAAACAACTTTTACAATGACGATAATTTCGGACAAAAAGACAGTGCCGCTTTAACTCGCGTGTAAACGTCGAAATTGTCTGGTATAAACTCTATAGCAGGGATTAAACAGGGATTAGTTATCCGTGGCTCGTACTTTTCGTGGTTTTATCTACGCTCACAGAAACTTTCTCGACGTTCAAAATTTTCTACGGCCTACTGTGCAAGTTGTTCGAAGGAATGCTTGAAAGACCATTGGTATCCTTTATCGGATCCATTTCATCGTATCGTAAAACTTTCTCTTTTCTTCTTTTTATATTTTCAAATCTTCTGCCTTCGGTCATTCTTTAAATAATAATAGAACGAATACGTTTGAGAAAAAATTTTATAATTTGCGACAAGCGCTACTTACGTATTACACGAACCGATCAGCAAGAAATTATTTCGAGCGGATTAGACGTTATTCTCCGCTCCACCGTGACTATCCGCAATTTTCTACGCGATTTATGTTTTCGAGACACACATACGCGTGCAGACGAATGCGAGTAGAACGTCGGGTGAACGCGCAACTTTGTTCTATACAGCGGATCACCCAACGACACGGTATATCTCGGAATGTTCGACAAGTTTGAGGCGAATTACTCGAGGTTTTACGAGTAACTCGAAAATTTGCGATTCAAGTGGTAGCTTTCGGTAGCTTCCGTTAAAACTGTCCTAAATTAATTTCGCCTTGGTCAGCGTTCAAAATGTGCAGATTCGGAACTTGGAAGGCAACTTTGCATCTACTAGCTGTTACAATTTAGCTGTGAATCATTCTTAATCCAGAACGCGTTATGTGCATGGAGATCCCGAGAAATTGCTTATGTAACATCGTTGCAATGGAGATACTAATTTGTAGAAATTGACTTTGAGATTAGATCGAATCTGTAATACGCCTCGAATAAGAGGAAGGAAATTTGAACGTGTACGAATACGAATACATTTAATACACGTTATATCGTTCTTCGGTCCGCTCTTATACGTTTCATCGGTATTATCGATGTACCGATACGTATCGTTAAATTATTGTCTTTATAATCGACAATCGTTAACGGCGTTTTTAGAAGAGGTACCATTCTCTGACATTTTTCTTCTTCTCTCTTTTTTTTGTCTCGCCTTCCTGTGACGTGTGAACGTTACTTAATAGGCAAATGAGCCGGCCAATAGGAACTTATTTCTGCGTCACGTAAAACAGGGGAATTCCCTGTGTCTGTGTATCGTGCCGATGATATCATCGCTCGTTCAATCATGGCTCGAGATACACGTGCGTTCAGGACCGTGACTAAATATACGAGAACCCAATCCGTTTTCTTCTTCCTGTGTCTCTGTTCCTCGGCTCTGACTCGTTGCCCCTGGCCCCGTTGCTCGACCAGTCCGATCCACTGACAATGAGATCACAAGCACAACGCAAAACAAAAAACACTTTCTTCCTTTGCTGGACGACTTGGACGAGGCGCTCGCCAACCATGGAATCGCTCGCGCGTGGCTGCCTTTCCTCGGTCTTAAAGTCTCGAGCAACGGGGTTGTTGACACTTTTCGAACTTTATTAAGAACTATATATATATATATATATATATAGGTTGTTCACACTGTCTTTGCTGTTTCGAGTATGGACGTTGTATCAACGTACATAAAGTTGGCTTTTAGTAGATTATCGTGATTTATTAAAGAAAAATACTTTCGCGTTTGTGGTTATTCATTTTGAACGGGTTTCAAAACATTAACCGTTTCCGTTTGGAGAGTCGCTCTCGAAAACTGTTTTAGTTGCGTTTCTAGCCAGAGGATACCTCGACGTGGAAAATAGCAGAAGGCGACCGCCACGGAAACTGTTCCCATTAAAATGGTTTTTTAACCTACAATACATTCACGAGATTAAAGTAGCTCTCTTCGTAATTGCTTTTGTGTAACTTAATTGGCCCGCGGCGATGCTCCAGAGTAATGTATTCCACTCGCAGAAAGGTTAAATATAATTACAGCGTATGAAAATGACGCGTATCAGAGCACGGTGCAAAGTCTTAAACCTCGTCCGACAAAAACAGAAATCTTTCGTATTTAGAGGAACACTCGGTAGTATTCGATTTTATGGTTATTCTGTCAGAAGTATCGAACTCGAGAACTATTAACGTCGGCTCGTAACTTTTGCCATTGTCGATTTCCAATTTATAACAATTGGCAGTTCAGTGAATTCATGAAAATGTATAAAATTAAAGCAAAGGAAATATATAATTGAAACGTCACGGGAAAGAGTCCGGGTTTCATTAATTCCGATGTAAATAATAAACGTTACGATGTCGAGTTTATAGAAATTCCATTTGCACACAAAATTTTCACCGAATCGAGTGAGAATTTTAGAAGCTGAATCGTAAAGTAAAAAAAGGACGAAATATGCTATTTTATTCGGATCGTGCAATGAAACATTGACAATATTCGTGATTGAATAAACAAAACGAAAATGTTCAAATCCGTGACAAATTTTTTTATTTATTTCGTTATTTCGTTTCGTTACGTTTTATCGTTGTGTTTTCCCAGGTTTTTAAAATATTTCTATGAAATATTTCTATGAAAATTTTTGATCGATTTTATTTGTTATGTATGCGGCAAAAATTCGGAACAAAGTGATGAAAAAACTCAATGAATAACAATTAAATATGTAATTGCTTATGTTGGCGTAACTTTTACATGTTTTACAATAAATACGGATAGCTGGCTTTTAACGAAAAATCGAGGGCTGCAATACGTGGAGGACGCTTTTGAAAATAATTTTAAAAGTACTTTTTCTCTTATTTCGATTCGGCTAATTCCAACAAATCCTTACACCATGCGTCGAATTGTTACCTCGGAAAAAATCCATAAAGCGATCGGTTACTCGATTCTCGATCGAAACATGCCGAACAACGACATATTCACGACCGTTTCGTTTCCCGGGAAAGAGCGCATTCGCCAGTCCTTCGACATCGTTGGTCAAAGAAGCGGCGAAATACGAGCGCAACATCGCCGGAACAACGATGGCTTTGTACGAATCAAACGAAATTAATATCGCGTTTCAGGAACGCGTTATGTTTACTTTAAATCGAGAAACGCGTATCGATCAGCGCAGTTTCACGCCGTAGGTGTGCTTGCGCGTTCATTTCGCAACGTCGATCGCGTATCCTCCTGTTCTCGTGCGCCAGGAGAGCTGTTGCAAATATTTGACAGGCGATCGTATGGTTCGAGCAAATGAACCAAATACAGTGCAAGTAACTTTAACACTAAACGTACCGACGCTTCGCATATACCTGTTCTTAACCGCTCAAATGACCACTTACGAAATAGACGTTGCTTTTTATTTTATTTTTTTTTTTTTTTTGAAAGAAATCGTCGAAGACGATAGTCGAACAAATGATCCTCGCTTTCAATTCGCTCATTTCCAGACGTAGAATTTCGTGCGTCCGAACACTCCTCGCTTGTATTTTATACGTTTTCCAATAACCTTATCACTAAACGCGTGGACGTGTTCAGGGATAATACAGAATACAAAACCAACGTACCGAATGTTACGAGACGCGTTCGCTTGTATTTGATTTCTCGTAGGCTTCGATCTGTACTCCGCGACTCTGAAAATGATACTGCGTTTAGATTTCGTTTCTTGAGAAAGAAGAAGTATTTCTTGAGAGACTCCGACAAGCCTCCGTTGTGTTGTTTGCGCTACCTGCCGCGAACTCTGTCAGATTATTCAAGCGCTTAGGACCAAGCCAAACATATACCGCATTTAGACTAAACTAGACCGACTATAGTTGGTTAGGTCCTGTTTGAGTCCAGAGCTAAGGAGCCAGGCGGAGAACTTGGAAAAATGCGTAAATCTGTCGGCGGCAAACAAGCCGGGAGACGAGTTTTCCTCGGTAAAAAGCGAAGCAGGAGAAAGATCGAGAAATCGATTGATCAGATAACACAAGAACGTGCATAAAGTTAGACGAACGGAAGAAATAACGATGACCGTGCAATTTTAAACGAAATTTTGAAACCGGTTATTTGATCAGCCCCGATAAGTTGAGCGTTAACGAAACAAAGTCCTAGGATTCGGTCGATCGACGAGAATTTGACCAGTTATCGTTGCGAAATGGCGGCAAAGTAAACTCGCGGATTATCACCGCCGAGTCGCTGGAAGAGATTCGCCAGAAATATTTGAAATTCGCTCGCAATGTGAAAAAGTGAAAATATTCTTCTTCGATGTTACAAGAACGCGTATAAGATTTTTATCACCGTTTGCCCGCTTCTCCGAAACGATTCATCGCCGGCTTTTCACAGCGTTCGCCGACAACGGCTCGACGATATTTAAACAATTATCGTGCTCGGCTAACGCAAACGCACGAACAGCTATGATATCGGCTGATAAAAGGCCGAGGAAAAAGTTGCCGAAGGCAAGAACTCCGAATGGTATGTGGTCTGGATGTATTACAGGCCGAAGCTTCGAGTCGTGTTCACGGTTAAATGGCCTGTAAGATGAACAATGCGATTGTTTGAAATATCACGTGTCTCGGGTCGGGGTCGTTTAAACATCGTTAACGGGTGGTTTTCTGCGAAACGGAGCGGCTGGCTGTTGGGCGAACGCGATTTGAAATTCGCACAGATGAAATTCAACGACAGCGGTTTCGTAGGACGACTCTTCGCGTTCGAATTAATGCGCGGATACCAGAAGTTTCCAAAGTTCGGACCCAGACGTGCCTCTACCGCTGTCTGCCGGCCCCGTTGCATTTCCGCCGCTTGAAAACTTCGAAAGTTGATATCGTCGCATTAATTTGACGGAATGCCGTGTAAAAGCGAGACGTTCGCGCCGGCTTGCCGCGATTCCGGCAAACAACCGGCGAGAAGATAACGCTCGTCGTTCTGGATCGATCGGCATCGATCGGCTGCCGGTATAACGCTTCGAAACGCGTTTTTGAACGACGTTCCTGGCTCTGAAACGCGACTATTTGCTTGGAATATGGAAACCAGTCGAGACGACGATTCTCGCGAAGTTTATTCCTATTTTAAAGTAGCTATCTTAGTAGCTGAATTTCCAAGTCTGTTAATCGTCGAAGCCGCGAAGATCTTCCTTATTTTTAAACTCGTTACGATATTTTCTGAACGTCTGCTCGAATAACTTTCCTCGCGCGATAAGTGTACATTTGGATGAAATACGTCTGGCAGAATTGGCTGACGATAGCGCTGGAAATACTCGAAACTTGGATCGTTCCGCGTAAGAACTGTCCCTTCTCTTTCGGTATAAAATTCCGGCTTTGGAAACAGTCGGTACAACTGCAACGGCTGGCTGTGTAGTCCACGTGCACGGCTTATGGCGTCCAGTTCTAAAGGGAGGAACTGACGGAACGAGGGTGGAGGGAAAGGAGGAAGTCGAAATGTTTATCGAAGTTATTCCGGGGACCGAACGAACGGTCTAACATAAGCAAACTTTGCCGTGAAAGGGCAGCAAAAGCTGATTATGCCTGCTCGCTTTACATCCTGGCGAATTAAGACGACCGCACCAGTCGTCTGGGCGTGTCTGCTAATTATATTTTTTCATTAGCAAAGCCGTACGCGGCGGAAAAAAAAATGAAATATCCCGGGGAGGCTGCTGGTCGAGACAGTACTCCGAGGAAACAATAAATTTTGCAAAATAACCGAGAGTGTAATTATTCGGCATTCAAGCATAAAACTCGAGTTGCCCGTGCATCGCGAATATATTTTCGTCGCTTTGATCGTTCCTCTTTCCGGTTATTTTTACGCTTTCTATCAAGCGACAGGATACTTTTATCGGGTAGAGTTTGATTCCCTGTGATGCAGTTGATTCTTCGGATCGACCCGCGTACCTCAAGTTCGACGACTTTTCAGGTACGAGCGTATCGTTGTTAAGCGGATTTTAGCTTTCGCAATACGTCGTTTTTTATCGGATAATAAAGCGGGACTCGTTTGAAAAATGTCAGTCGTTTGTATTTGCACCGCTTGCTTCGTTTCAATAAACAAACTACGGCTTCGAAATGTCCTATATTTTCTAGGATACTCTAATAGTTATTTATCGCGCAGTTACACTTTGCTTATCGACGCGAGAAAAATATAGAATAAAACGAAAAATGAAATTCGTTCAGCTGCAACGGCGTTATCCTCCGATAAAATTTCGCGAATAAATCGTTATTACAATACGAACGAGCAAATTTGTTTTCGTCAAAGTTGACTTATCCGTCGAACGATAAATAGCTTGGAGCGAGCAGTGATTTCGGTGAACGAATCGCGAAATACACGCGGTTTTTGTAATCACGGACAGAGGAATAAAAAGAAGAAAGAAAGAAAGAAAGACAAAAAAATAAGAGAAAGGCAGGGAAAGAGAAGCTGCGCGAAATGTTACTCACGCGTGCTTAGTGGGAAACTCAATTTCGAGGATTAACGATTCGTAGTCTTTCAAGGGTGCGATCGCTTTAACGCGGTACTGTTCTTTCGCTGGCTATCTCCCTTAGCCGGAAGCGAAATGAAGAGATATCAAAGATGAAAGAAACACGAGGATAGATAATTCTGCGGTGGTAAGAAGCGCGATGAAAAGACCGAGGTGGGAAAGGAGAATAAATGGTACACGATGTTGCAGCTGTTGCAATAATCCCACCACTCTTATCTGTGCGTATATCGTGGATTGATAAGGGTAACGCTGAAAGTCAAGGAGATTAATTCGGTCCGATGAGAAAGGGAACATTGTGTAAGGCGGTAGGAATATCGCGAGAATAGTCGAACCAATCTCGATTCATTTCGAACGTGTCGAGTATGAATTAAACATGGATTCGATGTTCTTAACGATCCCCCGAAACGGCGTTTATAGAACGGCGAGTAATTATCGACCAAGTTAATGGAAATAACCTTTGCCTCTGTCGAATATTAATAGAGATAAATCAAAGAGCAAAGTCTACGTAGATTTAGGACGGGAAGACTTTCGTGCGACGCGAGAATGTTGACTCGGCGTGGATTCGAACGAAAGTTTCTTCGTAGAAAATACGTTTCAGACCCTTAACGCCGCGCTCTTCGAGAAAGTTGGCGTTCTCGAGCCGCGTGAAAGGGACATTAAGCTCCGATCCGGGGAAATATCTGTTTTCAAACGTCCGCTGGATATTTGCACGCTCGCCTGAATATTCAGCAGCGGTCGACGAGCTTCGCGCGTGTACGCGAGTCGTGCATGAATACAACCGTACAGATATTATACGGGGCATTTACATAAGACGTGGGTGACGTTCGCGTGGACATCGAGCGTAGACGTCAGCCTCCAGAACCGGTGGAACGGCGGAATTTTCAACGACAGGCCGGCATGCCCGTGGAAATTCTCTAACGCCAGTTCAGCGATGCTAAATAGCCGGATTTGACCGGATGCTCGAGAGAAATCACGCCACTCTACGAGAAGAGAAAGAGAGAAGGTGAAAACCACGGCACACCGTTTGCTTGCTCGAGCACCGATTGTTTGGACGAGTGGCCGATTCAAGAGGCAAAAATAGGGTTCTCGCTTCCGGGGGAAAGATCGTGATAGGGGATCCTTGCGTGTGTGGTTAAGAGTTAACTCGTTACCTTACGGCTTTTCGGCTAGATTAGGTGGAAACGGTTTCTTGCCGTATGAATAGCGAAATCAACGATGGAAGCTGAAGCGTTGTAAGGTATTCTTTTTCTCTTTTCTTTTCTTTTCTTTTTTTTTTTGCCTTATAGATCGAATGGAAAATTGAAGTTAATCCTTTGTAACGTTATTGGAACGACTCGGCGATCGTATGTACCGTACCTCTGTATCTCTTAAATATCGTTTTATTCGAAAATCTGGAAACCACTTATCGGTACTTCTGGACATCGATTCGATATCGAAACTACTATGAGAGAGGCGCAATTTGAAGGACGGCCGATCGATATACGTACCAAATTATCTAAAGCGTGTTCAGTTACGTAATAAATTATAAACCTAGCGTTACATTTTAGACTCGCCGATGTCTCGTATAGGCAGTTGATCGCGATACGAGGTTAATTCGTTGCCTTATGCGTAATTCGAGTCGAATCGGTGTGGTGTGGATTACGAATCCAGTACCAGTGGATTACGATCCACCGAATACAATCGTATTTCGGTGTTTCGTTTCAGACACGATACTAAGACAGAAAGAAATGGAAAGATACTTATATTGCAAGAAGGTAGATTTTCATTTTCCGAAGGTACTTCGAGTTACAAAGCCTTTTAACTCGAACGAAACGACTTCGTTAGCCGATCGGCAACTCCTGTTGCAGGCTTTTCTCATTTAGCGCAGCAGCGCCGAGCGCGTTTCGAAATTAATCATCGGCCTCGAAGCGTCGAGCCGAACGTTTCACATACTTACTGTACATCCCCGTCGGTTTATTTCGATTCAACCTGGCGCAACACCGGTGGAATATTTTAACAATGCAACACCGGGAAATCGAATCGAATTTAATCGGTCGATCGAGAGAGCTTTACGCGCAGCCATTTGCGATTTTACTGTCGCATTGCATTCGCGATTTATACGTCTTTGAACGGCGGGCGGAACGTATTGAGATTGCCAGCCGATACTTCCGGTTATATCTACGCCCGTCCTAACTCCCGATGTCAGCCAGACTCGAAAGCCCGTAAAATTATCGACAGTATCCGAGGAAATAAAGACGTCCCTCCAGGCGAGAGACGAAAGTTCGACTAAAAAGATCGACCCGATTGTACGACGTCAGCGAAACGTTCCTAGAAGACGTTTTCACGGTGAATTGTGCTTTTACATATACCGCCAGCCCCAACCTGCCGCTCTGCCTCTAGATGAATCGCGCGGAAGCAAGTTTTACGTTTCTCAGACTCTACAGCTGCTTCGGCATTGGCTCTATTGTACGTGTTACAGATATCGAACGCTTTGGTATTCTAATTTTCTAGCCATACAGCCAAGTATCGCTATCGTCGAAGTCTAACTTGCCGTAGACTTCGCTGGCAATGTTCAAAGCGCGGAATACGGATTAAAACGAGATATTTTAAAGCAGTACGACGAATTAAAGCGACGATTGGAACTCGTGCGTCCTACGGTATCGATAGCGGGTTAATTCGACTCGATTTTCGGGGCTTTGCTTTCGCGCGGGACTGTACATAATTTATCGCAAGGTATATCCGACTTTTCGGCAGAAGCATACATATATCGGTGGCGCGAAGTCGATATTCGGGGCAGGTGTTCGACCGGTGAAAATCGATCGCATCGATGCGAGTTCGAGCGATAAAACTCTTGCCGTGCGTCAATCGGTGCTAAATTTAGGCCTGGCTTGCACCGTAAGCCGCGCCGACTAAATCCGTTTCAGCTATATACTACTACGTTGTTTTGCTTTCGGTTTCCTTCGGAACGTTTTGCGCTTGATAAATTTGACTGCTCAAGGAGCAAACGCGTCCGCCATTGAACGTTCAGCCGCGAAGATTTCACCCGAATCTTTCGAATCTCCGTCTTCTCTATCTTACTTCCTACCATCGAGAGAAAAAATCTTGCTACAAGTTTTTTACACCACATTGCCACATGGTGCTCTGGTTTGCTTCCTTTAATTATTTGTACATGTTTCAACAAGTAAAATTCATCGATGCTTAACGTAACATCGCAAACAACGCAACGCGCGTTTCAATAATAAACCAATTCTCTGAAATTGTTATTCCGATAACATTAACAGCGGCGTAGCATGGTAGGAACTTATAGAGAAAATATTTGGTTTCTTTGGGTAGAGGCGGCCCTGAATCTTATATACCCGAGTCTTAATATAAGTATTAAGGATATTTCTTGGTAGACGTCCTCGATATACGAATCAAGTCGTCAAAGATAGCGGATATCCTTCTTTGTCTCGTAATCTTTAAGGCAACCAAAGTATCATTTAAATGATTCTCGACTCAGCCTGTAGAAACCTATCCGCTTCTTAACCAACGCGAACGTATGACAAAGCCTCGGACGATGGTACAAGAAGATCCACGATCCACTGGATCCACGGTCGACGTAGATCAAAGAGTAGATCCATGGTCCAAAGAGGATTACGTAACCAGCGATGAGAATCGGTGGAAGTGCGTACCGAGTCTGCGGCTAACCACGCTACAGGGCGTCGTCTGTCCCGTAGATAGCGACGGTAACTTGAATTTGAATACGTGTACGCCCGTCCGCCACGACGTATAATCGTATCTTTAGCTGTGCGTGTGGCCGATGATTTGGTGTGTGCACGCGTAAGTAGATAGTTGTGGTGCATCGTATTAATCCTATTGCGGCGCAAACGAATCAAGGGAGTGGCAATCTGATCCACGTAACGCTATACTCTCAGTTTCTCCTTCCTATTCGCGAGTATTAATATCGATAGAGACGCATCGAGAAACGGATTTCCAGACCTTTGTTTCGTGATAACGAGTCGAACGTCCACGATCGCGTCGGTCAAGTTTGAAACAAGTCCAAGCAGACTTTTGCACGAGCGTCGTACCCCGTATCGATTCGAGCGATTCGCGTTCGCGTTAGACCTTTGCCGATTGATCCGCGTACAACGTAACAGAGAGCTGATGGAACAAGGAGAAAAGCCGGCGAAAAGAATTTTCAAGGCGCGAAACACTCGACGGTCGCTCGTACACCGGCCATTTCCCTTCGTCCGCTGTATACGCGCCGATCTCGGCTGAAAACCTTGCCTGTTATACTTATGAAAAATCAGCGTTCGACCGTGGTCCATTGATAACAACGCGAAACTCACGGCATTTTCCATTGGACGAGACCGGAACGAAAGAGTCGAAGGAGGTCGCGCGGCAAACAATGGCGATACATATCCAATTAGCGAGAACGGGCCACTCGCCGGAATAACGAGCCACTGAAAGAAAATGAACGCGTTGTGGGCGTGTTGGCTGGTTATTCCGCGCAGCCCTTCGGCTCGGAGACACGGTGCCGTGGCTCGCGTCGAAACGTTATTGCCGCCGGTCTCCGGAGAGTCGAAACGATAAGGACACCGGTTTCGGATGGTTACGTGACATTCGAGGATTGACATTAAGACGGCCGAGGCCGTTGCGTCGCGGCTCCCCATTCACGGCGACATTTCGTTAATGCCACCAGCCATGGGGCCGTCTTTAAGGGCGCTTTTTACGAGAAAATCCGCCGGAGACGCGGCAAGCCCTCGTCCTTTGGTCTACGCTCGTATAAACCTGCGCGACGTAACTGCCCGAAGAGAAGGAGAAGCGCGAGTCACTGCGCCAGACATTTTCCAACGGGCCGATTTTTCCTCAGAGACGAGAATACACGGTCGAGTAAATTGTTCATCGTAGTAGATAGTTTCGCGACCTGAGAAGACTCGCGATCGACCGGACGGACATTCCGGATTCGATCCTTTTTACGGACGGAAGAGAGATTGAATTCCAGGTCGGAGAATGGAATTATAATTCGAGGTGTGTAGAATTGGGCGGCTTTAAGGACGAGACAAATAGTATACGGTCGAGAGATAAGGAAACCAACAGCTTTTCTTTGAATTACCGACAGGAAGCTGGCAAAGATAATATCGTAGTTTATGGTATAGAAAAATTGTACATAAAAGTTTCTATAAAATTTCAGATCGATCGAATTAACAATTTCCAACGTTGTAAGACGCGCACCGATAAATTTATTTCGCCGCTGCTTTTACTCTGCTCTTTTCTATGGCCATAAAGTGAATTTTAACCCTTTCTTAGAGACGGCTCGCTCTATATACGAAAGCGTGTTAAAGAGGGTGCAGAACAGCCATGTATTTTGATAGGAGACCCACTCGAAGAAGCGTGCAGGGTCGTCCATATATTCGTGGGGTGTGATGTTCGCGATAGAAGCAGGATGCATACACTGGAACTCTATTATCCATCTATCTCTCTTCTCTTCTCTCGCTCTCCTCTTTTTTTTTTTAATACTTCTCACCATTCTCGTACGTTGGTACCGAGTGATACGAGCTCCTCTGTACCCCCTCACCGTGTCACAGCCAACCGTGTTTTCGAGGATACTCGTATTCAGGGTTGAAAGTTCCCGAGAAAATGATTACCAATCCGGCCGAGTGTCACACCGCGTGAAATTTTATCGACGTAATATTTGTCCCGGTGACAGGTTTATAACGGGGGCAAACGCGAGTCGCGAGCCGAGTCGAGCGAAAAAATTTTGTGCCACGAGGATCCGCCGAGCGTTTTACGCCGAGGAAACAGCGCCAAGATCCTGGTAATAGATTTTAGATCGTTGCTTTCTGCTTTGTCTTCGAACTCGATGATATTAACGCGTGAACCTGGTACCACTAAATCGGCATCGTTCAATTTTAATCCGTCGTCGACTATCAACCACGTCGAAGAAGAAGAAATTTGCCACGAATCGCGTGTACTTATTTACGATACCATCGACGTTATTCGTCTTCCGTGTCCAAACGCGTGCCGATCGCGATCTTGAACGCAAAATCGCTTCCTTCCTATTTTTACGTTTGGAAACGTTCGATCGGTATATATTAATTTAACCTAACACTTGCATTCTATGAATTTACGACTAAATGCGCGAAACAATTGTAATTTGATATCAGAGACGAAGGCAGACGAGCGGTAGCGTGTATCTGCATGATACAACGTCAGATTTCGTAAGAGCAATCGCGTTATCTTTGCTTTCGTTGAAAATCCAACGCGTCACGGTAACGCGGACGTTGCCGGTAATCCGAGTGTTAAAAACGAAATTACAAACACTGGATGTCCTTAATTAGCCGTGATATACGTGCTTTAAGTAGTGGAACAAGTAGGTCGCGTATCTGTCATAATCAGACTTGATCTACTCGTCGGCGATATATGTTAGACGACGCGACGTGTGTAAAAAAAGTAGTCAACAGGTGACACGACGTCTCTTTTAATTATCTTGCAATAAAATCGTGAAATTATAAAACAATTATATTCGCCTGGCGTGTACGGTTACGAATTATGCGTGCACCTCTATCTTCTGCAAAATCGCGTATAAAAAAAGGGATTAAATATCGCGAGAGTAGGATACGCGAACAATGCGAAGCAATTGGCACGTATAATAGGTATAAATAAGTATACATATATATATATATATATATATATATATATATATATATATATTTTCAAAGTATCAAATTTCGATCGGCTACTTGAAACAAATTCGTGCAAAATCTCAAAAGGGAGAAGCAAAGGGCCGCATTATCTTCCCGCCCGTCAAATACGACACAAAGCGACGTGCTCGAGTACGCTATGCACGAAAATACGCGCAGAGCGCGCAGTTTGCGACGAAAGTCGTGCGCAACGATTGCCGATTTTACGTAGACCCTCGTTCTCCCTGCCATCCGGTTTTTCATCAAAATGACGAAAACAGCCACCTCCGACGAAAATAAAAGCGCACCGCGTATCCGTATAGAGCGTTTATCCGCGTAAAAGTTTTGCAATCTACGTTTAACAGTTACGGCCGTGCAAACCACTCTTTCTACCGATCACAGACCAGAGAATTAACAGAATCGCGAGAAGGTTGCGCAAGCCGATTGCGAGTTACCTTCTCGGAATTTGGCACAAGTTACGTTAGCTTCCGTTTCTACTGCTTTCCAACGATTTTTTTTGTGAAACGGAACGTAACGCATAGACCGATGGTGGAACGCGTTAGTCGAATTCGATGGACGCTGTTCCAAATTTTCCAAGCTTGATTTTAAAGTCGGATTTCCTTGCTTCGGTTCGAGGAAGAAGCGAACGAGAAAAAAGAAATTTTGTCGCGCTTAACGTGCAAGTTAACGTCGCGTCGATTGCCTTCCATCTTCGCAACGTATATGATCCACCTTGTAGCGTGTAAAGCAGATACGAAGACGAAGCTATATGTATAGAGAGATGCAAATATTGAAAATCGATTAAGATATCTACTTCTTACGAACAAATATTTTTCAACGTTCCATCTTCCTCCTCCCAACGATTTCAATTTTCTCTGTCAATTTTTGTCGATTCTCGTCCTCTTTTCCTCGTATCGCCTGCGCGTTAATAAAATTGGCCTTTATACGCGACAAACCCCGTGTTTAACTGGTTTCGTAGCACAAATACGAACATTCGTGCACAATTTTGTTTAATAATAGCCGCGTAGTCGTAGCAAATTTAATACACCCACGTACCTACATATATAGAATTTGTTCGATCAACGACTCGCGCATTGTATAGTTTTCGTTTCCAGTTTTCACTGGATCGTATCGTTGGGTGATTTGATTAAGAGAAATAATAAAAATTACGAACGTATAAGCGAGAATGAAAATTCTTGCAATTTTTCGAATCGAGTGGTGAATAAAATTTGCATCGAGTACACCTCTTTGAGTACACTGAGTAAATAAACAACATTTTATTCGTAATTCTATTATTTTATAGAAGTAGACTGCACAAAAAGGAGACCAAGATTACAGATTTCTTATTTCATATTTAAAGACGACGAAACCTTTCACTTTTATCTTGGGTTATTTAAAATTCGCGTTTTTCGAACGATATATTTTGTATGCCTAAACAGCTGAAAAACTTACGTAAGCTGATACGTACAAAAATCAGCCATTTGTTGGAACGACAGCTCGCAATAAATCGTCCGCGAGGTCGCGACAAAAACGAGGGAAGATTTTGTTGGAATTTCGCGCGAGTATAAAATGTCCGATGTTCGACGTATCCTTGGAAACATTCCTCGTTTCTTCTTCGACATATACATAAATGAATAATCACGCTAGATACAGAGATAGAGCTGCTCCATTTTATCGGACGGCGTGATTTTCGTGGTTGATCACTGGCCTGATTTCCAGTGGCCTCACGTTCGGTTTACCAGCGAAGCTTCCCTCTTTCGCGCGATACGTGCGCCGAGATAAAGATTTACCGCGTTTCGCCAAACAGCCATGTCGCGAATAAATATCAGATTACTCGAACAATGTGCTTTTGCCAGGGTGACGGCGGAATAAAGTCGCACGCCTCCTCGCCAATCAACTAGCCGATCGTTGCTCGTACTTCGATCCAACCAATTCGCTTGCCAAATTAAACGTGAACACGCTGATCGTGGAACGGCCACAACGTTCAACGTTCGATGGATGCAATTCTAATGGTAAATCGCTGCTGAAATCAATAACGCGTTTATCTTGGACGAGTCTCGCGCGATGCACACCCCCGTTTCTAAATACGACAGACTTTCTTTTAAATTCCGTGCCGTGTTCCAACTTATTGCCGGTAATACGCGCTCTTTCGTTTAGCTCGAACATCAAACATTTTCGTTCGTTCCCGATCAATTTTTTTCAGCGACCGAAAACACTGCGTTATTTACACAGCGCAAGACTGAGCTATAGAGCAGATATAGAGATGGCCATCAGGTTCTGATCGATCCGCGTGTTAATCTACACGCGCGTGTATCTACGCGCACCCTTATCTATTCGTCTATCCATTTCTCCGTCTATCCCCTCTGTCCTGTCCGGCTGTCGATGACGGCTTATGCAATGCCGGAAACTGATCGGATTCATTGGGGCGGGTAATAATATTTTGTAGGGTCGAGCAGGTTCGTTCAGTCTGGCCGGTTCCCGTCCCGTGAACAGGTCGTATCGATTAGCTCCCTATTTCCCTTCTCTTCGCCCCTGCCCCTCCCATCCCACATTCGTCCCCTTTCTTCGTTTTCTTTCACGTGTCTTCTCGTCTAATAGTCTATCACGTTGCGCTCTTGCGTTCCGTGTTTGCTCCCGACACCTTTCTACCCCTTTCGACTATCTCCCTGAAACTCGGTGAAAAAATTGTCTCGCGTGCTTTCTCGTCCACCTCTGATGGATAACCGACTGTTGCTTGCCGCTGTTTGCTCGGCTACGGGGCTTAATGGACGCGGAATGTTATGCTATTTGTGTGGTATCGTTTGATGTATCGGCTTACGTATAGTACCCTCGTGCTGTTCGTTTCCAAGATTTTCGAAGATTTTTCCCGGTGAAAGACGGTAAAAGGCAATGGTAGTGTTGTTCAAGAGGGTGCAGCCATCCAGCAGCGTTGATAGGATATTATGCTAGAATTACGGTGGGACGAAGCTGGCGATATCGCGTTAGGCGAGTATTTTGGTCGTGAGTTGCAGGTTAGAGGAGTTTCTGAAACGTTGTATTAGTTCCAGACAGCGTATATGGTCGATACATTTTCGACACCGAAAATTCCATTGTTCGAACGATCCTATCCCCCAATTAATTGAAATAGCCACGGTGCCATTTGCAGTACTTTGTTGACTTTGTCGAGTCGACGAAGGAACGTAGGTGTAGAATAATAAGTATATAAGGGACTTTCTATGCGCGTGCTTCCTGGTTGTAACGATACAGGTACAAATATGTTGGTCAGACGTCCGCTGTCGCATCGTAACGAGATTGCGTAGCTCGTGTGATTCGGGTTTAAGATTGCTTTTGTTTCCGATGCAGACGCGCGCGTTGGACGCACGTAGGAAATTCCGGCTTTGGTCGGCCTGTTAACATCCGTCGTCGAAGTAGTTTCAAGAAATATGTATATTACGTGTTCTTCTATCTATCGTATTCGAAACCTGATTTTTGTCCGTTCACCGTCCCTACACGTCGTAAAATACGTTCTAAAATATTCGGCTTATCGTGGTTTGTCAATTATACGACAGTGTTTGAGATACGATAAAATTATGCAAAACGTAACGCAATTGTATTTGTTACGTAATATCAATAATTTGAATGATAATGATAAAGCTCGGATTCAAAATGTAAGCGAATGGCGCGTTTAAAAGAGGAATTAACTACCCGTTCTCGGCGTTACACGTGTCTGTTTAATGATCTAGGACGGCGATAAACCTTGAAATGCTGGCTGAATACAGAACTCCTCAACCCAATTTCAAAATTGTGTCATACACGATAACGGAACGTGCAAAGCTTCTCAGTTGACTAATTCTGTATGCAGTTATCGAAGTTTATTGTGAACTTGCGACTATTTTAGCATTCTGTACTTCGATGGTGCAAGTTGCTCGATAATTTTCGCTTTGCTGTACTTTTTTTTTTATTAGGATAGTAGGATTCTTCCTACGGAATCTAACGACTCGAACGGTAGTCGTTTTAACGTTCGAAACTGTGACGGATTAGGTAGAAAAAACGATTTTTAACGAGTATTTTAAAAGCAACTTGTTCTCGTTTTGATCGTAATGTATATTATGCGAGCAAACTTCGAGGCCATCTTATAAAAACAAGCTTATCAAGGGATAATCGATTATGTGTCATTTATATTCTAAATTCATATTTATTTTCCACGAACGCATTGCTCCTTCGTTCAAGTTTAAAAGAACACCCTCTTTCTCATTTTCCAGATTAATTTAAATTGGCGATGCACATCGTGTTCCCCTTCGAACTCCATACAAACTGTCAAAAGTTTTTATGCGTCACGCATCTATTTTAAACCAGCCGGTTGCCACGGCGAAGTCGCGCGCTATAAATTTTAATGAAAATATTAAAAGCATAAATAAGACCGCGGCCACGTACCGTGCTGTTGGGAAATATTCTTCGAGGAATTTAAATTTGTCCGCAAAAAACGAGGCCTCGGATAATATCGATTCGACCAATGATATTTCGTTTAAAATTTGAAGCGATCAACTCGGCTCTGTGAAACTTTTTCGAGAAAAGGAATTTAATTATATAAAAATATAGGTATCTCCTACAGGTTTCGGAGTACCCGCGGTGAAATTTCCTAGTCCGAAATATCGAGCTTTCTTTGATCACGTTTCGAACTACCTGCCATTTTCCAATTTTCTCTCCACTAAAAATATTAACTTAAAATATCAAATATTAAAAAGAGAGCAGTATCGATTCCGTAACACGCTTCCATTTTTTATATTTGCTTCTTTTTTTTATTTTTCAACATCAAAGCGGCGAATTTAACCGAAACCGATGCAGCTGTTCATTTATGAAAAAGCCCCAGCCTCGTCTCGTGTTTCCATGGCGCGCGACGCGATGTAATTCCTTTCGGGTACCATCGCTCTGTAATTTTCATCAGACAAACGACGCGCTATTGTTCCCGGCGTTCCGGAGAATGTTTTCTGGGTCTTATCCTCTTAGGTACATCAAAGTGCCGGGCGACGAATGGTGCAAAAATTACGCGGCGCATTGTGAATTTCGTTAGAACCGCGCGGCCGTTGTATACGAGCCTTTACGTTCTGACGCCGCTACCAACTATGAATCAACCTCTATTCCAAGCAAATAAACTTTATTTAATTTCACCAGCGACCATGCCTGCTTAAGTATTCCGGCTGTTCTCGTCTTTCCGTGTCGCAAATCTTTTGACCGACGTATTCTTTTGGAGAACGGCGTGAGAGCGTAATTCAAAAAAAAAAAAAAAAAAAGAAAAATGTTAAACGATGCTCCGATGCTATAATGGGAATGCACGAGCTGTCGTGCTGCGAAATCAGGTCACATACTATAGGAAAACGAAACAAAGAGAAACGCGAATAAAGTTGCTTGCTTTGGAGAATGAGTTATCGTCGGCTTTCTATCGAATCTTTTTGTCGTTGGTCTTGCACGCAAAAGAGATTGACGAACGTCAAAGTTTCCCGGAAAGAATACATAGTAGGAAAAAAGGCGAGTATCGGTAGGAATCTGTGAAAGTTTACGAAGATTATAATTTTTTTCATGGAGATTGTCGTCGATTATATTTCATCCAGGTAGAGTCCTCTATATTCTCTCTTGTCTTCTGTACTCTCCTAGTCGGCTTATATTCCGTCCTTATACTTGGAAATTCGTGGACGTAATACGCTCAAGATTGAAACTGTCTGCTGACAGGACAGTCTTTGTTCTCAGGACGCCCGGTATACCGATGTACGCATCAGCCAGCTGCAAGGCTCATTGTTTTCGGAAACATGCCAGAAATACGAACAGAAAAGCTGCGCGATTATTTGAAACTCGTGTCTATACGGATTCATACTTGCGTTAGTTTGCCCGGAAATTCAATATTTGTTTAATTATCCCACGCTTTTTCTCTTTCTCATTTTCGTTCGTTTCCACTTCGCGTGAATTTCCCTTCTTCCCACGAAATTTCCAAGCGCTCTTGTACGAACAGTATGCCGCGAGAGACAATTTCTTTTGCCGTTTCATTTGAAAGAAAGGAAAGGTTCAGGCGGCGGTGTCGATCCGTGGCGCGAGAGACAGCCTAGGAACCGAAAAGATTCGTTGAAAGTGTAAAATTCCGCAAAAGCCAAAGAAGCGAAACTTCTCTTACCAAAGTCTACCTTGGATCGATCCGTGTCCGATCGAGACGCGACATCGAGAAAACTAAAGCCGCTCTTCGCAATATTTCCAGGCAAGTCTCAAAGACCGGAGACGTCTCGTCGAAAACTCTCCGCGGAACGAACCTCTTCGATCTCTCGAAACTCTCCTCTCGACGATTCCTAACGTGCAATTTCACATTGGCGTCTTAATAACGCCATCCTTCTTAGTTGCATAGCTCGCGTAATCGGCGATCAGACGTTGCCGAAATCGTTGGTAAAGCGATCGGCGATTCGAAACTAGCGGAAATTCGTCTCGAAGCGTCTCGAGACTCGTCGTTAATCCGATCTCTCCGCGATTCCCGAAGAAAAAGAGAGTCTCGTGACTTTGATCGGCGATACGACGCGATGACACGAGGGCGGAAGAGCGAGAGGCGGGATAGAATGGACCGACACGGTTCCCGCCCCTGGGAGACTCTTCAATTTTACGAAGAACGCCGGAAGTATATCACTCAGCGGCTCAGACATATTGACACTTTGCGCCCGGCAGGCTTGGGCTACGGTATGCCTTATTAAACTCACCGGTTAAATTATGGCAACCGCTATCGTCGCCGCACCCTCGCTTCCTACTATTCTCGAACCCATCGCCGCGCCTTTATCCACGCTTCTCCGCCGACGACGCGACACCTCGCTTCAAAACGAGATTAGGCTTTCAGATTTTAGATCAGGCTTTTCCTTCGATTTCATAGCTAAACTAAAGAAACGTCTTTAACGCGCACGGTACACGTCTTTAACGGTACACAGGTATTTCGTCGAAGAAGTTACTCGAACATGTTCCACGTTTCGTGATACCAACGAAATTAATAACGAGTAAATAACGAGGTTCTAACAGTTTTATTCTCACTTTTCCTCTGATAGCTTTAAACGATAATATAGCTATTCACCTGCGATATTGTATCGCCGAGAAGAAAAGGGCAATTACATTTGCATTGAAATTTACATCGGGACGAAAGCCAGGAAAATCGGTTATTTCCACGGGTTTTTATTCCGCCAGGATTATAGCGTCGTTCGTGTTTCGATTCGCGACTAGAAACACAAGCCGGACTCCATTGCGAAAAATCGAAATGCCAATTTCGTTTTCTTCTTCTCCCGTCTCCTATCCTTTTTTCTCTCCGTCTCTTCTTGGACTTTGTCGCCACCGTGAATCGCGTTCCTACGAGAGCGCTGAATTTTTAGCTCGCGAAGGAATAATCCGATTGGCTACAAAGCCAGTTGAGAGTTCGAAATTAAACCGTAACTGAATTGCCCCTTTGCCCGGGAACTCGAACGTGGATCGAAAGTCAGAAAGTGTTTAAGTACACGGGGGGAGGGAGAGCGATTAACTTGAAAAGAGGTTTAGCGAGTTCGTTGCGAATTTATTTCCATCATTTTTGTATTAAACGAATCTTAACTGGCAGCGGATTAACGTCCGCGTAACTTCTCGGTCTACGATCCTCTTGTTTTCTCTCTTTCTTTTTTCTCTTTTTTTGCTTCCGTTGCTTTCCATCGTCGTTCCTATCGTATCGGAGAATTGTCGATCGATATACTCGTTAAATTGAAACAGACCGGAAGTAATCGTCGTGTTTGTATCTAAGATGTCCGAATTGATATTTCCAACGGTTATCTTCCGTCTTTCGCGAGTAAAACGAAACAAAGAGAAATCCGGCGGTCCGTTCCTTAACTTCATCCATAGATCTCTCGAGTCATCGCGCGGGCTAAAGCATATTGATATTAACGACGGCCTGACGAAGCTGCTAGGCATCGTCGTCAATGGCTGATTCATAATTGTCGTTCGACCGAGTTTCCGGTGTTCACGCTTATTTATAATGCCCGCAGAATCGAATTTCGAGCGACGACGAAGCCTCGTTAGAGGTTTGCTTCTCTCTTTTCGGATTCAGCCTGCGGGCATCAACGACGCCTCCTTTCGACCTGTTATTTTAGGACTGCCGCGCTCGCTGGAAACCTTAAACGTGGCTTTCGGATTATCTAATTGAAATTTATGCGGCTTCCGACACGCACGTTCTCTTTTACAACCGTGATAACGCAAACGAACGCCGATGGAAGTGTTTTCGGTGGCAATGTATTTCTCGATATCGATGCGATCGATGCGATCGATTCGGCCTTCGTGGCTACGTATGTATTTCGAAGAACGGAATGGAACGAAACGGAACGCGCTTGATAAAATCGATAGTAATCGTATTTTTTGGGATATTTATCTAGGTAAACGCGCGCTTGTAGCAAATTTAAACACGTCGAGATTATGGCACAACAGTGCCCTCTGACTTCTCCGCATAAATATCCGATAATAATCTTGCCGCTACATACCCTGTGTCCGTAAAGTCCGTAAGTTTCGGTTAGAAACCATGTACCGTGTTTCTCCGAACTATGTACAACGTATAGTTTGTACCGTAGCGAGTTAAATTAAAGCGAATAAACGCGCAGGCGTTTTATTTTTGTAAATGGACGTGCCTTCGAACGTAAGCGTATTTTAAGTGGCGGTGCTTGAACTTGAACATATGGTGAATGGGGCTCGCATATGGGGAACAGTAGGTCAAGCATAATTTCAAAGTCAATTACCGTATTTTTAAGTGGAACGCCCTTGTATCGTATCAGAGGTCGGAACAATGTTAATACAATAAAGATATTTCGTTTTGCCTGATGTTTCGCGATTTTACCGAAAAGAACAAATGGCCAAAGAGACGTTGCTTTAACAGGAAGTTAGTAAAATAAAAGTTCTCTATGGTTACGCGCGTCTTTGTCCGATCGTTTATCTCTCGATACCGAGTCACGCTGATATCACTATGAAATATTGAAATCGCCGTGATCGAAGCGTCAGGAGAAAGAAGGAAATCTTTTTAATCTTCAATTAAGAAGCTTATCTAAACTCGGTGAACGCGAAACTGTTACGTGATATTGAAAAGGTCGATTTTAAGATATACGTTGATTAGACGTTTTTTATCGCCTTGATGAATTCCCTAAGCTCGTAAAACCTCGCGTCCTTTTTCTCTAACGTTCTGTACAGTATAGGGATCGTAAATTCGACTCGGTGGTTGGGAGAAAGGAGCATGGAAATTTCCTAGGACGTTCGTCACGCTGACTGAGACTTTCCGATAATATCGAACGCCACTCGATGCCCGTAACGCGGCTCTCACCTGGCCTCGCCATGGCACGAGGCGATTTTACAGTGCCGCGAAATACGGCTGTTTGAACAGGTGACCCGACAGCTGTTGTACGCCAGAAATTTCCTACCACCCCTGCTCGAATGCGCGTCAAAACGGACCACGCGTCGACGAATGCGATAATCGCCTGGTTACAAGACATTCCGCCGGACTTGGGACACGGTGTTCGCGAGGTTTCGTCCTTCTCCGCGTGTCCGTGTTACAGCGCGAACGGAGTTTAGCAACCGATCGACGGATACAGGGAATTCGTTGACTTTAAACGAATCGTTAAATAAATAAACGCCGGACTCGAGAAGCGACTATCGCGTCGCTTCGAGGAGATTTAAAACGCGATTGAAAACCGCGCGATTCGCTCTGTGTGCGTCTGTTGTAGCGAAAGGAGGAAAGAGAAGAAGACGCGAAACCAACGAACGAATAAAAGCAAGCCTCGCGCTGTTCCTTTTCATACGCGAACTTCCCCTGACTCTTCGCGGTGCAAGGCCCTATTAACATTCCCAGACTGAAAATTACGCGTAAAAAACGAGTAAGAAGCGGTGCGACTCGATCCGCGTCGCAGCTCAGCCTTTAGCGAAATAACGATACGTTTTACGATGACCTCGTGACGTTAACGTTGCACGGGGGTGGGCCAGAGATGAATCGAAGGGGAAGCGCGGATGGATGCAAGGGAAATGCCACGGGGAGCTGGATTATGCGGCCGTAACTCAGGGTAACCGAGCTTCCACGACCTTACACGTATGCTAAGCCGGGGGAATGAAACGTAGAAAGCGCAAAGTAACCTTAGCACACCCTTCGTCCCCGCCGTCATACGGCAGAGAAGACTCGACGGGGTTAAGCGATGAATTTCATTTTACGGGGTCGACGCCGTTTCTGCCTTTTCCTACGGACGATTTGCGTGACGTTCATCGTCGTGCTCCTCCCGGGACCGAGAAACACCGTGTTCCTTCTGTCCTTTATTTTGATTTTCTCTCACCCCCGAGGACGACTCTATCGAGTCTCGTAATTCGCTCGAATCGAATTTAACCAGCCGTTTTCGAAAGAATCGTGTATTTTATTTTTTTTGCAACAGGTCGCATGGATCACCGGCGATACTCGATTAATTTTCTCGTGCGCGAAGTTTTATTTAAAAAAAGACTTTGTTCTTCGTTTTCGCTTTGGTACCGCGCTTTGCAAAATGTTAAAACGAAGCTTGCGACTTTAAGCCTCGTCGCTTTTTCAGACGAACGATTAGCAGTTACCGCTTCGTACGATACGAATCTGGTCGTAATCGAAATCTATCGAATCTCTCGTTTTTTGACGCTTGTCGCTCGTGGAGCGAATAGCTGGCGATAAAACGTTAAAATATATGAAAAAAAAAACTATCGCGTGCCGGAGACAGATACGCAAGACGAACAGTCGCGAATTTATTCCTGGTAAAACCGAACAGTGGGGAAATTTGACGAATCGCCCGATACCTTTGTAATTCTTTATCTTATTTCATGATGCTGTTCCACGTAAGTATAGGTATTTGATAATGTTGCCAATGTCTCTTCGAAGAAAAAAAGGGAAAAGGACGTGGTAAAATGAAATTATTTGACCAAGGCGGTTTGCACGATATTCGATATAATCGAGCAGCATACGTGCGGGCCGAAAATTTCGTTATCGCCTAAACAGCCACCGTTTGAGATGTTGGGCACGTAGCACGAGTGCTCGTGTCGTCGCGGCGCGGCGGCCACGGGATCGAAGGCGCTATTATCAGCTGGTGGCACGTGCCAGGGCCACGTGCACGAGCAGATGGCAAGGCCCTGGTTGCACCTTGCGAACCCTACGCACTACGCACCATAATCTCGTCGTTAATAGCGGCCCCACAGGTTCGCGAAGACGAAAACGCAGCACAGCTGTCGTTATGCGCCGATCGAGCGTAACGCGGCTATATCGCGACCATTGCGATGAAGTTGTTCGAGGAATACCGATTTGGTCACCGCAGTTATTACGCACGGACCTGCGAAAGGGAATCGAGGTCTAAAGAAAGTCGGATTCGCGGCAGTATTGTTTCGTCTGCGGTTTGCGCGACGAAATTGCGTTATTGAAATCAGAGACTGTATTTGGTGATTTCGATCACGCGGAGAAGCAACCGTCGATTGTTAGGGCTAAGGAGCATAGTACGAATACGTAAAAAAAACCTGTAAAAGTTGAAACGTGCATTTAAATGCTAAGAATCAGGGAACGTCAGCGCGCGTGAAAATAGCTGAGAACGCAAACGCTTGCATTTTTCTATTAATTTTAATAAGAAAATTGTATTTTTGCCGAGCACGGATGTTTCTATAAGCAGATTCGTCGTATTACGGGCGAAATTATCCGCGTTTATCTCGCCCAATTCGTTTAAATTTGCTTTCAGGGAAACTGCGGATAAAGAAAAGGTATAATTTTGATAGAACAAAATATATTCGGATAATACGATAGATACTCTGCGAGTTACTTCTTGATTAAATTCATTTACGCGCTAAACTCGCGAATTGTCGCGGTCGATCAGCTGCCAATGTGTAGTAAGATTATAAATATACTTTTAACGGATGTCACTCACCCATTTAATGCTCCAATAGTGATTTTGTTTCGCACTGCCATAACCGCCACAAGCCTGTAACATAAAATATAACAACGTCTGTATATATCCATGCAAAGGAGAGATATAAATGCATATAATTCCCGAAACGTTAACAATTAAGGGACTAGCTGTTAACAAGTTCCGTGGCAGAAAAAATTCTACTCTCTCCGTTCGTTCTGCCGAGTGTCGATCTCAATTTCGATCGAAAATTCGTGCCGTGGTTCGTGGAAAATGGAAAAAAAGCCCGAACAACGATGGAGGTGTCAAAACTGGGACTCGTCGCACGAATTCCCGAAAGTCAATTTTCATTAGGATGAAATTGGGCTCGACTCGATGGCCTGGGGGCTCGAAACGAATCGAAGCTCGAGCGAGACAGCGAATCGAACGATTGAAACGGTGTGTGCGTGTATGCGAGAGAGAGAGATAGAGAGAGAGAGAGAGAGAGAGGGAGAGATGCAGCATGCCAAGTTGCGTGAACCCGAATCATAAGTTCGAACGGTGTGTCGGTGTCGGTGCACACGGGTGTACGAAGTTAATTAAATTCGGTCGATTAATTAGGCTATTTGTCAGCCTCGCCGTCGATTTCGAGATCCACCTGGAAGAGCAGGAAACTAACGACAGTCTGCTCTATCGTTTCTACGAACGAACGACTATCCTATTCAGGAAGAATTATTTTAAATGTCGTTGATTCCAGCGATGTGTAAAGGTTCGGTTGAATTTTCTTGCCGATGTCGTATACAACCGACAAGATAAAGGACGAGTTTGCTATTTCCGAGAAAATATCTTTAGAGATTTGAATCGATTCTTGGTAAGAAATTTATCGACGAGAATGTTAACAACTTTAAGCAAGGGATAAAATTTTAATTCCATTACTTTATGGATACATAAAACATTGATCGCTCGAATTACAAACCGTATTTCCACGCTGCCATCTGCGGACAAAACTAATTCAATCTCCCGGATTAATTGCACCATCTGTCGCTTCTTTTATCAATTACAAACTTCCCTTTATATCAGGAAAGATTAACGTCGTTCCATCAAACCCCAAAGAAGATCCCGCAGACTTTGATTCGAAGATTTTCATCCAAGATGCTTTACAAATCCCACTCTCGGAATTTAAAAAAGTTAAAATTTGAAGCGTAAATTTCTTTGAAACGTAAACGCTGGAACCGCCGAGGTCTGAAGCGTAAATTTTACTCCAAAGAAACAAAAGTGAAAGATACATGAAATAATATATGCGTAATAAGAGGAAAAATGCAAACTTCTATCTGTAGCCGTTTCTTTTTTAAACGCTGTAACGATACGTGGCAAAATGCAGCCAGGATGTACCTAGCATTTTCTTGCGACAGATCGCAGCTCACAGCTGCGCTGACAAGAATCTGACATAAATCTTAATTCCTGCGCCATACGGACCGGCCGGTGGCACGTAGAAAATTTCCTGTTACCGGGAGAACGCGAAATTTAAAAAGTCGTCCGCTGGAATTACCCGTGTCTCGCAAACTCGCGGACTATTTTCAAAGAATATCGTTATGAACACGTTGTAAATACAGAGTGAAGAATTTTTGGCCTTCGTTGTTCGTTCGTTTGTTGTAATTTCTTTTGACGCGTTCCGATAACGTTGAATAGAAACGAAGCGAAATAAAGTAAAGTATTCGACGAGTGATCGTGCGAATAATATCTAGAAAGTCGAAGTAAGTATCTAAAAGCAACCAGAATACGGAAACGATATATTCTTCGGTACCTTCGGATTTCGGTACGTTTCGAGTTTCGTTTCTTTCTTAAAATCGGCTAGAACCGCTATTTCGTAGTTTCTCGAACGGATTTATTTCATCAGCAGCGTCATTAAGGGAAAACGATTATGAACGATCAAACATTAGGGCAGCGTTATAGTTCAATTCATTTTCGAAGCTAACGACGGAAGGTCCAAACGGACCGAAGCCTTTAGCCACTCTCGCGATGGGAGTTAGTTACATTAGAAGGAATGACTATGAGTCACGTATATGCGTTTGCATTCACGGTAAATTGCCTTGGTATGGCCCTAACTACGGTCATTAAAGTCGCGGAAACTCCAATGATTACCACACCTTAAGTTTGTCTTGGAAACGTTCCGCTGCCATTCGTAATCGAATGATATTGACATTGTTACCGCTACGGCTCCAAGCAAGGGAAAAGAAATCCGACATCGTTACGCTATTTACTCGTAATTAGTTCTGTTCGTTATTATAATCTGTATTACGACTTACGGTCGAGTCTAAAACTTAAATACAGCGTAATTAATTTTTCGAAATAGTAACTTTAAATCGTCATTTGAATCCTGGACGAGAGTTTGAAACAAGCGATCGAAGTCGGGTTGAATTATCATTGACCTGTGTCACTGACACGTTTCACACGACCGTGCATTTACACGTATCAATTTATTTTTCTCTTTGTGCACATCTTTGTACATTTTTGCGTATTTACATTTGTGTTTTACCAACTACACACACACACACACACACACACACACACACATACAATATAGCAGCAATGCATATTTTTAAACAATATCAGTAACGATTAACATATACGTTAATTTTAAAGATACGTAAATTTAATCATTTTGTGTTGAATAGTTATCCAGTTATACTGGCTCGTACATAATGAAATTTGTTAGCATGTTATAATCGAATTGAATAATTGATCAAATAGTGTTAAATTATGATATGACTGCTATAGAGCTGGTATAAATCGATGAAGCTATTCCATAATGCATCCATCGATGCATTATAGAAATTACACAATAAATTTTCCAACGTTAATCCTATTAGTTCTATTAAATCACGGACGTTTTATAATCCAAAACACTCGCGTGATATTAAAAATTCTGTCCAAATATAAAAATTAATTTCCCGGAGTAATACAATAGGAACTTGAAAATATAGCAAGGGCAAACGTCGTGTTCGGGTGGCTAACGAATTCATCGCCGATACGAAAACAAAGGCAGAAGCACCGCTGGAACCATGTACCGGTAAAAACCAATCGAAACTTCGTTCTATCGTCGAAACTTTGTTTCTGAGTCTATCCATCGGTGAGATTTCGAACTTGATTATGACGTAACTCCTAATATCCGGTAATCACCCGTTCGATACGACCTGAAAATGATGTGAGATCGATAAAACGCGGCTAGCACCCTGATTCTAGGACGTTTCTGTTTGTGGAAACATGTTCCCGTTGGCTGAATTACTTTTACGCGCATCGTCCACCAAACCTGCGACTCTTTTTTCTCCTTCTCTCTCTCTCTCTCTATCTCTCTGTCTCTCTGTCTCTCTGTCTCTTCCTCTTTCTCCCTTTCTCTAGAGGAAGCACCACCGTTACGAGTTTTCGTTTCCGCGAAACTTGTTGTTTGAAAACTATGATTGATCGTACCGTTGTGTCCGGTCATACACGAACGCCAGCTTGTTTCATTCCTTTGGTAATGCCTTCCCGTCGAATTGTTTAAACACCGCTCGTTTACGAGGTCGTTTCGTCGTTGTCCGGAGTAATGCGCTTAAATTATAAGTTTATCGCGGAACTTGGTCGAACAACGGCAATGTTCTTCGAGCGTGAAGTACGTTGATAATTTGTTGGCGAAATATTCGCGTCGCTAGTAAAATTACCACGTCGTTCGCAAGTAGGATGAATCGCGTATTTTTCAAAATAGTCTTCAGTTTGGGAAGTGATAAAGGAGCTGCTACGTCGCATGATAGTATATAAATATATATGTATATATACTACGCAATCTCCCAACTACCGGTATCTTCTTCGTACGCAATTTGAATCAATTCTTCGTAAGAAATTTATCGACGAGAATGTCGACAACTTTAAGCACGGGATAAAATTTTAATTCCATTACTTTATGCTTTATATGTATATACGTAAAGGTGTTGCGTACGAAGAAGATACCGGTAGTTGGGAGATTATTCGTTCGAAAGTAAATAAAAGTAAAGTAAAGTAAAGATAAATAGCGCGTGGTTAGTTTTGAACGGTAGTGTACATAGTTATTCCCTGGTATTACCGTGTTCACCCGCGTCAACGTGTATACCGTATACTAATGGAGGAACCAAGCCCACGGGCCACGATCACGGATGGGTGCGGCATTCTACTTGGGCTAATGCGTGGGTGTGCCGCGCGCGTAACACTGCCTTAAGTAATTGTTTATTGCCGTGTCGGCCACTCTTCGATCCCCCTGGCTTCGTTTCCTCGAAACGGCAGGACCCTCCCAGGTTGGGGCTTTATCGCGTCGCACGGTTATCCAGCACGGCGTTCGCGTAATATCGTGCTTCCCGTTCATCCATCGGGATATGCGTGCCGGCCGGCTGTGCGCCTATCCCGCCGCGATAGCACGAATATTGGATGTGGCGACGTAGCGACGTGAACCGCTTCACGAGAGGGTACTCCTATGTGACTCTACTGCACGGGGGCACCAGGTGACTCTACCCGCGGAGATAAAGGGAAAACGCTTGGAAAAGGTGTGTTCGTGCGGAGACTCGTTCTCAAAAGAAATTGAATTTCGAAGTTTCGTCGGTGGTTGAGCGTTCTATATACATATATATATATATTGTAGTTTTTTTTCGCGAAAGCTTTTGACGTAGCCACGACATCTCTACACGGGTTTGAACGTTCGCGCTTATGGCAACATATTTTCATTCTTGTATATGGAAATTTTAACTGTAATATTTTACTTTAGACCGTGGCCTGGAACGGACTGCGTCAAACTGTACAAATATACCTATTTCAATGTACCATTTACGTATATTCTAACGTATGCGTATCGTGCCTAGCACGCGTACACAGCGGAGATACATCTTAGCTGACTCGCTTCTTCTTCTCGCGCATACATCTTCGAAGATGAATTTCTCGGGATCCGCGGGGATTTTAAGCCGAAATTTAGGATTTCGTATTAGGAGAATACGATACGTAACGTTACCAAGATACGAAAGCTCGTACGATGTATACACGGGTTAGTTTTTAAACGCGCGGCATGAGCGAAGAGTAATAGTCTTTCGTCGATGTTTTGAAGTTAATGGAACGGTTGCGTGGGGCCCGGGAGAGATATTTTATGGCAGGCTTGTTCACGGATCGGTACATGCACTGATTGTATATTTGCCAATCGTATATCGCCGGTCGTATATTTGCCAAACTTGGATAAACTTCACTCGAAATACAAGTAAAAGCTAACTATTTGAAATAACGAGACGCATCGACGTAATACGCGATTATAGGGGATTATAAAGTTACGTTCTACCCTTATTATAATAGAAAACATGGTAACAGAAGAGAAACAAACGATTCCAATTAATCCGAAACTGCTGAAAACACCGAAAGAACAACGAAGCGGCCAACGTTCCCTTGGAAATTCCAAAGTGGTCGTCAACGAGATTACGCGGCTCGTTACCAACCGCTTACAATGTTCATTTGCCAGCGTCAATACGCGTGCATGCGCCCCAATGTGCATCCTTTATTCCTCGATTGCTGCGGGGCCGAGTCACGTGGATCACGTGTTTACAGCGTGCACACCAACCAGCTCGGACTAATTAGCCGATACGCCGTTTAATTGTTTCATCTGTCAATGGCCTCGAACAGCCTTAAACTGCGCGCAACAATAATGCCGTTCAAGGCAACAAAGCCATCCGACTAAAGGAGTGGCCTGTGTGCGGGACTGAAAAAGAAAAAAGCAGAGGAAAAAAGATGAAAATCGATTCGGCGACCACGTGAGGGTCGCTCGCCTAATCGACGCCCCATGTTGCGCAATCTAATGCGAATATAATCGTGCAGATCGATTATTACGTAAAGCCCGATATTCACTCGGACGATGGATTAGAACATTGTCCTACCAGAGATTGAGTTTGTGTACTGGTTGGTCGCTAACTCGATGGATCGCATGCTGTAGTTAGTAGTCGGATGGAAATTAGCAACGTTTACGTTGATTGGCCGACGGGTAATTAATTCAATTTTTTAAATAAACCGGTAATTTTCGTATACGTATACTCGTTATCGCACCTTAAGATCTCGTCTACGAAAAACGTTATATTAAAAAAAAAAGACTCTATAATTTTTCGCTAATAATATTGCACGCTAATCTTCTGGAAATGGTCGAATATATTTCCCGTACCAGCCACACTGGGTCATCGATGTGAATATTTTATGGCGAATTTTCGTTAGCAAGCTACGCTGAAATTTTTTCGATACGTCTATTCCCGCGTGTATTTCTCACTGCGATCGATAAATTCCTGCTACCATAACACGCTGCAATTAGCAAACAATGGAAAAATTGCTGTGAATTTGGGGAAAATACCACGGTGGCTGGTTTGCAATTACACAACTGCCAGCATTTTTATCGATGAACATACGAGCACCTTTCTTTTACTACGATCTGTTTCGGCGACTGATAGAACCACAAGGGAACAGAAGCCAACTAATACCTGGATATATCCAATGCTCTATATCCATATGTTGTATCCAATGAACAAGGTGGAGACGTTAGGGTTGAACGTTCCAGCCTACTGAATATCTAACGTTGCGTTGGTTTATAAAACTACTTGCTAATCTTATCAATCATTAACGCAGACGAGTATACTAGGACCAATAGCTGTCCGTACTTGATATTTCATTGATCGACAGAAGTTTGTAATAAATTGTTCTCTCGCGATCTGCTACAAGCTCCTCAAACATTGATGCGAATAAAACGATAACGATGTCATACGTACATGTGTATGTCTTTTTATCGAAAATATTATAAATAACGGAACGTGATAAATTGATTGAGTGGATCGATCTATTCCTAACCGTAATATGCTATCAAATGGTAATTATATGTAATCATTACGAGTTATACGTACGCTGTAAAGTAATTGTTCCCAGTTGCAAAATTAATGAAATTTATGATCGCGGTTACATTGGGACCTTCTGTACCAATTTTAACGTGATATATAGGCCGGTATTTGGAAATTATCGCCCCTGTAAAAGCTATAATTTTTCTGGTAAAACGAAACGAAGCAAATTCTGGAATTCTACCAACATATTGATTAAAGATCGGTATTACGGTGCTATCCAAAAAATTGTTAACGGAGGGAGGAATAAATTTATAATTTTATGATTTCTAAATTTATATTATGAAAGTTTTCGAATAATGACGATTTATTCAATTACTTTCAATCGATCTGATATTAATTCTACAATTTGTCAAGGAAAGATGTCGGTACTATCCCCTGATTGGATATTATATAATTAATATTATGCAAATGAAATAAATTATTGATATTTCGAAATCCGTACGCGATACGAATCAAGCGAATGAAATTATTTATCACGATCATCACAGAAGCAATTAAATAACGCAATCGAGTTATAAGTAATTTGTTTAATTCCCCTGTGCTTGTTGAAATGGACTACGATACTAGAAAATTGAAAATATTATTCAACTGGTTTACCTTGTTTCGTGAAACAATCAGTAGCGCGAGTCCGTATACGGTCCACCGAAATACAGCTTTGAAATTAACTATCGCAAGAGTATTGCGCGAACCGACAAAAATGTTTGTTCAAGCTTGTTACACGTTGGTTACAGAAAACGGTTGATAAACATCGATCGATTCGTTTCTCGTAATTCATGGATCGTCGTATTCAATCGTGTCTGCCAGATCTGGACAATCGTTGTTATTCAGGATGTATAATTTTGTTAACATCGCGAACCGAACAATGCAGTGCTAACAGGCGCCGAAATCATCGGAATATGATGGAAAATCACCCTTCATAACGCATTCGAATTAGAATAATTGCGTATTGTTACAGCTACGCGTGTAACGTGTAATATTATCGTTGAACGAACAAGTAACATAATTAATGCGCATTACACATCATTGTGAGAGATGTTGCAAGAAGTACGCGCATATGTAAAAAGGATACGTATGCGAAAGGCGTGTCAGAGATACGTCTCCTCCTACTTTTTGAAACTTTACAGCACGTACTTACCGTATTGATAAGAAAAAATGTTAACGAAATCGTAAGATATTTTCCTTTCATTATCAAAAATTGACGAGGCAATATACGATCGTGCTCGTGTATTATACTTCGCTAGTATTCTCCTGGCGAGAAACGAGACGAGCGACTGTACGTACCGTGAATAATGTTTAATTGCAGAGACCACGTTTTCGCAAGGACCGACGTAACTACTTATTTATCAATCTGTCTATCATCGTACCATGTAATTACTTGCGCAAGCGTGCACGAAAATGAGATCTCCGACTTCGTTAAATTCGTTTTATCGTCTCTTTGTCCTTCGTCGGCTTTAATAAATGGAATTTTCGATTACTCGCTTCCTGCGCAAATTGAAACGCTTTGATAACGAAAACAAGTTAACTTCACGCTGCGTTAATTACGATATTGATTATCAAATTATCCAATCGCAACAACTCATCCAATCGCATCCAATTGCAGCTATTATGCCCGGAAGAGAATCAAAACGTCAAATAGGTCGATCCTTTTGGGCTTTAACCTTGACAGGTTGTCAGGGGCCAGGTGGAAGGAAGGAAGAACGGAAGGAATGTGCGACGAATCGTGACCAGCGGAAGGCGGCCAGTCGACGATACATTTCCGCTGGTCGGCGGCCACTTGGAGCAAGTTTGCCCCTTGATCGTGGACAATAACGTGGGCGAGGACCGCTCGTTACACGCTACATGCCCACGAAGGATATGGATAGACGAGCGGCCTCAGCGCAGTTGGCATTCGTGACACGCACCATCGATGACACGAGCCACCATGGGATCCATCGCTTCGCCGCACCGCGCCGCACCATGTCGCCAAGAATTACGATTCTCTATAGACGCATTTATGCACCGAAATCGACGACGAGCCCCTATGTCTCCACGTACGTGTCGAAACGTTTCATTTTATTATTACGCGTGTCTTGTTAGAAAAGTCTCCGACTGTGCTCTCAGCTCTATCGTCGTGTCGAATCTACGAGACAAAGAATTGGAGGTTCGGAGGAAAGATTTGATATCTTTGAGAAATATTTTACGATATGTTTGTCTTAATGGCACTTGCTCGTATTCGATATCGGGGCAATTGTTTTCTCTCTCTCTCTCTCTCTCTCTCTCTCTCTCGATGAATTTTTATCTTAATAAATTTAGCTGTATTATAAATATATATCGCTATTGAACCTACGATAGTTTAACCCGATAAATATCGAGGTATAGAGAACCACCGAAGCAAAGGAACGAATTATTTCGTTGGCTTCGAAATAACCAAAAATAGGATACCGAATAAATTACGGTCGGTTAATCGAACGTGGTTCCTCGAATCGCATGAGGTATGCAATATTTAACCTTTTGGTCGCTCCATCAGAACAGTTTAATCTTGTAAAAAGGATCGGGAGAGCTAGCCACGCTAAATCATCCTCCCTCTTTTACCTTATCGTGACCTATCAAATATCATCCAGACATTGATTTCAGAGATTGCACAAGAAATGGAGTTTCGTAATCGCAGGATAAACTTATTATTTATGTAAACCTTGTTACAGCAACTTGCGTGTAGAAATTTTTATGACCCAATCAATTTATAGATGCGTTCACCCCCAAAAGGGTCATTAGGGTTTCTTACCCCCATTTCATAAGTTATAGCTTGTCCGTAATATTTCCGCGAGATACTTTACAATTTCGTAGAAAGTTGTAAATCCACAGAAATGAAAAAAATTTCGACGTGGAAACTTTAGTTATTAAGTAAATTAAAATCTTTCTTACATCGAAAGGTTCGTGGAAGTTCAGTGTTCGAGAGACATCGAACAAAGTTATAAAATTTATTTGCACGCAACTCGCCTCTGATACGTATTCATAAACTCTATTATGCTGTCTACCATCGTTGCCGTTCGTTATTGACATATAATCAATGAGCTACGACGACGTGATAGCCACACGAATCTATTACACAATATATAGCTAAGTATACTGGGAGAAATTATTAAATTCCCTTGCTTCTTATAATTCTTTAGCAAAAAAAAAAAAAAAAATAAAATGATATAATGGAAATACTTAACGAAGAAAAGTAATAATAAGTTCTACATAATATTTAAATTAAAACAAGTATATACAACGATCCGTTTTTGCAGAATTATGCAATTATTTCAGTTCCAAAACGTCGAGGAAATTCTGCATTTCTACCGATCACGAGTACGAATATATTCCCTTGGATGGAAAAGTTCCTCTTCTAAAATAATTTTCATTCTGGCTATTAAATTTCTTGGCGCAGCATAGACCTGCGTACGCGTTCGCTTCGGAAGAAACATCGAGAAGTTTAATTTAAAGGATCTTTTGTTTGAACACGATTTGAAATTCACGATTCTACAGAGGATCCTTTCGATCGTAGCATTGTCGGTATCGATAATGCGAGATATCTCGTCGTTCGTCTTCCCTCTACCTGTCGGATCGAGTTACTTTTCTTCCTTTTTCCCCTATCCGAGTTTTACTTTTTCTCTTTTTAGATTTCCCTTTTCTCCCTATCCTCGATCGCCCCCTACCCTTCCCTCGCATAGGTTCTCTCGCTTCCTTTTTTCCGTTCCCTGCCTTTCTTTCTCTTCCTTTTATTACGTCGTGTCTCTTTCTCATTTATTATCCCGCCCAGCTCTCTCACGTGCTCGTATCGCGACAGTTCTCTCATATTTTTTTGTTATATTTCGTTTGTCTGGCCTCGCAAGCCCTTTTCTTCGTTATCGTCTTTTCATACCTACCCTTCTATTAAATAATAACTTTATCGCATATGTTATTACGTGAATTATACATAATACATGTATTATACAATATGTATTACGTATATGAAATAAGTACATCTACGATGATAATACAATTCTACATGTTTTCAACTTGTTTCGCGTTCTAAATTTCACGTTTCTTCGGAACTGCGTCCGCTTACACTTAAAAATTCGGATTTACTTTTCCTCTCTTCTTCTCCTTCTCGTTCTTTTTTATTTCTCCGCTATACAAAGTTTTCTTACGTCTTGCAGCAAACTTTTTCCCTCTCCCTGTTCCTTTCGTGTAACTTCATAGTTCTCCCTTGGTCTTTCTTTATTTTTCCAGGCCTTCTCTATACGTTTGCTGCTCATCCTATATATTTTCACGCCATTTGCTTTTCTTTTCAAACTCATTATTCGACGTTCTACCGTTCTATCTCGTCGAATACTCCCCTCTTATCTCGATCATCCTCCTTTTCATGTTTCCACTTTCTTCTCCTCTTTTCCTCCTCTTCTCCACTTTTTCCCTATCGCGTCAAATTTGTACCGTTCTATTCTCTCTCTCTCTCTCTCTCTCTCCCTCGGTTACTGCATTCTTTCTTCCTCGTCTTCCATCACGTAAAAACCCTTTCTTCCCTCGCCGCGGTTCTTGTCTCGTTAAATTCCATCGTCTCGTCCTTTCGACCACCCTTTCGCGTTCCTTCTCTGTTCTCCTTGGCAGGCTTCCCTCTCTGTTTTCTGCCCTGTTCACCCGTGTCTCCCGAGGGAGTGCCAGGAAGCGGCGCTATTAGCTGGCGTAACTCTAGCCTTGTCCGTCCAAGGATAATTGCGCGGGCTAATGGTTCCTTTTTTCCTGTTCGCCTCGGAGCATCGACCAGGTAAAAAGACGTCTTCCGACCTAGGAATTTAAACACGCGCCACGAGGGAGGTCTGACCACGGTATCCTTTCGTTACTGGCCCCGGAAGGGCTTCCTCTTTTGCGTACGATCACGGAATTCGAAAACAGATGCCCGGTATTCCGGGCGTATCGCGGTTCGTTTCCCTTTAATTGGCCAGCGGACTGCTCGTTGCGCCTCGTGCTTGCGGAAGAACAATCTTCAACGAGATGGTCTGAATTCTCTCACGGATGTCCTTTTACCAAATCGTCCTTTCTTCTCGCCAGACGTGTCCCTTTTCTTTATTTTATTTTATCGACGCATATGTCGTTTACCACTTGGATCGGTCGACGTGATAGGAGAAATTGGGCCGATTACACGGAAAATGTCTCGTCGATTTCAATGACCTTGTAGTATGTCGTCATATAATTAGCGAAATTGGAAAATATTCCATCGATAGCGACGTTCCGCTTGAAAGTTTCAAATTCGTCGTTAAAATTAAATAAGATGTCGAAATATAAATCGACTGGCGAATGTAGGCGTGGATTTTCCCATGGCAAAGGCTCCAAAATCGTATTTATAATACGTATCACGAACTAATGAGATCGTACAATTCAACAACACTGGAAACCCGATATTTCAAGTGGCACGCTTTCGAACGCAGCAACAATCGGGTCCGCTATACTTTTATAAATACAACAGGGAACTGTCGCGGCGTACTATTCTCGCATTAAATAATTAGCCCGACGGGTGCGTGTAAATAATTAATTTGGTCGCGTTTCTGAATGAACGTTAATTAAAACGGTAGAGAGGAGCGCGGCGGAACGGTCGGGTCCGGAATTTTCAACGGTGCCATGGCAAGTCGAACGGTCGTTATTGTTTCGCCGAAAACACTTGGCAAATAATTATCCATTTTTAAGCTACGCGGAAAACGCGATTCCGAGCGCGTGATGAAATTTTAATGAAACGTTAGCGCGACCGGCAAATTTCAATTATTAAAGAAGGACCGTTTGTTAACGGATGGAGAGACCGCTTGCAATGGGTTTTCTTGACAACGAAGATCGTAAAATTCCGCGCAAAGGACGAGACGAACGTGGTAAAAGAGTAGAAAGCTAGATATACTACTTGTCGATGTATCGAGTACGTCGTTGAAGTACCAACGAAATAAATAGACGCGAGCCAGGTACAATACATACGCGTAGCAAATTGGCTATTTTATGAAGACCTTTTTTGAGTCGAAAGCTCGTTAGAAATAAGTACGAAAGCTAGGAGGAAAGTAACGCAGCATTCGATTACACGGGTTATTCGGAAGAAAAATAAGAAACGTCGAAGTAGAAACGGGCAATCTTCGGACGAGCATTCTCTCTCAGTGGTCTCGCATTACCACGAACCTCCGGATTATGGGAAGTCTCTGATTGGAGTTCCATAGGTACACGGAACGGTGTCGCGGAACCCGCCCAAAACCGGTAGCCGTATTACCATACAGATTGCCGTCGACTGTTATACTCAGCGAACCGGGGAATCTATGAATCCGACTAATCATAAACGTACAACTAACCGAGGCTAATCTGCCGCGCGGCAATTCGGAATTTTACTGTCAGACCGAAATACGACCGGCATTCGAACGGCGAACGGGGAATGTTTTGAAGGCATCCCTGGAATATTACGATACGGTTAAGATCCGTGCATTGGGCTTGAAATGGTCCTGGGACAACCACCACCGGATTTATCGACGAATTACAACGAACGGTATAGGCGTGTCGACGTTCATCGACGTACGCGATTATTCCTCGTGTACGGCAGGTGTTTCGATGTTTCATTCGCCGTAGAAAAATAACGAAAAAAGTTTCGCACGACTATTCGATGAAAATTTTCAGAAAGAAGTCATTGGTCTGGCCGATGCCTGTTGCCGGGGTATCCTTTATCAAAATATTCAAACAGCGAAATCCCTGACAATCGCTAAACATCGAACGTCGTATTTTCCACGATCCAGTTACTCGGACATCGCAATGCGTTTACTATAAAATAGAGACAGAAATGTAACGTTAAAAGAGGACGAAGAAAGAAGGAACAGAGAGAAAAAGGCGATCAAATATTAAATTGGCAATGTCTGCCTTGTTCTCCCCTCGTGACGACACGGTTGCTTGCCGAGGGTCGGCCATAACCCTCGGACATAACCGAGGAAATCACTTGGAAAATCCTCGATGAATTCACAATGAACCGGCGGTTGGTACAACACGTTCATCCGTCACGACACCCCGGAGAATTTCTCTTTTTCCAACCTGCGTCCGCTCTCCAATCCTGTCTCTGTCCTTTTCATTTTCCTCTCGGCAGTCTAATTTTTTCTAATGCGAACTCTCCCTTTTTACATACTTGCGCCTCGACCATCGTCTTACCGCTCTTTACCCTCTAACTAGTTTCTACGCTAGTCCGTTTTGCAACCTTCCGTTTCCAGCTCGTAGGATTTCTTCCTTTTTTATTTTTTATTTTTCGTTTTTTGATTAAACGCAATAAGCAGTCGAAGTTGTAATTTCGAGGAAAACTGTTTCGAATAGAAAATCAAGAGCTTCCCGGAATATTATTTTCTCCACTATGAAAATTACTCGATGAAATTCGGTATTCGAAGTATCTACAGAGAGGAAAAACGTTGCAAAAGATCGAATAATAAAGCAACTTTTTTATGAACGTCGTCGTCGTCCAATAGGTCGGTGAGAGCCCCGGCAATATCGAAATTGCAGCTACTTTCGTGATCGAAATTCGTTCCCTTTTCATCGCTTGACAATACGCAAAAATTCACGCTTCGACGATCGGTTATTTCAGACGAGCACTTGCATCGTCGAATACAGGGATTCTATTTTCTAAGAGAACGAGGCTAACCACGGGATAAGGACAATTCCGATCTCTTGCGCTTTTCTCCCGCGATTGTTTCCGTTCGTGTTCGTGTTCGTGCGATTATAACTTTTTTTACACCCTACGAAATATCTTAAAAGTACCAAACAAGTATTTTTCTACGATGTTCTTCTATCACAGGACTAAGCCCGATATTCGACGAATTAATCATAGAACGTTCCTTCGTTCGACGTTTCCTTAAATATTCTTATTTCAGCGGGCGCAATCGATTTCGCATTCTATCTTTCGTTCGTTTCGTCGCTTACGTTCCTCCGGTCGTTTTCCATTCCCCTTCCACCCTTTCTTTTTCACTTTCTTGCTCGTAGGAATGATGTCGTTAATCACCGGCTATTTTAATACGATCTCCCCTTCGTGTTCGCTCTCGATCGGACGCATTATATTTAGTGGGCGATCACGTGCACCGGCCACAGCGCACCTTTAAAATGCATAATGTCGAACGGTAATAAGAAAATCCATTGTCGGGGCGAAACCGTGCATAACGACGTAGGAAATTAAACGAAATCTTTCATTCGCCTGATCGTGATAAATTTTCTGAAAAGGCCGCGGGTAGAATACCTCTTCTTTCTTTATCTTTTTAAATTATTCTTTTCGGCCAAAGATTAACGTTATAATCAATATCGTTCCGTTATTACACGGATAAGTTTGACGTCGCGGACGCGCCAGAGTCCGTTGCAAAGGAAATACAAATATTTGAAGAACGAATCAGAACAGAATCACCGTGGAATAGCGAAGATCATCGATCAAAGATAGCAGTCCTACGTTTCGAGCGGAACAGGCCTGGGAAAACATTTATCGCGCATAGGTATTCTCCTTCTAATCGGTGGTTGTCGTTTTTTATTTCTGCAAAAAAAATTCATTCGATTTCGGTATATGTAATTTTATGATTCACGAATGTATCGATTTCGAACTTTCAGTCGGCGGTGCGTACAGGTACGTATCGTTGCTACATTTTCAAACGTCGCTTCGGGTTACCAACGATTGCTGCACGACCGTTCGATATCGCTCTTCGATTCCCTACCAAACCATCGAAACAACAGCGGCAGCAACGCAACACCGATAAACATCCTGCGACTCTATCGAGTCTCTCGACGTTCGTTCCACGTAACGCCAATCTCCGTTTCCATTGCGCTGGCCGGAATTCGTGTCGAATACAGGAAGTCGAGCGTAGAAACGCTCGAAAAACGGAACACTTACGTAACTTTTACCTTGTCCGGGGTAATCGCCCCTGGTGAAAGCTCGTGAGCTCCGTGCAAGCATAACCGTCCCGTTTATGAAACGTTTCATGGCGTAGATTTACGCCGATCGTGCCTCGAGAGACGAAGGGCGACACGCAAATTGAACGAACGTTTAGCGACGCTTCGTCGAGCGTGGCCGGCTGCAGGGTCGTGTCAATATTTAAATTAATCCTCGGCCAGCGTGCCCGACTATGCCGTTAAGTTATATTCTCTTCGGCGTGGCGAGAACCTCTCGTCGCGATCTCTTCTCTTCACTCCGACGACCACCGAGTCTCTCCCCCACCCTCCATCGTCGGTTCTATTAATCCTGCCTTCGTTGGCTTCCTGTTCGACCCGCGCGCCTCTGCTTTCGTCGTTTTTTTGTCGAGAGTCAGCTTCGAACAGCTCGCTACGAAATAGGCGACCGATTCGGTGTTCGTATATTTTATTCTCTCGTCGACAAGCAAAATTTCATCCACGAATTCTACTTCGATCAGGAAGGGAAGACTTTCGCGTATTTATATTTTAGCCTTTCCCGTCATACTTTGCGTTTCCACTTGCCAGACTTTTATATCTCTTCGACGCTACTCTTCCCAAACTTTTGTCTACTTTTAATTTCTTCCTTCTTTTTCTCATCCCGCCACTCGATTCGTCGTCGGTTCCTTTCTCTCGTCGTACCTTTTCTTTGTTTCATTGTTTTCTCCCATCCTCGCTTTCTCATATTTCTTCCCGCCCTTTTGCTGTCGTTACTTTTCCTCCCTTCGTGTTTGTCCTATTGTACGAAATAATTCAATAAAGATCGAAAAGAAAAGAGGTGTAAGCAACAAAGGGCTACGATGATGGCTTCCAGAAGATGTTCTAGAAGCAGTCGAAAGGAAAATAAACGAGGAACGCGATACTCCATGATTTTGATTTGTTTTCGCAATCGTGACGAAACTCGGCGTCTTGCGACATTTTTACGCCGTATGCGAGTACCCGTATGCATATATGTGGATCTATTGTATTGCATCTTCTCGATCTTCCTTCTCGTTTCTCAGTCTCGTTTCCGTCTACGCGTATCTACCCTTTTCGCGTTCGTGCCCCGTTCGTATTCTGAATTTTTCAGTTATTTCCAATCCCTGCGTCTCCTCTCGTTCCCTTTAATCTTCCTACCGCCGTCGCCCCCTCGTCGTCCGATTCCCTTTCGTTTTTCCACGATTCTGTCTTTTCCCAATGTCTCAGCCGTTTCAATACTCGTGGGATCATCTTTCCTCTCTCGTTCCGTAAGACGTCGCTTTTCTCCCCGTAGCTTAATTTTGGAAGCGATTAACACAGCCTGCGGACCAAACCCCCGTTTCTGCCCTTATTGAACGTAACCCCGACCTACCATCTTTTAGGGGAATCGAGTTATGAAAATGATCGTCTCGAATTAAGCAAGAGGTTTAAGCACGTCGCCTCGCATATATCTTCCACGGAATATATTTCGTAAACTTTTTAGTTCTGTAGCTATGCGGAATGATCGCTCTGACGCGATCTATTTACGACCTTTCGCTCGTTCGTAGCCACGCAATAAAATATCATTTTGATATTTGATTCTAATATTATGCAAATAACGTAAAATCTTCGTGCTTACGTATGATATAAATTTATACGCTTCTACCGTTTCGATTAAAACTGGCTTTCTTTCCAACTAACCAGGATTCGTTTCTCTATAATTTATCACGCGGTTCGCGTACCGATGAACGTTTCTCCGTTCAATTCAATTTCATTTTTCCTCTTTTCCTATTTTTTAACAATCCGCAGAAATCGCTGACCGAGCGAATTGGAGATTTTTCTGGTCTACTTCGTCTTCGTTGATGGACAAAGCGATAGGACAGTTCGAATTTCGTCGTCGTCCCCGTAGTAATTCCATATGGGTGCGCGCGCGCACGCCAGAGAGGGACTTCTGCCAATCGAGTTCTGTCCAACTCTCGAATCGAATTACGTCCCAACGCGGTCGTAGTTTTTCCCGATCGTGCATTTATTTATCGGGGAGTAGCATCCGCTCGGTGTCGTGGCAAATTTCGCCCACGAAGCCAACCAGTTGGGAAAAAGAGGCACCGTTCTTCCGACGCGTTCCGGGAGAACATTAATTTCTTCGTTACCTCCCTATTTCCTATACGTTGAGATTTTCTCGTCTCGCGTGCCCCCAGGTCGCTGCAAGCCAGCGGTAGAGCAACATTTGGCGTAATTAAAGATCAACGATCAACGATCAACGATCAACGATCAACGATCAACGATCAACGATTACGATTACGATATTTCGCGATGAATCGCGATCAACTACCCAATCTTTGTTCGACCGAGCTAATTATTAGGTCGTTTAACAATTTAATCAGGGTTAGAGCTCGACACGCGTCACTTATTTTCCATGCTATCGAGTCTCGCTTATTACGGTAACATTATTTTATACGCTTCGTCGTACGTAAACTTATTTGGCTGATTTTAACGCGAAAACAGGAAATTGGTATAAACGTTATATAAATATTCTTAACCGAACAGTGGTACGACGTACTTGTTGCCTGCGGGCTATCAACACGATTAGCTTAACACCATCGACGACACGATAAGTCGAGGCGCAGGAAATTAGAAGATAACTTACTAAAACTGCTTTCCGATCGATTCTTGTCAGCCTAAGGCTATTTGCGACGAAGCCGTTTCGTTCGAAAAAGACCCGCCCATTATGCGTCATTTCGCTTCAAATAGCTGCGAGAAACTTTCCGCGCAAAATGCTTTTACCTTACCAACCTTTCGCCGGTTCTACGTTTGTCAAGTTTATCTGCGCTCTATATTTACAAAAATATTTGTTCTCCGCCACTGAAATTTTTCACCCGCAGCTAGATCTCGATTCGTTCCTCTCAACGTCGCACGGCAGCCTTCTCTGTTTTTCCAAACTCTCCGCATCCCTTTCACCCGCTCTCGCGACGTAACAGTTAAATCCTCGTAACAGCGTTGCTCATTTCGGTTGCAGCTTCTCGTCGGTGCGCAAGTCACCTCCTACCATCCCCCTAAAACACTCGACCTTCGTGAACCTTTGGAAAGCCAGGCTAACAGGCTCACCCAATTAAACACACGCCAGAAATCGTTGCCAAAATTCGAGTTGCTTCAACGTCGACCCCTTAATTCCCAGTTCGTTTCGCGCGTCCACGGAGAAGGAAAAATCGTTCGCCACGATCATCCCTCCACTCTTCTCCCCACTCCCTATCGAACGCAAGCTGTATAGACGAGGACTTTTTGTCTTTTTTTTTTTTTTTTTTTTGAAAACTACCTCGCCGTTGCTGCGTGCAACTTGTACGGACTATTTTAGCCAGCTGCGTTCGGTTCGATGTTGTACCGCGTCTATTGATCGGAGCTCAGAGAAGCATAGAGTTACAGGCCAGTGGCGTCGGCCTTTTCACCCCCTGCCGCCAACCCCTAACGTTCCATCGTTCCCCCCTCTCTCAGTCGACCATCTACTTCTCTTTCTGGTCACTTCTCAGCCTAGCACGCTCTGTCTATTAGTTTCTCTGTTTCGCAATCCCCGTTACATATATACATACATACATACATACATACATACATACATATATATATATATATATATATGTATGTATAGATATTTCTCGCTCTCTCGTTCCGTCGCAGTGGCGAGAACTGCACTATCCGAATTCCATTTCCGTCCAATTACGATTCATCCCCGTTTCAAAGCGGCAGTCACGCTGCGTTCATCTGTGACGCGCGGTAGTCAAAAACGAACGTTTGTCACCCTAGTGCTCATCGTCACCGTCACCCTCCTGGCCGACTATTTTTCGATGACGAATGCTCGACTCTTACCGCTCGATTCGAAGGAACCGCCGCTAATGGCTGCGTGTCGATTCGAGGATCACGACTAATCGAGGAATGGTTCTTCCACCCTCTTTCGCGATTATTCTCCACTCTCTCCCGAGAGGAACAATAGGAACGACGTGGTAAGATTCCATTCTGAGACAGGTGTCGTTTAAGATCGAACGAATGGAAGGAAGGGAAAGATCTTGGGGTACTCGTTATCTTTAATCCCTTGACGACAGAACTTTCCGATCGGTCCGGAATATGGATCGTTAATCGCTAGGTTGGAAATAAAACTGAACCAAATTCCATTCGGGCAAAGAGAGAAACAGAGGGCTGAAAGGATATAGAAAAATTGAATACGAAAGCTGACAAGAATATTATACGCTTTATTCTGTTCGGTTATCGCGTGAAACATTAAAAAAAAAAAAAAAAACTGTTTGTACATTCGACGTTCGCAATTTCAAGATCCGCGCGTGCAAATCGATCGATGATCGTCGAATTTGCTGAAAAAAAAAAGTTGTCAGCCGAATTTCAATTATTCGCGAGAGGAAAATCCATCGATACATGGCCTGTCGAATTTCGGTCTTTTCACTCGATGATCATTTTTCGAAAAGCGAAGCGCGAAATGTATGCGCATTCTGATGTTTTTCGGATCGGACTTGGATGCATGCATACCACGAGCAAACAGAATCAACAATGCGATGTAAACGAGTTTCCACGACGAACAATTTCACCGCCGCGAATCGACGTTATCCCATGAAACGTTGATTACGTTAACTGTGTGTAACTTAAAGTTACATATTCGGATTATTATATTTTTTAGATTTATACGCTGATGACGACTTATGGTTGCTTCCTGCACGCGCATCTATCAGCGCCTGGCTTTCGCAGACGATTAATCAAAGGATTTAGTCACGGTAATTAAGAAAACATAATTTCTCCGTTGAATTGATTTTGGCGTCGTTCGCTTACTGCGCGTCGTTTATTACCACGTGTCATTTTTATTAGCTATTATTCGACCGAACCAATTTCAATTAAATCCTTCGCGCGAGCCTTCGTCTAGTCAACGTACGCGTTATAAATTTTTAGGCTGCTTCCCTTTCGCGTTTCGGATACCAAACCGGTCTCCGCTCGAAACAATAAGGCTCGATACCGAGAAGAATCGAACGATCCTCCGTTCATTCTCCTTTTTTCTTTTTTTCTATCTTTCTACCTTTCATTCTGTTTACGCCAATTTATCGATGATATATCGTCGGACCCAATCATCCAATTAAGTGCCCACGCCTCTGCTTGCGACTTTACTGAAAAAGTAAGTTGTTGATTGGCCGCCTACGCGAAACGACTGACCGTAGCGTAGTGTGGCTGCATTATCGATAATACAACGACATATTATCGACGAGCAGGTTTCCTTGATTTCCGATGAATTATCGCCAACCACGCTCGCCGATTTTGGTCCTCGTTCAAAAGCAAATCGTAATTGCGTTCTAGTAGGTACTTGGTTCGCCGAATTTGGTCGTGAAATTGCTAAAACAATTCGCAGCCGTAGAACGAACCAAAGAAGAAAAATAGCAAGAGAGAAAGTGGAAGGTCGGACGAATCGAACGGATAGAGGATATTTTCGGCGCGACTGATTTTCATCGAGTCGTTTTGCAAATTATTCTCGACCGTGTACGGTTGGCAGTGCCGAGCGCCGTGTAACTTTCGGCCAAACATCCGACGAAACGCGAAGAAGTAACGTAAACGATAGCAACGTTGATTCGGTTTTGGTGAAAATCGAATGCATCGAGCGACCATAGGAAAATGAAACTGCGCGAAAGCGAAATACATCGTGCAAGGACTAGGCTGCAGCTGGCTAACGACGCAATCGTGTTTCTGTCTTGCTGTAACTGTAAACGATCGTTGCTCGGGCAACGAGCAATCGACGCCGGCTTTGCGACAATTTCCACCTGATGCCGATATATATTCGTTTTTAGTTGGATTATGCTGACCGCGTTACGGCCGTTTGCCCTGGTAATCTGGCGCGCCCTTTGCCAATACCGACTGGGAATTTGCGAGCGCCCCGATCGATAATAATTGATTCGAGATTACCAAATCGGTCGTGCCGCCCCAGTTCGTGATTGGGGAACAGATGCGCGCCACGTTCGATCGAATCCAGCAGAAAAAAATCGTGTTAAGTGCTCGTCGCGTGGAAATTACGGGGTGAGCGACCATCCCTTCGGTTCGCGCTTCGCCGCGAACCAATTGATCGACTAAGTTAGTTTTATATCCAGATTGTTTCCAGATTGTTCCGAAAGTTACAAAATGTCGCCACGGTCGCTACAAACGCAAATTCCATTTGAAACCGAAGCAAAAGATGTTTGAGTTGAAATGGAAAAAAAAAAGAAAAATTAAAGAATGTCATCGGACGACAAAAAACGATATTTTCAATATTAACGTCGAACCAGGATCGACTACCACGATAGATATTGTTCTGGACGTTAAGCGATTCGATGGCGAACGAACAGAGCCTGTTACAGATTTCGGGCAACGTTGGCTGTTTTCGCTGTTCCGAATCGTTGCGAGATGCAGTCATTAAATCGAAACGCGGCCGCATAATACGGCAGCAATTTAGTTTCGCGGCGAAGTTTATTGCACATCTTGCGTCGTGCACCGTGAAACGCACCGGTAACAGATGGCCGTTGTGGATACCGACTGTTACCATAAATCATTATTAGCCTGGATGCAATAAGAATAGTCCCCGTGCATAATGAATTCCATTAGACCGGCTGTGACTCGACGATTTCGTAAATCGAACATTTCCCAATTAATGCCCGTGGCACGTTCGCGTTCTTTTCTTTCGTAGAATTTCGTATTAATTAATTGTAACAAAAGTACAATATCGCGTGGTACGTGTATCACGTTCGACTATAGTCGTGGAAGAAAACTAATAGTATCGTGATTGATTGCGGTATAATAACATCCAGCTTGGTTATCGTTGATAATTTATCGATTCTTTTTGCTAGTAATATAGTACAATGACGCCTTTTAATTTTCCCACGAATTATGTAATATCAAATATGGCACGCGGCATAAAACGGCATAAGTAATCCGATTTTCGCAATTCTCCTCTCTTTAAGTACATTCGTTATCTTAAGTATCACTCGTCGCTTCAAAGGACTTTGCGAGACTTAGGACTCTTGATTCTTAAGCGAAGAGTCTCTGCGACAATGCGGTCGAGTACTTTCATCCACGCACGTTTATTCCATTTCATTAGCGCCAGATTTAACGATCGATCGGCTCGATCTCCAGCAGCAATGGCTCGATGAATCGCGATCTTGTTCACGGCAATTACCGCGCCGATAATTAGTGCAAATCGATGCATCTCGCCGCTTTGTCGCAGTCAGTCGCCGGAATATCCTGCCAGAAGCCGAGGCGCTCTTGATTTCAATTCAAATGAAGCTTCTGAACGTGCGATTCGCACGTTTCTCCTCTTCCTCCTCTCTCTCTCTCTCTCTCTCTCTCTCTCTCTCTCTCTTTCTCACATCTTTTGCCAAACACTCTCTCGCTCTGTACATGCTCCGTCTCGTGTACACGTTTGTTTGCATCTTTGTGTACCAGCTTGGCACAATTGTCGCCAGAGAGATCGATGAAGCCGTATTAATTGGCGCTTTCGGTTTCCACCTTATTGTTGCTCGGCTTGAATGAAATTTCAATCGACTCAACGATCGTAAGTCCCGGCAGCATCGGACGACGATTTGTTTAAACGAACGTCGGACGATCTTAAGCGTCGCTAGAAACGTCGATTCGAGTGGAAAACTAAGAAACGATAGGTCTTTGAGTAAGCGGATGTTAAAAGGAAATTAAGTAGAACGAAGGTCGAGCAAAGCGAAAGAACGTAGAAACGCTAGTACGTGAACGTTTCGTTTGAAATGGTCGCGAGGTGTCTCGTAATTAAACGTACAGAAAATTTCGCGTATCGATCTAAAGTTGGCCGTTGTATCTTAAACTCGAAGAGCGTGTAACGAACCACTTCTGTTAATTTCTGTCTTTGAACATTCGGCTGATCTTCGCGTTAGTTACAAGCGCGCCGAGTTTCGCTAAAGTTCGTTATAAAGTTTAACAAGAGTTCGAGAGTTTCATAAGTTCAGAATTCGGAAGTTGAGAAAAGTTCGAGTATGGTTATAACGTTTGGTATCGATAGTTGGCAAAGTTCGATTACCGAGAATCAAAATACATCTTGCCCGAGAAAGAAAAAATTTACCGACCCATTCGTTCGAAATATCGCTAACCGCGTATAGAAATGAAAATTTCGAACGTGCGGCAAGGATTTCCAACTTACGCTTGAAATGGTTTCTTGTGCTAGCTAGGCTAAATATTTATCGACGTACTTTTTATACGATAGAAGGTCGTTAAAAAAAAGCGTACGGGAGGTGGATGGAAGCAATGCATCATCGTTTAGTTAATGATGCATGCAAAAATTGATTTAAACGTGTCGGGCGTGTACATACGTATGTATATTCCATGGTAGATGCTAAGTGACATGTCACGCACTCCGCCATAAACAGCCAGAATATTTGATTAATTGAACAACGCTGTTTCACGATAAATTAACTAATTTTGATACGTGTATACGCATCGAAACGTATATACCGTATCGCATTTTCCGTAATTAATAACAACGTAGGTAATAGTCCTACCCACGTATCCAAAGCGTCTTGGAAATAATTAGCCTTGATCCGAGTTAACACCGTCCCCTATTTCTTTAACTTAATTAACTACAACTTTTTACCGCGTCGTTCATCCTTGTTGGTTTGCTACGATACAGAGAACATTGGCTCGATAGTTAAAATTATTGTCCCTCTGTTAATTTAATTATGCTTACGTACGTAATATAGATTGATAGTTCTATAGTACTAAACCTTGTTACAACTTTGCTACATTCCTGCCCATCGCGCGCGCGTTACTTCTTCGTCTGTATTTTATCGACCTTTCCCTCTGTCTCCACCTAGAAACGTCTCTCTTCTCTTCAATTTCGCGTTATTCCTTATTAAATTCGCATCCTCCGAAGAAAAACGTCTCGATCATCCATCAAACTTCATCCATCGACGCTCAACGACTACTTTTTTCGAACGAGCCTAATTTAAAATCGTCGCAAGATCGTGGGCAGAACGACCGACGGCCAGCGATCATAGAGCTCGAGCTCTGTATAAAAGGAGCGTATCGATGCGTAACTGTTTGACAGTGCGTCGAGAACGTGTCTTGCAAGGAGTCGATCTCGCGTAACGGGTTACGTTTGATCGCGAGCCAGCCGATCCCACCTTCGTCGCCCTATAAAAGATGTCTCAGAGAGGACAGGATGGCAGTGCCACGTGTGAAAACGACATGTCCGCGTCGAAAAATAGCTCTCTGTCGCGATTGAATCAGGATGGTCAACGAGACTCCGGTGACTGGCAGGATCAGGACACCGATTCCGAGATCAGCGAGACCGACTTCCTCACCAAGGGTGCCTTTTTGTTGACACCGAGCCACGAGCTCAGCATCGAGAAGGCAGCCACTATATGCGAGAAGATGAACTTTCGGTGAGGTTCACGCAGATTCTTTTTTATCGCCGTGATCGTTAGCTTTCCTTGTAAAGTCGTATACGAAGCTATTACGATAGAACTTTGTTTATCGAAAGTTCTGATGGACGTGTTACGGTTTCCCGAGTTAGGATATTTTAAGTTGCGAAATGATATTGTCTAGCATTCTCGAAGATCAGGGTGTCTTAGATTCGAGCGTTTCTAAAGTTTCCAGAAACGAATTTTTCGAACCGCCTTTCGTAACCTCGAGTCGCGTAGTTTTACATTTCTAAAACTGGAAAATCTTGGATTTAATTCTCTTGCGTGGCGATTTTTTCATTTTCCATCTGTAAAACTACTAGCCACGACTTTTTAGGAATTACTTTAGGAAAAACTTTCGAACTTCAACCGAGAACCAATCTTGAAAAGATAAATTTGAATTTTCAATAATTCGATTGGATCTTATCGAATAAGTCGCTTCGTTGTCTAATAGCATTTCGATGTATCTATTGGGTAATATCGACGAATGAAGTTACGACTTCGTTGCGCGATCAATTTTCGTTTCATGTTTCGTCACATAAATATAAGTGTAGGCTATCGGTAAAACGATATATCGTACTGTTTGAAGCGTCTCTAACGAATCGGCACATGCAGATCGCAACAGATAGGACGAAGAGAGTCTCTCGTTAATTCGAAACGGAGACAAGCCGGTATGACGACGATCCAATTGAAATTCTCGTTGCCTTCGACGTTTCCATTTCGATGGATGACCAATTAATTAATTTATTAAATCTAACCGATCTATTAAATTGTTCGAAGATACAATCGTAGAAAATTTGAATAAACCGGGTAGCCGTGAAAATTGTAACGAAAGATCGGCTAATGAAAATAGCAGAATTACACGAGATGGGCAATTTGAGAAAAAAGGGAGACGAAAGAACAGGCGGAGAGCAGAAGAGGAAAGAGAGATGGGAGATAAAGCGTGGTTGTTCGTTTTGCATTACAGTGGAGCGTTCTCCCTGACGAAAACGGCCACCGGTATACTCTTCAAGTTCAGCAACATCGACGATTTTCAGGCGGTCTACAAAAAGGGCTTCCACAAAGTCACCGGGGCACGCTTCTACAAGAAGGTACTTATCTTTCGGTACACAAAGGACCCTCCTCTTCAGAACGCCTCTAAATACGACGTTTCGTATTCATGAACGCAGGTCGCTATACCCTGCAGACCGGCGAAGACGTTCACCGTCTACGTTTTGGACGTACCCGAAGAATTACCCGAGGAGGATATTAGACACGCTCTCTACAAGTACCGGTCTATAGTCGAAATTACGCGGCTACCTCTCAACACGGGCACTGTTCGTGAGTATTTTCCACGATATCGTCGTCGCTATGCTCGTCATCGCGATACGACGATATCGACGATATGTCGGATCTTTCGAAATTTTTCACGTCACGGGCGACGTACACGTACGTACACGATCGTCAATTTATATCGGATCGATTTGTCGGATCGCGAATACCCTTCGAGTCGATTTCCATATCGATCCTGTCGACTTTCGTATCGGTCCGAACGCGCAAAGAAGCAATCGAGCTCGTACAACGATACGGAAATCACGGGCTTAACGCAATTAATTACGTTAATTCCGGGCGTTTGCCTGGATCGTTCCTGATCGAATTAATTCCCCCCTCCCCCCTTTTCACCGGTCATTTCCCTAACCGCGTGCCCGCTGACCCGGTGTCTGCTTTGCGAATCAGTGAAAGCGATCAACGACAAGTTGAAAAGCGACGCTCACAGCCAGAATGAGCCTGCGACGATTTACACTGGGCCACCCGTTATAAGGGTTACCCTGGCCAGCGTGGAGGAGACCTCGACGCTGCTCAGCCGTGGACTGGATTTTTATGGGGCCACATATTTCCCCACCGAAACTCCCCATCCAGCTGCTCAGCCCCTGGCCAAATACAAAAACAACAGGTGGGAAACGAACGTGTGTGCTTGCATATGCTCGCGATACGCTTTCCCGCGTCATTCCGAATCAATTTCAGTTTATCGGAGTTCCCGGTTTTCACTCCCTCGTTTCCGCTCCCGCCTGATCAACTTTCTTTCTGTGTTGGTCCTTTTAATTACCTCTTTGATTCATTACACCGCCGCATCGTGCGCTCGCCAATCACGCTCTTTCTTCTTTCCGATATCGAATATTTTTGTATAAAGTTCGTACGGTTGCAATTGAGTAATTCGAATTTGCTCGCGCGTCGTTACGACGAAAACGAACAAAATTTACGATATGCGTCGGAACGGGAACAGAAACGAACGAATCGACGATTTTCTTTGATACGTCCGGCAACCTAATTTATTCGTTTCTCTCAAAGAGCAATCGATCGCTGGACCGAGTAACGCTAACGAGTAAAATTAACATTAAAACCCTCTCGCCAATTAAACCAGACTTTATGCGTGGAAATGGCAGACGTTAATCCGTCAAACGTCAATTATCGTGTCCGGTGCGTTTTTCATCGAAGATCACGATACTTTGGAACGGCGTTGTTCACGAGTTTAGTCGTTTATCAGACGCGAGATTATTAGCTCGGCGGAAAGTAGACGACCGTAACGCCTGGTGGAGTACGCGTCGCGCTTATGGAATCAGAAAAGCCACGCTTTAGCTATTCGATTGTATAGCGTAAATTGGAAATGCGGAAAATAAGCGACCGCGTATCGCCGACACTGAAAACGGATATCTAAGTTCGAGTGTAAACTTCCTTCGTTCAGCAATATATCGTTCGCCGCTTTTACGTCCAACTAACAACTACGATCTTCTATGAAGACTCTGTAGCGTGGAAGTATGGTTGGATAAGCGTGATTTCGTGCAGCCGCGTTTCTTCGAAAGGTCCATCGAACGTTCAACATCTTTACCCATCTTGTACGATATTAAATATTTTACCTGTATTTAATCCTCACTTGCGAAGACACGACACGTCCTATCTTTAATCGAAACTCGCAAAGCTTGTCTTACAGCGCTGTGCACGATACACTGTCCAATTAATCGAACCGAATCGTTATTATGCCAATTCGAAGTCTAACGCCACTAGCACGAAAGCGGAGTTCTTGCTGCGCGAAAAGTAATAAGAATCGAATATGAAGCGGTTCGTTTTTCAAAAAGACCCGCCATCGTTTCAGATGGCTCGAGCTGGCAGCCGTCGGTGCTGGACAAAGAGTCAGGGATCTGCTTCCGGTCTTCGACAACGCTGGCTTCAACAAATTACCACCCCCGGCCAGTCGGCTGATAAAACCACAAAAGAACTGACACGTTCCTCGGCTTCTTTCATCCTCTTTTCGAAATTCCACGCGACTCTCGTGTTCACGACCTACGACCTTGAGTTTTATCGCATTTTAGATAGGAATATCGAAGATCGGTTCCAGGGGATCGAGAACGCGTTCAAGAAAATGGAAAGTTCTTTGTTGCACCGTAACATAATCGCGTTTGTGTAACACTTTTGTTAATTTAACTACGACTAACAAAATATTTCTTTAATTCGCGAAACTAGACGTACATATTTGTAACATCGGCTGCTCCTACCTAATGAGTTTTTTTTTAACAATTACTCGTTCTAATATTAAAATTAAGTAACTCTCAGACAACAGAATTGATCGGTGTTTGGTTTCTAAGTGGGCGTCACAGTACAGCGTTACGGTATCGTATTCGACGGTTTGCCTAACTTTCTCTTCCACCACACTGTGAGAAGGTTAACAATTTGCTCGATGGATTGACCCGGTAATCTACCAGGTAGAACGATTCCTATGCAAAATCCTTTTGAAAATACATTTCGAACTGTTTGAAGAAACGAGGTTTTACCGTTTGCGTCTTTCGTTGATGGTGAAAATGTATTTATCAGGTTGATTCGTGCCTGAACCTGAAAAGAACGGCGAATCCCGCGGAGTAGCGAAGAAAAATAAATATCGATAAAAGACATGTCTTAAATAAGATTTTATCGAATTTTTATTCGTATGACTTCTAATAGCTTCAAAGTCTTGAAATTTGTTTTGATATTATGATAAAGATTTAAACTGGTATTACGTTCATTAACCTCAGCCATACGTCTGATCGAAGGCTTTGGAATAAAGAAGACCGTTTCATGTTTATTCTACGAACGCTTTTGTACAAGTTATTGATTTTTATAGAGATCGTTCTATCTGGCTCTTCCTAAAATGTTCCTATTTATATGTATTTCCTTCGTATGTGCAAGAATAATATTTAATTGCAATAACGAATCGCTGTTCCTATTTAAGTTACATATTACGATTCATAAAAATGATTGTACCTTCATCGAAGAGATTTCTGTCAATCTCCAACAAATTGAGAAATTTACGTATGTTGAATTATTTAATACCTTAGGAATCCATTTTTTTTATTAACGTATTAACGAAGATAATTTTACATTGTATGGAATATAGAGATATTCTTACACGAATATTAAAATTTTCAAGTCACGCAAAAAAACACTATTTAATCGCACAAAACCTGAACCGTTTATTATTGCGGAATGCTACGGAATAAGAAAGAGTTTAATAGATTTTCGGTGTTAGGTTTCGGTTTCTCTATTTCGAGGCTCGGAAGAGTAATAATAGGAAATAGCTTTCAGCGAAGGTAATGATCGATAAAAACGGAAAATAGAAAAATTGGATATCCCCCGAGAAGAAAGAATCGCGGGAAAGTGGAGCATTTGCGAAAACAGATAGCATAAACATAAAATACCCCTGAAAGCGAGCAAAGGATAAAAGGAAGCGGTCATAAAGAGAAGAATGAAACATATCCATCGACGTAAATGTGAAAAGATGAAGAAAATTCAAAAGAAAAATGACCCGACGAAAGAGTATCCGTAAAAGTAAAAAAAAAAAAAAAACAATAAAGAAAAAGGAATAATAACCGCCAAGAGAGAGGAGAGGGAGAGAAAGATTGACGATTAAAAGCAAAAACGATCGGAAAACGAAGGAAACACAATGGTGAAAGCTAGCTGTAGGAATAAAAGAAATTATGTAACTGCTATAGAATTAAAGAATAGAAGAGGACAAAATCGACGGTCGTAACGATCGCGAATGAGTATTATAGCAAGCCAACGTATGGGATCCGTTGAAAGAAGAACTTGAAGATAAAGAAGAAAATCCATGGAACGAAGAAAAAGACGGAAAAGAGAAAAACCGACACCAGCGTCAAGAACAAAAGAAAGGAGTGGCTACGGAAGTGTAGAACAGCTGGCACGGAGGGTTGACGAGGCACAATAACGATAAATGTAAAGTTTGCGTACGCATCGTTAGTACCATTGCCAGGCCCGCAATAATCGTTGCTGCCAGAGAATACGACCTAGCTCTCGGGGCTTACTAACTACTAATTGTTACCAACTTAGCGAAACGAAGAATTCTACGGCCGCGTGCGACCGACTCTTCGCGCGTTACTTCGCCAGATTAAAGAAATTTTACGTCCAACGGAGTTCTGCCCTCGAGACGAAAAGCCTCGCGTTTGCCCTTACCTTTCACGATGATAATTGCCACGAACCTCCTGCAACGGCTCGAATTTCGCTATTACCTTCGTTTTCTCGACTGCGTGACCCCTTAAGACTTGAAGCCAGCTAGTCAGAATTTCCTCAACGAGTAGTCGGTGGTCATTTTTTTTTTTTTTTTAGAATAGTTATTTTTTTTTACCTGGTAACGATAGACTTTTGTAATTCAAGATTTTCTCGTACGACAATTTGCTAACTAATATCAATGAATCGACGAGTGACAAGTACTGCGGAAATTACGCATAACTCTATGAACTGTATAACGAATTTGATGAATTTTCATAATCGTAATTTGCAAGGAATAAAAGGTATCGTATTTTACAAATCCGCGAATCGCATTCTCACGGCGATTATAGAGGAAATTTCTTCGGAGTCTTTTATACGAAAATGGTGTTAAATTAGCAAGTTTTAATAGACTCGTGTACGAACGATGCAATAATTACTTGACTACTCGTTAAGTAACGAAGTACTTGAGAATCGCAAGTTCGAACGAGAAAGCGACCCGATTATATAGATTACATAATTTTACGTTAATCTTCTGTTTGCGGCGTTACGCTAAACGCTTCAAAGTATTAAAACTGGCTTCCCCTTGGGGGTTTTCTCTATCCACGTAATTTTACTTTGTATCGGGGCTGCAGTTGAAAAAGTTCAGTGACACTGCGGATACGCACAACGCCAATCAGATTTGCATTTATTCGTACGTTTCTACGAACATAAATTTCATTTACATCGATAGAACGAAAAAGGAAGAACGAACAGAGTCTATGTTCCGTCGTTCGTTTCTTCGTTCGTTTAATCGCCTATCGATCGGAGAATTCGCAAAGCAAAGCGTTACGTCTTAATAAGAGATCGGATACATAATAATTTTGATGATACGAATCCGTGGTCATGGTCGCCTATGGATATGGATAATATTCGATGGAACAATTAGGCGGAAGTTCGAGCGACGAAACTCCAGTTGGCGCAACCTCGCGGAATTATAAGATATACTCGCCATTATCGTTTACCAGGTCCTTTCGCGTTTCTGTCGTATAGTCGAACCGAGAGGGCGGAAATTAAACGTGCACCGTGTCTAGCTTACACAAGGGATTGGACGGTGGCGGATGGCAAAAGGGAGAAGGAAAATCGAATTGCAGAACAGAAGAAATCTTTCAGAAGCAAGATGTACGAGAAACGGAGTGAAAATGAGAGATAGCGATGAAAACAGTAAGGAGAGACAAGTGGTCTTGGGACAAGGAAGAGCAAAGTAAAAAGGAGAAATATAAAGATACGCGATAGGAGAGAATCAAAGGAACGCCATTAGGGGGTGTTTCGAGATTGTTTCGCTTGGCAAATTCTTTTAACTTTATTTGCCGTGAAGATGCGCGATAGGACAAGTGTTTAAAATCAGGGTGTGTATTTTATCGGCAAATTTATCGATAAGAGCAGTTTACATCAAACGTTTCGAACTAAAAATGCTTGTAGAAATGGACGATCGACGTTAATTATCGCGCGCTTTGTATCATCGGATATTAATTTATCTCCGTATTCAATCGTTGATTATCGAAAGTAATTAAATCTTAAATTTACATAAATGTAGCGATCGAGCGAATACAAATTACCGCGTAGATGTTATTACGTGGACATATCATGATTGTACAGCGTCAAAAAACGACAATCGTAGAAAACGTAAATTGAATACAGCCGAACAAATCTGTGCTGCGATAATCCGCTACAATTCGTAATTTTAATCCTATCGTAACAAACATCGTCGTTTCGTTTATCCGTTTGCAAACATTTCTATGCACGCGTCAAAATTCGTTCAACTAGTTCGGCCAATAGATCGATCCGAACCTTTCTCCAAACGATCGACAAAAATTCACTCGAGAGATTAGCATCGCATCGATAAATATTTTCTACTTCCTCTGAAACTAGCACCTGACCGACACATTGTACGTTCAAACAGACCAACGCGATAGGGAGACCTAAACAAACCACCATAGAGGGAATTCTCTGTAAATTGTAAATCCTCTCCGCGAATCTCAGCACGGATCGATGAACGCAAAGATGTCGGGCATCGCGTCGAGCCGATTAAAAATGTATGCACGGTGCTCGTGTTAAGTAGGCGCGGATACTCTCGGGCTGGCAGTCCTTTAGGCTGGCGGATGACGCGAAGACGGTATGGCGAGGGAATGACAAGGGCGAGGTTGAAAGGATGCTTACGGCTAGGAAGGCTCGAATATTGCAAGCGAACTCGTAAGAGCGGAACAGAGAAGGTGAACGCCTGGTAAGCACCTCTGAAGGGCCATCCTCGGCGAGCTTGCGTTCCTAATCGCATCGGAGTCATCCATATTATTACGGGTTCGTGCATGCAACCGATCGAGAGGAGAGTAGGCTAGAAGGCCAGATAATTTCCCGTCGAATCGAACGATGTCGAAGAGATCGAACCTAGCGCCGATGTTCCTTTAATCTTTTTACTTTCTTCGTGTTTTTTCTTTCTCTCTTTCTTCGATGGTTCTTTGTGTTGCCTTTTTTAAAAGTCTGGCTTTTTTCGTCTTTGTTCCTTTGGCGATGGGCCGAGGAAAGTGCTTTTAGAGATGAACAGGACAGGGAGGAGAAGTGCGAACTAGCGATTCTAGAAGTGGCGTTAAATAAAATTATGGAGGGAAAAGTTCAGACGGCGATGAAGAAATGAAAGAATAAAGAAGAACCTGGAGGGCTGATCGTTCGACGAATATGTAAAGCAGAGCAACGTTACTCCTTCTTAGTAGAGTTCGTGTTAAGAAAAACTACCTCTTTTATATTTACCGCGTAAAATGTAATATTAACTGCATACATAATCGCAAACATTAAAATACATACGTATCTTTACCACCGCAATTTTCACACTAATTAACATCGAGTCTCGTAAAAATGTCGAAACTTCTCAGCTATTCGAGACTCGAGAGCTACTTGGGAATGCGGCTCGTTTATCATGAAATTTCCGAAATGCCTGACATTCGAAACTATTCTAAGCCAACACCTAGACCTCGAAATATTCTAAACTATACGACCAGGCACGAAAGATGTCCTTGCCTTTTATTCTTTCAATAGCATAATCTATGAGACACTTTCCCGTTCTTATTGCCCTCGATTTTCGCTGTCCTCCTCTCGAACTCAATCCCCCGCTCTTCCTCTGTACGTTCTTCCTCGTTCCCTGTCCTTTGGAAATTATCAGCCGGAATTTCCATAGTATCGCTGATTACCGCCGATCTTTCGCAGCAACGGGCAGGTTCGAACGAAGATAATCGGAGTTCACGTTGATGGAAACGGTAGGCAATAGCGTTTGTAGGTGACGATCGCATGATTTCTTTGAAGGGACTGTGAAACGGACTTGGCTCCCGAGGTTCGGCGGTAGTAACGGCGAATAAAAAAAAACAAAAAAAAAAAAAAGGAAACGGTGGAAAATTGCTAAGATAAAACTAATTAACCTGTTGGGTAAAACTTGAAATCCTTGGGCATCGAATTAGAACCGATTCAAAATTTTCTACGTTTTTTAGTAATTTGTATTTTTGTCAGCCACCAGATGTTTGACAATTAATAGATCGAATACATTATACGAACGTTGAGATCGTGCGGAACTTATCACACTTTCCTATTTGCTCGGTGCTGTTCGTTTTATAAAACGAAGGAGATGCAAATTACACAATCGTCGTGTAACCACCGCAGATGCAAATTACGACCCGATAATACGAGTCGCGGCTGAGAATCCGTTAACGAGTTCCTTTGACGAATTAAGAAAGGCGTTCGAAATGAAAATTCAAGAAGCTGGCAAGACCAAATAGAAACCAGATACCGGGTAAAGGAAAATAGCAAATAGATTCTCCGCGAGGATTTCTACGGAACGAGGCTCGTCGTCGTTAAAACCAGTACTCACGACGAAAGTCCAAGTTGAGGGTAGTTCGTACCGAGTTTAATTAGCAACTCCACACGGAGCATCCTGCCGGGCAATCTATCTACAGTGTCCAATACCCCAGTGCTCTCCGTGCCATCGTTGCTCGACTAATTAAACAAATATGGAACGCTCGAAGGAAACGCGTGCTCTTTCGGAAACCGTGCCACTAGTTTCGCCTTAGAGAAAGTTTCCCCGGATGCCACTGTTTTGCAAATTCCGTTTCCCGTGCAACGATAAATCCGATTAATTTCTCTATTTCTTTTAACCTTTTGTAACTCTATGGTTTCGAAGTTACGTACGTATCCACGCGTTTATCTTCCTTTCAAATTTCGCTACGTCGCGCGAAAAATTCTTATCTTCGATGGAACTGCAAATCGCTCTCCTATTTGTTTGTCGATGTTGAATCGCAAGTTGTCTATCGGCCAAGAGGAAAGCTCGTTCGAGACAAAATCCTCTCCCACTTTTCGCCCTTGACTATTCTCGAGACACAATCGCTCGGACCTTCGGCTTCTTTCCTTTCGAGGAATCTTCAGCTCTAAAGCGCGACACTTGGCTGCGTGACTTGGATGTTTAGCCAAGGAAAGTTCGGGGACGATTCTTCCTATTCCTTGTCACGCGAACTCGAGAATTCGCGGAACAATGCGATTTCAACGTGCGCTTCGTTTCGTTCTAGGACAATTTGGGAAACTTCGGGGGCGTGGGAGAGGGGATACAAGCGTTTTTCCGTCTTTCCTTCTTCGTTTTGTTTCTTGAGGCTGAATGGAGGTAGAAATCTCTTTGGGAAGCCAAGTTGGCGTTGATCGCAGCGAAAGTTAGGTTTATGAATTGCTAGCAGGCAGTTGGCAATAATATTCTTAATACCGGTTGTCTCGAATAAGCGAAAAGTAAGTTTCAGCGACTTTTCAAGTTCGGCCGTACAGATACATTCGGATATACCTATCTATTATCTACTATCCTCGTCTCTCGTTGTTAAGAAACCTCGTTCCTGATCCTTTATTCCAATTACTTTAGACTGCGCGAGATCTTGCAACGCGCAAGCGGGTAGAAACGAAGGTGGAACGACGAGCCAGCGCAACAGGAAAGTCTATGGCTGAAAAAGGCGCGAGGTCCGCTTCGAATGAATATTAAAATACGTATAAAGTTGCTGACAAATTAATCGCATTAAAGTCAGGATATTTTCGCCAGCGTTCTTAGAACCCTTTTACCCTTTTCCCTTGATCCCTTCCTCCACGTCCTTTTACGTTTTCTCACCTTTCCCTTCGGTTCGTGACCGCCCTATTTTTTTCGTCGAACCAGCCAGCAGGCTGCCTGTACTCCGGTGCTCCTGAATATTCATTAATCTTGCTTTCCTCTTTCTCCGTTGGAAATGCACGTCTCGACGAGAAAAGGTAAAGAAAAAAAAAAAAAAAGGAATTAAATCTAGTCTGGCCCTCGAAGCACAGAAGAAGAAAATCAGCCTCCATCGCACCTTTCGACGTCGCTGTCCTCCTCTTTCGCGTTTTTCTATCTCGTTTCTAAAGTTCCATGGTTTTCTACCGGATCGTCGTAACGAAATTCACCGCGCGTTCTCCGCGCTGATATCGCCTCGCGAGTACGAATGCCGGATTTATCCTGGATACGTGTACTCCGCTCGTTTCTCTCTTTTGCTATTTCCGTCATTTTTCTCTTTCTCTTTCTCTTTCTCTTTCTCTTTCTTCTCGTCACTTTTTCGTAGCCGAGCTTCTTCTTTTAGTCGGGCCAGTTACGACGATATTCAGCCACTCGGGTCGCAACGGCGATCGTGGCTCGAATCGCATTTGCATTTCTGTCGTGGCGGCACGACCTCTGATTTCGAGGGTTAATTGCCTATTAGCGACGTGATTTCATCGTGCAAATTTTAAGGATGAAGCGTGGGAATTTTAAAAGCGCTCGAACGTGTAGGTTCTTTCTCGCAGTCTCGGACGGTTTGCTCTGTGCCAGGCACCAGGTAATTGCCATGTTGATCAAGGACTTGGAGTTCTGCTTTCTCGCGTGGTTCTTCGCCACTCCGACGCTTGTAAACGTTTTTGAAAACAACTACTTGTAGGAAACGGCAACCGTCTCGCAACTAGATTTACCAAAATAGAAAAGAAGAACAAATAACGGATCGCAGTTATTCGCGTAATTACTCAGCGGAATGGCGCGAGATTCGAAAAGCGGTACGCGGCAGATAAATCGCCAACGGGACTATATCGTTCAACGGTGAAACCGGCAGTTTCAGCGGAAAATCGTTGAACGCGTTAGTTCGACGCGGGGCATCTACCGTCTCGGTTCCACCCTCGACTTGGAGACGTGGCAAGAAAATTTTCGCCAACGCGACCAACTCGACCCGCCGTAAGACCCGCGCGATTTTCCCGAAGAAGCGAAGAAGCCGGAATTTTTCACGGTACATCGACGCTGGACGGCGTCGTGACGCTTTCCGAGAGAGAAAAGAAAGACGAGAAGAAAGGAGAAACTGGGCGGAGGAACCGGAATGTTTGCGGCTCAGCCGCCAGAACAATCTCTCGCATTTTTCAGCAAACTTCTCCCCGATCCTTGCTCTTCTTCTCCGTCTCTTTCTCCGCTCTTTTTCTTCTTCGAGCTCGGGCAATCCCAGCCATCGTCCCTTTGATTCCGCCTGTTGCGGCTCTCCGGCTTTCTGCCATTTTCGACAGGATTTCCTTTATTTATTTTCTTTCTTTTTAACAGTTTGGTCCGTTTCGTCGAAGACGTTGCTGGAACGCGTAACGACGACGCTCCTGTCGAATCGTTGAATCGTTTATCGTAATTAGGAGCCGCGAGAAAATTACATTAGCCAAGAACGACGAACAATTTGTCGGACTAAATTGACTAAACGTTTCGACTAAATTGAAAACCATTAACAGAGATCCATGTACGATACAAGCAAAGCGATCGTACTTATTGAAAGCCCGGTATTTCGTTTGCGAACGCGCGTGCAAGTAAAGATGGAATAGCTTCTGGAAAAAAGCGGAACGGCAAAGGAAAAAGATAAAATTGGGCGGTATCTCGATAACGAGAATCGTAATTTTCAGGGCTGTCTGAACGGAACACTTAAAACACGCGGCCGGTATATGCCAGTTATTACATTTACGCGATAGATCATGTTAATTGCCCGGTAGAGCGAGGCACGTTCCCCGTAACTTATACTAGCTGCGAGTTTGCACCGGATACGCGGCACTAATCTGCGGAAATTACGCGGAATTTATATTTCCGCGCGAAAACGAGGAAAAAGGAGGACCGTGAAAACTGGCGGTGAGCGGGAGCGAAGAAGAACGCGGCGAAAGAAAGACGAAGGAGAAGGAACGCTTTCGCGTGTTCGTGCTTTATGAAAGTGCCACGACCCGGTTACGCGGAAATTTTTATATTCGACGACCTTCTTTATTCGAATGGTGTCGCCTACCTGTTCTTCCGCGTCGTTAGAGATTCATGCAACGAAAAGCTGTTTCCTGGTAATCTTATACCGAAGCGTAATTTTCGCATTGTTTCGACGGAAGGAGACTTAATTAAAAACGTTTCGGTTTAACGTCGACTTTAAGCAAAAGCCACTGGGTGACACGATTGTGACAAAGGGATTATGGCTAAGCTTTGCGGCGATGCATCGCGCTTCCTAACGCGCCAACCTTCGTCTTTTAACTGGATGAACATTTTTTAAGAAATTGCATATTTCTTCTCTTTCTTCCTCGAAAGTGTACAGAGGGTCGGAAAAGGGTTCACGAACTTTAAATTCACGTTTCCTTCGGTATAATCACGATAGTTATTCTCAGAAATATTTATTACACTTTACGGTATCGCTATCCCTTTTATTTGTCGTTGCCTTATTTCGTTCTTTTCTCGGAATTGAGAAACATCGAATTAACGCTCGATCGCGTCCATAGTAACGAGATCGTATTCGAACGTCGAGGTGTCCGAAGGTTGGCAAAGCAGTTTGCGGTTCTTCATCGAGTATCTTACTAATTTGCGAAATTACACGAAGATTGCACGTCCGCAAACGTATACACGACACGCCCCCGTACTCGCTATTCCGAAGAAATATTGTCCCACTTTCCTTGAAATTACAGCACTAATCTTGCCATGTGATTATTATGCACACGCGAATGCGTATCGTGCTATTATATTGCTAAAAATGTTTTCGTAAAGCGTAACGAAAATTATCTGCGAGATGACTGCGCGAAAATTATCAAACACGCTACATCTACTTATTTGAATTACGAGGATCAAATACGTTTGAGCGAGCCCTTGCAACGCGTATGCCAATGATTACTGATCTCCAATTTTTACAATTACCAACTCTGATTGGCAATTTGGAGGATTTTTAATTTTGTACGTTATCGGATACTAGGCAGATTCTAATCCTGTTCGTTTCGTCGAATAATCTCGCTATGCTACGATTTCGTATGAATTTTCGAGCATTAGGTTTACATCCGCGTCTCATTAATTTGGTTAATAATTTTAATACGACGCAACAAGAGATTTTAATCTATAAAATTTTCGAAAAACGTCAAATCTCTCGCGCTCGGAATTTATCAACGTCGAACCGCGATTATTAAACAAATTAATAGAAACGTCGTGAAACGTAGGAAAACATAGTGAAACCTGCGAACGTAATCCCCGAAAATTCTGCGAGATTTATTTCTCTTTGATGGTACGCGTACCCCTAAGCTCGCGTAGAATGAAAATATCCTGTTTTTTCGCGAAATTACGAGGCGGACTTTATACCAGGAGACCGCGCAGAATCTCATTACATTAGGCGAATAAAAGCGCGGGCTGCGCCTCTCTCCTCATTTAAACAATTTACTTTAATTTCGACGAAAATTACGACACGGAAAGCAGGCCGAATCGGCCATCGCGTTAATAATTGCTAACGCGATAGTGTCTAATTATTACAGTACCGTTACCATTAACGCATCGGTATTATGATACACAGTGAACAATTTCGAAGGGAACGATAAAAAAAAAAGAAAGAAAAAAATTATCCTTAATCCTCGATGGAAGAAAAGCGAATCTCGGTTTAACGTTTTTAGGATTGCGCGCTACGTAAAAATTTCCGTCGATAAAACGTTTTCGAGCTTATACCATTTTCGCCTCTATCGATCAATTGTTTCCGCGTTGCTTCTCCCGTCGTAGAAGGCATACATACGTTTCGCGATTAGATACGTCCGTTTGGTAGGGTAGAAACCAGTCTCGGAATTTTATCATCGAATCAACGCAAATCCATTGTTAATTATGAACGAGCCCCGAGGAAAGTAACGTGTCACGCGACGACAGGGATGATAACGATTATTCTGCGTGGCAGCATCACGTGTAACACGCACGTGCACGCCTGTATATCGACGAACACGAACAATTGATAACCTCGCTACTATTTTACGGTGTTCCGTAATTACGCGAGTGTAACGTTGTAGAAAATAATCGATTGAATGATTAATTAATTCATTTAATACGGTTCATAGTAAATAACAGAAAGGAAAGTTAAATTCCTTAGGGTTGAATGTTGATACTGCTCTTATTTGTAAGTTATACTTCTACGAAGAAGAAACGATCATCCTTGGCAACACTCTCGTAAAAGCTCGATGAAAAAGGAAGGATACGCGAGATGAAGGTGTCGATGGAACGATATTAAAAATAAATGCAGAGAGGGTAAACTCTATATATAAAGAAGATATCCGTAAATACAAAGACCAAGTTGAGCTATCCAAGCTACGCGAACCGAAGCAAGCAAGTAGCAACCTGATTTTTATTAATACCATTTTCGAATTTCGTTACGTCCATTCGAACGCGTATTTCGCTTTTATCGTCATAAAATCCGTAAGATTTGGCGTAAGAAAATGAAAAACTTCATACGCGAAAGTGATAATTAACGTTGTACGCTGGCGCAGAAATGAAATTACAACAGGTATCGAGATATTTCAGGAACAGGATTACGGTACGTGTAAGAATAAATTTGTACAAAGGATTCTGATTTCCAATTTGAAAGCGAATCTGTAGGAAACACCGCCAGCGTGGCGGAATACGACGGCCATCGTACGATTAATTAATTATTAATAAAATTTCGACCGATATCGAGAGCGCGTACGCGCGCGCAATTCGCAACGACGATTAATTATGCCTCGTAGCGTTACACTCTCGTGCACCTGTACCTACATGGCCGGCCCTTAGCCCACGATACACCTACGTGCGTTATTCCGCTATGATGCGTGCAAACACGCGTGGTCCGTCTCCCTATCCGAAAACTAAATTTGACGATAGCCGTGTGAAATGATCCGTGATTTTATAAAATCGAAAATCTCGAAAACTGAAATTGCACCGCCACGTTTCTTCGATTGCTTTCGTCCAACTATATGGGCGCGCATGGAGCGTGGATTACGAGTCGTAAACAAATTCTGTGCGAGGAAAATTAGAGTAAAAGGATCGAAACTTGTTTAAAGTTGTGACAGTGGAGGATGCGCGACAAAAAGTTGTCGAAAGCAAGACGAACGTCTTTAGCGCGTTCTTATTTGAAATTAGTCGACGATCGACGCTCCTATAGGAATATTTATTGTCATTGCTTCGCACGGTTTCCAAAGTAAACGAAATTCTGTATCACGTGATACGTGCACGTGTGCGCGCGCGTAAACACATACGCAAACCATTAATTATCTCTGCTGGCTGTTATGCAGCTGCAGATAGATCGATCAACCCTTAACTTGCAATGCATCAATACGCATCATTGCCATGCACATAAATACGGTGCACTCGTTGGTAAGTAAATTTGACAAATTGTTCTACGTATCTTCGAGCGTCCTCGATTACAGCTATTAATTATGTACTGTATAATGCGTGTGCTCGGGCAATTTACAATTAGCTGTAATACCAAGCTATTCGTACTCCAAATAAATAGAATAAATACTCGAAAATGTCGAGGCTCGATTTACCGTACATGATTATTAATTCACAATTAACAACAAACTTGCCGATACTCTCGCGAGCCTCCGGTCGTCGTTCGACGATCGTGTTTGTAATTATCGTTTCCACTCTAAGCTTTCAGTCACAACCGAACGCGTGTAACAACGTGAACGCGTCACGTTCGTGCACACTCTGTGCGATTAATTATCGCTCGATCGTCTTACGATCCCGTACATTTGCATGCAAACCGATCAGCCAGCGGTCTATATTCGATTCCTGGCAATATACGCGTACTCGCGTTAACATCCGTTCGTACGCGAAAATCTACATCAGGATACACGGTGCGTCTGTGTATAAGCATTTCGGGTAGAGAACGCGCTCGTACGAGTTTCAGAATGATCAATTGATGATCGTTTTGAACGATTGGTAAACGAGTCGATCGGACGAAACTATAAGGTACTGTTGTAGAATAGAGGAATTTCTATTTTGAATAAAATGCCGACATTAGCGACCCTCGATGCGTAAAGGAAATTTTCCTGTACTAGAGTGTAAGTACGCACGTGCATGTCTCAGCCGAAGGATACACTTGGGAAAGTTTCAGAAATAATTACTGCTCGACATTGTCGAAACGAGCATGCAACTTGTGTACTCGTGTGTAATTTATGATTGACACGCGTTAAGCAAAGACACGCTTTGTCGCGAATTTGAGCGAACTGTTAATTAGAGACGCGGCTCGTAAATAAATAGGAAACGACAGGATTCTGAAGTTTCCGCGATATAGAGTTTAATCTTCGTAATTAATTATCAGGCTGTCGGACAGAGAAATTCCATAGGCTGCAAGTACTTTCTAACGAAACGAGCTCGTATCTTTTTAATGAGACGTATATGCGTGTTACACGCATGGCAGATATAACTTGCTAGCGTAATATCAACGTAGCGATGTAAAGATAGAGAGTATGCGAGCGAGCTGACACAAAGAACAAAGATCTTGGAAAGCGAAAACAGCAAGTTTCGTTAATATATTTTATCCGGAACAAATTCGTAACAGCGTGAAAATATCGTATTGAATCTAATAATTAACATACCTATATACGATGCAAAATTTCTACGTCGCGTAATTTATGCGGTAGACGACTATACGAAAGAAAATAGCAGTAAAACGTTTATTCGCCATATTTAACGAACGAACGTGCAAATCCGCGATTCGTTCCAATTGGTAATTAATATGAGTCTGATTACGGATCGCAAAATTCGCAATTTCGTATAACCGTAATTCAAACGAGAAATTGAAATCTCTTACGGTAACAATGTGGATAATGAAATAAGTACGTAACGAGGTTTATGGAAACGATATCTTCTCGTTACATTTTCCTTCGTAGAGATGGATAAATAATGCACGAGCGTTATCGACAATAATACGGTATTTCGATCGGGCAGAAACAGTGTATCAACTTGTATTTCGATTTAACGAAATATCGGCGTTTTAGACAAGCTCCGGATATCGTTTGAGGTTAAAGTGGAAGGAGTCTATAACGGAGGTAAAAATATTAATTTCGGTAAGAAGAAATGACTTTCGTTCATTTTCAAATATAAGTCTCGTAATACGTCGTACGGGAAATATTTTAACAGAAAAATGTTTACGCTGAAATCTTACGATACTCGTCGAGAGAGATAAAAGGTGAAAAACCAATATAGGTTTTTAAGATCGATAACTTTGGTAGAGAATATTGCTTATACGAGCTTAATCTACCAAGAGTCTGGCAAAGATTCTAGTTTATCGGGTTTCGAGCAAGTCGATATCGACGAAGAAATAACGATTTCTGCTCGCTTTTTGCGACGAAAACGCAAATTTAGCGTTACCGTCGACTACTAAAAAGTTTACATGGCGGTTTGTGTGTGTGTGTAGTGCGACTGTTGTAAGGTCTATATGCGCGTCAACTATAATGCGTACATTAGCTACGATGGCTGAACATTACACGCATTTCGACGTTGCATATTCATGCGACTATGTACACGTACGCGTGTCATGTATGCCTGTATAGTGCATGCGTACATATTTAGTACAAAGGTGAACAAGCATTGCGTCAGCTCTTGTCTAACGATAAGATGTAAGTTCTGCTACATACCGTGTCTAAGTCGCCGTATATTAACACCATAAGTAGGTACAATAGATTAATCAAAGGGCGATTTTCGATATAAATATTCGTGTTGGGACGTTTTGGATTATTTCGCAGAAAGACGTGCCTTTAAAGTAGAATTTATACAGGTGAAATAAACGATATATAATAGAAGCGCAAAACGCGTGCAAATCGTATTTCGATATCGAGTAATGTTCGAATACGTGTTGGAATTTGTTAAAAAAAAAGTGCAATATTTTTAGGACTGATCGTTTAAAATATAATTCCTTGCCGAGGTCTACGATAATACATGAAAACGGTCGAAGTTCATGGATCGCGATAATATTTTACAGAATGGACGTGAATTTGTCCCAACGTTCGAACAGCTTCGATAAATATTTAGAATATCGCGTGCTAGTAGCGGAATTTATATAACATGCATACAACGTTCAATATTTGCACGGAATTTTGCGTAAACACATATCAAATATTGTCGCACGCTTCTCGATCGATTTTTCCGCATATTTCCAAAGCTTATTCGAAATATCGGATACGCGTTTTAGAATCGATTCCATCGTCAAACGTGAGAAACGCATAAATGATCACGCATCTTCGACTTTGAAGACCTTCGATCGTTTAAATTCTTTGAAAAATGTTAACGATAATAATTTCCAATTAACGCTTTCTAATTGACACTTTTTTTGCTACTGACCGATCGCGACTCGACGATCAACGAGTAATTCGTCCGAAACTAATAATAAATAATATCGATTCGACAGAGAATTTCTGTCGGAACGCTAATTGCTAATCGGCTCCTGAACAGACGATAGAAATGAAAAACCTCGCTCGGGTAATCGAATACTCGGTACGCAGCAACGTCCAAAGCAAATATTATACATTGAGATCAATTTGAATACTCGATGTACATTTCGAGCACCGTTTTACGTTTAATTAAGTCGATTCGATACTACCGTATCGCTACAGAATCACCGAGATCTGATCAATGCTCGCATAATATTCTTTTCGAGATTACGTAAACCACGGTAATTGCAACAGAATACTGGCAATATCTTGGTAGAATTTATCGATTAGTCGGTGCGTTCCTTCGTGTCTCGGATATTCCAGTAATTGCAACAGAATATTTCTACGTCAAAATTCGAGGACAGAGGAGGAAAGTAAGTGGAACTACGGAGCCCAATTTACAACGGTTTATTACGGCGATGATTATTTTTAAATCGTCCTGTGAAAAGAGGATGCTAGAAAACGGTCGATTTTCTGTCACCCAGACATCAATGGTATTTACGAGACATCGTTCTATAGATTGCAAGGAATTAGAAAGGCACGATTTCTTATAACGTTCTACGAAATTTTCGACGCGTTTACGTTAAACAATTCGAAACTAAATATTTTACGATAAACATTCTCCCAGCTGTACTCCGTAATGAACTGTCTGTAATTAAACTAATTAGATGCTGTGACTATGCGACTAAATCCGTTGGCTCGCTTTTTGCGGGCCCGTAAGTCGTTAGTAGGGACAAACTGGAACGCTTTGGCTACAGAGCCATGATAAACTAAGTGCACGATGTCGAGATTCCTTGCCGATTATAACTCTTCTCCGTCGGCGTCTTCGTTTCCGGCTTCTCTCAATTTCCCCCCGATTGATCTACTTATCGAGATTTCCCTGCTAACTACGCTTCCGGGCAAAAAAATTAACACGCCTGTTCTACAGTTTCGTTGTTAACGGAACTCGGTAGTCCGCTTCGCGAATTTAAATTACGATAAACGTTGCGTACTGTGAAACGATGAAAGATATTTGACGTAACGACGATGAGCAGTTTAAACGAGAGGAGAAAAGTCAAAGTGGTCAGTGGCAAAGAAGCGAAGGGTCGCGAAAACATACATTAGAGCGGTTAAAGGCGATTTCCTGGCATACTCCAGAGATAGAGGATCGACCAGTGGTCCATGATGGTCAAGGGATCGTAAAAGGAACGAAACCTCTATGATCTGCGTATGAAACGGCAGGGACGGGATCCAGCCCGAGCTTTACGACTTTGCCCATTTTACATTAAAAGCACTCTCGCGATTAATGGACGACTTCTCGTAAACTCCAACTCCGCTTGTGAATTATCGACGCTCGAATTTCTCGATGAACACGCTCCCTTTTCGATCTTCTTTCGGCCAGCCGACTTGCCCGGCCCATAAATTATCGTTACCGATTAAAACTTTATCGCCAGCATAGTAAACGTCGCGCGCAGTTTTCGATAAAGTCATTTCGCTCGCCGATCTTACTTCTAACCGTGACGCCTCCTCTTATTCGAACGTTACTCGGCCCAGAAGTTTGCCAAGAGAAACGAGTCGGATGTTGGATGTTTTCGCTGGATTCCGCTGTCTCTTGTTACGAACGATGCGCGAGAGAAATCTGAACTTTTATTTCATTCGTACAACATAATACGGTGGATACGACAAAACTCCGTTCATCCGAACTTGTTACATAATTGCAGTAGAAGCTCGAGTTCGGATCGATGAATTCAACCAGTTAAAGTTCGGTTGATTTGGCCAAAATTTCGCGAAGATAAACGGAGTTGCACTATATAGTATACGCGAATGCGGTCTTGTAAAATCCAATGGTTCCGAAAAAATAACGATAGATTCGACGGTAACGCCAAATGTCTCTGTATTTATTCCTAAAAGTAAAGGTATTTTCCATCTAGTGGCTGAGGTGGTACTTTCGTAGCGCGTCGTATTTTCAAAATACGCGTACATCCGGAATTATATTACCATTGTCCAAATAAACATCGATTCCTGCAACTTTATCGTTTGCCGCGATAGCACTCGCCTCGCTGGTTACGGGCCGTGCTCCGCGGCGCGACTAAGCTTCGATATAAAAGAGCACGGCCGAAGTTATTGGAAGGATGAAGAAGAAAATCGTGACTTGTGTTTGGACGAAAGACATCGAACGGTATCTCGTGTCCGCTCGAATGTGCAAGCTCGCGCGCTCATGTTATTTAAAAACGCGCCGAGACAAGTATCGATTCGTTTCTGTTTGGTTTACGCGCAATTCGAGTATTTTATTTCAGCCTAACGTTGAAAAGTTTGTCCGTTAGTCCTCCTGGACCTTCCAACGAAAAATGCGACCGATTTAAGCGAAAGTCCACCGTACGACTCTTTTCTCGTAGGGAGAAACAAAATTTTAGTCGTGGATGATCGTAAGCCTCGAAAGATCCTCGAGAGGAACTAGGGTCCCCGCCGATCAGCCTATTTCAGCGACAAGTTCGTAAGGTACCGTCTGCTCGCTTTCAACCGCATGAGCGCATCGTCTGCGACGCATTCCTTCGTACACGACGGTGGAAGCACCGGGCGAAGGAAAATAAAGGGGGTGCCAGAAGAAGGGGCGGGAGTGGGGAACGACGTAGCGGAAGAGAAGGAAGCCAGACTCCGACGGTGCACGCCGTAATTTGAATTCCGAGTGAATTGAGTTCGAGGCTTGCTCGACCCTGTCGAATAACGCCTAGGCGTGTCTGCTTTAATGGAACATTTCCTCCGGCGCGAGGCCCCGGCCACCCGTATAAATAAATAATTAAGACAAGCTGCCGTTGTTCGACATTTTTTCGAGACGATTTGCATTTCATTCGCGCCGGTTTTCAACTCGACAGCCGAGTTTCCGTCACGATGAATTAACTCCTCTTCGATCGCTCGCTAATGCCAACGACTTCCCAACGTTTTCGAATTCAGCCGGAAGAATTCGAATGGGAATACCGAGGCACGACTTTCTCACGAAATATTTTAATTCCCTGGAAATTACAAAATTAAGGGATTTTCATGGAACTCGGGAGAATATATTCGAACGAGGCTTGCGAGCGGCGAAAAGTTGGAATCGAGTTCCGAGCCTCCGAAACCTGTTCGACTTTTATCTCTTCGAGAAAAGCTTCCGACAGCAGCTACCAATACAAATATAGAATATTAAAATAGGTGTAAAAATATAAAATATTAACGTTCGAGTGCTATCTCACGAACGAAATTGCAAGCGAATAGTATTGTATTTAGAATATATAGAATTATATATATATATATATATATATATATATATATATATAATTAATATATTAATATTATATATATATATAATATATTATATATATATTAATATATTATATTAATATATATATATATTAATATTAATATATATTATATATTAATATATATATATATATATATATATATATATATTAATATATATTATATATTAATATATATATATATATATATATATATATATATAGAATATATAGAATATTGTATTTATAATATAGAAGAAAGCTGTGGTTGTTAGTATTTATCAAGTATGGTGTTCTCATCGTCAACGATGCGAAGAAGCGTACGTAGCAAATTAAAGATTCGAGGTGAATCGCGTACGATCGAAACGTACTTTATCTAATAACTTTCGAAATATGATTTCCACAAAAGTAATCGCTTCGATCGCATTCACTGCGACTGGTACAAGCAGCGAAACTGTCTATATGCGACGGAATTGCTCGTCGATACCGCGCTGATCGCGAGGAGCGCACAACCGCCAGTAGAAAGAGACAGACTTTCGTCGGACAAGTGGCCGCCGTCGAGGCGGCTCTCTTCGGACCGTACTGGCACAGACGCGAGACCACTCGAAAGGCACGAGAACGCGACACGGTGTCTCAAATTAAAGCGTGCTTTCGTTTCTGCCAGCGTCTTCTCGTCGCACCGACGTTTCCCCGAGACGTCTGACGACGAAGGTCACGCGGTTCCCAGTTGGCAGGGTTGGCCGCGATTCGGTGGAAATCGATCAGCCAAAGGGAGAGCCAGCCAACTTCTTTCAGGGCGACCGAGATTTGTTTCCTTCGCGCAAGTCCGCTCTCGAAGCGCGAAGAACGACTCGTTCGCAGTGTTGCAGTCTGCGCAGTCAGAATTTGACGAAGAAATTTTGAAAAGCGAAAGGACGATTACACGGTTTCACACGAAATGTACATTCTCAACAACTCCATCGAACGAATCACCCAACGAGACGATCGACGTCGTCCAACGTAAAAACCACCGAGTTTCGTTGTCTCCGGAGGTCTCTGTCGAAGCTAATTTAATTTGCTAACGGTGGAAAATTCCAAGTCGGAGGAGCCCCTGTCCGACGCTAACACCGGTAGTCGCGACCTTTCGCGGAACTTCTCTTCCTCGGCGTTTTTCTAACGCGCGAGGAAGAAAAGCTGCGCTTCTGGAAGGAAGATTCGAGGGCAAAACAGGCTGTCGCGGGTATCCCGATGCCGCGCAACGTCGACCCAAGGGTTCGACCGATTACTCGCAAAAACATGGACGAGACTACTTCACAGACGAGTGGGATGATCGCGTGGCCGAATTAAAGAGGAGCGAGCTCGACCACGGGACACCGCAAGCCGCTGCAACCTCGTTTGCCGCCTTCAAATCTAAGTTGCAGACTTCCAGCCCCCCTGTCGGATGAAAGTTTTAAGCGGCGAACGCCGCCACCTTTGTGCCGTGGCTACAAAGAGTATTAGAACGGACGGCTGAGAATTATAGTTCTGGAAACCGCGCAACCGGGTTACCGCTTCTCCTATACTTTGGTCAAGGAGATCGCGCGGCAAGTGTTTTACGGCGACCATGGCGAAATTTTGTAGCCAAGAGGAAGAAGGCCACTTTGGTATATTTGGCGATGATAAACTTTTGCGTGACAAACTTTTTTTACTTAACTCGTCCAATCAAAATAGCAACACGCGCGTAAATTGCTTCTTACGCGTTTGGTATACGTAGTAAAACGTTTAATAGCGTTTAATAATAATATTGATTATTTATACGCGACGCGAGATGAAGTTAGTTCCATCGGAGTTAGGTGCACAGTGGATGTTATCTTAGCTATCAAATATCCTATGATGGCGCTTGGATAAATTTATTTACGCGCGACTTGACGACGATGTTGACAAATGACCCGGTTTAACAGTGCAATTTAACAGTGTACAAGCTGGTGCCTCGATCAGAGTCCAGGCGTCCGTAACTTCAACGGCTCACGAACATCTTTGATACCTGTATTCGCGTAAACTGTCACACTGTACCGTTTGCGTAGAGCTTATGCAAGCGGAAGCGCGAGAATTCAGGATGGTTTAAAATATCTTACCTTCCACTAGCTCTATTTCTTTTAGAAAGTTTGAAAAGTACGAGCCAGGAAAAACGTATATTGTAATTCCGCTTGTACTATGATTACAAAAGTTACATGTCCCAAGTTTTCCAGCAATATCTTCGAACCTTCGCTCAACTCGATCCTCGCGACCAACTCGACCCACTTGAAAAAGAAGATAAGGAGAACACGTCGAGCTCGAGAGCACGACCTCGAAGGAATCTCTTTCGCGACAGAGAGCCCGTGATTTATTTTCATGCCGATTCGCAAGCTGCAATCAACTATCGTTCGAATCCACGGCCCATCGGTTCTATTCGGTGTGGCTTGAACTCGGAATAAAAAATGTACTATCTGTCTGTATAGCCTTCTGTTTTTCCCGTTCCTTCGCTACCCTGCCGCCTATATTCCGGAATTTCTGGTAATACCAGCTCGCTTTTGCCTGCCCGACCATCCTTCCCACTCCCCCTATCGTATCTCTTTCTGTCCAAACTTATATTTCACTTCCAAGTTTTTTCTTATCTCGCGTGTATTCGCTGCCAGCCACGTATATCCGCCGAGCCAGCTCCGATTCGTCTTTTCTATTTCGTTTCATTTACCAGTCACACTTCATGACCCGATAAAGTTTTCCGGGTGGCTGCGCCTGTGCCACCGCAACTTCGAGTTTCATTAAATCAGGAAACGGCCGCGACAACGCCGCCGAGAAAAATATATTTAGCCACTCTAGCGAAACGGAGAACGGCCAGTGTTTCATGGAACGACGAACAGACTCGTTTCATAGATGAGAACGTGCGCCAGAGATTGATGCAATTGGAAATTGTACTTGTACGCGTGTGATTTGTCACGCGATTCGGGGATCTGTTTTAAACGAAAATGGAAACGTACAACGACAATGGCGGTTTCCACGGTTAAAAGGATCGAGATGGCAACGCTTCGCAACGATACAGCCGTTTTAGAACATCGTCAACGTGCATCGTGACCGGTAGTATCTCGAAAAACGTGTCCCTTTCAAATTTCGCTCTTTCCTATTTTTTTTTCTTTTTTCTTTTTTTTCGTTCGAATAAATTTTCGCCCGCTAATTACACGAACATATCGCGTACACGCTGGTTATCACCAGGAAATATCCAGCGAATCGAGTATACTTGTGAACTCGACGCAGCTGCTGCGAGCTATCAATAACCCGCACCCCCATGGCAATTTCACGCGTATCTGTTTTTAATATCGACGCACGCGAAATGCCGCGGGTATTGCGCGCGAGCATTCCAAGAAAAATAAAAATCAATCAGCAAACAGCTCTAAATCATAACCGAAGCCGAATATTTGAAGCTCGTAGCATTCCATCCGATATTCATCGGTACGTTCCCACTCCCTGTCGGCGTTCCGCGCTTCCAAAGCGGCGACGCTGAAAAATCGATCGGCCACCCTCTGTCAAACGGTCAATCGTTCGACGTTTCGATCGGCCACCCTCTGTCAAATAGTCAATCGTTCGACGTTTCGATCCGCTACTCGCCCACTCTAACGAAATGTCTGTCTTTCGCGCTTCTGCCAACAGCAACGATTATAACAAGAAACTCGATCGGCCCGTGTAATTTATAAGAATCTCGCGCGTCGATATACGCGATCGTGCTAACGATAGGGACTATGGGCTTGTTACTTAACGATTAAAAATGCGGCACAAAATTGAAATAGCGAAAGCCACCGTAATAGAGCGATCGAGAGAACAACGAGCGGGAAAGGAGAGGAGTTTATCAGCATCGAACCAAGATACGAGAATAATCGAGAATCGAGAGGAACGTAGTCGCAACAGCGCAGCGGCGATGGTTGAATGCGAATCGGCCTTCGCTCGATTCCTCGGTCGAGCGATCAGCGATGCCGTTGTTCCTGTAAAAAGCTCGACGAAACGTAGAGGCGAAGGATTTTGGGAAAAAAGCAAAAGAGAATCGCGGTTCACCGAATTCGCACAATTCTAATCGACGTATAGCATCGATAAATTCGTTCGCGTCACCGACCACGCGATTCGTGGCTCAGACACGATAAACCCTCCTCCTCCGCCTCTCTCTCTCTCTCTCTCTCTCTCTATCTATCTATCTATCTATCTATCTATCTGCATGTTGCTTTTAAAACGTTCTGCAGAATGCGTTCACGCGCTTTATTATCTGGACGAGCTTCGCGCTCGCGCAAGACGAGAACTCGTCCACGATTTCCATTTCCTCCTCTTTATTGGCCTGTTAAAAGTTACGTTTGTGCCGGCATTTACGCCTGATTAAGTTTTAACTCGATTCAAATGCGAGAGAGGGAGAGACGAATAAGGGCGATGGGGCAGGGTGACTGCACCCTTCTGCGCGTCACGGCTTTTCATCCCCTGTTACGCGATTTCAAATACGATCGAAGGGATGTTATTTAGCCGCTTTATGCGACGGATTGACTTTTATCGAGTCACCGGGGGCGCGACAAGTAATTTCTGCGAGTGCCACGGTCTTTCCTATTCTCCTTTCTTCGATCCTTCTTTTTTAGCGCGCAGATCTTTTTTTCGAAAAATGGTTTTCTAAATGAAGGGACTCTTCGGGCAAGAAAGTCGATGATTCGAAGTGACCAAACTACGTGGACAAGTACGTAGACTACCAGGTGCCAAGCACGATATTTACGATTAATTATCGACGATGAATTTCCGTGGCAAAACATTGACTTTTATCGGGTGAATCCTACCGCCGGGCAGGTTCGCTTTTTAAAAGGCAGCCAGGTAGAAAAACGTAACGGAGAAACTGGCGACGATGGAGAGAGGTGGCACGAAAGTGACCTAAAAGAGCCAGCAAGCCGTTAAATGTATTTTCCTTCACTTTGGCATCGAATTCGCGTAACGCGATACAACATTGATTCTAGACGAAGAAACGAAGAGAGAGAGAGAGAGAGGGAGAGATTCTTGGCTTCGTCGGGGAATTTCGGATGGAACAGCGATAACCTCTTAATACGATAATCGTATATCTTTTATCCAAGACGACTTTTTCCATGCATCGTGGTAGCAAAATTTTATCGCGAATCGGATTTCGCCTCGGATAATCTGACGTTCGTCCGGCCATAACCGAACAATCTTAGACGAAACTTCTCATTTAAAGCTTTAAGGAGAAAGACGGATCGTGCGTCGTATGAAACTGTAAGACTCGGTCACGCGTAATGAAAACCGACGGAACAAAGAAGCAGGAGAAAAAAAAAAGAGATTAGGAGTCTCGTGGAAACTTCAAAGGGTGGCAAAAACGTTCCAGTTTCCCCTATCCCGTTTCCCATTGACCCGAATTCGGTGCTTTTCTGTCCGCACATCTCTTTTTCTATCGGCCGAGAAAACTTTTCACCAGATGTTCTATCTTTCGTATCGTACCACCACTATCATCGTCGCGTTTTGTTTTTACTTCGCCTCGTATCTTTTCTCTTCTCCCTCTTTCTTTTTTTTTCCTTTCTTTTTCAATCTACCCGTACACTACCAGGTAAAACGCAAACGCAGAGCAACGGGAAACCTTTTCTCTCTCGCGATCTTTACCCAACCCATCGCGTTACAGCTTGATGTTGCATCAGCGTGACATTATTTTTCGCGCTTATCTGACGTTATATTTCATCGTTTACCTCACACGTTGAATGCAACACCGAACCGCCTGATATTCAGGTCACGTGCCGGATTTTCCCCGTGTTTTTCGCCATATTTACACTCGCATCTTTTATTTTGATGCGATCTCTAATGCCAGCGTGTGTACTGCGACGCAGAACAAAACTAAAGGAGAATGCATCGTAATTTATACGCGTATTCCGTATCCATTCTGTTACATATCGCGCTCCTTTCCTCTTTTATATCCGTACGTATTGCAAGTACATTCTCCAAAGATTTAAGATCCTCTTAATAAACGATTTCAGTCACTCGTTTCATTCGGTTGCCCGGTCTCGTCTACGTATCGAGCTCCCATCCCTGGCGAAAATCGGCCAATCCGCGAAACCAAAGCGAAATAAAGCTGACGTTGCGCAACGCCAACGACTCGACCCCGATCAAAATGATTAAAAACGGTTTGATAAAAAAAAAAAAAAAAACATGGTCGAGCGTGTGTTAGCAAGCCGAGTCGAGCGTTAATACATGGCTGGTCATCGTAACGACATTATCGACGTTCAACCGTTGTAATTATCATAATTGGCCCTCGCAATAATGATTTATTGGGCGACGTCCGTTACGCTCGATATAATCTATGGCATCGTATCATGTATAGCAATTTCCGTGCGCAACGTATAAATAAATCGCCGTTATTCCCACGCGAAAAAGCACATTCGAGTGGATGGAGAGAGAGGGAGAAGAGAGAGAAAGAGAGACACGAATGGTTCGATGCGTTTCGTTCGTTTGCCGATTGATGCGTTTCACGCGGTTCCACGAAACGTGGCTAATTCTAACCAGGCAAATGGAAATTGACGTTTGAGTAGCTTCGTCTATTATCTGAATCAATACTATCGGGAATTACGAATCAACTATTATCATCGTTATTTCTCTGGCCGTTTGCGTCCGCCGTTGCGTTTCCTGCTAATTAATCTTCGGATAGCCAAACTTCTTTCCTAATTTGCGATAAATTATGCAATATGTTTCCAGTGTGTTAATGCGGGCTTTTACGGTACGACGAGCGTTATTATAGTCATCGATCTGTTACGTGATACAGTACCAAACACGTGTCGACGTATATACGTGGAGGTAAATTTCCTCAAGAAATCGATTTAATAGACCGACTATCGTAGAATAAATTCATCATGGCGAGCGACGAGCGAACATCGAGACAGGCTGATTAGCAAAGATCGCGTCAGCTTGCTACCGTGTAGCGTGTAACGAGATGTATTCGCCACGTACATTGTCCTGCATCGTGCTTGATTTGCTTTGTACGCCATGCTTGCGATGAAGCTCGTACAAGTGTCCTTAAGACTGCTTCGGCTATGTGGAAATTTCTGTTCTTGAGTTCCGACGAATCTCTGTCGGTAACATCTACAACACGATACGCTTACAAAGAACTACGAGATTTGCACTTTTTTTCGCTTCTAACGAAAAGAAACGCCAACAATTTCGATCGGTCGAATCTTTATAAGAATATATTTCCGATCATCTTGCTCTTTGGCAAATTTCTTTCGGCCGATTTGTCCGCAGCTTTTAATATCCATGATAAACGGCACAGCACTTTCAACTAAAACGTGCTGTCAAACTATGCTTCGTTGCTTTAATTACAGCTCGAAAATTATAATCGACCCGATTGCAGCTAGAAGACCGTTAACTCAACCGATACTCCAAGATTATAAAATATATATATCATAAAATATAAAATATATATCAATTTCGATTGAATTCAATTTCAATTTCCTTTTCTATTAGATCGTTTAGAGTATTATTTCGACAAATGCTTTTTACACGTTGCATGGAATCGTATTTGCCAGAAACAAGAAAGCCGAGTAAACCGCGATAAATTAAAACGTTCGGCGAAACGTTATCGCGGCTCAACTCTCCATTCGTCCGAAATATCAATTTGCTCGATTTCATGGAACGTTATTATAATACCCAGTTTTGGCGAGCATCTTTTGCACGGTAGTCCCGGTCAAGAGCCGATACAGAGTATCGTAAATAAAATTCTACGTGTGTACAAGTTTCCATTTAAATATCTCCTATCTATACGTGCAGTTACGTTTCTGTATTTGCATCTCTGTTCATCATCGTGACTCGTCGACCGAACGACGCCACGGTCCAATAAATTAGCCGTATGCGGTTTAGTCGCGTGTACGTCGCTGTATTTCGTGCGGTTTTCGTTGCGCGGGTGGCCGTTCTTTGCGTACGATTGAAAATACGTTTCGATGTTTCGCTAAATGGAAGCGAGATTTGCTCGTCGTTCGTGTTTCCCGATAAAAGAAAAGCATCGAATATCGCGAATGTATCTTATTCTCCGCCGTCTTAGAGCGATCACAAAATTGACACGAATCGATTTACTTAAGATGGTTTTACGTTCGAAAGGATCCTAGAAGCCATACGCGAAAATATCGTTTGCATATTTTTAAGCGCAGCGGCGTTCGCGACGATCTGACGATCGATAACGATAACAATCGACGGTAAGGCGAAATTGAACGATCAAGTGAAACTCGAATTTCGCGTAAACGGCATTTCACGTGCACCAGGCTAATAGTTAAGAGGAAGCTCTGTAGCCGCATCGTGCGAGGAATTTCATTGCACGATGGAATCACATATATACGCTGGTCTGAACCGTTTCGCGTTTCGGTCCACCTTTCGTCCACCACGTTTTAAGACATATTCAACGCGGTCACATATCCGGTACATCCAGTTCCGTAACTCTATATCGAACCTTCTACGAGCCTTTGCCACCGTAAAAATCCATAACCCTGTGGAAAGGTGGCCTCTCCCAAAAAGCCTTTTATTCCTGCCGCGAGATCGCACCTCGCCATTTGTCGGTGGGTAGAAAACCGCGACAAATTATCCGAAACGCGACTCTGATCCTCTCCGGTCGATCGATGCGTTTCGCCGACGCGGTTCGCTAATTCCGTACGTGCAAATGGAAACTGACGTTCGACCAGCTTCGGGATTATCCTCGTGACGAAATATCGCTGCCGCATCCTCCTCGCGCTCCGTGTAATCGAGCCGATTGCGCGGCTTCCGGTGGAGAATGGTTAGGACAAAGAGAAACAACGAGAAACGGAAAATTGCTTCGAAGAAATAATAAGAGAAAATATGGCGGAGGAAAGGAGACTGGAGAAAATGTTTCGCGGCTGGAATTAAACTGGAACTACGTGGCTGTTCGGGAGCCGGATGATCTCGAGGTATGTTCTCTCGCGCGTTTCCTCGCACGAGGTATGTTTTCTTTATCGTTTTCGACGAATTTCACCTAATGGCTCGTGTTTCGCTCGTTCGATTCTCGATTTCGCGGGCGGTTTTAATTAAAGGTTGTCGATTAAACGCGACATATAATTAGGAACGATCGCTTGAATCCGAATCCATGAACCACGTGGCGGCTAATAGGCCACGGATTTACGACCCGTTTCGAACCGGATCATTTGCTGGAGGGATATCAATGATCGGCGAATATAATTGTATCGATCGTTCGGCGCTTGTTAGTGGGGTTACTGCTGGGGCTGAATCTCGTGCGAAAAGAGGAACCAGATTCTCCATTTGATTTTTGATTTCGCGGCATTTTTCGTCCAATTCCTCGTATTCTGGTAATTTGTGGCTACTTATTAGGTATTAGGTCGTCCCGAAAGTTTCCGTCCTTTCGTAAGGAAATAATAGACGCACAAGCTTTTTTCCTTTTATATTATTTTATCGAATCATTTTCTTCTATTTCTATTATTACCATTATACACGATTCGACAAAAATAATATAAAACAGAGAATCCGGTGCATCCATTATTTTCTTAGAAAACGAAAAAAAACTTTTCGCACAACCTAATATATGCAAATGTAACGGCTGTTACGTTCAACGAACGTTATACGTTTCGCGGATCAAGGAAAATATTCGATCGTACGTTACCACATGGACGTTGAGTTACCACGAGTACGATCGAAAATCCGTGAAAGGGTTTAACGTGAAAAAAAACGCTTGGCTCGAGTTCTCGATACCAACGCGGATATAAGAATTAGAACGTGCATAGGGTAGCCATAATCCTGGTCATCCGCCATCGAATAAACCGGGCCGTAACTTCTATCGTCATTAGGCCGTGGCAAAGTCACAATTTCGGCGCAGAAAACGTGTCTGGCGTCAGCGTGGAGGCGCGCTACGAGACTTTTATGATTGCAAGACGAGCTCGAGTCGATTAACTTAATTAGACAATCGCCTAATGAATTCGAGAATGGTGGCCCATTAAGCGGCTGAGCGACGGCCGACTAACGCGAATCCTTGATCGTTTTCTCGTATACGATGTACTCAGAATGGACTTTGCTATCACGAGCCTCGTAAATGGAGCTTTATCGCTCTTCGTTTGCCACCCTTAGTCGCGAAACCGTCGCTGCACCGGCTAAATCTCTGTCCCGGCCAAGCAGATAATGGGATGCTATATAAGATGGTTTAAACGAGCAACGAAACTTGCTTTTGGGATAGTTGTAATAAATATAAATGTTCAGAGTGTATGTTGGCCCACCAACGAGACTGCGAGAGAACGATACTTTCGAGAGAAGTTGTCGAGAGAATTCGAGGATTATATATTTTTCAAAATAACGGTACATGGTTCGCTACAGAAGGTAGTTTCTTTTTTCAAAAGGAAAATTTTCTTTCGTCACCGATCTGCTCGTTTCAACGCTTATTCCTATCGTTTGTTATCGCTAATATATTAGGTTGTCCCGAAAGTTTCTTTCCCTTTGCAAGGAAATACTAGATGCACGATTTCTCTTTTCGTTTTATATTATTTTATCGAATCATCTACGATCCATTTTGTTCCATTTCCATTATGATGATCATACACGAGTCGACGAAAGTAATATCAAACGTAGAACGTGGTGCGTCCATTATTTCCTTACAAAACGAAAGAAACTTTTCGGACAACCTAATACCTAACGGATTCTCCGTTATAGCATCTATGTACGTTAAGAAAACATTTGTATATTTAAGTTGGTAAGTTGGTATCCTTCTTCAAACGGTCAAATTTAACGCGAAACTTCGTCAGGGAAGGTGTCAAGATCAACAAGCTTCGCTCTTTAATCTCAGTTTTGTTTCGAGTCGCTAACTCGATTAGTTTCCGAGATACGAGGTATCGGCGTGGCAAAACGGTGGCTGAGATTCTAAGATACGGAGTGACCTACTTTTTCTTCCTGAAACTGCGCACAACGCTGTTAGTAATAGGAAAATGACGTTGACTCAGCGCCCTGTCATCGCCTAGCTCTGGCGACTCGTGCGTAAATCGTGCGTAAGGTTGAACGAGCGTGGAGTACTCCAAACATAGTGGAGTGGACGACGACGTCTCAAAAGGCAGAAATCGCATCGACCCGAGACGACGAAGACTTTTAAAGAGGAGCGTTCACCGATACACGCCGTGTTATAATTTTTTCAAGTTTCAATACTTGTATTATACGGGTACGCCTTAAAACGGAAGATCGATAACGGATGGTTTCAAGCAATTTCGTCTGCAATGATATCCAATTCTCAAGAGTTACTTTGAACAATTAGTCGATAATTGATCGACGAGCAATTCAAGATTGCTTCGAACTGCGATTATCGATGCTCGATGCAATTGGTGGAATGAACGTATTTTCTATTCTGGGCTGTTTGTAATTTTGCTCTTTAAACCGGTTAATTTCGGCGATTGGTTTTAGCATTATCGAGTAATGCGCGAGAAAATCGGCCGGAAGTTAGGCACGCAACCGAAAACGGCGCACCGAACATGCCGATCGATAGCAACGCGCCTCTGGCGGATCTTTTCTTCCCGAAACTTTATTCTCGCGGTTGCCTAGGTCGATGGAAGAATTGCTCGTTGAATTAAATTCCTGCGGTGTTGTTCGGCCGCACTGCCTACCGACCTGACTTCGGATAAAATCGAGCAGGCTTCAAATTGGTTAGAGCCTCCCCTACCTCCTAACGGAGTCGGTACGCTGACGTTATTCTCTTCGCGAGAAGCGGAAGAGGGAAAAAGCGAAAGTTTTATACGTGCGACGCGTGGTTCGCGCATCTGCGATAATCTTATCGCGATGGTCGTTAGTGTTGTTGCGAATCGTACTCGATATGCGCTGAATATACCTTGAATCTTTGGAAAGAGCAAGAGAACGTACAGGCAAAATAAAACGACGTAACGTCATTACGTAGAATATTATTGGTACGTTAAAATCGCTTACCATAACTGCTACGTAGTTAGAATGATTCTACAGGTGAGGCTTCTATCGTCGAAGGGAGACAGGAACGTGTCTTGAAAATACCACGCTGGCGTTAATGGATCGATCGTGGCGGAAACGACGAGAACTTCGTAGTCCCACCGCAGCACCTACAAATTGAGAAAAGTTTCGATGTAACAACTGCTGAATATAATATTTGAATATTCCGCATCGGGCACGCCGTTGCGACAGTTATTTAGTAGTATCTTGCGATGGAGTAACTTGTGAGAAAAATCATAAGGCGAGAAGCGACTCGTCGTGAAGGCTGAACCGTCGCGATACATCAACGTGAATGCGCGTCTCTCCGACATTTCAACTTCATTTCGCGAGACAAGACCCCAGCACGTGCCTCGAAGGCTTGGTTCGAGGCGAATAAAGCAAGAGACATTCCTCAAGACCTCCTCCATACGTCGGTCAATGAAATTCCAGGGCGGCGCCTGGCTGGCAAGCCTGAATTTTTCATTAAATTAGCAGCGCAACAGGTCTCGTATGGCGCGTGTCGAAGAGAATTGTTTAAATATTGCAGGAAAGAAGCGGCCGCGATGTCTTTTTTTTCCACCCTTTACCGGTCCCCTTCGACCCTCTTTCCCTGGCGACGAATTAACGCGCAACAGGTGAGTCCCTACACTGTCCGCGCATAACTCAACGAGACGGATATTTCGAATTTTTCCATCCTTTCTCGTCATTTTGTCGCGTGCTGCGTTTGTCGAACGAACCAACACCGTTGGTTCCTCGGCGTTGCGTCGGAGGAAAATGGCGTCAGGTATCGTGAGAACGTACACCGCCGGACGAAAGTTTCGGGTCACTCGATTTAAGCCTGGATTATAGTTCGATGCTACGTGAAACGTCAATTGCTCGACTCCAAGTTGAGAAAGTTATCCCGTTGGGAGCCGTGAATTTCTTTTTCATTTCATTCGATATCCGACGAGAAGCGGAACGCGGCCAAGTATTTTTGTTATAACTTTTCGAAACGTACGAGACGAGAGACCATGAGTGCAGCCGATTTAATCTTTTACGTAGATAGAGATGAATATCGGAGGATTTATGCGAGACCGCGAGATATCGGCATGTTGCATTTGGGAATTAGAAACGTGCACTGTCCTTTCGGACGTCGAGCAAGGAGAGATCGATAATCCGAGAGACGTGCAGGATCGCGGAGGGCCAAAAGAAAATAGGAGAAACGAAACATCGTCGACAAAGGAGACGAGCTTGCTGAATGAAACAGACTCGAAGAGATCGAAACGATAGCCGAGCGAATTTATTTTCGTCGAGTGTCAAAGGAATATCGATGAACCGTGATCGTAAGATAAGATGTCGCGGTACTTGTAATTAAAAAGGAATTAACGTCGAGACACGGGCTAGTATATAAGGGGCCAAAACCACGGAGAGCAGAAAGTCCAACCAACTGCGATAGCTTTGTGAATAATTAAACGTAGATCCGAGAATAGACAAGTAGAAGGCACAGAGACTGAAGAAGATTATAGGAGAGTCTATAAAGAAATTAAAGAAAGAAATAACGAGCGATATTCCGAACACGAGTCAGTCGCTACTAAATCAGAGTGATTGCTGTATAAAAAAAATTGCCAAACAGAAACGTAATTCGGCGATACGTAATTCGAAACGGAGAACGTAAGCAGCGTGTTTCGTGAAAAGCCTTCTCGTTCTCGGGCATTTACGCGCATTACGTCTATTCGGAGAAACGAGTATCTTTCTAGTTTGAAGATTAGTCGGAAAATTACCTGTGTGCAGGAAGCAGCACCGGGAATCGAGAAGTGGAGAGATCTCCGGGCAGCTAGCAACAAGTTGCGAAGGCAACGACGTACCAGCAGGTTTCTTCGTACGCGTAGACGCGTAAAATTTTTCATTCGCCGAGTGCTGTCGTTCTCTCCTCCTCTTTCGTGCTCCGTATTTCTCCTTCACTTTCGCGATTCTCCAAAAACGATCGAGACCGTTTCGTCTGGCAGCGTGGTGCAACAGGTAGACACTTAGTATCCTTCTACGAAGCGGAATTAATTTCCTCGACGCGATCCGCGTTTATCAGAACGAAACGTGTGAAGCTACGGCGCGAGTCATCTATTCTTTACCTCGTGAGAATCTTTCTCGGGCGTTTAGTAACGCAGAGTTTAAAGAAGTCGAAAATTACCGACTTTAAATGCCGCTTTTTTGGAATTTTGATCGCAACGGTCGAGGAATTTTTTCTCTCCCGATTGAAACGTCGAACAAAGTGATACGAGATTTCTTTGGAAACGATCGAAATATAACAATGCAAGACGAAGCAATTTCGCGGTGCATCGTTTCCATCGCTTCCTCTTCTCCTTAATTGAAATACTTTTCCCGTCGTTGCTACACCGAACTGCAAGAAAATTAATTCTAGGAATATCTAAGAACTACTCCCTTACAGTTTCGTTTCCCCTGTAGCGAGATCTTCTTTAAAATTAAAAGAAAGGAAAAGCGAAAGCTTCATAGGTATCGTCCGCGTACCATTTACGGAACGGTGAACGATCTTCCGTCAGACGTGAGGAAATATCGGGCGAAATAATAAGCTCTAAAGGAGGAGTACGCTGATAAATTGCACGGCGCTGGACAAATGCGTTTACAGATGAGAACAACGAGTGACTTTATCGCGCGTACGAGGCCGATAACGATGAAAAAAAGGGGAAAAAGAAGGCGTTGTAATCCCACAGTGGCACGTTTCTGCACAGGATTACCATCCATAGACAGCAATGACAATGTTCAATATGTCGGTAAGGCAATTTCCTATGAAAGCAACGTGCAACAGGTAGAGAACGTCGCCTTACTCGCGAATCGTATCGCGTTGGAGCTTCTCGATCAAAGAGATACACCTGGCTTCTACGGAATTTTATTCGAGACCGACTTACAACGTCTCGCTTTCTAACGACGATTATTTCATTGTCGTGTGCGGCTGATTAGGTCCACGAATTTCTTCCAGAAAAACGATCTTCGAAGGGTTTGTACGATATCCGATGAATGGAACGACGAAAAGAATTGTAATTCGTCCGAACAAAGGATGAGAAGAGAAATTGTAAGGCGTTTGTGAAAAAATTGCGACGTAAGAACGACAAAGTATAAACGTAGCAAAGAATTAGGGATAGCAATACCTATACGATCTCGAGGAATATTTTTCATCGAAGAATTGCGTTATCTTGAACGAAACATCTTGTTTCCTTTGACGAAAATTCGTTCTTGCTGATCGTTCAACGTCGTTTCGTATCGTTCGAGTCGTCTAATGACACGATATTGGCAAACTCGGTTTAAGCGCGACGTAACCCAGTGCAACGTGAACCACAAAATTCGCCATTGAGAAATGACTATCCACGGCGCGGCAAGTGGAACGAGTCAACCAGTGGTCAGACCAGGAATCGCGTTCCAACATTTCGTATCGATTTTTCGCGAGAAGTGGATGACCCGGTTTTTGGCGCACGCTTTGTGCCGCTTTTAACAAATGACCAGGCACACTCGTCTGCCAAGAAGTTTCTATCCAGCCGCGAACGAAAAGCTACTTTGAAAATCATTTAGAAAGAGAAACTCACGATACCATGGACTTTCGATCGGTGGATTACTATTTTCAGATATTAAATCGACTTGATCCTGTTTCGATCGACGTGTTTTTTTTTTTTTTCTCCAATTTATAAACCAGCAAAATTGTCTACTTCGGGAACGAAACTTCTAATCGTCTATCGAATCAGCACGTCGGTTCGCCGTGAAATCACCGTACTATTCGTCGAAAGAAAGGTTCCGAGTTAAAAGACGTTGATCAGGAGCTTTGAAACAACGTCGAGACCCGTTTCGTGGGAATTTCGACGTGCCAACCCTTCGATTTCACACGTAAGGAACCAACGACTACTAATTTCATGATGTAACAGCCTGTACTTAATCAAAAAGATCAGCGGATATAGAAGAAACTAGAGAAAGAGGCCGAGCAATATTCGTCGATAGAAATGGAGACGTAAAGTGGCTTTGAAAATTTTGGACAGATATATTACGTTTCCTTGTTCGAGACGCCGGAGCGGAGATCGCGATGTATCGTTTCAGTTTCACACCGACTCGCAACTGACGCGATCAATTACTCGCGTAGCCGCATACTTGGTCAACTTCAACGGGATTTTAGAAAAGAACCGAAGTAAAAAGAACGTAGAAGAGAAATTGACGGAATGATAAAACTAGGAGGTAAAGAAATGAAAGAAGAGGGATAGGTGAGGAAGAGTAGAGAGAAGAGATTGAAAGGAGAAAAGATGGAGAACGCGTAGCGAATGCAGAGGTGTTAAAGAACGTTCTATGCCTGTCTCTGTCTCCGTAGGTACTGAAGCGCAGTTCGATACGAAGAACGGTTATATTCCAACCCCTTCTCCACCGTTCGAACGCTACGCATCGCAAGATGGCTGGCCATGTTTGCGAAATGGCGCCTGCGCGTGCGATTTCTGCTTGGACGTCCCGTACGTCCCTCCACGCCTCTACGTTCCTTCCTCTTTCTCCTTTCTTTCCACCGTGGAATAGCGATGGGACCGATCCGAGACCTACTTGCCATTTTTCAGCGATTTGTCGTTTGATTGGTCGAGCTTTGTCAGTTTTAAGCGAATTCATAGTGGGAACGACGTACGAGGAATTTTATGGCCGATTAATTCGCTTGTTATTTTCTCCGATTTCTACCTAAATTGAGAGTTTTTTTTTTTTTAGACATATTGAATTATTATACATTTCTAGGAATGGATCGGAGAGAATTCTCAGATGCATTTGCGATCTTGGCAAAAGTATTTAGCGTGAAAAGGATAATCGCCGATTCGAAGAGAGTGTTTCGAGCGAGACGCTGTAACGCGAGAGCTTGGTGAATCGCAAATTCAACGTGGCACAACAGAAATAGTAACCGTGCGTTTGAACGCTCGCTTCGTCCTCGATTTGAAGCTATTCAAACGCGAGGAAAATTCTGCTTCGGGAGTAAAATCGATTAAAAACGGGGACAACTCGGAGAATTAATCACAAAGTTGAAACATTTGATTTGAATAAATGTAAATTAACGTTGTCTTTCCACGTCGATATCCTGTCCGGGAAACAAACACGTGTTTCGGATTCCTGTACGTAGAGAGATACCCGTTAAACGGTTGAAACGCGATAAAAATACGCCGACGTTGTTTCGGAGAAAGTAAGAAAGGAGCAAAATCGAAAAATGGATAAAAAGTCAAGAGGGCTAGAATATAATTAGCGGCTTGCATATTAAAATATCGATTTAACGAAGGCATATCGATGCCATCCGAGTCACGTTTGATCCCATCGCTAACTGAAACATCCCCTGCTATTCGTTGCCGGTTCATGCGACCATCTTCGTTCCTCTCCCCTTTCATTCGATCATCTCGGTCCCCTGTCTTTTCCCCAGACTATTCTCGCCTTTTCTTCCAATTCTTCGAACGGCCGATTTCCAACAACCCCCTCACCGATACCTCCTCAACCACTTCGTCTATGATTATTTCTCACTGTTACAGGCATGCCCTTGTTCGACCACCGAATCTCGCCCAAAATATTCCTCTCTCTCTCTCTCTCTCTCTCCTGTACGGGTTTTAATCCACGTTCCCTCGTCCGATACACGCTGCGATCTTCTACAGCGAGAGAAGACAAAGAAACACCTTTCGAGTCACATTTTTATTATTATTTATTATTTGTATTATTCGTCCATCCATCTAGTGGAAAACGTATCTTTTATATCATTTTCTCGTTAACGCTATTCTTGTATACGATTACTATGGTATAACCAAAATATTGCGTGAGTCATGCCACGACTCGATATATAGGTCTATGTGTAAGAATTACTCGGAATGATTTCACCCGAGCAAGCGTAATGAAGAAGTCGATAGGTGTAAAAGCTGTATGTGTGAAAATATATCGATTCTGATGCAATCAGAACGACACTGCAGTAAAGCGAAATAAGTCGATCAATGATCAGGCAACCTATTCAACTCGGAATCGCATTCAAATAATTCGTATATCAACGTCTATTCTATGTAATATCGTGTTGTAGTATATAATAAGATTTTTCGTCGTCATCAGATTTCTCGAAACGACTCCAACCTGTCTTACGATTCGACGTTTTTTCTTATCTTCGGTGGCAGCGGAAACAATTTAAACGCGGCGAGATACCCCGTTCTATGTTACGAGTTCTTCAAAGTAACTTTTAGTTAATCTCATAAAGGCTTAAATGTGAGAACCTGTATCGAACGCACTTCATTCTGCAATTTCATTTAGCGTATTTATAGAGTAAAGTATAGATATTCCGATTCTCGGTTAATCAAAGTAGCAGTTGCTCCCCGGTGCCGCCAATTGAATTACTTGACCAGGCACGTTTCACTCGCTAAGTACTGAAAGTGACTTCGTAACTTGCGGTTAATACGCTGATACAAATTTAAACGGGACACGAGGCTGATTCTTGAAACCGTCTCTATGAGTATTCGTCGCTATTATAGGACATCCTGGCTGGATCAATAAACGCTCTACGCTAGGCAAATCCGTCTCTGGCCACGAGCATTTTTATCGAGTATTTATCGTACGAAACCAGTCCAAATTCGACCAGAGACACAGTCGGACGTAACTCTGCGCTACCGTCGAACGTTTCAAACTGGACTTAATCCCAACTCGTGCCAAAATAGAAACGCCACTGAAAAGAATTAACGCCGATTATAAAAGTTGATTTTTCTCTTTACAAAATTCTACGAACTTTCGAAATGTTCTCGCAAGCGTTAAACTCTTGGCCACGATCGAGTTCGAGAAACGTTTCTGTACGAGATAGCTATTCCGCGATATCATAAAGTGTCCGAAGCGTGGCAACAAGCGGATGCCAGCAACAGCCCGGGTCTGTTGGCGCGTGTACGCGCGCGTCGTCGTGTGTTTTGCGCGCGTGTCGTGTATTTTGCGTGCTTTTCGCCCGAACACATCGAGCACAAGGGGATTCATTAAGCGCGCGTGGACGCGCGTGTACGTGCTTTGTCAGTCTCTATCGGGATGGATGCTCGTGACGTTATGATTAACGCGACTGAATTTTACGCGCGAGACTTCGCATCGAGCCGGTGATTTCCGGCCGAATCGATTAAGCTTTCCGCGCGTGATTCGTGCCCGATCACCGGAATCGATCGACGCGACGTTTGTCACGCTGTATTTTTCGTTCGTTTTCTTCTCGTTTTTTTTTTATCCCTTCGCCGACAAAAAAAAAAAAATAAATTTACACCGTATCGTATGCGGAATTGTTTGACGCGATTTATTTTTTGACTGACGCGAAGATTAGATGGAAAAAGAATTACTGCGACGGTCAGTCGAAAACAGGCGACGGAAAAAGCGAATGACGATGTTCTACGAACGACGATGTAAATATCGGATCGCACTTTTATCATTTTCGTGCGATAATAAAACTTCGACTGTACGCGTTTTATCCAATGATTCCGCTACTCTCAACAAAAGTTACGTGATTTTAAATATACGACCCGATAGCTGCGCCGCAGTAGATGAAGATCCTTCTCGTAAAACATGCTGCTTATGTTAGATTTCTGTTCCGATTCTCGAAATTATCGCGCTATCCTTGTGATCCGATTAATTTGACGACCTCGCTCGACCATACCCTCCGTATATCCACGTTTTAATATCACACGTCGCTCACCTCCCCGGCAACCTCGTTATACTAAACAGTCAACACGTTCTAGCGAATCGAGTCGATCATGATTCCAAGAACGTACCACGTCCACGAACTCGTACGTACGTACACGAGCGTGCCGAGGATATCGAACGTGCCTTCTGCTGCTCCTTTTTCCGCTGTTCCTGCTCGCGGGTCATTACACCGGCCCGGATATCCAGTCCGAGAGGATCTCTTTCCGGAACACAATTAAAGGCAGGAAGCGTGAGAGCCATCCCAGCACCGAACCCGCTCTACTTCGTCTATGTATACACCTACACCTATGTATGCAGGCATGTACGTACGTGTCTTTTGTGTGTGTATGTGTGTGTGTGTGTGTGTGTTGAAGGGGGGAGGGAGGGTATGTCGAAAGGAGGGCAAGCTCGCAGCGATGGAACGCGAGGGGAGGACTAGCCGAGTTTTCTCGACCCCTTAAATTTCGGCCTGTACCACTTGTTGGCGGCACGCTCGAGCAACAGATGACACCGACCGCCTAGGCGTGCGGATTGTAATTTAATTTTTTCGCGCATATAGATAAGCGGCGGTTGGCGCGGGTAGGGATCTTGTTTGTTCCGACGATTCGCGACCACGATGGAACGTGACCGAGCGATCGGTCGATGGCGTGCCAATGTAACTCTTCTCTATGGAAAGCTTCGAAGGGAGGACGAAAGCTTTGGAAAGCAGTTTACGAGCGATCTTTTTGTCCTGGGATATCTCGAAATGCAAATACGATTGCCGCAAAAACCGTTGTCTCGACGAGTTTGATGATCCTAGATTTTTGATAAACCTAGGGTCAGTTAACGACGTTACGGGAACACGTTTTATCAGTGCCGATGATACTTCGGCAGGAACGTTTTGGAAATTCAAACGCGAAAGTCCCTGTTACACGATCCTTGAGAAAACGCATTAACAGGTCGACGATAGTTATTGCCCTGAGCGGATACGCCTGCCAAGGTTCCATTCACATCCTGCGATTCACCGGCCAGGCTAATATTTTCGAAATTATTAGCCCGTATAGCGCTAATTCGACGATATCAAGTGGGTTCCGCGTCGCAGCCAAGGTACAAGTAACGGTAATGTGGTTATAATTACCCAGCAGCGGGAACTTGGGCTTTGAATATTCAATAGGCAGAGGCAGCTAGTAGTTCGAGTCAGCGCGTGAACCGTTCGGCCCTTTTAACCCCCTCGTGACGACCTTCCTACTACCTCACGTGAAACTTAGATTTTTCACGTCTAACCAGAAGAGATCCTATCTAACTGATTGCTTATGCTGCGCACAACTACTGAAATTCGATTGCAATGGAAGTCGACTACGTGTAGCGATATCAAAGTGCACACATACGTACCATCGTTCGTAAATATCCGAAGGTTTTAGGTGATTTGTAGCGATACCGAATAACAACAGTGATGGAGATACTAAGGTTAAAGTATAACGTAATAACATCGGATGAATCGTCGAATCCCTACGCTACAATGATTCGCTATCATGCATCGCAAAACGAAGGAACGAATTATTCGGAAGTGGAAAAAATTGCCAGGGACGAACGATTCCCTACGCGTTACCCGAAATCTTGATTCTAGGAATTTAATTCGCGTTTATAATAATTACTGCGCGAAATAACGCGCATACCTCTCCATTCGGTCCCAACCGAATTAATAATAGAGTTAAAACGTACCCGCCTCAAATTTCAATGCATTATCATTCAAGGGAGGGAATAGCTCGCTAGCTAGAAGCTACACGCAGCGGGCTCGATAATTAGCCTCAGATAAGCTAATTATTTCGATCGTTACTATTACATTAAAATAATTCGACGGTACACATTCTAATTATCTGTCTCGTTAAAGTTGAATTAATCATGCTATAAGATCTTGATTTATGCGTATTATTATTTAAATGCGCGCAGCCTACACACATGTGAAACCTGAATCAAGCATGGATATAAAGTTTCCTTTTAATCGGATATCTCGTTTGGACTCTCAACGAGGACTTCCGTAAATAATTTCCAGATCGTAATACGGTTAGTTTAAGTGGCTAATTATACCAAGCGCTTGAACATTCGTGCTCGTATTTCTTTCCATATTAACCAAGATTTCCATCTGTACGTTGAAACCGCGTTCGCTTTTAGGCCTAGGCGAAGGATCCAACGTCTATTTTGTATTATACGCGTGATTCTGATCTCGACACCGAACAGGAAATAACAATAAACTATCTCTGCTAATTATTCATCGGGTACTACGTATGTAACATACACTTTGCGTAATCACTAACCGCTCGGTATCTTCGCGAATGTGTAACAGATATTTAAATAATTATCGTTGGTAAAATTTCGCGCTGGAAAAGAAAATCTCAAAACGTTTACGTTAAGTGGCGTACCCAATGAAAATTTCTACGATTACGCAACTTCGTTTTAATTCTGTGTTTTGTTTTTTTTTTGGCATCTTTTAAAAACTGTCACCTTTTCAACGCGTATGTTTCATTTCTAACAAACACACGGTATATCCCATTCATTTTAGGTTAGAGGCTCGTCAAATTCAGTCTCACGGTTATACTATCCGCCCCACAGTCAACCATAAACATTTATCATTCACGACGAACGAATCGGCCGATAAAACCGTAAACGCTTCACCAACAGGGAACGCAATTCGATATAATCTAAAACTGCTACGTGAAAAGTTCGTTTAAATTAACAAACGTTTAAAAAACAAAAAAATCGATACAAAATATCGGCAATTCTATTCGCAGCTTGAATATTAAAATTGAATAATACAACTAGTCGTTTTAAATATTAAAATCATGAAAGCTCTCTGTCAACCTGTTATACAATTACGAATAAAAAACTCTCCCCTTTTGAATATATAAAACTTCCGAGTGCAGATTTTTCACTCTGCCATACAGTAACGTTCTGTATAACTCGAAACGCTGAAATATCGAGAAAAAAGTATGAACGAAAGGAGAAGATGTTTCGGGCAAAAGTCGTATGATACGGAGAACAGCGTATCGCGCTTTTATCTATTTAACCGTGAAATAGTCTCGAGACGTTCTGTAAAAGTGGCATTACAATCTTTAAAATGGCTACCTCCTACCTTTATTACATAGCTGACGTTCAGACGTGCTCAAAACGCTACAAACTTGTATTTTTCGCGTCATCTCCCACACAGATGTAAACTAAAATATTACCTGAAAGAGATTACTTTTCGCAACTCCGACCGACTGTTTGCGAAGCGTTAGAAAACTACGGCCTCGTATTTTGGCAATGCTACGCCAGTAGTTAGCATTATGAAAAACATCTGTACGTGTTCCTGGAGCGTACATCGACTAACGCTAATATCGGCGACAGCTCGAACTTTTCGCGTCTCTCGTATTTTCATATCGCATCTCGATAGCGAGCGTTGCAAAGGACACGACTTTTCGCAGTGTTTTGAAACCGTCCGAATATCGGTTACGAGAGTACGTAATAAAAAATGGAGGTATCTATTTAAAAAGTTTAATGTCACCTTTACAGGACGTTTCAGGGCCATCGCAGGCTCGAACAGATAAAAGCGTATCGTTCGTACTTTTCTCAGATATTTCAGCGTTCCCGGTGAGACAGGCCATACCGTGTGTATACGATTATGCGATCGTTATTATGGTGCGAGCAACGATGAAAAGTCCTGGATAAAAGGTCCAGTTGCGAGCGAGAACGACGATGGAATCTGTACGATGGCGGTTTCTAATAAAAAAAAAAAAAAAGAGCAAGTCGAATCCGCGAAACGAATCGTTTTCACGCGGAGCGCGCTTCATTTTTCGCGGGATTCGACTCTGAAAATCTATCCGCGTTGCACCATGCGTCACACCGCAATCCGTTGCGATCATCTTGCTGGTATTCGGCCGTGCCGATATTTCAGCACGCTCTAATTAAACTCACGGAAGGAGACTTTCATTTCGCGTGATACGACCGCTGTTTCTATTCGCGTGCTCGCGACATCCCTTTTTTCCAGGGGCGTGACACTGAAAAAGGGCGAGCGGATGGAAAATTTGCTGAGCAGAGAAATTAAAAGGGCCATCGTGACTTTGCTCCCGCCGTCAGAGTGTTTTAACGCGTTTTACCCTCTATCCTTTGAGGTAATTATGTTGTATGATAATTTTAAGCGGTGATATCTCTCGGAGAAAAAGGGACGAGAGAGAGAAACTGGAAAGCTTCGTTGAGGTTTCAACGACTGAAAGGGAACGAGCTTCTCGTAGCAATGAATTCGCGTAGAATCAGGTTGACGAATGGACTTTTCGTTTTCTGTATTAGTTAAATGTGGACGCAACGAAAAAAGAAAAAAAAAAAAAAGAAAAAAAGAAATCTCGCTCCTCTACAGATACGTATACGTCGACGACGAGAGATGGGAAAGTTTTCGTTCTGCCCGCGAGTGTCTCGCAAAGAGCGAAAAAAATCTCGTTAGAAATAATATCGGAAATGCGATTTTTATTTATTTTTCAGTACCTGGATGATCATCCTTCTTTCTGATCCTGCGCGAACGATCGAATTAACTTCCAAACTACATCTCGCCATCGGCAAAGAAGGAGGAAACACGTAATAACTTGGAAATAAGTGATTTGCCATGTCGCAGCACGGGGATTCGGCCTTCGATATACGGACGTTATCGAAATAACTTAATTTTTCGATTACTCGATCCGCCATCCAGCGTCGACTCTACTCGCTTCGCAGCTACTCGACCGCCTTGGTTCTCGCCTTCTCTCTCTCTCTCTCTCTCTCTCTCTCTGTCTGTCTCTCTCTCTCGTTAATAAAAAATCGATGACTTCTTCTCGCTTTATTCCCTCGTGTCATTCTTGTACACGCTTGGCGAGAAAGCTTGTAACGTCGGTCCTGTATCCCGCGGCTTTTTCGTTTGTTTCGAAATGGCCTCACGCCGTGAGCTGAGTGCCCCCAAATACGATCTATTTACGTAGCAATATCCGAGGAATAACCCAAGACGAAATTACTCGAGTCCTGCTGCGGGTTAATGCACGTCTCAATTTTTATTTCACCGTCTTTCAGCCCGCTGCTATTTCCCCTCGTTGCGACAAGGGTGAAGATCGAAGGTATTCCAGCCGTGCGAAATATAGTTGCTTCAAAGTTAGTCACGGCAAAGCGGCAGAGTGGCGAACAAGATCGTTCCTCCAGATATTTTTCTGTATTCGATAATTCCTTCGTCAGAGGGAAAAGCCGCGAAGAAGCGCGAAACCGCGCGTTACCTTCGGACGATATCTGCGCGTGATTCTGATTTCCGAAGCTTAACTCGTCGCCACGTTGGAAATATTTCCGTGTCTTTAGGCCTCGAAGCTCGAAGCGCAAGACGCCCGCGAAAACGAAGGCTCGCGCGTGTATGCACCAGAGATAAATTTGCCCGGCAAACCTCCGGCGGCAGTTCTAGCTCCGAACTAACCCTCTAGTAATTCAGCCTTTAAGTCAATTAACTTCTTCGTTGCACGACCACGCGACAGATGATTAAGGCACCGTGTTGCTTGCCGCGATAAATTTCTGCGGTTTATTCGCGGCTTGTCCTCGTTCGTATATACCTATGTACGTGTTACGTCTGCGCGAATGCTCGATAGGGACGAGTATTTCTCGGAGAATAGTCTGGCAAGAATAGTTAAGAAGACAAACGCTCGTCATATTTTTCCATAGAAGCAAGGTTTCTACGAGCGCTATTTTTTTTTTTTTTTTTTTTATTTAATTTAATCGTACACCGAAATAATCGCAAGATTCGTTAAACGATCGAACGATTATACGAACGATACTTGTTTAGTTTTCGGTAAGACTACGTAACTCGTATATAGGCTTATGATGCCTTTACGCGTGAAAGATATTTTACGAGTTGCCGAATGTACAGCAATTTACGAGAATAACAGCTATCGAGCGAAAACCGTGATACAAATTACGTGATAACAGAGCAGCGTCCTACTTCCGTAGAGAGTTTCTTTAATCAGGCAAGAATCATTACGAAACAAAGTCAGACTGATTACGCGACGAAAGAAAAACAAATATTACGACGTACTTTGCCGTCAAAGCCGATACACCCTCCTTGCCTCCTGGTTAAATGACAGATTTCAGGGTCGTCGAATTGAGAAAGTTCGCAGAAAAGTTTTCGTTGCGACGCATCGTCGGACTCGATGAACCAAACTACCGAAGGACACCGATCTCGGAGATGTTCACGTGGGAAACGCGAGAGAGAGAGAGAGAGAGAGAGAGAGAGAGAAAGAAAGAGAGGAAAATTACAGACGAGAAGAGGTGTTCCATCGTTGAAGCAGCCTTTTTATTCGCGTTATCTTGTTTCGTTCTCTCTCGCAGCTTCTCACGTCGTTTCGCGTCCCTGCTATCTCCTTCCATCGTCGTTCGGAGACAAAATAATCTCTGCTTTATTTAGGATAGTTTGAAACTCTAAGTGGATGGAAGACACGTTGAAGCGAATATTCGTTGAAGTAAAAATTCTCATAACCACAGCCATTTCTCTCGCATATACGCTCTTCCTCCCTAGTCCTTCGATTCTCAACATTCAATTCTCAGGCCGCGGCTTCCAGCACTTCCCTGAAACTCTCCATCCTCCCCTACCGATCTCCTGTCAGGCCCTCCTTTTGGCCGTATAATCCGCAAATTACTAACCTAACCCCAGCGAGCATCTTAAAGACCAAGGCTTGTTCGTGGTAGATTCAAAGGAGGTAATACCCGGACCAGACTTGGCAAGGATCCGGCAGGGAAAGGCCCTGAAAGAAGGATGAAATACTTTTCTCCTCGCTATCTGTTTCCTCGTTCGTACGCCAACATCCACGTACCAGCGTCTCTCTTTTTTTTTCTTTCTTTTTTTCGTCGCGACTTCAGGATCTTCCGGCATGCCTCCGCTCCTCCTCTTTTCAACGATGCTTCTGCAAACACTTATTACACGGAGAATGTGGAATTTAGCCTCATCCAGGGTTGGCCCATTCCGAAACTTTGGCCGTGATACCACCCCCGCCCTAACTGCCCCTCTTCGTTCGCATTTTACAGAAAGATAACGAATTTTCTACGAAGACGATATATCGAGGTATGTTGGAAATTGTCGCGAAATACGAACAACGTAGATCGCCGATGTCTGTAAAATTCTGTAAAAGACGTTTGCAATTACACGCGCGTGGGTCTTAAATCGTGGCAGAGCAACGCGTTACAAACCCTTAGAAGAACGAAAACCATTCTCTGCGACGTTAACGTAACGTAAAGACTGTCGTTAATAAACGTTCGTTAATAGCAAGTTGTCTCGCGTTTCTCGAACGTCGAGCAACAGATTTCGCGCCGATACAGTTTTACGAGACCCGTCTCGGCAGAATAAAAAACGCGCGCTCGTCCGTACGAACACACGCACGACCAGATGCAATACCCGAGTGCTCTCGATACGGGGAAAATGCTTAAACTCTGTATTACATAACCCGGTAGAATGGCGCACTATCCCTGAAATGGATGGCATGGTCGTCTCAAAACACCACGGTCATATGGCGTCAGGAACGACCGCGACGGATCGAACGCTCGGAAACGCTGTATTTTCTTTCTCCTTTTCTCTTTCTACCTTTCGTTTTGCCCTGCCCCTAGCCCCATCCACGAAGCGCATCGAACGCATCCAATAAAGGTGAGGTTAACGACGGATCGTTAACTTAATGAACGATGGGAACACAGCGTTAAACGCGCGCCCACACGTGCCGTGTGTAAAAACGTCTGTGGAGAAATTATAGTTGACAGACATTGTCCTCGTCGTTCTACGTCTGTTATAATGGTCGATCGATCATCACCGATGTAGTTTGCGTAGATAGGTATCGTTCGTTTTTTCTTCCCCTTATGGTTTCTTCCAAGAAACGTTTCATTCTTCGAGAGGACTTATCGTTTCGAGTATATTATTCGGAGAATCGCGAAATAACCTTTAATCTGCGAAAATGTACGATATACTACTTCGTTTCGAGGTTTAATAACGTTGAGATCCTGATGCCTGAAAGTGCGAAACTATAAAAAAAAGAAGAGCAGCGATAAATTAAACACCACCGTGCTGACAGCCTATGGGACGACGATTAGGTACATCATACGACAGCTTTACCATCGACTGAAACGTCGATATCCATGATATCGTTTCGATCTAATTCAGCAGTTACGACCCAATACGTTTTATCGTTAGTATACATCCGCTTGTAGTAAGAAAAATTCCTTCGCAATTTATAAAACCTGAAAACAAGGAACTCTTGAAATCAGTCGTTTCACGTCGGTAGGGATAAAAATTAAGCGCGTGTTTCATATTGCAGCAGGATCCGAGTTACGAGAATCGAATGGTCAAACGATTTCAATGGGAAGTTTTATCGATCGCAAGATTGTAGCTAGGAACGATCGAGGAGCCGTTTATATGATTGTACGATAAATTGCGTCCGTTCGACTCTTTTTCTTTTTCTCATCTTCGGCGTCTATATAACGCCGATTTTACTGCCTCGTCGACTCGAGATCCTTTTCATTAAGGCCTTTACTGCCCGCTAAATACGCTGAAACGCATACAGTCGGTACATGGAAGAATCGAAGCGAACGGGGAAAAATACACAAAGTAATACAGCTGATCAAAAACCAGAACGAAAAACGGGAGAAACGAAGAGAGCGCGATGGAAGAGACGAGCGAAGTATCGTTGAAAAGGAGGGAGGAAGAAGGGGAAAAGAGGGGAGAAAGCAACGTAGGAAGAGCTAGGAATTGAAAGAGGACGAAGAGGAAAGGGAAGAAGCTCGTTCGTCGAATGTTTTAACCCGAATCGTACCGAGCTACACCCGTTTGTTCACCCTCTCAGGCTCGTTACTGGCGACTAATAAAGTCTCAACGAGTGTGTGTACCACTTGCTTCCATAAGACTGCGCCAAGGTTTCCATAAAATCGCTTTATCGCTGACTCCTTTCAAAGCGATCGAGGCCAATCGAGGCGAAATATAAATGTCACCACCGTGAGTAGTACGTAAGTACGTATACCCGCAATTAGCAAATATACAAATGACTTTTGTTTCTTTTTTGTTTTTTCCTTTTTCCTCTTTCAAGACGGTTCGAACGGTTTCGATTTTTGCTTCGCCTTTCTCCCGTAGTCTTCTATTTGCCAATTCGTAGACTACAAAATTTCAAATTCTCTCAAATTTTCATTTATTCGAAGCTGCAACTTCAAATCTTCGAAAACTCGTGCTTCCTACGAATATAACAAAGATATTTAACTGTATCGTGTTATTCTTAATCCTCTTTCTTCGTGCCGTTTCCACTTGCAGAGAATGCTAGTCGGGATTCCTAGTTGCTGAACGTAAACGCGCGCGCGTAATTAATAATAATCGTGAAACGGTATTTTTTCGAGCGGCACGCTTTAATCAACGTGACAAGCGTTTATCTAAATGAGACGTAACGTGGCGAGAACTGCTGTGCAATTTGCGCGTTTTAACGCGAGAACGTAACGGATCAAAATTGCCCGGACTGACGTGACGCGACACACCGTGACGGGAACACACGGAGATCATATGCGCGCGAACGACAACGACATAAACAGCCGATCGCGCTTTCTCTTCGATTCGTCGCGACGTGACGCGTCCGTTTTTATATTGTAAAATAAAAAGGAACTCACCCGGTGAAAACGTCAGTTTACATGGGTGTGCGACCGATGTTTATCGAGAAAACAGTTCGGCAAAAATGTGGAAAATATTTGATATCGAAGATAACAAAAACGACAGGGTGGATGGCGAGCGATGGAAATTAATTTGTCGAGGCGACTGCTGCTAAATGCTCTTCCGCCTCTCGTTCACAGTTTAATAGATTTCATTGTATCGAACGGCTATTTATCGCTTCATTCTCTACCAAATCTAATTCGGAAGTTGCGCCACGGCCAAAAAATTGCCATTACATGTCCGATAGGCGCGAGAACCTCGTCGATGAAAAAAGCGAAACGCAACGACGCCGAGCGTCTTGGCTCTGATATTATTTCAAATCGCCGAGACGTCTGCCGGATTTTTAAAGAACGACCACTTTGTGTCGGTACGTGCCTCGAGAGAGTGAGACGAGGTTGTCGTCGTCATCGTCTACATCTACGTCTACGTCTATGTCGGTGTAGGACGTTGAGAGGAGGCCATAGGCGTCCAGACGGCGACGTCGTCGTCGGCGCCGAGCGCCGTGCTAACTAGCACCCCTAGCGCACACACCCACGCCTTTATTAAACGTCGCCCGTCGGCTCGCCGTATATGTTTCCCCTCATAAAATTGAACATGGCGTACATACCTATACGCGTGAAAGAGCTCGAAAGGGAGGCCAGAGAAACGGAAAGAGAGGAGGAAGGACAGAGAGAAAACGGTCGGTAGATGCGGAACGAAGAAAAGAACGAAGCGGCAGGAAAAACGAATGAACCGCGAAATAATGGAAAGAAACGAAGGAGACAAAATATCGCGTTGTGATTTTTCAATTACAGGGTCGGGTTTCGTACAGCTGACGTCGCAGATATTAGAGAAATTTCGTTCGCGAGGAGTGATTCGTACGAAATCGATGCATACGAAACGTCATCGGAATTTCCATCGTTTTGCGATCGTACGGTGTTTCTAGAACCATAGGATTTCTGGATTTTCGTTGCACACGGCCGTGCCACTTCTTTTTTCATAAAAGAAGGAAAGAGGAGAAACGAAACTGGGAAGGGGGTGCGGGGGGAGGGTAAAGAAACGCGTGAAAGATAGGAAAATAATAAAATTCATTTGATCTCTTACTAAAAAGAAGAAAGAGTTACAAATGGCCTGTGAAGAACTAACGCGAAAGAACGAGGCAAGGGGAGAATGCACGAAAGAAACGAAGGAAATAAAATTCTTGTACCCTGAATCAGAATGTATCTGCAGTTTTTGTATTCATAAAATACCTAGAGCGAAGCGTGAATGCGATGGAACAGGGTGGTGAATTTAAACGAAGGACAAACAGAAAAGCCAGAACGGAATTCAACGCGAAAGGAGCTAAACGTTGAGTTGCGTTACGGATAATTTTATATTGCTCTCTCCAAAACATACGATCACGACGTTCTTTTAATATTTCTATCGTTCGAATTATTAATAGGAAGGCAAATTTTTGGCCGATGGTGTCTATCCTCCCCATTTAACGCTAAAACAGCAGCAGCAATTTCCATGGACACTTCGGACATGTAGGAGAACGATGATGCAACCGTGTTCGTTAGAAGGAAAGTAAAAGAGGAAGAAAGAAAGGAGAAGAGTAAAAAAAAAAAAATTACCGTAGACGGAACATCGTATAACGACAGAAATACAGAGGATAAAAATAAAAAGACAAAAAATGGAAGGGAGAACCGAAGGCAGGACGAACGAGGGAGAGTGTGAAAGAAACGGGAAAGAGGGTGACTATAGGGTAGATGCGCAAGAGGAGGAGGGGGGGAGGAGGAGGAGGGGATTAAAGTGATCTGGCGAGAATCAGGGCGGAAAGACAACGTGAGTTACAGGATTTATTAGATCCCTGTCTCGAAGTCTTTTAATTACGGCGGGATAACGTGACAAAAAGCAAAATTATATATATTTCCACGAAGGGGTGAACGCAAGAAATAACGTTAACCATTAACGAGTAGTTTCGATATCGGTGTTCCGCACCCTTTGGTAATAGTCTGCGCGAGAGCAGAACATTTTAAAGGCGGTAAAGTGGATATTATACTGTAGATGAAATGGCCAAAGCGAAGATAAGGGACAGAGATGGTGCGAGAATTCATGGCACAGCAAATGAAACGAGGCATAAATACGGTTTATTTTTTAGCCGCCTGCTATTCACGCTCTTATTGCCTTCGATGGGATGCGAGAGACGCGATCGGACAGAGGCCGGGTGCGTTTTTAAGAATAAATTATTATCGTTGGCATTTCTGTCGGCTGGATGATAAATTTAACGTTCGATATAGAAATATGTCGATGTGAAAATGTCGTTGCCTGCGAACGAAGATACGGATACGTTCAAATTATATGTAACTTGAACTAACTAACTGAAAATGACACCACCAGCGACTCGATAGGAAATTTCATCGATCCTTGAACGTCTCCCAAGCGGGAATCGTCGACGATCAATTGGCCGTTCGACAAATTTCCTCGAAAACGAACGAGACGCGCAAATATTGAATTTGCAGGCCACGGATCGCGCCTGAACGCTTGCTCGTGATAAAAAGTTGACCCTCCAATACGTCCCTTTACCCGGACACGGTACGCTTCATACGAGCAAGAATATATACATCTTAATAGGAATAGAGGTAGAGGGTGAACTCTCGTGCAAAATTTATTAAAACCCTCCATCCTCTCTTACCCCGTCTGGTTAACCGTTCAGAAAGCGGCAAGCGTACGTGAATTAAAGGCAATGACGACACGGCGTACATGTCCTATACCTGTTGTGTCAAAGGAACCATCCAATGTAGGGTTAACACGGTTAGATCCCGTCCCCTGGAAGTCGCTCGAGGGTAATTAAAAAGAATGACCACGAACAGCCTGACTAAATTGAGAATTCGGTAGCGAAAGTGCCTCGTGAAATCGCGCAAACGCTGATCGATCCACAACTGTATGTGGGACAATCGTTCTTCTTTTGGGTTCAACGTTCATTTCTAAAGTGTTGTGATACGTCGAAATCCGTTCGAGAAGAATACCTTAATAACTATACGATGAAAATCTTGAATACTCTTTACGGGTTCGCTTTTACTTAGGGATTCGTAAATTGCTATAACAGAATATATTTATTTGACATATTTCAAGCAATTGCAGCTCCCCGCTATTACTAAAGCAGCATTATAAAAGAAATATTTAAAACACGCGAAGATTAAAATCATCCAAATAAATTTATTTTAATTCAATAAAAAAGCACTCTATTTTAAATAAAATTCAAGCGTAAACCAGAGCGGATCATATTTTTTAATATACGATATTAAAAACAATATACAACATTTTCATGCTAGAACAAATCAAAACAAGTAGAAACAAATTTTTCATCGCAATTCCTCGACATGCGGATCACTATGCTTCCTGAAGCGCTTCGTTGTCTAAAAGCAAATTTCAAATGCAAAACGCCACTTTTTACCCGTAAAATATCGCAGCAGCCGTAAAATAGGACGAATCATATTTTTTTTATAGAGATTTAAAATTTTTTTATTAAACAACCGAAACTCATTTACTAGTTTTTAATACTTCCTGCTATTTATTGCTAATATTTATATCATTATCTCTGCGTAATTAACTGAAATAAGATTGATGTTAAAAGTGTTATATGTTATGGTTAATTAAATAATATGCAGCACAAAATTACTTTTTCTCGTACTAGGCAGTTGTTTGAAAAATTGTTATTACACATGCAGTCGGATAGATATACCTATAGTTATAAGAAAGTATATACGTTTTAGGTATACGTTCGTCAACAAAAATTATAAATTAAAAAACTAAAAAAGCAATTAGCTTTTTTGTAACTAGCCCATTAGTAGGGAATTTTTTTTTTCAAAATTTATCTCTATGTCATGACAATATTATAGCACACAGAGACGACAATACGTTAAATAAACATCTACGTATAAAATGAATGTCAAATATGATAAAAAAAAAAAGGAGATATATTGTATTATGCAACATACCTTATCTAAATAACAAATAATACCCGCAAAGGCGGATATATTCTACCTCGAAATATCTTATATTTGGGAACATTTTAGTAGCAAATGTATTTTAATTTCCCTTAACAGTTGCGTAATAATAAATTATAATTGTACGTAATTATTGAAATGAAATTACCAGATATTACATTATGAAGTGAAATTACATTCGATTATCGTCTGTCGTTGTCAATACCAATATTAAATTAACAATTTCCCTGCTACTAAACTGCGCTAGCGCAACTGAATATCATAACCTCTCTTTTTCACAATGAAATTTCGAAACGTTCTGTTTTATAATAAATATAGAAATGTCTTGATTCAAGAAACCAAAAGATATGCGGGTCATAGCAAATGGCAAAACATTAAAGCTACCAAACAAGAAAATGATAGGGCAAGATCACAAGTATTTAATAATCTGTCGCATAAAATGAAAGTTGTAGCAGTAGGTATGTTTCTCATATTTCACAAAACAATTGCATAAAGAAAGTTTCTTTACATATCTGGTCAAAGATTTAAGTAAATATCTTTAGATTTAAATTACAATATAAATTTTGTTGTTTTGTTAAAGAAACTGGCAACCCAGACCCAAACACTAATCAAAAATTAGCAAATTTAGTTGAACAAGCAAGAAAAGCCAACATGCCGATGTCTACGTTAAAAGGAATTTTAGAAAAAATAAAAAATGTACAAACTGGTGAAACTCATATACTGCCTATGCGTATTATGAAAGGACCTGCATTTGCTATCCATATTGTAACTGACAAATTTATACATGTAAAATTTAATATTCTACATATATCGAAAAAATTTAAGTGAGTACTCTTTTATACTTTAATCTATAATTTGTCCTCCGAAATGTACATCTACTTTGATGTTAATTAACTTATATGTATATAATTTCTAGCATCAGAATTATAGAATCTTCGGCATTTTCACATTTGTTCGATTGTGTAACTTTCGTCGTAGCTTCTAAAGACTGTAACTTAGATTCTGCGCTAGAAGATGCAATAACAGCTAATGCGACAGACGTAGAAGAAACAAAGGATGAACATGGAACGTATTTCAAGGTACTAAAATTTAAATCCTTTTATTCCAACAATTTAATCAAACAGATTTCTATTTCCATACGCTATATCTTTATTTTCATTTGTTATAGTTCAAATGTGAATTTCTTCATCCAGAAAAAGTTATAACGCAATTAGAAAATTTAGGGTATACTATACTTTCAACAGAAAATGAATGTATACCTACTGATACAGTTCAAGTAACTGAAGAAGAATTATTAAATATAAATAAATTTAAACAAAAGCTTACGTCAGAAATAAGGGAAATTGTAAAAATAGAGGATAACATTGAATCGCTGTAAATATATATGCAATATGTATATATATATATATATAATGTATATGCATACACACACACACATATATAAAGATAATTATCAATAATTGCATTAATTACATTAGGAGTTGTAAATATTTTATTATCATTATATTATATTATATAATGTTCATAAAATTTATGTTTTCATTTTAGAAAATATAAATAAAAGAAATTCTGCACATTTGCAGAAATATAGTACTATGGATAATAAATATCGTTATAGCTGATCATTTAAATATCTTATATATATATACACAAAGTGTTAGAAACATGTTCACAATTCTTTTTACATTTTAATGTTGATCAACTCCATATCCTTTTATTTCATGCATATTGGAACCTGGAAAATCTAAGATTGACCTTGAGTAAAATAGAGATGTCAATATTTTCTTTGTCATTCTGACTCTTCGATTCTGAGGACTAGATAACGTATTAAATCTTCTGTTACTGAACCTCCTCGAATGTGTATTTGTAAATATCTTGTCATTTTGTTTTATAAACTTTTTACTATCTATGGAATAATTTGCAGAGTTATTTATAAATTTTTTGTGTTTCTGTTTCTCTGGTTTTTCTGTTTCACTTTCACTCGTAATTTTCGTATTTTCCTTATCAGAAACTTCTTTTTCCTCTTTTACATTGGTTGGTACATTTGTCGTAGAACTAAGATCATTTACATCGTCGTTCTTTCTAGATTTCTTTTTTCTTGCTTTCACAGTTTCTAACTCTGTTTTCTCTGCTTTTACATTTTCTGGTTCAACTTCAATTTCAGTTGCACAAATAGCATCCTGGTTCCCTTCAATGTTTGGCTCAATACATCTCACTTTATTTTTCTTCTTTTTCTTTTTGCTCTTAGAAATATTCTCTCGAGTTTCATCGATTTTGCACCCTTCTTCCTTAAGCATTACATTTGTGTCTGCCATTGTTTCTTTTTCATCGCATCCATTCTCAGTGGTAACTTCTTGTATTTTATCCTTATACTTTTTCTTTTTCTTCTTCTTACTTGAGACATCTTCAAGTATACGATCATCGGGTATATGATCTTCCATTTTAGTTTGCTTAATCTCTGTTTCGCCTTCGTATGCTTTCTCTTCTTCCGGCGTTTCTACTATTGTTTCTAAATTCGATCGACGACTTCCTTTTCTTTTTTTAGATTTTTTACTTTTATGTTCATTAACTTCATTATCATGTATTTCCTCGGGTGTTCCTACATCCAAAGCTTCATTAACGCAACCAGATAACACCGGACTATTAACATTAGAGTTATATTTTTTCTTCTTTTTAGCTTTCTTATTTTCAACTTCAAATTTGTCTAATGTAGTCCTACTTTTTTTCTTTTTTACACAATCAGTACTATATTCTACATGATCGTTAAACGTTACTCTTTTCTTATCATTCATTTCGTCGCTTAGATCTAAAGCTGAGTTTGTAAGGCCAAATTGTACTCTAGATACTTCAAATTCTTTTCCATTACAAACTTCATCAGCTTGACATTCTAAATTTAAGCCAGCATTCAGAATACCACTCGCGTACCTATTTTCATTTACACTGTTCTCCTTAAATTTCTTGATCTTGCTGCTTAAACGTAATTCACCGTTGTCAAGTTTTCTTTTGTTAGAAAATTTGGATTCAATATTAAAATTTGAAACATTTTCAGGGCTATTTAATTCCACACAGGGATTTTCAAAAGCATAATTACAAACACTTTTAATTTCCATGCTTTCCTTATTATCTTGACATTTTACTTTTTTAGACGTTGATGCAAATCCAAATCCAGCATATTCAGATTCCTCTTCTACATCGCTCTCCTGTTGTTTTTTATTCTTAGATGCCAGAGAAAAATCCTGACCTTTTCTCATAAAATATTCTGCCATATTACCACCATTTATAGTAATAACGCCGTTTCTGTTATCACGAGTGCCAACCGAATCAAAATTTTCTTCAGCATTGCCTTGTTTATCTTTATTACTTTTATTTACATTCAATTCTTTTTGGCCGAATATATTTGCTAAATCCTTCGAACTATATTTATTTACATCTTTCCCCCTTGTAAATTTTTGATAACTAGTAACAGTAATAAGAGAAAGAAAGACAAGAAAAGAATATAATAACGACACGTCTAATACATTATATGTACGTAATACTTACTGAACACGAGCACGGCTTTGTTTAGATTTCAATTCTAACGATTTCCCACTTAATACACCTTTGCTTTCCTCTGTTTGCGCTACATTGTGACATTCATTTTGTTGAAGCTTCTGTAAAAATTCGTTAAAGCTATCTTGATGCTCCGTCCATGCTTCGTCTAAGGTATCCTGTTTATATCCAATACCTATGGGAACAATCCATTTTTCATTAATAGTAATTTATTAAAAACATTACGATTAAGCAATTTCATTTCTTCACTTTAACAATTTTGGTTTCCTTAAAATTTTGCAATTTCGTTTCTAGGTTAATTGCAGTATCATTGGAATTAATTTCAAAATAGTTAAAATATGAATTAGCGACGATAAGCAGGGTTAATGTAAAAATCTAATTGTTAATTATATTTACCTGTTGTATCATTTTTAACCGATACACGCACGTGTTCCGTTATACCTTGTTCGTTTATTCCGAGTCCTTTGCCATTTGTCCATCCCATCTTTTCCAACATTCTCTGCCCGAATTTGTTCGAATCTGCAGAAACATATAAATGTCAGTACGATGCTTTGAAGTACACTATTTTTTTTACATAAAATCGAATAAGTTCTGATATTTACAAACCTTCGCTCCATTCTTTTCCTCGAGGGTTTAGTGTCCATTTTTGTTTTCGACGTGGTTCCGCGAGCATAGACATGTTACTTTAAGTTTTAAAGCAATAATTAATTAAAGATAAGAATTTGGCATTTGATAAGTATCGCAGGAAGTTTAGTGTACGTTTTCTATTAAATTTAAGAATCGCACAAATATCGTATCAAACGATTCAAACATGCGAACACAACGTTGGCACAACACTTGCGGCACTGCTTTGGTTATGGTGCTCTATTAAAGCGCGTTCACAGTAGTATTTAAATTCAAATTTCAACTAAGGTGTAATTCTTTCGAACTCTATTCGTTATATGCTAATTTACGTACAGGAATCTAGTATCATTTTTTTTATATACATTTTTGTATGCACGATAATATTGTTGCGTTAAATATACGAGGTTATTATAAAATTAGTCGTGTCATATCTTTGTTTTTTTCATTTGCAAAATATTGTAATGCTCCAATTATTTTTACGTTTCTCTATTTTAAGTTTCTCAAAATTCTTTTTCTGAATAAAGATGCTCTTTATATAATCATACGAATATTATATTAGCTATATTAAATTTTAGACTGATATTAGCCTCGTCTAAGATTTATTTTTATTACCGTAGTGAAATAGCAGAAGTTGTTATTTCATAAATTATATAATAACAATCTTTAATAATTAGTAACATTAAAAAAAATTCATGCAAATCTTATATCACAATTACCGTAATTTTACGAAGCTAAATCAGATCTGTGATTACATTGACCTTGACTTTAGATACGGGCAACGTCATGGTCGAACTTACTTAATATCGCACGTGTTGGCCTCGTTAATTTCGATTTAATGAACTTGGTTGCATTTCAATAAGTTGAGCAAAACGCTCTGGATAAAGGTATCGTGGAACGAGTTTAAAACGAGACACGAGGAAATGACCATGTAACCTTTGCTTTTCTTTGAGAGAGAGAGAGAGAGAGAGAGAGAGACAGAGAGACAGACAGACAGACAGACAGACAGACAGATTTTCCTTATCTATCAAACTAAAATGATTTATTCGATTGTTTGTTTTACCCAAAATTACGAAATTTGTTAACGATAATGATGAAATTAAAATTTTTAACGAAGAATCAAGTTACAGCTATTTATTATCATTATCATTTTGTTTACGTTTCTATCGAACTTCAAATTATAAAGGCAATTCCAAAACAACTTATCTTCTGAATGATAAAAAGAAGAAATAATCTTTTAGTCTTCGTGCATACGTTAAAATATAAAACGGTGTACATAGATAGCTAACGATATATAATCTCGAATGTAAATAGCTAAACGTTTGACGGCTATTTAACGTAAAACCTTCGAAGGGGAATTATCTACTCAGTTAATAAGGGGGCAATGTCTTCGGTTGTCAAGCGAATAGGTTTACACGAATTTAGACTTTAAAAGAGGAAATGATTGCAGCGATGAAAGATACGTCTATATTTAAATATTGTCTTTTGAGTGTGCCATTCGTTTGAGGCCAATAGAGAGGTGGAAAGGATTAAAGTTCAAATTACAGTTACAGTTGGAAATATGTAAATATATGCAACTCGTCATGTCATCCATCGATGCGTTATCATTATCGCAACGATAACAAAATGGAGAAAGATCCCTGAGCTTTTCTTTTATCTTTTAACACTTGTTCTCCGAATTTTCCGAATATTTTCCATCGGCTGCAACTTGAAAACCGATTTTCGTTTTGGTAACGCATACTACAGCGCAGGCAAGTTATCTTGTCCATGGTTGAACCGTCATTATCTGGGAGCAGAGGGACGGAGGCTGATAAAGGCCATCATCCGTTTGGCAAGTAAACTGCCGTCAACTTTCCATTCTTGCTCGTGTTTCCGTTTCGAAGGTCTGCTCGTTGCTTCGTCGTCACATTTACACTGTACACCGTTCACTTCTCGCTCTTTCTAGATTTTAATTTGCTCGAAAGAATCGTATGGTGTTGTTATACGCTGTGCTGCGGCTGGAATAATTCTTTCTTCCGGTTACACTGGTGATTTGTATTTATCGGTAAATTAACTCGATTCTCAATTTGTTACTTTTGGCGAAATGTAAACGGCTACTTGTCACCATTCGTGCCGATAGTATCGTGGTTTTGCTTTCAATTTGAAGCGAGTGATTTTCATGGAAATAAATATGGAATTACAGAGAAGCTCGCTAGGGGTTGAAGCGATTCTTGGACCCATTGTTTGGGATGATCTGGATTTCATATCGAGTACTGTGGATTTTTGTGCGCGTTTTTAACTTCAGCGAAGTTGATATTTAAAAAGACAGTTTTACGAACGAAAAGAAGAAACGTCGCGTAATAAATTGTGTTGAGAATACGTAGGAAAGTTTCTCTATTTAATTTGATAGCAATTTATTCGAAAACAACGTTTCTCTAGCTTGTTGTCGAGTGGCTTCTTCTGCAAGCCGATAGTTGTGTACATAGAATTTACTAAATTTTGTAACGCAACGTGATCTTCGCTTTCGTATTTTCGACAACGTCTTCGATCTTCCTTCAGCTATTAATACCGATACTAGCTATATGCGGTGAACTACTATTGTCGCATACTTTACGTGAAAGACGATGAATACATTAGAGTGACGCAGTATTTGGTAAACACGAGTCAATAGAATAAATATCGAAAGTCAGAAATACACGAGCGAGCAATAATTTCAAGTTACGTTTCTTGCGTAGCATTTTTTGCCCTCTTTTGTTTTCCTATGGTACAGCTCCGATCGAGACCTTGTTTATTTAAAAGATCCTAAAGATGTATCAACGTTACATCGATTAAATCCGACTCTTCCTATTTCTTCGTATTTCCAACAAAATTATTTCAACAAACAAGAATCGCCAAACCGATACTGTCTAACATAATTTAAGACGATATTTAAGACATAATTCGACAGAATTGCCACTCTTACGTAAACAATCTTTCTCAAATAATTCAACAAATGACACTGTAAACACACTTAAACCGAGTATACCGTGTCACCGGCCGAATGCTACCAGCACGAATACACAGGTGACAAACGAGTTTCACCATTTCTTCCTTCAAGCTGCGCTTCGGAAGGAGTGGAAGTGGCGATCCGTATCGTAGGGAAACATGTTTGGCCACATAAAAAAGTTGCCACTTTTATTTTCCTCGTCCACGATTAACCGACCGACAGTGTCTACTTGCAGTCGAATCGCGAAACAAGAACAGATACTGGTTCGCCAAGCGAAACTCGCGCAAGAGAAGAAATGGATGCGATCAAACCTGGATGGTTCAGTGAGATTAACGAGGATCTGTGGCCAGGTGTGTCATTGTCTCTCGAGGTCCTCGATACGATTCATCGAGAACGATCGGAGTATCAAGAGGTGATGGTGATCGACACGTAAATATTCTACTCTTTCTACTTTCTTTGAACGTAAAAAGCTATCGGTTTCTCATTGGACAAATAATTGGAGAAAACTAAATACGCGTTGGAGGTTTGTGATATTTTGAATACGGTGTACGAAGACAGAGCTATGAAATTTCTACGATTAGATAGATTCCTACACGTTGCAGGGATTAAATCGAAGATGAGATCGAATTTTGATGCCTTCACCATCGGACGGTATTGACAAAATTGTTGCAAGTTTTAGATCGATAAAAATTACAGAACGTATATAAATTTTGGTATTAGAAACGAGCGGAAGGTTATTTTCTTTCGTCTCTCTTTCTTATTAAGTCTCGTAGTTACGCGTGTTTCGGGAAAATGTTATTTTAAAAGGGTACATATTATAAAAGTGAAAGACAGCGAGGGGCAAGCACGACGCAGCTGCGAAGGAAAATAGAAGAGAGAAAAGAAATCAAATGGTCTTTAACTAGGAATTTCGTTTAAACGATACGAAGAAGCTAATTATAACGCCGTATCGTCGTGTTATTTTTAAGACGGATATTTTTTAGTTGCAGAAATACGAACGGTTACTATTATATTTTAATTATATCGATGCTTCTCATAGTGCAACACAGTTTTAGAAGTTTATCGCGGTCTTTCGTAAGTTAAAACTTATCTAATCTTTTTCTTGCACGAAATATATACTCTCTTGATAACTGTTGCCGTAACGCAATTCTTTTTATTTCTATTTTTTCTTACGACTTGGTAGAGCGCGAAAAAGAAATATATACACACATATATATATATATATATATATATATATATATATATATATATATATAAAGAGAGCACGAGAAGCAGAAAAGAACTAAACTTCCGACAAGTTAGTTGTTCGTCGTTGTTTCAAAAGGTACCTGTTTTAATTACACGTATACAGGAAATCACATGGAAGGACCCTAATTTTAGATGGCATCATACAATGCACGGAGAAAGACGAATTTTCGTACCAGGAGATGATCGCATTTCTACCGCTGTGCAGCCACCCAAATCCAAAAACCGTAAGATCTTGCGTACATGAAATATTTTGAAGAATTCTTTAATTATCGAAAAGGTATTATATTTTGTATTCGTATCTTTTCCTGTTTCGATCATCTCCTTGTCAGGTGTTAATAGTCGGAGGTGGTGACGGCGGAGTTGCTCGTGAAGTTGCGAAACATCCGCTGGTAGAACGAATCGTACAGGTCGAAATCGACCCGAAAGTACTAGAGGTATCCAGAAAGTATTTGCCTACGATGGGTGTGGGACTCGATCATCCTAAAGTCACCCTCAACGTGGGCGATGGTTTCCAGTTCTTGCAGCAACACAGTGGAGCATTTGACGTTATAATTACCGATAGCAGCGACCCTATCGGCAAGTAAACTTTTGTTAATTACAGTTTGCCTCTTAATACATTTAGATTTTGACCGATAGCGTAATATACTTCGATCCAGTTTTATTAATGTAGAACGAACGGAAAATTTACAATAGGAGTGTTTTCTTACGTGTAATGAAATGAAATAATAAAACGTTTATGGATCTAGGTCCGGCAGAGTGCCTGTTCCACAAATCGTACTTCAATTTAATGAAAAGTGCATTGAAACCTGGTGGAATCGTTTGCAGTCAAGCGGGTACTGCATGGTTGAATCTCAGCCACGTGACGCAAACTTTGCAACATTGTAAGTGCCTATTTCCGGTTGCATCTTATGGTGTTGTTTCCGTGCCTACCTACCCCACAGGACAAATTGGATTCGTGCTTGGAGGATTAAACCCTGTAAGTACACGCTTTGATGTTTCTTTTCTTCTTTCGATTAGTCCTTCTACGTAAACAGATAAATAAAAAGATAAATACATCTACAGGAAACGGACTTCAAAGAACCGAAGAAGGTTTTCAGTCACAGCGAGCTCGATGAAATGAAGATGAAGTATTACGACGAGGATGTGCACCGAGCCGCCTTCGTTCTCCCAAGGTTTATAACGAAAGCACTGAACGAAGCCCTCGCTGTTTAAATCATACGCTTCACACTTTTGTCATACATGCACATGGGAACATACATTCTTAATGATACATCAACGAAATGTTAGAAATTCTTTATTACTTTCGATATAAGTAAAGCTAATATATCTATATTCGTGTATGTTCTGCTGTAATATAATTATAATAAAACAATATCCATCGTCATAATCATCTTCTAGCTGTACGTAGCACATTATAACTAATTATAAGAATAAATCAATACTAATATAATATAATATAATATAATATAATATAATATAATATAATATAATAATGTAATATGATATTACAACTTGTAACATTCCCCGATAAAACTTAATCGATTGTACTAAATATAACGATTAAAAATATCCTGTATATAAATCTTGAATCGTCAAAAACCAATGAATATAATAAAGTTTTAAAACCTGTCGATTTTTCTCTCTCGTTGCTCTTTGTTTCTTCTTAATATATTAACGACACATATATATTTAATATATAATATATGTAGAGAATCTATATATTGTATAATTCCTTTCGTTTATATTTATATCTATAAATATAATTTCCTATATATCATGGCACACACCTATAAGTATAATGTATACGTATATAAAATAAAAACACGATTGGCAATCGTTCTGAAAATATATAACGCTAAATGCAATAATGTATACATAATGTATATATATATATATCTGTAGATCCCTTTGCAAGAGTTCGATAATAAAAATTTATCTCTTCGTTCATTTTTTCTTTTTGAAAACGATTTTCTTTTTGTACAAAGGGATTCTTCGGTCTCCTTTTTTCTTTTTTGCATTTTATAGTTATACTATCGAACATCGGTAAAGCATCTGTATTTTTCTTTTTTTTTTTTTTTTTTTTTTTTTTTTTTTTTTTTTTTTTTTTTTTTTTTTTTTTTTTTTTTTTTTTTTTTTTTTTTTTTTTTTTTTGATAATATTCGAGAATCCTACGAGTTTGCTACGAGCATGTGAAAAAAGCGGTAGCTCATTAGACTCAGGCACTTTTTTTCACCCATTTATCGATTCATCGTCAAGACACTGAATTTTTACGCGAAATATTTAACATCTATGTATTTACAAATTCTTCATCGACCTTCGAAAGACTAATGATAATTGCACTAATCTATCACTTGGGGTTAGGTAGCAGGGACAGGTCTGTCCAACCATCGACCTTCCAATCAAAATTTTCTAAGAATATTTTCACGTCTCAACACCTTGCTTCGGATACTTTTTTTCAAAGTATAATATCGTCTCTTTAAGCACTTTCCTTTTTGTCGTGTCTACTCTTCTTAATTACATTCTTCGTGTGAAAATTTCTCTTCAGTTTTAGACTAACATCTTATTCTTATAATAAAGAGTCTCAAGAAAGAGCATTAAGCAAGAAATTATTATTAAAAGCTAATAGCAAGAGAAATTCACGTTTAGAGCAAATAAAGTTACACTAGTTGACAATTTACGTGTTATATAAAATTCGTACATAAGATTATGAAAAATTTGTAAAAATATATAAAGTTATTCAATAGTCGAATTTCTACATGTAAAACTTGATCTTTTTTCTTTATATAAATCCACGATCGAAATAAATACTTCGCAATCATTTGTTATATCTTAATATTCAAATAATCATACTCCATAGATTATTTCGCTATAATTTTTTTGTCGGAAAAGAATAACTGCGATAATTCGTATTATTGTAAAGAAACCAAAGATCGTGTTCCTAGTTTTTTTTTTTTTTTTTTTTTATCCAGGATTAAAGATGTAGATTCTTTTTATTCGTAACTCTTATTAACGCTTTGCTTTTATATAACGTCAGTGACATTTCTATACAAGTTTCATTAGAATATTTACAATCTTGCAACTTCGATGAACCTCTGTAAATGTTGCATTTTAAATTAACTTATGAGTTAATATATACTTCTTCTATTCGAAAAGCTCGATCTTTGCAGTAATAAAAATAAATTACCTACTCCAGAACGTTCCATGACAAAATATTCAATTCAATCTTTACTATGATACAATTTTGCATGTTCAACATACTACTTGGATTTACCTCTTCATGGATCTTTCGCTATTCAATCTCGATGTCAATGAATAGGATCGTTCTATGTGCGTACTCGCGTACAATAGGATTTCGTATTATGTGTTCAAGATCTCGTTCGAAACCTCTGAATTCAGTTGGACAGTCCTGACTCGAAAAATCTAACGAGCGAATCGTTTCACGAAATTATTGAAAACGAGCCACCGCGAACAAATGATAAACAGCGCGCGATACAGAAGAAAGGTAAATTTAAGCAACGATTAGATTCCAGAACGAAAAGAGACTCACTTAAAACGATAATGTTAAGAAAAATATTAAGAAAAACGAAAAATATTAAGGATAAACAGACGAAGACACCATAGGATCAGGCCACATGGTGTCAGAAAGTTAATAAAATTAAATGATATGTTGCTTCTCTTGTTAATCCGTGGTCTTAAACTTAAACTATTACGATAAATTAGATCTAAATTAAATCAGGTATACGATGGCTATTAGTCGCTTGTCGATAAAATCAAAGAATAGAAGAAAGAAACATCGGTTTGAACAAACGTCTTTCTTTCTCGCTGGATTTCGTATAATTATCCAATTTTTTATATATTAAATACAAATACATATTTCGGAAAATGTAGATTCCCCGTTAAATTCTCCTTCAATTGTAAATACAAACATTCTTATAAATCTTTCGAATATATTTTCAAAAAGATGTCTCAAAAGATCAAAAATGAATATGTTATCAAAGTATTAAGAATCGTCGACGCAAAATGGTGGAAATATATCACGTGCAATTTTTTCTGGCATCGTTCGTATTAGATCAACAGAAATAAGTTCGTGGAAAAGGTGGACGGTTGTATTCCAATCAATAATTATTCTTATAAAGGCTAATTTCGAAAGCACATAGTTAATTCTATCTAAGGGCACTTTTCTAACGTTTCTCGTCGCAAAGATTATCGTACAAAGATTTTATCACGATCGCTTTTAAAAAGAAAAGCTTAAACAAATAAGCCTGTCAGTATCTAGAGCGAGAATTGTAAAATTTTCAATACGCGTGTTTCTTGTTATTCGAATGTACGCTTCCCTTCCCCCTTCCCCCTCCCTCTTTTCTTGAATATATTCCAAATTTATGAGCGTAAATTGTGAATTTGAAGATATTGCTTTCGAACGCAAATGGTACGATTCTTATTAACAAAATCATTAATGTCCAATCTTTGCTTCGTTCAGATTTAAATCCTTAGTCATTCTTACTTGGTCATCGGGGCCTCGTGAACTTTTACTTCTTCGCCAGTTAGTCTTCTTCCATATCACGTATTCATATTTTCGTCCCCTATATCGACTCTCTCTTTCCTTCCCCCCCTTTCTTTTTTAAAAAGATTGTCATTTTTGTCCTAGAAGGCAGTCCCTAATTCATTCTGAACTGAGCACGTGCAGAGATATTGTGTAAACGATCGTTATTGGGTTCTTCATTGCCTTATCGTTACACTTAACGTTGTCGTTAACGAATTGACTTGCAAAGGACGTTGCGATCATTACAACATGGTTGCCTCTGTATTGTAACTTTCCTTATTGATCTTCCTTTCGATAGAACTGTACTGACCAGATGAACTTTCCATAGTCACTTTCTTTTCGGTAACAAGGTATGGACTGTCTGAAACATACCGTCTATCATATTGGCTTTCGTTATACTTTTTCTCGACTGACCCGTACTGACTCTCCATTGTAGACCGATACTGACTCTCCTTCATTTTCCTTTCTAACGTGCTCTGCGTTGAATAAACTTTTTCCGGGCTAACCAGAGTTTGTCTGTCGGAACCGAGTTGGCCGATATTGTGCGTCGTAGAATGCTGTTGATACGTGCTGTAATTCATCTGTGACTGATTGTGAGTTTCATAAGCTCTGGTTTCGTATCTAGTTGTGCTCTCGTAGCCACTCTGTTCGGCATCGGTGTCGGTATCAGCTAAATCTGGCCGATTTTTATACTTGGCCTGTCGAATGGCAGTGAGTCTTCCTCTAGCTTCCTCCAGTTCCCTCTCGATACGAAGGACCTCTGATCTGGCGTTTATCTCCTGAGCGATACCTCCAACCATTCTACGGTTTAGGATCAAAGATCTGTCTTCTTCTTGCTGAATAGCCTGTTGGGCCGCACGTACTAAGTTGTCGGTGGCGCGTTTCACAGCATTTCCAGCTGCCTGCAGACGTTTCGTGCTCTCGCTGTCTGGATCAGCTTTTACTTTGCAAGCAACCAATAATTGTGCCGTACTGCTGGCTACCTGTTTCGCGCTAGAAATTAGTTTCTCTTCGGAGCTGACGCCTTGTACCAGAGCGTTTGCAGATTCAACGAGGCTGTGAGTCGCAGCTGCGACCATTCTTGCGGCAGAGATTAGACCTTCGGACCACTGGCCGTCGTCAGAACTGGTTAGGGGCGTTCGAGAAACCTTTCCTGTTGCGATTAGCTCTCTTTGAGCGGCACTGGCTGCTTTAATAAGAGCCGAAGTAGCCGCTGCGATCGATTTGGCTGCTTCTAGGATCATTTCGTCGAAGTTCATATCTTCGTTTGCCTCCTATGAAGTAAAAATGAAAACTTTTGTGAAAGGATAACTACAGGATCAATGATTCTTTTCGATTGAATCCAAAATGAACATATCGGTTGGATAATACGTGTATATAATCGCCTTACCATCGATGGATTTCTGTCGATGTTTCTGACCGCCGTAATAATATGTTTGATTCCTGGTCGATTCTTTCAAAAAACAACCAAGAATATCAAACATATCTTAGGGAAATCAGATTGCTTCCTAGCGAATGAAGAGATTACCGAGACAACGTTAAACGTCGTGTGTTATTTCAATTGTTTCACGGCTAATAATAAGAAAGACAAATTTTTACTGCACTGCGAAGAAATCTATGAGCACATTCAAATCATACGAGAAATCATGATCGCTATTAACGGTAAGAGCATCGTCCGAAAGACTCACCTGTATGCTTCTCCGAGGTCTCAAGCTAGCAAGCTTCTTTGCGGCAGCGTCGATACTGGCTGCAGCACCTAGCAACTCATTCTCTGCAATGACCGTCGGATCATCAGGATCCACCCAGTCGGTGCCCTTCAGCAATTCAGCCACAGCCACCAATTCGGTAACGCTCTGAGCGATCTTTCTACTAATTGGTGGCAAAGTGTGTTTTGCATCACCGGATCTTGAAGATATTTGTAATATAGCTTGCAACAATTCCCTGTAATTAAGAGCGACATCGTGACCAGCCTGAAGAGTTCTTTCTCTCAATTCAGCCGTTTCTGCGCAATTATATGCTGCTCCTTTACAAATGGTCAGCATGTCGCTGATAGCCTTTCGCCCCATGTTTGCAGCCGCAATTATGTCATCCTGTTTGCAACTATTTCCGGCAGCTACAGCTTTGGCGGTTGAAATGGTGATACTCTTGGTGCATCGAACCAGATCTTCGGGTGTCACGTTGATCTTTTGCGTCTCCGGAGAGTTCAAGGCGCGTATTTCTTGAGCTATCGCCTCGATGGTCGATTCCAGAGCCCTGGTGCCACGAGTGTGCTCGTCTTCGACAGCTTTCACTGTCTTCAGCAGGGACGTCACGTTGGTTACCATCACCTGAAGACGAAAAGATAAAGCAGATTATTACGTGTTCCATTTGGCGTTATATCCGACAATCTGGGTACTGTTTCTTACGTACTCATCGTTGAAAATGGATGTAAGAATTATTAATGAATGGACATCTAAAAATCATATAATTTGATTCGTTACTTCTCTCCCTTTCATCGAGTATTATCGCGTATTAAGTCGTCAATTACGTGATTTTTAGATTATTGCACTGCGAATGAAATAGAGAATATGTTACGGTGTTAATGCAATGGTTATCACTTGTGTTTTGAATAAAATGATGGCGATGATATGTTCTGCTGCACAAGAACCTTGAGAAACGTTAACATTTTTTTCTTTAAATATTGTTAGTCAATTTCTAATATTATAACTAGACTCTAGATAAACTTTATTTGTAAAGAGGTTAAATCAATTGCTGTAAAATGATATTGGAGAATAAGACACGCATAAAACTAATTTCCTTTCCGACAACATATTTTATCTCTCCGATATCCATCGCAAGATCGTTAATAATATCTGGCCATATTTTCTAGCTATTTCACTTTATTTGCATTTATTTCGTACGTCTTATTAATTATCATTGAAAACAGAAAATCGTTATGTCGAAAATTTGAATATCGTTAGGACTAACGAAAAGAAATCTGCTTAGAAATGTTATTATCGTTATACTCTCTTTAACAAACTCTTTTAAATAACATATTAATCTTCGATTAGTCGACGAAGCATTAAAGCACGGTGCTATTAATCATTAATGCACACACGTTTGCAAGTAGAATGTACGTACCTAAAAGTTGCTTTGTTTAAAAAAAAATTTCTGTCCACGGATGAATTAAGATATTCGTGTAAAGGATGTAGCGGCGTGATAGAAATTTGATGATTTATTTCTTTATTACAAAAAAAAAAGGAGGGAGAGAAAAAAATATATAAAGAAAAAATGATGTATGTTACAAAGTATAATAGTACCTCAACTGAAACACGATACAATTGTTTGCAGAGCAAGAATATCTACAATACGAATGCGTGTGAACTAAAAACGTAGCAAAGAAGCGCATCACGTGTTACTATTTCTTAATATTATATTAATTAGTATCATATTGCTATAAATGCTTCGATGTGTAGTAACTCGAAAATAAATACTTGAAGAGAAGGAGAACTGTAAAATGCAAATTTGTCGAGAAATTCGTCATCAAGTTCTCTTCGCAGTGAATTAGTATTTGGGAAATATTTCTTGATATTGTTCCGTTGGAATTCTTTGAGATATTCATTTTTGTTTCATTTTTTTTTTTTTTTTTTGTAAAAAGAACGTAAAAAGAATGACGAGCCTCGTTTCCACCCTTTCGGTACTGTATAGTGAAATATTAACAATTGTTTTCTCTTTTCTCTGCTTATACTACGAAGAGACGTGGCTACAGACGTGATTAACATTTGTCTTTCTGACCCCGATACGATAATGTACCAAAAGGGTAAACATCAGGTTCATCGAGAACCGAACGAAATAAGTGTGAAAATCAATGCTTCGGCTACATGAGTAACAGCAAATCGGAAGTTCTCTGAGACGGTTGTTCGCTCTCTGAGGCTGAGAGCAGACGTATCAGCTCCTCCTCTTGATCGGACACGAACCATTCGGACTCCGAGCCACCGACGTCACTCAAAGGCATCAGCTGCTGGTGTAGCTGCTGTTCTAACACCTATCCGGATCGGCCAGACCAAAATCGTCAATGAAAGCTCACAATTAAAGTCCACCAAGTTCATGAGAGAAAATGTTTCGCTACTTTTCATCGCGTAAATGTAAATCTTATCGTCAACAAGCCAAAAAAGAAAGAAAAAAAAAAAAAAAGAAAAGGAAGAAAAAAAAACAAAGCCGGATAAGAATATATTCTCTCTCTGTGGTTGAAGCGAAAATCGGTTCTGCCTCGCTCAGCGATTCTACACACTTTCCATCAAGGGAACATAAAGATCGAGTGTATAGTGTCTCACACACACGAAAAAAAATGGAACATCGAACGAGTAGGAAAGTGCAAGGTGGACTTTAATAGTTTTTAAGAATGAATCTTCGGTCGAGACCGTTTTACCGAATACCTCGTGAGTGACATCATTGACAATTGCGTATTTTCGATTTACACTTGTACCTTTTCGTATTTTTTCTATCTTTCTCTCTTTTTAGTCGGTTAGAGGTGAAATGGAAATGTACGTATATCGATTAAAGTCCACCCACAAAATAACGGGAAATTGGTTCGTGATGTTAAGCGTGAAGATCAAATTTAGTATGTTAACTAGTAAAACAACAACAAAGTGCTGTTAGGTCCGTCGTAATGAGATTCTCGCGCAATCCTGCTTCGACTTCTCCTCCACTGTGAATTAAAGCGATTCCTGCTGCGGTTAATATCGTTTAATCAAGCGTTTCCCAACTTAGACTTCTTTAACACCTGAAACTATTACTCGTGTGGTGCATTCTAAATCAACACTGATAAAAAGGAGATTCGCTGTCTCAATGTATGCTGGAATAATTTTTGTGAAAATTTTCGGAGCGATGTAAAATTCTGCAGATCTGATGGCCGGAATACACGTACTACTTATGATTCGTTTCAATTTGAAATATCCGACTTTATACTAATTGGGAAATCGAGATCGAACACCGTTTAGTCACGTATTATTATTAATCGCATACACGTATCCTTGGTAAAGCTCTACCTCCTGATATATCTTAGACGCTGCCATTCCGTTATAAACGTTACCATTACCTCTCCAACTCAAGCGTCTCTCCAAGACAAAGTTAATATCAAGCTACCAAACGATAAGAGGAGATTCCTCGAGCATCGGCAAAACGCCGACGCAATTACGACTAAAGCAACAGGAACAGGAACGATTAACAAACGAATCACCTTACCTTGGCGGAGTCCTTTAAATGGGCCATACTGGGGTCGTTGATAGGTTTGCCGCTGGCTGCTTTAGTGGCGTGTATCAAGTCGCCAAGTGCAGAAGCCACATCTTTCACCGCGTTTATTAGCATTACTTGAGCCTCGGGATTCTGACTACCCAAACTGGCAGCACCGTATTTAACCACTTCGGCAAGTTGAACGATAGTCGAAACGGCATTCTGCGCTGCAACCGCCAGTTGCTCTTGAGACGAGGCTGCGCCAGCAACCAGCGTCTTCGTATCTTCAACGAGAGCCTTGGCTGTCTTCAAGATGTTTTCTCGATGATCGGCAAAAGTGTCGCCTTCGTTTTCTGCGTGCAAGGTTCCGGCAGTGGCGAACATGATCGTGGTGTCCAGGTCACCGATAATACCCGACACGGTACTTGCAGCGTTGATACAGGCTTGAGTACCCCTAGAACCAGCCTGAAGAGCAGCCAACACCTGTGATACCTTTTCTGTGACTATCTTGCTGTGCTCTGCGACTTCTCTTTGAGTGTAAGCGTCGCCTGGTGACATTTGGCAGGTTCCTGCAGCTCTAACGATGTCCACGCAGGCTTTGCCAAGCTCTTGGACGCTTGCGCGAAGTCTCGCAGACACGTCAGCGTTAGATGCGGCCGCTGAAGCACCGGACGTATCGCGGGCTAGCTGAGTGTACTTGTGGGAGATGTCCACTATAAGAGGACTTAGTCTGGCTACGTCGGTGCTAGATTTTGTTGACTGAAATGGATAAAGATTGAGATAAATCAAACGTTGACTACGTTAAAGATCCTTGTACCAATCGTTCCTTTTTTTTAGCTAAACGTCACTAGATTCCTAATACTATTAATAATTATAATAAATATTAGAACTATTCTTTACCATTTCCTGTGCCAGCCGAGCGATCTCCTTAGCAGCTTCCACCATTCTCGTTTGATAATCCACGTAAGAATCCACCGTATCGATCGTAGACATTCTGTGATCTTCCAATCTAACCATGGCCCGAGAAATAGCATCAATTAGCCCAGTAACAATTCCGTAAGACGTCGAAATTGTCTCCAAAGTGTTTTGTAATTCCTGCAGCGCATCTTTCATGGATTCCACCGTCTCGTCGACTTCAGCGTGCAGATTAACTGCCTTTGGATTACCACCAGATTCTTTTGTCACGCAGACAAGCTGCAGAGCAGACTCGGTGACGGTTTTCGTCTGATCCAGTAGCACTATCTGTTGTTTCGAGTGCACCATGTTTGAAGCAGCACCGATAGCACCAGAAACTAGAGGCTCGCAGTACAAAGCAATCTGATTGACGGCATGTCCTACGTTTTCAGCTTCGTATTTGGCAGCTGTTCGAAGAGGTTCCAACTTTTCTCGTAACTCGCTAGCGCTAGTCTCCATTTGATCGGTGAATCCTTGCATCGTATTCTCTCTTCGTGAAACCAGCGCCTGTGAAACAGCACTGAAAGACGCGGCATTTAGTTCTCGAATTCTAGCTGACAGTTTTTCGATCGCAACGTCGCATTCCTTCTGTCCGGGTGCTTTGTCGCGGATGGAAGCAACTAGAGACTTGATCGAATCGCTCACGCTCTTGCTGTGATTTGCCAATAATTGCCAAGTTGGAGGGTCTTTTGGACTAACAGCGAGACTCTTGGCGGCTCGCACCATCGCGCAAGAACCATCGATAATAGCTTTACCGGCGCTAGTTATTGGCTCTTGGGCAGCTCTAGCTGTGACGGATATCTTTGCGGGCTGACTGGCGAATTCCGGAGATCCAGCGAACGTACATAGGTTGTCAACTGCTTCCAAAAGTGGCCTGGTAGCCTCTGCGCATTTCGCCTTGTTAGCCTCGGAATAATTCTGATCCAGCGCTTTGATTTCTTTCACCAGGACTGACGTGGAATTGGCGACATCCTTGGCTGACTGAACAAAGTGACGTTTAGCAACAGGATTGCTGGTTTTGTTCGATGCTTCGCGACAAGCGTTGCACAGAGCACTCGTATACTTCGCTATCATGGTAGCAGCTGAAAGGACTTGTTGCTCGGTACTTGTGGGATTTCCAAGACTTTGACAGCCGGTATGAATGGCCTGTGCAGCTCTGAGGAACTGTGCTTGGTCTAACAAGCCTGGTTTTCCAGCCACCGATGTTGGATCGCTTACACCAGCTAGATAAGCAGCCTGAGCTGCTGCTTCTATCAGTCCGCAGATTGACAAAGAGACCCCTCTAACTGCTACCGAGAATTGTTCGTGCTCCGATTTCTTTGCGTGGTTGGCTATTCCCGTCATTCCATCACCAAGGCTCTTGCTCTTCTCCATCACAGTTTCTAGACATTCGAAGTAGCTCGCGTCAGAAATTGGTTGGCTAGGATTATCGAGGAGCGATCTCATCGATTGGATATTTCTGATAGCGTTGTCGCACTCGTTTTGTCCAGGCGCAGCCGAGGTACAGACATCGACCAGATAATTGATGGAATCTGTGACGGCTCGTGCAGCTGCCGACAGTTGATTCTTCGCGTTTGGAGCACCCGGATCGGCTGCTACGGATTTAGCAGTTCCCAGAAGCTTGCTGGATGTCATGCTGACGTTTTTCAAAGAAACCACCATCTGGCTTCGGGTCTCGATAGCTGTTTGACCGGCCATTTCCATGCCGACGCCCAACAGGTCTCCGAAAGCGTTGGTGAATTGTTTGGAAGAATTAGCTAACTGCACTGGAGAACGTACCGACGACACCACGTTTGAAGAAGCATCGTTCAAATTCGCAGCTGCGTTGTTTAGATCGCTTTGCAATTGTCTGTAAAGAAATGATTGGTTGCCTGCGTGATAATGAAATCAAAATTTGGAGCAAAACGTTAGTTATTATAAATGATGTTATACGATTATTATTTGAATTAACAAAGAAACTGTAATACATATATATATATATATATATATGTGTGTGTAACATTTGAAATGAAATGAAACGTAATGTAATGTACATGTAACATTTGAAATGTAACATTTTATGTTGTTCACATATAATATTTTATTTTATATTCAGCATAAAAATGTAGTATTTAAAGTTACATACGTCTTTAGTATGCTAAATGCTTAACGCTATGACAATTTATCGTCGGTCGTTATCTCTAAAGATTCGAAGTGTGTCAACGAATAATAAGCAGCGAGTAAAACGAGACAAATGAAAAGGTAAATATCAGTGTGCCATTTGATAGCAAGCCTCTTATCAGTGAAAAGAGATATACATACCCGTAACTCTTATTGGTTTGTGGGAACTCGTTCATGCTGAGGACCTGAGTCATGTCTTCGATATTTTTAATTGCATCGTCTACGTCTCTTTGTCCAGGTAAGCAAGACACGCATTTATTCAACGCGTTCGACACATCCTTGGCAACTGCAGCCAGATTAGCTTCGTTCTCTACGCTGTCAGCGTTCTTCAGAGCTCTTCGAGCTTCCTTAACCAGTCTCAACGACTTTAGAATAACATCATCGGCAGTCATCAAGATTTTCTTTTGCGTATCAGGTTGATGCGAGGTGGCAGCCACTCCGCGAACAGCGTAAGTTAAATCTTTAAGGGCGGACGCTGTCTTTCGAGCTGCGCTTCCAGTGTAATTCTCGTTTCCTTGCTTAGCAGCGGATAGAAGCTGAGCCATAGCGAATCCGACGTTCTTCGAGGTAGCACCTAGTCGGAGGGCAGTGGACTCTGGTGTCTCGTCGGGTAAGGGTCTTAGAGAAGCAGCTTCCACGGCATTGTAGAACTCTCTTAACTCGTCTTTCAAACTGTTTATCAATTCTTCGGCTGCATCTAATTCCAGACCGCCGCATGCTTCCCTGGCACGCGTTTTGACTTCGGTGGCAGCGGCGTTTAGCTCCTTCAGAAGAGTCTCGTCGCTGCAGGTTTCATTGCAGACTTCCAAGAGACCTTCCACCGCCTTTGTCACTTCACGAACTGCGTTCATCAGCTGCGTCTGACAAGCTGGAGAGTGCAAAGTTGGAGCTACGACCTTTGCACAGGCAACTAATTGCGATGTGGCCAGCGCACATTGGGTGGCGGCTGAGATTACACGATTTTGAGTCGCCGAATCCTCACAAGTGGCTGCGATATTCTTTGCTTTGAGCACCAGAGCGGCGGTTGAATTGGCTACGGCCTTAGCTAATGCCAATAGCATGTCCTGGAGCTCTCGGTTCGAGTCATTTTCCTCTCCTATCGTTGTCAGCACCTGGTGAGATGCCTCGCCAACACGGGATGCGGCGTTCAGCAGGTTCTGTCTCGGCTGGATTAAGTTAAAGTAAACGATTATACAAGGTGTTTAATGAATAAAGATATTAAACGATATATCGATGAAAAGGACAAAGTAAATGGCAGGCAAAATGGTCACGAATAAATTATTTTCTATTTTTGGTGAAACGGCTTTAGGATCTACCTGTAATGTGTTACCAAGTTATTCATTCGCCCAACATAAGAGAAAAAAGAAACATTTTGTTCATTTTCATCCTAAACGAAAGAAAAACTAATTTGCATCGCTTACAATGAAAAAATCCATCGAATAATGTCAAAGTATCCCGAAAAAGCAGCAAGTTAACGTTGTGCGTATAATTTAAAACGAACCACGTATTTAAGGATATTCAACGGATCTAAAAAAAAAGTGAGAACCGTAATAACTTGCAACATTCTATAACTTTCTCTGATATTTGTGCTTACGTATCGTTCGGAGGAAGAAAGCGCTACGTAGGAAGGCTGCACAAAAAGGCACAGTATGAGATAAAAATCTTCAAAATTAACGAATTGGACATCGAAAGTGATTATTAATGTATAATAGTTTTCGTCGCTGTTAAATACTTTCAAGTCTGCTGTAAAATCTCCGCGAATCTAACCCCAATTGTTGCGATCACGTACGAGTCAACGATACTGCTACATACTCGCAATTAGAAGTTAATACACTTTCTCTAATATCGAAGAAATCCATACGAATATCGCACCATTTTCCACGAGAATATCAAGATACCATACCTCTTTAGTTTCAGGCTCGGTGGCTTTGAGCAAGTCGGAGAAGGCGGAGCACAGCTTCCTTGCTGCATCCAGTAGTTTGTCTCCGGAAGAGTCGTCATCCATCAGGGCGGCGATCATTCTGACGCCTTTTGTCATCTCCGGGAGATTGGTTGCGATCGTGGTGATAGCTGCACCTACCGCTGTGTGATCCACGTCGTCGGCTGGACCGGAAGTCAAGGTGACCACCTGAGCTGTCGCGGCGTTCATCGCCGCGATCTGAGAGCCAACATTCTGTTTGTGCGTATCGATCGTCTGTTCGATCCATTTCAACGAGGCCGGGTCGTTGCCCAGTTCTGGAAGCTGAGCCTTGCAGGACAGCTCGGTCTCCGCGATGTGGATCACCTCGTGACCAGCGGTGATAGTCGACAGTAAGGCACGTTGTGGTTCGGACAGGACGGATGTGACCTTGGTTTGTTGCACCTGGTTGCGGTTAGACTTACATTAACTTAAGAATCGGTCGATGGATAAACGGACGGATGCGTGTTGTACCGACGTATTATCGTGATCGAGATGATTTGAAGGCGCTGCATCGTCTTTTCAGCGAATCTTTCCGCGCCTTCAAATTTCCATCTTTGTAATAAAACCAATGCCGAACGATTACTGCTAAATAATCGTGACGGATATACAAATAAAAAACGTATGTGCCGAATAAAAGCTAAAAGTATTTTTATATCTCGGTGAACTTTAATAGATTTTAGTCAGGAAAATCAAATTTAATGAAATGAAAAATTCGAACGACGTAACAGAAATTTATTTAAATGCCAATGATATATAACGAAAAGTTTTATCATCGAGTACCTACTCTGTGTCCGCAATAGAAGGCGCCTAGCATGAAAACAAATTCAACCGTCAATTAGTTTCACGAAATTGCTTCGGTATGCGACGAAATTGTTTTATTATATTGATGTTTCAAATTAAATATACCGTTGATATTCGCTGCGATCCATACAATAATGGTACTACTAACTAATGCTATAACAAAGCAGACCAACAGCTCTCGCTCAAGCGAATGATCAGTGTTATTCTACAGAAAATTTACATAGACAGATATGGATAAAAATAATCTTGAATATATTTTCATTTCGGTTACGAAACATTGAAAATTCAACGTGAGCAGGAGCTTGTGCCTTTGATAGATCTTACCATCGGTGGAGCGTGAGCGATGTTCACCTGGCCGCTGACAGTCGTGTATTGAGCACCGCCCATGTGCCCGGTCCCATATGGTCGAGCCCCTATAAACCGTATCATGCAACTATCCGAATGATATTTACAGAGATCGATCCACGGGATCGATTGATCGTCCGATAGGGAAGCTTGAATACGCAGACAGATCTGCTCCATGAATTGCGAAGCAAGAGCGTTTCTCACGAATAAGCGTCAAATATTTCGTTTGGTACATACAAAATGAAGGGTTCAAGATTTAAAGAAAAAAAGAAAAAAAAAAAACGAAAATGCGACTTTTTAAAAATGTACAGGTATGTACAAAACAATTATAAAAAACGGAAATCATTCAAAGAATAACGAACGAGGAAATAAAAATGGAAAAATGTATAGATATATACAAAATTATCGTAAAAGACCGAGGAGGCAATCGTGCAAAGACTTCCAAAGCTTCTGCATTTTTTCTCGACGCTTTGACAGTTTGGGAAGGACAGAGAGTTTAATCGAAGCCATACGAACATTTTACGATAACTGGTCTACCTATTTACGTATAGAAAATAGCTGAACAAATAGTACGATAAAATTGACCGCTTTACAGCTTTCAAATAACCAACTGACTTTAAATGGAAATAGTTTTCTTTGGAGCAAAAATCAGACGTGTTTCTTAGGCCAGCGCGCAAGACACGATATTATTTGTATTGAACAACGTATTACACGTCGTTGAATAACGACATCAAAACGCAGTGTCTTGTTTCTGTTTTCGTTGAAAATCATTTACGAAACCTTAATGCGTATTTTTATCTCAGCTTCTTCGATAAAACGGAATTGCATATTGATATCTTTCAAAATTTAGGAATGATACGAGACACTGATTTCGAGGTTCACGAAATTAGGAAAAATTTCTGAAAATTCTTACCGTCTGCACCGGTTCTCATAACCGCAGGTATGGCAACCGACACAGCTTCCACGTTTCCTTTGCCGACGTTGCTCGTTTCGTGTTGCATGATCGTTGCTCTGTAAAAGGAAACCACGTGTTTACTGGAAACAATACATATTCAATATATATATAGTCAGGGAATTTAATTCAAATATTTCTCTCTGTTTCTCGCTTCCACGTAACTTCTTCGCTCTTTGTTCAAAGACTCTTCCGTAATATCACTTTGTCGTCGTCCACGATAACAAAAAGAAAAAAAAAAGAAGACACAGAAAGAGAAACCGCCGCGGCTCTCTCTTAGCTACGAAAAACTCGATATTCAACAAGCGATATTGGATAATCGACATTGGCAAAGCGAGTCTTGACCTATCAGCTTCGACAATTACCATAATAAAACGATCCATCGTCGTTTCACCGAACGGAATTAGCACTTGTACTAAAAATTAGTACGTATGATGTGACACTTACTTCAATGGCGATACACTATCTTCAACCATCGTCGAGCCTTCGTCTCCTTCGATACCGAAGTGATCTTTAGCTTTTTGCTTCTTAAGAATGATGTCGATATAACCAGAGATTAGCTGAAGTATCTGTTCCGCTTCTGTAGTCTGTACGCTGTAATATTGGTCGGAATAATCGCCAAAGTCGAGCGTAAACGTGTTCGGAGAGGCTCCCCAACGTCGGACAGTAGTCAACGGCCAGGTTTTCAAGATTTCTTTCGTTTTTTCATCGAGTCGCAAGACGGAGTCTTTGGTGACGCCGAGCAAACGAGGCACCAGCTTGTTCTTTCCCTTCATTTTCTCTTTCACTAAGAAGAACGTCACGCCGTACGTGCTCAAAGATCTTGCCGTTTTCGTATACAACACTTTGGCGTCCAGTTCAGAGAGACCGATGTGCTTCTTGTGCTCCGCAAAAATTTTCTTCTCGATACCCTTCACCTTCAAGTAGGACTGCGGTAAGAATTCCTTGAGGCTGGGGGATCAGATCGAAAAATCTCGATTAGGTGCTGTTTCGAATGTTCCTTTACAGGATTTTCGCAACTCGTTGCACGAACGAAGTAGTAAATCGTTGAACACGCGCGAGATATTATTTCTTGAAGTATAAAAGTCGTTCAAAGATTTGACAAAGAAAAGTGACAAAACAAAAGTTGTCGTTTATTTAAAAGAAGAAAAAGAAAAATTCGTCCTTGCAACTTTGAATCGTTTTCGCGTTATTTGCTGTACCGATGATTCTTATCCTGATTGCATCAGATTTCTCGTACGGTTATTGTTAAAAATATTGCCGTAAGTGGAAACGGAAGGAATCGATATTTCTTATCTGAAAAAGCTTACTCGAGAAAGCCTGGCTTGTGCTTGTCTTCCTTGTGATCACCGAACTGGATCTGGCATTGTATTCCAGCGAAAATACAAGCTTTTTCCTGAGTAACCGGATGCGTGCCATCTAGAATTGCGTCTCTTGCTTGAACGTACAAAAGAGATAATTGCACCGGATCTCGGCTGTCGATATTTTGATCCGAGAAGAAAAACTTTCTCCGCAGCAGCACCGTTTCTGACTCGTCTATTCCTTGCTCTCGTAAAGTCTTACTGGGATCTATCCAGTTTACTGGAAGAACAAAATGACATTTCATCGCGCGATGAAAATCTATAATTTGCACGCAGACGATCGATTGAAAATCTTTGAAGGAAAAAGAAGAAAAAAAAAATATATATATATATATTCTCCTTGCGCGAAGATTATATTTTTCAAACGTATGCGAGGATCAAACTAAGGTTGCGCGTCTATGTCGCCACTTAGGTAGAATAAAAATGGTTCCATACCGTTAAAAAAAGACGTCAACGTCTACGAACACATTGACGACAACGAAACAGCCGCTCGCTCGTAGAACACTTTCTTTCCACGCATTTCTCCAGAAACATTAAATTCGTCGTTTCCGCGAGTTTAATAAGTCGGAATTTTTATCGCGGCCAGATCAAGGCCCGCTGCTCACCTTCGTCGTCGGTCTTAAGCTTCTTCCTTAACTGATCCATCTTCGCGTCCCGCTCGCCTTTCTCCTCTTTTCTCCTCTTGAGCGTGAGGGTGCCGAAATTGCCCGGCTTCTGATTCTCAGTCTCCTCGTCGGCCAGCTCGCGCACCAACGAGTACTCATCGTGGTTCGTGATGCCTATCTTCGTACAAATTACTACCATGAGATTGGCGACGGGCTGACTGTCATCCACCAGCAACGTCTTCAGCGTTCCATCCAACATGCGCACTCGAAGGGTCCGCAGTTTACGCCGGTACTCGAGAAGATCGCCGTTTCTCAGAATGTAATAATCGAGATTCCGGCCCGGCTCTAGCCAAACTCCCTTCTTCACGTCCTCGTCGGCAAGGAATAATCCGTAGTCCTTCGCTGTCGATGCAAGAGGAAAAGGCACGGTCGTTATCATCGTGCTACATGGTTATGCATGGTATGTATTCTCCTGGACCCCCGTTAGCTCTTGGACGAGCTTTTTCCCTTCGTTATTCGGTTTTCCTTTGTTTCTACTTAGAAAGCGGCTCGACTATTTGCTAGGGATTCCGGATGGATTTTCGTGGGTTTGAGCCTCGAACTGACTGATAGAGATTAGGAAGTTGGCGGTTTAGCGGATTGGATATTTTTTTTTTTTTTTTTTTTTTTTTTAGAAAAGTTTGAGAGAATCGCGATGACTGTTCGTGGAAAAGACAGAATTTTCAGCGGGATCAACAACTTGATAAAATCGTTCCTCTTAGTCATCGATTTAACGCTAACATCCATACGTAAAGAATATCGTGGAAAAAGATAAAGGGGGAAGAAGGGCAGAGATAAATGAAAATTCGCTTGTTCGTTAGTACAGCATCATAGGATATTGCAGGTGCAAGTAGGAGCTTACGTTGGCCCATGTTACCCGCTTCAGCGAGTTTCTCTCTGATGATACGGCAAGCGTCGTAAATGGATGTGCTCGGGTCGAATTGCATCATCTTCGTGGCGTTTTTCTCCGGGATGGAGATACGCAAGGATAGGGTGGCCATTGCGGCTGCCTGGGATGATCTGTGTGCTCGAAAACCACCGGAATCACACGACTGAAACACAAAAACAAAGTCCATTAGTTAGCACGATTTCTATTCTCCCGCCTTTTTTCTTTTCCTTCTGCTCCAATATACGAGCTCCGATATGCAGCGATTAGCAACGTTTAGAACAATCGAGGAAAGACCGATTCCACGACAAAATTATTCGAACGACGAACGACGCAAGTGGTTCGTTTGAAACGAAGGGAAACGCGACTTTTGGCCCTGTTGAAAATCGATTACAATTTCAATTCGATCGTCAAATGAACAGAATTCGTCGTACTGTCGAGTTTTTGCAGTTCTAACGATGCAGTTCGCGTTGAAAGGTAAAGTAACAAGCGACAGCGTTTGCAGAAGACATTGACCTGGTGGATGCGCGTCTGCCGTGTTTGTTCGCAATTGGCGGAGCAGCTAGTATCAAACAAGAAGCATGCAGCGCTTGATCGTCGAACGATTCACGGTATTACGAAGAACATAAAGTACTACGCGAATATGCGATTTCTAGTTTACTGAATCGAGTGCAACAAGTTGTAAGGGGGCGAGCATTGTGCTTGCTCGCGGGTCACGGTTCTAACCATTCGCGTAATTGCACATTATCAGAAAACAACGGATAGTTCTTGCTTGTTGTACGCGAATATATCCGGACTCTCGTTAACTGCCCCTTTTTGCGCCAAACGATTCCAACGTAATAATCGCGAACGATAAGACACCGTGTGAACGTACGATTACGTGGATTTACGAAGAGTAATTTAACCCTTTGCTTTATAATCGCTTCAGGAAATCGTTAAATTCTCTATTTCTTTCGAGAACGAAACAGCTAAATATATACGATTGTGATAAAAATAAAATAACTCTTGACTGGGATATTATCGTTTAATTACCTACTTACATTCGACGACGTGGTTCGATCGATAAAGTTAATCGCATTGAGGAACATCGAAAAGTATCTTTTGCAGCTGATCCCCGAATAAGAAGAAGATAAGAAAAGAGAGAGAAATTTTCAAGCCGTGCGTTCCATCGTTCTGTATCGGTTTTCTGGGAAACCTAACAGAGCAACGGATTAAAAATGTCCCGCTATCGTATGAAAGAGGAAGCAACCGTGGGACTTCTGTCTATATATTGATCTTTCGAGGTATGGTACATTTGCCATAGAATTTGCCACAGGGTGCAGTGTGGGATCCAGCACGGGCGTAGAACCCACCCCACGTCACGGTATTCGGCTAATAAAAATAAATTGTCACCGACTCCGGGCTAATTAAATCGATCCGAGGATACGAATCTCTCTCATCTACTCCCCATGGAGAGAAATACCACCCGCCGTGCTCTGTTTGCATCAACAAATTACCATTAATCCCCGTACATTTGTCGAATAAATCACATTGACGAGAAAGACTTCGATGCGTTACGCTCCTTGCTAAGAATCCTTTTAATCGTCCGATTTAATCGTCAGAAACGTTGAAATATGTAGGGTAAGAAACGAATAAAAGTCGGTTGCCTCTTTGCGTCTCGATCTTTTAGCGGAAATTTCGTAATGTAAAATTCCATTTCGTTGAAAATTGCATTCTTAGCTGAAAGAAAATTTCTGCGCCCCTGTGAAAAATATTTCACACGAGAATGAAGAGATCGTCGACAAGCTTGGTTATGTTAATTGGAAAGTTGATTAATTACGAAGTTCCGTTCATGATGAAATAGTTGGGCCCAAGAGGGAACGTGAGGCTACTTCCTGCAGACCGAGAAGTCTATTACTAACAAATCTAATAGATCCAGGAATTTAATAACAAGAAGGTAGAAGAATAAAGATAAAGCTATCGATTCTCTACGTCGATCCCATCAACTTTCTAGGAAAAGGAAATTTTTCTAAAAAATCTTCCTAAACCTCGCCCTAGACGCAAGATACAAAAATCTAAGAGATCACGATATTCCGCTTAGAAGGCTGAAATAACTCTGAATCGAGAATTTCCGAAAGAGGAATGTATTGTCCGTAGACTATCACGACACACGGTATATTATCAAGATCCAAAGGAGCAGAAGCCGCCAATTATAGGCTGTTTCGTTCGTTTACTCGACTCCTCTTTTTTTTATATCCGTCTCGATGGCAGAGCAGGGGGGTGATGGTCCATGCGCATAAATTCGTTGCAAGTACACCCTACGCCAATGTGAACTTCCACCCTTAGAGGTTGCCAGGCAACGCCGGTCTCTGACTGTGTCAAACTCAAGCACAACCACCCCAGCAGGCCACCCCTTCTTACGAGTCCATCCCCTCGACCCCTCGCCTCCCTGTTCCTCTCTCTTTTCATTTTCTCTTCTCCATTTTCCTTACTTCGCCACTGTACATCGGCCTCTTTTGTTTACTCTTTTCCTCCTCGGTTACCGTATTTCTATCTTTACACCTATCACTGTACGACTTTTATACGTTCTTTCTCTTTTCTTTCTCTTTTCTTTCCTTATTTTTCTCTTCTTTCCCGCGAATCTCATTTTCCCTTCTCGTCGTCTTATTTCGTTTCCATCTCCATGTTTTCTTATTTGCTTCTTTGTTTCTTATCTTTATTTCTTTCCTCCGCCTCTTTCCTCGGTTTTAGTTAGTTAGATCGTTGGCGTTATTGTCTCTCCGGTGTCTCGTTTTCTACTATTCTCGGCGCGGCGCTCTCTTTGTTATCTCTTTATCGGCTTTCAACGGTGCTCTCGTTCTTTTTCCACTTTTTCATTCGCTTCTCTTTCATGCTTTATCTCCTCTTATTATCCTCGCTTTCCTGCTTGCTAGTTTCTTCTTTGTCGCTACTATCGCCGTTTTATTACCAACCCTTTTTCCTTCGCTCTACGCTTTTTCCAATTTCTATATTACCCTTTCGCATGCAAATCTCTCATCGGTATTTTTATTTCTCCAGCTCTTCGCTCTTCTCCCACTTTCGATCTATCCCTATTTTTCTTCCATTTCGTTACATTATTTTCACGTTCGTCCGTGCGACTATCTGCAACCTCCGCTTTTGTCCAATTTTATCGTTCTCGATTATTTACGCGTTTTCATCTAGTTAGATACGATCAGTTGTTAACGTTACTCGGATTCTATACAAGCAAAATGACGAGTTGTTCGTGTTCAAGCTCACGACCACGGTGGTTGCGGTTAACGTCAAAAGTGGAAAACATTTCCAAGGAAATATTACGATTCTCAGTGTCTCCTTATTTAACGGTATCTCGGAATTCGGAACACGATCTTTTGTTTCATAGTTCTTCCGGTTCGTGTTCAAAATTCATCAAGGAACGACTTTGAATAATTTTACGCGTTTGTACTAAAAAGAAAGGAACGACTAACTAAATTCGATAACGCGAAATCTACCGTAAGATAATTTTCCAGATAAACCAGGGGATGATTCGTAACGAAGAAGTTATTATTATCAAGCGTAAACGAATAAACGCTGTTGGAGATTGTAAAAAGTAAACGAAGAGTAGCTGGTATAATTTAAAAGTGGACGGTTGAAAATAATTCGAGCAACGAATAAACTGTCGGTACTAGGCCAGCAACGAATCTGCTTTGATAATCGCGCAAGTTTGCACGAAACTTTGTCTCGAGTTCATTGTAGAACAGCCGCCCGATAATGTATGCAACGATACCGTACAATTGCTTGACTAATAATTTCGTTTAAGGTTATCTTCAAACGAGTTCAGTCGTTCCGTATTCATGAGAGTCGCGAGCGAGAACAAGCAAAAGATATTTCGCTGAATGTTTCTCAAATCGGGAGAAATTGCTCTCTGAATTATTTAAGAATCTCGGTCTTTTTCGATCGAACGTTTTTTCCCTCAAAAGGGAACAAAGCTCGAACGATACACCTACATGAAGTAATCGAAATTTTGCAACAGATCTGATTCGTCGTTCGCAAAGTTACTCGCTCGACCGCGATACGTCACTTTCCAATTTCCATGGAACGTATTTAGAGGAATGACCTCATTACCTGTAATTAGGTCGACCGTATGAGTGCAACTATGCAGCTGCGATGCGCTCCGACGTCGTTCGAACCGTTCTTTGAACGTTTGGACCTTCGTATCAAAAGCTGCTACGCACATTATTTTACGTATGTCTGAATTTTTTTGTACATTAGATAAAAAAAAAAAAAGAATCTGCCACGCTCTAAAACTCTATAATACAGTAATACATACATATATCACGCGAATATCTACTTTCGAAGCCTCCAAACTTTCTGCATATTGTGTTACACTTTCAACGCTGCTTTATATAACCCGAAAATTCTGCCAAGCGAGCTTCAAGACTTTTAAGTAGACCGTGTGAAACGGTCACGGTTCTACGCGAACGACCTTACGAATGAATATTTTACAGCCAGCTTGCAAAAAAAAAAAAAAGAAAAATTCCTCGTAGGCTGAAACGCGTCGTTTCGTCGTTTAAGGAGTAGGTAGGTCAGTGGAATCGTTGTCTGTAAGCAGTAACAGAAAAATTGGCGTTTCGTTGGGAATTAGCAAAGCTGTTACAATGGTACGTGCGACGATAATAACGAAACCCCTATAAAATTGTAAGTCAATTAGTCGCTTTCAAAGGACGAAAGGAGTTCGTTAGCGCGGAACGCTGATAAGCTCGATATGGGTGGCAACGGGTATCGAGATTGACAACAATCAAGAGGGAAGGGAAAACAAGGAGAAAATAAATAGGAAGCAATACGATCCGCGTGTTAACCGAAAGTGGATCGATCGCAGTCTCTAAATTTAGACGTCAGTCTCTTTCCACGGTGATGACGCCTGACGGCAACTAATTGAGGGTCCGTCGATTGCTACGAGGTAACGAAGACACGATTATGCACGCTCTACAAGATTCGGTGATCAGGGGTTCGGTTCTCATAATGGATCCTGGCATACGTGCCAATCACGTGGTACCCCGCTGTTCACACAATCAGCATGAAAAATAATCTTTCGCTTAATTTCGCTCGTTTAACCTCGACTTTCGTTCATCGACTTTATTCGAAACGACTAACGAGATACGTTCGTATATTTCGCAACGATGACCAGTTAATCCATCAACCTGGGCGACATTAGGTTTACGTGTGCATGTAATTTTTCGACCGTTTACATTTTTGTATCGACGAGTTTAAAACGTAAGTGGATTTGTTCAATAAACGCGGAATTACGTTGATCTTGCAGAACAGAGCGACAAGATCGAATAAGAACAAGATCGATGAGTATATAGCGATCGGTTGGACGTTAATGCGTTAGATGGGAATTTCTACTAATTTCGAATGGGTCAAAAACCAATATAGAGTCGATGTTCTCCCTCTGTTTAGCGCTAACTAGCACGGAGAACTTGAGCAAAGTGCTCTAACCAAACTCACTCGCCTCGCCTGTACGCGGCATTGGCTGGGACCTATAGGGGGTACAACGATGCGTAAGACTTTGATTCTCACATTACGATGTACATAATCTGGGAAACTTGGTTAATTTCTACCTCTATCGACGCAAAAACACAGCGATCTATTTCGTACTGCGTGTATCCACCATCGACAGATTCGACAATTTTTCGTTCGATCACCTCAACGTGGCAAAAGTCGAGTAAAACTTGTAGCAAAATTCGTAGAATAATTTTCACGGTGAAAAGCTCTGAATCTATTAGGCGTTTATCAAAGCGGACCTGCAAACACGCGAAAAGCTATACCGATGCGAAAGCAAGGAACGAGGAACAAAGTCGCGACACGAAGCGCAAAACCGAGTAGCGGAAAGTGCAGTTCCGCCACACGCGGAAGTTCGCGGAAGAAACGAGGAAGATTGTTTCGCTTTTCTCCTCGATCAAAAACCATCGAGATTGCGGAACCACTTACGGCCATTTACTTTCGATCGACACCGCGTTCTACTTGCAACGCTCTATTCTCGCCCATCTTCGAGCGTCGGAACCAAGCATCGTCAGCTTTTTTAACTCCATCGTCGCCCCGTGAGCTTCGTCTTTTTCCAAAGCTAACCCACCCATTGCCACTCTCGTGTCACCTATCGTGCCACGTGGTTCAGACCATCCCCCTTTATCGCGTCCTCGGCACCCTTCGTCACGATCCAGCTCGTCGCAACGTTTCGCGACGAGACCAGCGGCACACCGACATCGAATCAATTTATGGAAGATTCTCCTCGTTCGACTCCGCGATTGTTTCGGAAGCTTCTCGAGACGTTTGGACGATTTCCGCAGCGATTTTGGCCGAGCGTCGATGAGATTTCTATGTTTGAATTATATTTCTGTAACTCGAAAGTCACATACCGATATAGCTGTATCCTTTAAGGTTTATTTTAGTTCTCGTTGTATTTTATTAATAATGCCGTTGTACTTGTACGAATAATCCATAAGCGCAATATCGAGACAATTTCATCTGGGCAAATATTGATTCCGCAACAATGTCCAATGGCACAGTTTTCCTTTGCACGTCCCGCCAGGAGTTGGTAAAGAACGACCTCGACCGTAACTACCAACTCTGTTACGAGCTGTTCGAATGACTTATTAACTTACACCCCGGGGAAAATCGACACCCTACTGTTCTTTTTTTTTTTTTTTTTTTTTTTTTAGAAACTTTCAGACGTCTTTGAAACGATTGGACCAACTTCTTTCTCTCCCCAACACTTTGCTTACTTTCATTTTTCTCATTCCCTCTTTCTAGCGTCGAATGGAAGTCTAATTTGAGGCAAGGCGGCGGCAGGTACTTTTCATCGTTAAAAATACCAACAGAAAGAAAGACGAATTAAAAGAAACTCGCGAAAATATAAATAAGTAAATTATTCCGAATGCGAATGATTCCAAGTTATTTCTCAATTTTCGAATAAACGTTGCCCGAGTGTACGTTTGCGTTTAGATTTTGCTTAATATTTAAATAATGGTTACACGTTTGACCGACGCTAAAAAGGAAGAAGCATATTCCGATATTTAATCAAGGTTAACATCTTTTGGTTATTTACAGACGTATTCGTAGAAATGAACGCGATCAAAGCGAAATTTACTTTCAGTTTGCAGATTTAAACGTAATTGAAATGCAACGTGGCGTGTACTTTAATCGCCGCATTACCTATCAATTTAACGTCGTTACGTTAACGGCGAATGTTCAACTTCATTGTCCTTTCGCTCCCTCAAAGGCAAGTTCAACCCTTTCGCTTAAATTCGATCCTATACGCAGCCAATTTCTCCCATTAACCCTTCCAAGACTAACGCTTCGCAATGTTGCATTTAGAAATGCTATTAAGGAGTCAGTCAGTCAGTCAGTCAGTCAGTCAGTCAGTCAGTCAGTCAGGTAGGTAGAGCAGATAATTATTACGAATAAATTTTTGCGTATTTTAACGCACATTTAGATAATAACGAGTCAGTCTATCGACGTTCTTTCCAAACGCTGTTTCCCTTGCCAACCAAAGCACGTGAAGGTTCCCAATCACGAGGTATCCATGTGTCACGGATCATCAAGAATCCCGATTATCTGCCTCGACGATCGGTGCGACTGAATTTCGCGAATGGCGCAGCAGTAGCAACTACACAGCATCCAAGGTATCTAATTGGAAATTGGGCTACTGCTCTGATACCCAGGATCGCGGAATGTCGGCTGACGTGGACGTTGACTGTCTTCGTTTCCGGTGCAGGCTCTTCGTGTAAAGATAATTAACTATCCCTGCAGCACGGATGCACGTCCATTCTTCGCTGTGTCCTCTTTATCTCCCCCCCTCTCTCTCTCTCCCCCTCCCTCTCTTGCACCATCGTGAAAAACCACCTGGAAATTCTGGCACGTTCGCTGGAACGATGGAAAAAGGGAAAGAGGGAGAAAGAGAGAGAGAGAGAGGAGGGGTGGAAGAGCGATTCGACCTCTATCGGGCGGATCTTTGTAATATTCGATTCAATTCCACGCGTCCCGCGATGACAGCCGCCTGTTAAATATAATCATCGTTCGATTCGTGGACGTCACTCGCGTATTTATCGCTGTCATCGTGCTAACGAAGCCTCGATCAACGATCGACTTGAACAAAGCGGACGATCAGAAACGGGCAGCTCTTTATAAGGTAGGCAAATGGAAAGATTGCCTCGTTTTGCGTTAAATCGTCGCACTTAAAATTTCGTATTTAAAAGGCATTTTAAACAACGCGCGCCTTCTACAACGGAGAACCGGTTATTCACGAGGCTGATAATCCGGAACAAACATTCGCCGAGATTGCCTCGATATCGTGCTGGAAGCGTTCGTAGAATTTGGTTTCGTGATTAGTAAGCAGATCTATTCGGCCGATTCTAATCAAACAGCAGACCACGTTTGATGATAAAAATACGTGGTAACTTACTTTTGGCATAGTTATATAGAAGAGGGCACTCCTCGCCCGTTTCAATGATTTTCAAATACGTTATCGGGAGCATGATTTTAAACAACTTTTTTTTCTATACGTATAACCGCCACTGGGCTTTGGTTTCCCAGATATTCATACTTTTGCTACTTTTTATCTTAACGCGAGTTAGGTTCGGTTTACCGTTATGCACGGACACGATGATATTATACGTGTGTATATTAGTGGCTCTCGCACAGCTAAGCCGAGTTCCTTTCTTATCTGCCTGCGTTTCCAAATCGAAAGATGAGACGTATAAAGAACCCATCATACCTATAATATCATCCGTAGGTAAACCTAATCCAATCTAATCTACACCAAGATAAAAAGTAGCTAAAGTAGATATTTTCACGAATATCTTCGATACCTCGAAGACTACAGCCGGATGGCGGTTATACGTACAAGGAATGTTCACCTGAACGATATGTCTGAAGATCGTTAAAATCGGCGAGGTGTACCCTCTTCCATATAATCGTGTACCCTAATTCTAATCCACTACCTTGGACCGTATCAACTATCGCATACTCGTTTTTTAAATTTCATCTATGCATTCAAGTTGGAGTAAAGTATGTCATTGGGATGCGCTTGGAACATAGCAGAAAAGAAGTAAAATAGCAAAACAAGATCCGAAATATAATTGACACCTTGACTTTCGTTGCAATACACGCGTACATATTTCAAAATAGCTCAACGTTCTATAGATGCGATTAAGAGATACAACTATGTAATCTAAAAGGAGTGCAAGAAGCTAAACGCTTTACGAGATGTTGCAATTACGGAACTTTCGTTATCTATCCGTTTCGACAATGTTCTTCCGCAAGATTGAATACGTTTCGTAGCACGTGACCAGCATGAAGGTATACCAGCACATAACGCATGAACTATGACCATGCGTCTTCGTGTACAAGTATGACGAACCATACAACGAACGATACTTCGACACATTTGCTATCGTGCCATCCGTCAACTTCGGTCTTTCTAATTCCTCCATTTGCCAAGTATTCTAACAATACCGTGTATTTTATCGAACTAACGCGTTTTTGAAAGAAATAATAAAATATTTCATTTGTAAAAAGATCCGATGATCGATGCCCCACTTTTAAAAAGAAACGGAAAGTTGGGAAGAAGAATTTGAAAGATCGGACGATAAAGGCAATCGATTTATGCAAAATGTGGCATGGTTCTGTTAGAGTGACGAACGCAATTGCACTTTGCAGCTGCACCGCCGTACTCGTGAAAAAAGTACGATTATAGAAAGTTAGACCTCGTTAAACCGTTCAACTTTTTTCTGTCGTCGCTTTTTCCTATTTTCAACTGAAAAAGAGACACGACCTGTCCCGGTTACGAATTGCAAATAGAAAGCTTATCGGTCGATCGAGGTTCCCGTTAATAAATCGTTCAACGGATGATGAAGACGTACCTCAAAACAATTATCATTAATGCCTAACAGAGTATCTATGATGCAAGATCCTCTTAAATCCCTGTATCGTAATTGAACTATTTTATCATTACAGATACTTACTGGCACAAGTGACGTTTCGTGCTTGAAATATTCCTAAACTAGAAAGTAAAGCGTTTTATTCCTTCGTGAATAGAAATTACACGCGATATATTTAGGCTACCTCGCGAAGGGTGGTTCACGTATACTCCAGATCTTCGTTTGACCTCTTAACGTCTGAATCTATTTAATCCAATCACGGGTTATTTCATGTGCGTGATAATACATAGCGTAATGTAGTATGAAAGTATAAAAGTAGAAGAAAGTACGAGAATTGTCAAAATGGAAAAATTACTTTACTGAGAGAACGAATTTGTTAAATCAAACTCAAGAACAAATCCAAAGGAAAGCAAGTGGATAGAAGCGAGTGAAAGCTTGGGAAAATCCCAACCAACCTGTATGTATATAATTATACAACACCTACGAAACTGGCCTTCCAAAGGAGTCCATGTTGGCACGAACTTTCCCACGCAAATATCACGTTAAATTTCAAAAATGATCGTCCTTCGGATAAATGCGAAGCTAGCCAAATAAACACGACCGATAGGAAAGCTAAGGCCCAACGTCGGTCGCACCATCCGCATCACAACACGCGGCCGTGGACATCACCGAAGCGTCGCGTCGTCGATTCGCTTTCGGACGGAGACAACAACGCGGCACGTATTTCGTCGCTCGATCGCGTCAAAGTCGGAGATCCATCTGGGGCGAGAAGCGTTCACGAAAGCCGGCGCAACGTTTCAACGTCGACGATCGGCCGACGAATGAGCGAGTCATCGCCAACCAGCAGCCGAATCGAACGAACCGATTAAAAGACACGCGCGTGATCCGAATTGTTCGATGGGATCACGAGCAGGGCTAACACGTTGCGCCGTTAGACTGGCGATCGGAAACTGAATGCGTCGCGGTCTCGGCTCGGACTCGAATGTGACCGAGAGGATTGTTGGGAAACCACCCCTCGAACCATGGGACAGGGGGGAGGGGTAAGGACAAGGGGTAGCAAGTAAAGTCGGGGTGGGGGGAAGGAGACGACAGGAGGGTGCCAGTGAATTCACACCGGGGATGCTCGGAGCTTCTGCGCACTATTGCCCCAGTAACACACCCCCGTAAACCAGCCGTGGAAAATTCGAACAACGTGCGAGCTGGAACAAATTCTCTGTTTTCGTCGGGCACTCGTGAGAAGCAGAGACAGGAAGTGGCCGTTTCTGCGGCGTGGAAACGGCCGGTTAGAATCTTTAGAACGCTGAATTCTGGGCTGGTTTGGTCGAGCCCGAGGTATTTGGTGCGTCGGTAAGCTCGTTTCGAGGAAAGCGAGCAAAGTACGACGAACATATTGGGAAGTACTTAAATATTCTTCGACATTGGTACGGTGCTATTCGGAAAAATAGATATTTCTATAAAATTTTCCTATTGCTGTACAATTTTCTATGGAAATCTTTGTTATTCTCTATTAAAAATATCGATCAAGTAGCGAGATTTGATACCTGAGATGCGTTTGATACTTACAGAAACTTCGGCTGTACCATTGAATCAAACAAATCTTATATTACAACATTGATAATATTAAACCTTATATCGCCAAAGGAGATCGATCGTGGAACAATCATCGAGTTAATGCGTTATCACGGTTAATAACTGCCCCGTGAACCCCAAATTCCAGCGACTTATACTTTTCAACCCCCTAGGGTGCCACGTGAAACACAATACGTGGCATAATTGCGATTCGCCAAGCCACTAATTGGTCACAAAAGCATGGGGTTCGGTTGACAGGAAACCCACTATTTAGATTTATCCGGAAGAACGATTTAATTGTGGTCTAAAAAATATACTCTTAGAAACCCCTCTTTCCTGACCATTACCACCCCCTCCCTGTTCGAAGACTTCGACGAAGGGAGGAAAGTTGACCCTCGCATTATACTATCTGATTACGAGACCTTCGAGATCGTCTGTTGCGATTCATCCCTCCCGATAATTGAGTCCCCTATCTTGATTGTTTCACGGCAATCAATCGCTTTGTTCGGATGAAAGAGTCTCGTTTGTTCGCTTGTTCAGGAAACTTACCGTTTTTTTCTTTCCTTTTTTTTTTTTTTTTTTTTAATATCACGAAGGGACAAAGTTTGCTAGGATTATTCGAGACAGAGATCAATTTCGCGGAATTTCTGATCGATGCCGCGACTATCGTACGTGTAATAAAACTTTTAACACACTGCCGAAATTGTCTGGTTCGTTTTAACGCGATCTTCGCGTGCGTAAATATCTTGTTAACTAAAATTGGCGCTCTTTTCTGATATCACCAAACAGATCCCCAAAAATTCCCTGACTAACGTTTCCATTCGAATACTTCTCACGACATTTCCGCAACGTAGAAATGTTTATCAAACTTTTGGACGATCGATTTCAAATTTTTCAATCGGAACATCCCCAACGAATAAAGCTCGTTACTCGATCAACAAGCCCGATAAACCAATATTCATGGAAACAGAAAATTCATATTCGAAACAAAATAAAAGTTTAGCGAGCCAATATTTATCCTAGATTTAACGGAACTAATCGACGCATGCAAAAGAGATCGAATGAAATAAAACTACCAATATTACCATAAGATACGTATTACAAAATATCAGCAACACGTGTAGACGCGTGCGATTCTTACTCACCGGTGGAAACTCATATTGCGCTTGTTTTTCTCGATTTCCATTTGGATTACAGAGTCTCTTCTGTTTATCGCTGGACTTTCGTACGAAACGGCACAAAGCAGTTCAAAAAACTTCAGAAATTTCCTTTCTCACCGTCTTGCTCCTTCTTTGCGACGATCGTATCGGTGTGTATATATGTAAGAGCGCGTGTTTGACACTCGTTTCAATTTCGCAGTAAAGAGAACGGAGAAAGAGAGAGAGAGAGAGAGAGAGAGAGAGAAGTTTCGCGAAGTTGGAAAGGCACAGGAGAGGACGGACGAGGTTTTCGTCGAAATTTCGTTAAAAATCCGGGGGAGAATGGGGGAAGAGAATGTCGGGATAGGGATAAAGTTTCAATGACCCTTAAACTCGAATTAAGGCAACTGGTTCGCGCACAACGGGCACGAAGCCAATTCGTAAAAGTAAGCTCGAAAGGTGAAACGAAATTTTTCGATCGAAACTCTGCGAACGGTGAGTTCGACCGGTTAAAAAGATCACAGTTTCAGTAAGGCTCTGACCAGTCGAGATAGTCATCTATACGAGTGACGAGAGAATAATCGTGGACGGCCTTTTCCACAAAAAGAAACAAAAAAGGAACAAGGTGAAACGAAAGCGTTAGCTTATTGTCACCAGGTCGAATTTGGACGGCACTTTAAGGCACGGAAGATGTTTTCCTATTGCGACAGCCCTGTGTTCTACGATTACCGACTAAAAGGCAATACCGACGTAAATAATTTTCGAAATAAACGTTGAGCGAACGTGGGCAAACTTGCTCGAACGAAGTTACATTTCTCTGCGTTTGAAAACAAGGAAACGATTCCTTCGAAATTTCTCATTTGCAAAAATAAGAAGACGAAACGTTTGAGAGAAATTTTGTTTCTTCGAGATAAAAATATAATACGTACTATACGCGGTTGAAGTAAGTGAAATCACGACGTAAGAGAATTATCGAACGTGGAAAGAATTGGCAAGAAATAAAAAATTTGTTACCTCGACAAATTTGTAGTACCCAGACGGAAGGAAATGTCGAAAGAAGCCTCCAAATTTCCAAACCAAAGACACTGAATCGGCACCCAAACGGCAAACGATAAGAAGAAATTTGCAAAATACTCCAGAAGGAAAGAAAACTTATCTTAAATCCTGACAAAATGAAAAATCAATTCGCCCCTCGAAGAAAATTTGTAAAACTAGCGACGAAAACGAACCAAAGGACGCGTCGACGGATGATTTTAACAGAGTCAACGGGGGGAGACCTTCGACCGAGGATAAACAAATTCCCGTAACGAAATAAGGAAAGAAAGGACGAGAGACGAAGAAATATAGAAGAGCAAAGGAAAACGAACGCAAGAGACAAGAAGATAATAGGAGAAACGAATTTGAAATTGAAACTGAAGAAACCGAGAAAGAACTTTGGTACTCGCGATGTTGAGGGGTGATGCAAGGACGAGGACTAGGTCGAGAACAAGGATGTTACCCCGACGGCTGTCGCCAAAGAAGTGATAGGTCTGCGGCCTTGCGCGCGGTACCCAAACCAAAGACACCACCAGAGAGGATGCACATGCGCCGATAGAACGACGTTGACTCAACACGGCGATTGGTCGACACCGATGGTGGTAGTTTTCCTTCTACCCCCACTGAGTTTCGGTCTCATCCAGCGATCCAGCCACCCCTCTTGGGTATCGTCGCGCACGCATACACACGCGCCAGAAAGAACAACGCTTCTGTTGAAATTTCAGTTAACAATATCTGGCTATCTTTCGCCACGATCTTCTTTATTTTTTTATTATTTTCTTTTAACTTGGATGGACGAGCTGGTATGAAAATTTGTCTTGATTTTAGGCGATTTTAGCGAAATTCTAAAATAACATTTTTTTTTAAAAACGTATCGAAGAACCTCGCAGTACCACTTTTTCCGTCTTTTTGTCTTGACTAAGGGCGGATGGAAGTTTTCCTTGGCATTTGATAATCGAAGAAAGTTTTAGCTGCTCCTCCTTCGATACAACGGATAATATAAATTTTACAAGCTTGATCGCGATCGTCGTTTCGACGCGAGAAATAAACGTGACCAATGACGAAAGCTATTTCATCAATGGAAACTCCGCGAACCTGTAAACCCTGTAAGTAAGATCCAAAAAGAATCTAATATCGCAGAAAAAGGGAGAAACGGCGTGCAATCTTTCGCTTTGGATAGGGCCAATTCGTTCGATTAACCCCTTGTCAAAGGAAGACGAGCTTTGAGATTCGCGGATCAGTCGAAAATTTTCATAACGATTTTGGTAATTTTCTTGGGGCCGAATTTAAACAAGCAAGCGCACAAAAGGTTGGACAAGGACCGAGCTACATGAGACGAGGGGGTGCAAAGGGATGGTAATGCGAGTTCGCAGGAGGGAGGTCACCCATCGAGGGGCAGAAGAGTGTCACTCGGGAGCACGACGTGTAAGAGAATGGTCACCATCCCGGGGGGTGAATTGAGATGTACAGGCAATTTATGCAGCGGCACTTTCGTTCGAACGTCAGCTAGCTGACCATGAATGCTTGCAAAACAGCACAGGGATGATAACACCTTGCATCCTTCGCAAGCAAGGACAAGGATCTTCCTTTCGTCGACGATCGACAGTTCGCTCTCGTTTCTTTCCTTAACTTTCTCGACTGAAGTAATCGCTTTTATCCACTATTTACCTAAATTGTCATTTCTCTTTGCCAATGCACCGCCAATGAGATGTCTCGCGTTTTGTATCTCGAAAGTGTAGGATAACAGCAGAATCGATTGTAACTTTGTTTAAATAATTTAAGGGGGAAATTGTGGAAACGCTGTTTCCCATGAACGTTCTGTTATCCATTAAGCGGCCGTTAGACGAAATTCGACGAAACGTCATGGTACAGGGGATGATTCACCCTTCTAGGGCCCAAAATGAATTAGTTCCAGAGAAGTAGAGAAGATGGAAGCGCGAAGCGGTATAATACTGTCCGCGAAATACGGTAAAGGCTGTTTTATTTCTTTCTCGCGATACGCGACTCGATCGTCACGCAGTTACTATACGATCTACGAATCTCCCGTCCAAATAATATATTTATAAAATCTAGCCAAAAGCCCGGCTATTGCCGGACTTGAAATTAAACGGAGACCCGAATTTCCTTCGAACGGCAGCGTCGGAGATTCAAAGAGAACGAGGGAAAACTACCAGGTTTCGCTATCGAAACACGTTTAAGGGAGCCGCAAGGTGGCCCGAAACAATTGCGAAACACGACGAGGGTGGATACGATTTACTCCGTTAAACGTAGAAGCAAGGGGATGAGAGGAAGGAAGGTAGGAAAAAGGTAGAGCGGGAACATGCGGGGTGGTTTTCTTCAGGGACAAAGCTAAGAACCCCGCTGCGAGTATCCCTTTTTCATGGTTTTTATTCACTCCTTCCGCGTCTCTCTTATTTTCTCGATTGGACTGTCCCTCTCTCGGAGCCATCAAGCCTTATCGTGGTAGCGTCAATCACTCTCTTCGTATACGGTCGAACTTATCGTTCGATTAATCGCACTGACAATGCGCCTGTCGATCCAACTTACCGCCCGCCCCAAATCCATATGGCCCCGACTTCTGATGCAAAATTTTGTTCCCGAAAGTGCCGCTTGCTTCGTCCAAGTCGATACACCATGGTCAAGCTTAGAGATACCGTTAACCCGGCAACGCGACGCGGTGCTCGCACACGCGTCAGCCTTTTCTAAAAGTACGTTTCCATTAGGCACGCTGGTCTTCCATATCTATGGAATACAACGTATTCTAAATGGCTAAACGCTGTTTTTCGAGGAACTTGGCCGTGTTATACGTATTTGCAATTGCTACGATCTATACACTTTCTCATAAGTAGAAAGATAAAAGTTGCGATATTGTTCAAAGAGATTTTAGATTAAAGGATAATCCGGCGTAATGACACAAGCGACTATAGTAGGAGACAATGTACAAATTTAACGTTCCCTGTTTTGACGTTAACAATGGCCAGTGAGAATTTAACGAGGGGATAAAAAGAAAAAAGAAGGGGGAGGGGGAAGAGAAGGAAAGTAAAAAAAGGGAAGAGGGACGCAGGAGCTCGAGGTTACGTAAACTCGCCATCCCAACTTCCAGCCGGTCGTCAGCAAAACCGGAAGTGCTGTATGGATCAGACTTGGCGCGGTAGTTGTTTGTTAGTAGACGACTTTGTACAACAGTTCGTATCGTCGGCGCCAAAATGTCTGGGCCATTACCATTGGCTGCTTGTTTAACCCCACCGAGATACGCGTATTCTGAACGACGTCCTCGTGCATCATGATAAATCAATGTGTCCAATCGTGTTCTTGCTAACGGCCGAATTAGCCGTCTCAAAGCTCGAATTTTTCCAATTTCTGCGCTACGCTACTGGCTTTCCAGAGAATGCGATTATTCCGTTTCTATTAAACATCGTTTAAATGTCTTGTCTAGACAAATGCAAAAATATAAAATGCGGAAACGATAACCAGATGTCTGACATCTGCTCGATATTAAGAATCTTAACTCTTCGTGGGCAATCTGACTCGTTGACCACGGTCAACTCGTATCGATAATCGTTCTCAACTCCATAAACATCGGATTCGATTAATAGAAATTATTCGACAACGATACGCGATTGCTGCTGGTATAAAAATTCATGTCCGGCAAAATACCGATATACGATGTATCTTCCGATGTATGTTTCGGGTAACAAACCGTGCGATTTACGACCAAAGTCCTGAAACGACTGCAATAACGGCGATACGAAATAGTAAACAAATTCAACGCACGCTAAACGCCGTTCGCGTGCGAAAGGAACAGAAACGCAGGCTGTAGCACGACAGATGCGCGGATAGATCAACCACCGCGAAACAGAGAATACAGATACTTTAACGCGATACGAGCGAAATCAGTCGGCAGAGATCTTCGACTCTTCGCATCGTTCGCAACGGTTCGTTTGGGGCTCTGTACTTGATTTATGAAAGACGCTATGTGGGAAATTCGACCGTATGGACAAATTTGCAAATAACTCCAAGAACAAGAAACGCCAACTTTCGCTTCTAACCCCTCGAGTCGAAAATTTCAACTTTCCCTCGAGAATTTAATTTCGCGAAACTCGTCCGTGCTCTACCTGAACTTCGTCCCCGTCTCCACGCCCCATATCCGCCAAGGGATCCACCGGCTGAATTTTTGCCGGTTTCGAAAAAGTTTCGAGCTTACGAAACGTATACGAGATTATTTTACGAATAGAAAGCCGTTGTCTTAATTCACGCATCGCTGAAAATGTTACGCGAGTGTGAGATCCCTTATAACGAGAACGTACAGATTCAGATCCGTGTCGTGCGTGCAGCAAAGCCACGGAATCAGCCTCCAACCGATTCGTCGAAAAAGGTGCGTGCGAGCCGAACAACCCTCGTTCATCGTGCCGGATGCCTATTCAAATTTTATGGGCCATATTTGTCGCAATTAAGTGTCGCGTTTTCGGGCTTATGGGCCAGAAGTATTCCATATTGGGCGCAGAAAGGATCGTTCGGCCGGCTGTCTCGCGGAATAGAGATAAATTCGTGGACTCGACGCGAGGGCGGAGTCCGCAGGGGTGAGTTTATGGGATGCCGCGGGGGTAGTGGACACTTTCACGATTCGTCTGACTCATAGTCGACCGAGATGGACGAAGAACGTCGGAGAAGAGGCCGCAGAAGCGTGTAAAGAAGCTTTACGAGGATCTCGACGAGAAAGCGAACCGAGCAAACGCGATTTGCAAATCGGAACTGACCGCTCGAATCGCTGGTACTTACAGTTTAAAATCGTTTCTCTCTTGCGCGGCGGAATACTTGGTTGCTCCTGCGTGCGTGTGTGTCTACGATTCTTGCAGCTTCCTTCTCAGGCACTTCTGAAAGCTAATCAAAGTAAACCAATTACTTTTTATCTCTTTATATAATTGCCCTTTATAATTGTACTTTGACGATTAAAATATTTCCTTTGAGATAGAAGAAAGCAGAAAGTAAAGACTTGGATAAAATGCCATCGTGGAACGCAAAGTCCCAGGTATGAATATATAAAGCTAAATCCTGTCGCTCTTACTTCGAGTAATCGATCTATCGCGCGATTCGTCGGATTTGAAATTCAAAGCCGGCGCGCGTCTCACGCCGCGCGAAAAAACGCGGCCAAAATTTGAATAACAGATACAGAAGCACTGAATTATTCTTGGCCAGAACGAAGTTAAGAAACGTCCGGAAAGAAATCATATCGATAACTCCGTCGTGTATTAACTTCTTTTGGAGGGAAGGTGGGGTGGATTTCCTTCCAGAGGTAGAACAGGTGCAACCGGGACTGTTTTGACGCGTGACAGAGAAGAAGAACGAAAGGAGCGAAAAGTATCGTTGGCCGAGAGAGTTTACGGATCGGCTGAAACGTCAGAGGACCGGGAGAACTCTATTTTCGCGAGACAACAAGCGAGACGGCGGCGCCAACGAGATTTTCGCAAAATTCAGCATCCCCGAGAACAAACACGGAGAACTCGAAGGCGGACGATTAACGGACCAAGCTTGTGCAAAGACAAGATGGCGAGAGGAAAAGTAGGTATCCTATGAAAAGAAAGGAGAATCGTCGAACGTTTGCAAGATTTTACGAGTTAGCTAGCTATTAACCCTTCGCCACGGATTTCCGTATCCTTGTCATTAACACAGACGCACGCGGTCTCTCGGGTTACTCGATAATTTTATTCGCATATAAAGTCAGCGTTACGATGTACGAAGATTGATTCGATACGATTGTTAATCATCGGGATAAGGAACCATGGAGAAAGAAATAGGCAAAAAGCGATGTAAAAGAAGCGCGGATGAACGAAAAGGGGGGACGGTTGGAGAGAGAGAGAGGGAGAGAGGGAGAGAGAGAAAAAAGCCAAGAGAAGCCAAGAGAAGAGATGCAAAGGGAATGGAGAACGCTAGAACGAGGAAGAGTAGGGAAGATAGGAGTTGGAGAGAATCGAGGGAGGTGGGTGCTGGCGGCGTTATGGCGGGCGCCGGGGGTGGCGCCGCGACGCTTTGGCGCCTCCAACGCCGAGACGCTCCGGTGATGTTGGCTCCATATACCTACACATCTCAACCCCCGATGTCGCACCCTCCCACGATATTCACGTACACATAACTACGTGGCCGCAATGACAGTTCGGGATTCTATTTCTCGCGTGTACACGTGCATTTTTCTACCTCTCCCTTGGCCCTTCTTCTCTTTCACCTTCACCCCTTCTCTCTTTGTCTTTTTTCCCTCTTCCTACACCTTTACTGTCCCGTGCTGTACGTTCGCGAGCGTTGAGAGACTCGCCGTAAGATCCGAGAGAAACACCGAGAACAGAGACGGAATAAATCCTGAATTTTATATCCCGGAAGGCCAGCTCCGGCGTCAAGGTCCTCGACGGACCCCGCGGGGTGTGGCAGCCGTGCAAAGTTCTCGCACGGTCAGTTTCAGGACATCCTGTGCTTGCTTTCAGATGGTAATCCGGTATTTGGCAAGCCAATACCACCCATCGAATTAATTTTACAAGAACATCGGAAGAACTACGTTTCCGTGATCTACGAACACGCTATCTCCCTCATCGGGATTACATCCACTAACTAACTAAATAAATATACTCGATAACGAAAACGTCGTTTATTCCGTGTGATCGATTACGTGGCTTGTTGATATATTGTTTGTCGACCTTCGTCTTCGCCAGACCACATCGATCGCAAATAAAAGGATCTTGGACGAAGAGACACGACGAACCCCCAGCCCGACGAACCGCGTAATTTTTCAGCCTCGATCGCCGCCAACAACGGTTATTTGCAATAATTTACTCCAGGCCATTTATTCGCCGATAAACTTCGCTTTCGATAATGTTTATCGCCGGTAGCGCTGCAATTTCCACGTGTAACGAGCAAGTCCGTCGAAAAGCGGATGCAACAATGCGCGGCCGATGGAACGATCGAGCCGGACAATGTGTAATAAAGGGCCTCTTGAGCCGTCGTAAAAAAGGACGCGAGAGATAACTAATAAAGCCACGGTTCATAACGGGTAATCTTATAACGGGCTTGTTGCACACGTAGCTACGTTACGAGAGAGAATCTAACCGGCCGTAAATCCGATCAATCGGCACGCGTCTCGTTCCATCGACCCTCTCTCGTCACAACCGATCAATAAACGATCTCTCGATAGACTGCAATCTCGTTGTCGATTCCGTTCTCCGATCTACGATCTACGAGCCGGTTGAAATTGATCTAGGATTGCGATCCGTGCGATTTTCGAACAAAGTTCGAGCATTTGTGGGAAACCACGGCTGTTTTATAGCGAGCTGGATGAGCGGGCAATGGACAATCGAACGTTGAACCTGCATTAACATCTGGTACGGTCTAACATAGTTATCTCGATGCTTCTTAGGTTGACGATTTCGGCAACGTGACTTAAATTTTCATTTTTTGACGGAAATTTCTACGTAGATTTCTACGTGTATTTTCTCTTCCGACGAAGATTCCAAACGATCCAATCCTTTGCCACGCTTTGTTATACTTTGTACGGTTCCTGCTAACTAACAAGATACGTGTCGCTAAACGGAGAACATTTTCCGAGCGTTTTCGCGAAAAAGCAGCAAAATGGAAGAGTTTCGAAAAGATGGTGCACGCTAAAAGCCAGTTACTGCTGCGTAGGATCGGAACGTCAGCTGAAACGTTCCACCCTGATCTACGGAGCACGGTAAAATCGTCTAATAAGTTGAGTAAACATCGAATCATTGTTATTTTTACGTGCAGCACACGGACCTCCATTGAATCGATGACAACGGAGTGAAAGGTACTTTGGGCCGAATGTACGGATAATCCATTAGACGCGTTGTAACCTAAAACTGCGCAAACAAGGGTGATCTTGGATTAAACGCGACGTCCGGACGGACCGTGGGGACCAACATACCGCTAGGAAAATTGAAATAAGTCGCAGCGAAACAGGTGAGCGACGATGGGAACGAACAAACGTCAGAAACTAGCAATTACGATAACCGACAAGGCCAGTTGCAAAAGTTTCTTTCGTATCGCGCAAACGTACGCGATACGAAATTTAATACGATTTATAAAATACGAAATAAAATACGATTTATAATAATAATAACGTGCAACAATAACGTGACGAGTGAAAATAAAAATGATACTTTTATCTCTTAAGGGGTGTTTTGCAATTAGTTATCATCTTCGGACAATTTGGATAAATATCTCTACATCGCGATCGATGTCCCGGTGATTTTTGACTTTATGCTAATTCGCTTCTTCCGTATCTATATCTGTATATAAACTTCAACGGTGAAAGAAGCGAACAAAGTTCCAGTTACAGAGGGTGAATATCGAACAAGCGAAAGTATATCTTTACGTTTTAGATAGCGATTAGACGTAAAATCCGTCCCTGAGACGCTTACATTTTCCTTCGAATTGATTTACATGCGCCGCAAATGCGTTTCTCGGTACAATCGAAAAAGCAATTAGCCGAGGCACTTTATTTTGCCTTCTATTTAATTCCTATAGCCGCTGGTGTAACGAGATCTGCACGTGTACGCATTAATTAAAACGTCGAATCTTCCCGCGTCGCACCGATCAATATCTCCGTGTATAATATAACGAGTTAGAAATAATTGTACGAGTATGTCCAAATTATACGATGCATTCGAGTTTCGATCGTTGGCTTTGTCACAGAAAAACGAGCCTCGCCGAATTTATCGTTTAACGTCCAGCCCGTAATTTACGTAATCGTACGAATAAGAAATGAGAAAAATCGAAAGCAGACACGAGTATACCTGACGGCAACGACTTTATGAAATAAAAACAAAGCGACCGTATAACGTGAAAACCTGCGATTCATTTCTATTCATTTTCCTATTCACTTGCTACAAGAGTCTTTCTACCCAAAACGTTAAATACCGAATACGATAGCTATTTGCAATAAATATATTAAACATTATACTACAAGTATTGTATAATTATCTCTTTCCTCTACCGAGTGATAGGTAACGAGAAAGGCCGAAATGGTCGGTCCAACGTTCGTCAATTTAGATTCGCTTGCCACGATCTTATCGAAATATCACCGTTGCCTTCTGAACGTCAGAAAATCCTTCTTGACGACAACGTTGCCTATACAGACAACGATGCGCTTTTATTCCCAAGGAGGCAATTTAATGGAACAATCGTCCCCTTTTAAATAAACTCCTTAGCAGCCCGTGTAATGTCGCAGAAAAAGTAACGAGGCATACCGTTGTCTCGACGTGCATCGTGCAAGATCGTGCATTCGTGGCAAACAGTGTCTCTCAAACAATGTGTCGTCGAGCCGAAATCGATTCGTCGATCTCCCCGCAATTTCTTTTGTTTTTTTTTTTTTTTTAAATAACCATTATTCCCGTTACTCTCCTTAATATCAAGGTATCATTGTTATTGTCATCAGCATCGTTGATATAGCATACATAAACCAGCGACGTAACCCGTTAATGAGGATTAAATGTAACAAGGCGTATAATTGGTTCCGAGAGTCTACTTCGTCTGAATGTGGTTCACCAATCGTCATAATGATCCCGTAACGAAGTCGTTTGTTTCCTTCGAGGGAAACGCAGCCACGGAGAAGAAACGAATATTAAATAAATGAGCGTGAAATTATATGATTATCCAAAATTACGCAGATGCTTCGCACAGATAGTACGAAAATGTTTGACGATACGCGTCGATGCTGAACAGTGCCATGTATATCATTTGAATATTATTAGATTCGTAGAAACACGTGAACCAGGGGTTATCAACGTTGAAACATTTTGATTTCTTTCCATCGACGATATCCTATGAAACTTTAAATGTTTTTTTTTTTTTTTTTTTTTAATGTTCTACGCATCTTTCTCTGTTCTTTTCCACTCTTGCTTCAACTTTTCGTTTCCTCTGTTTCCTGGTTATTATTTATTCGTAGTAACGCAGGAATAAATAGTAAATAAGTTGCAACGACGAGAACAAAACATATCGAGCTCGAATAAAAGAATGCAAATGGAATGCGTAGCGTAATATTATTATAATAACAAGAGCAACGACAACGATAACGATAACGATAACGTGATGTAACGACGAAACAGAGATAACAATGGCAGAGCATAGCAATCGTCCGAACGCAGAACGTTTATACCAAAGACCACGATGGACAGTTATCTTTCGTTTTTAAAAGAATTATGTTCCAACTTGTATGTTTCGTTTGTGAAAATACATATTCGGAATATCGATCTGACTGTAACAATTATTTAATATTGTTTCGTAGTACCATTCGTCGAATAGCGTTCGACATTTGTTACTATGATTGGGAACTTTTGAAATCTCGATAAACGAAACGTCTGCTCCTGTTATGGAAACATTTTTGGTTCCACGTTTTATACGCTCTGTTCAAAGTAAAGCTTCTTTTCGAGAACTGTTCTTTGTCTGTTCTCATCGGAACTTATAACGACAATAGCGACAACGTGCTGCAGACCAAGTTGCACAATCCATGTTTTCAATAGAACCTCCTATTAAAATTCTTCCATGTCTCTCACGATCGCTGATTTGTATCGTTGCAAACGACACGTTGCGAGTTATTCGGACGCGTAACTCGTACCTCCCGAGTATTCCATCTCGGCTTAATCTCAGCGAGTCGATGACAAAATCGATTTCGCGCGATTACCAGTCATCGCTGGCTGTTGGCCGAGGCGCGTAACTCCATTATGATCTTCGCAGAAACTCGTGCGCGCAGCAACCCTGTTCTTACTTCGCGCACACGGCCTGTATCGCGCGCGCGTACGCATTTCATGCACAAAGAACGCGTTATTTCGAAGCATCGCATATTCTACACGCACCGGACATACGCATGCTTCTATTTATACAGCTCGTACCGGAACTGTGTCTTCCAAACGCAGAAACGCGTGTTTTGGCCGAGCCGAATGTTTTGTCGCGACCGCGACAAAAACGAATCGATGATCGAAAACGAAGTACTTCGTTCGACAAAAGCGTAATCCATCTACAGACATAATTTTTGCCATACAACGACGACGCACCAGTTTGTATAACGAAACGCTTTAATCGGGCGTTTGTTTGGAAAAGAAAAACGATACGAGTGTTGGCAAACTACGAATAGCCCTATGCTATTCTATATATACAGATAAGAGATTAATTTCTGGCGAGGAATTCAATTTTATTCCAATTATAGCTACAAGGATGGTGATGATCGTGTATCGTCATCGTGGAACAATAGAGCAACATGACAAAAGGCGAATACATCTTTTTATCGCGATGCTTGATAAAAGTAGAGTTACTACGCGATTTATACTTATGCTATTTGTATCGTGTATTTCTTAGGCAATACTAGCTAAAATAATAAATACGTAGTCGATGTGTTACGAATATATTACGAATCTGCCAATTATTTCGCAGATAATTAGAACGGCGGATGTAAGTAGATTCTTCTCGAATTGCGAAGCAAAATAATTCCAAACGTTGCATCATTGTTGTAGTGTCGATTAATCCGTGAGTTGAATGTATTATACGTTACGTAACAGTTGGACTAGCCGATCGTTCGGTTATCTAATACTCTCATTATTAATAACTACGTTAAGAAATCGACATTAATATTTTATCGAGGATACGTATACAATTTCTAATCGAAAACCAAAAATTCGAATCGAAACTATCGTATAAAAAAGGGTAATAAATCAAACGAACAAGGATTTGGAAGAAACTTCAATTGCCTGTAATGATTTCGCGACTTGAAAATCCTACGAGAGCGTAAAGTTAGCTTGTTCGATTCATTCATTCGTTTTTATTGGCAAGTAAATCGATTCTACGAAATAAATCAAATGCGCGACCGTTAATCTTACCGGAGTTATCGTAATGGACAGCATGAATAATAATAACTAATTTCTGAATGGAAGCGTTTAAGCATCGGTAATAATAACTGCATCGGTAATAATGCAGTCTTGATTTCTACATCATCGTCCATAAAAAAGAATGATACATCGATACTTTTATGTCTCTTAGATTTTCATTTTCATATATGTATGTACATATATTCTATCTTATTCTGACTACCTACTTTCAACGCGCAGCACCAATTTATTTAGTAAAATTTGTTACGCTCTATGTAATTCACAGTCCTTCGTACGATATAATACAAATCTTGGTAGTAGAAAAATCCTGAATTTTTTCTTTCGAACGTTTCAACTCATCCGTTAGATATTTTCAACGTATGTTAGACACATGCTCGCCGTCTTTGGTACATATATTCAATTTCTATTTATATGCAATTTGCTCGTGATCGTTATCCCGATAAACAAAGACGAAACTTTAAAACTCTATATCTCACTAGCGCACAAATAACAAGTATATCCTATAAACGCGGATGTTTACGCATTTTAAATATTTAGTTGGTATTAACTAATATTTAACGAGTGAAATAATTGTCTATTGTTCGTCTCTGTGTCTGTTAGAAAATCAATTACTTAAACATCCGCGGTTTAGCGATAAAGAAACTTAAATGATTAACAAATAATTTAAATCCTGCGCCTAGGGATCCCTAGCCTTTAACCAACCGTGTGTATAGAGAGAACTAGAGAAGAATGCTTAGTAATTTAATAGGAACATCGTCCAACTTGCAGAATTTAAAACATTTCATACCCATGTGATATTGTTCAGAAAGGAAGAAAGAAAAAAGGGAAATTTGAAACGAATTATAATTAAATTTGGCGAAGTTTGGGCTTGATGACAAATGATTGGATATCGTGCAATTCATTCGAATGGCAATATCCTGTGCGATATCTCCGTTGGAAATGAGTCACGAAGGCTGTTCGAGGCCTTCCGCTTCCGCGAGGCCTTTTTATTTGCGTCGATCGGAGAATAAAGATCGTCACTTCGGATAAACTCAATGAAACCTTAAAGCCGAGTTCTCAACTGGCTCCAAGTGGATCGCGATAATTAAATTGTGAGTCTGGCTCAATTCCACGGAAATAAATCTGCGGAGGAGCATCGGTCACGCACCGCGCGAATTAAGAACTCTAAATCCGAAAGTGCACGGCAAACATAGGAAAACTGTGTGTCTCACCATCCGCCGAACTAACCTTTTCGTTCCTTTTTCTATTAAAGGCAATTTGCACGAAAATGTTTCTCCTTTTTTTCTTTTTCTTTTAAATAAAAAACGTCCTATTTTTTATTAATATACGTCTACATAGTTCTGCAAAAATCCTAGTTTGGAAACTTGTTACTATTTTACCAACTTATTTGTATTCCATCGTTATTCCGTTTATTCCGATTGTATCGCACGAATTATCGAACTTGATAACGCTATAGAACATAAACAATTCTATTAAAAGCAAAAGAATAGAGGATTCGGTAGTTTCCGTTAGAGTAAAATCGATGAAATGAATGCAGCAAAAAAAGAGAAATAATAATAAAAATAGGCACACGTGAAAGAAGAGGAATTGCAAAGTAGTTCAATAATCGTTAAAGGCTAAAAGTTAATCGATCGTCGCGGATCGATAAATCACCAATACCCTTTTAAAAAATCACTGTGAATCCACCCGTCAAAAGACCATAAAAAGAGCCATGACAATTTTACTTCGAAGACATCCTCGAAGAATTTAAGGTAATCGCACGCCGATACGGGACGTGTTACGTATTTATTGCTACACCGCCGAAGAAAGGAGAGTTGATTTATATATTTTCCCCGATGGATTCAAAAAAACAAAAAAATAAAAGGTCAGCTTAAGGGCACAATACGAGAAAGGGTGTCTTATCTAAGATTCCTGGAACAAATTAGCCGGGTGAAAAAAAAGCGAAGAAGATTAGAAATAAAGAAAAAGAAAAGATCTGGTGGTATCGCGAGGAATTAAAAACAGTGGCAAATGCGAAATCAGAACGAATTTTCTAGGATCCCGAACTTGGCCAAACGCAGAAACTTAATAAAGTCTCGTGAACAGTGGTAGCAGATGGGTTTCCCTATTTAACCTCTTACAGCCTGCCTATTGATTTTCTCCGGTCCTATTGTTTTGGCACGTCGCGCATTTAACGAAACGTAAGAGAGAAACGGGAGGAATGAGAGGAGAGCATCGAGGAGAGAGTACGATACAGAGTAGAGTGTTGGCGAAATCTACTTCGATGATCGATTTGTGAAACGCGAAACAAACGGCACAAGTTGATGTACAGACGCACGAGCGGGGAGGCCACGACCTGTCAATTTGTCGCGATGTTGTGAATCATCTCTATTTCGGGAGACACCCGTTTGGTGGTCCTACCCCTCTCGTTTTTGAGGTTAGCTCGCCCGTAATCCGCTTCGACTCTCAGACGTATACGGTCATATACGGCCAAGAGGCAGGTGTATGCCTCTAAGCGATTAATAAAGTAATGCTGGAGATCGCGTTTTATCGGTGTGAAAACGAGCAGGAACGATTGGAAAAGTCTAAACGAGAGCAGCACGCCCATCTGTCGGAAATCACGGAAAAATCAATAGGAACCGGCAGCATCGCCACCAGTCGTCGGTTTCGCGATATTATCCGGCTATTCGTATATTCTACTTACCGTAAAAAATATCCATAGATAGAAAAGAAGCCCTGTTTCGTTGCACAAAATCAATTTGTCACTTCGGGCACAACCACACGTCCGACAACACTCTTGCGACTCCGCCGTTTCAGTTTCGAGCGTTCCTCTCGTTCAAGGTCAGTGACGGCGCGTGTCACGAAAAAATTAAGGCGCCTTTAGTACCCTTTTCGAACGAGACGACAATTGGCAAACGTCCTTTTTTTTCTAATTTCTTTTTTTACTGGATTACTTCGAATCAGAAATGTATTCCGTTATACCGTTTCAATGCGTTCTGACGTATAGCTGTAGCGATATTTCTGACAGTGAAATTTTACCGTTTAGTGTCTAATATTTGTAATTGTAATAGCCAATCGAAGCGATAATAGTTAATAGCGTAAAAATAAGATTTTAGTTATAAAAGGTGCAATAATTTTATACGAGTTATAAGTAAATAAATAAAAGTGCAATTATCTTTTGGAAATCTTGTTCCGTGTATTAGCAATAGTCGGATATCTATAAATACGATAAATAATATCGATTTAAGTGCTATTACATTCGTATCACTAAATCGTCTTTACCAAATCATTAAACATTTTTTCATCTTTACATTCGCTCTTAAAAATTCACTTGTAAACATCGCACTATCTCAAAATATGAATATTGTTAGAGTAATTTATGAATTTGATAAAAACATTTATATCTCGTTAAAAATTTTCATAATTAACTGTATTATGCGTTTCTCATTGTCTGATCTTACCAAATGACGTACTTTAAATAAATTTAAAAATTACACAGAAAATTCCTGATAATTATATCAACAGGTAATTTGCAAATCACAAGATATCGAATCACGCGATATTCCTCGTTTCAGAAAATTTCAATAACCTGATGATCGATAACAATCTCGCGCGGGCCTCGCTGCGCTACGTACCTCCCTGGCTTCATGCAAATAACTAATCCAAATAAACAGACTCTCCTCCAAAAATAAAAAGAACCAATCACACGCGTGACAAGAAAACACAGCGACCGATCTCCGAATGTGTTGCTTCCTGAAAAGCTCTGAAACCTAACGGCATTAAGAAAACGATTTGAAAAGTTCGCTGAAAATCATCTCGCAAAATCCGCGAAAAATGATAGATTTCCATAAAAACGTGTTAAGAGGTCCGTACAAGTTGTAAGTAAACTTGGAAACAAATCCAGCATCGGGTACAGAATCGAGACCGCACCAAATTTGGTCATGCCAGCCAGTCTCCATTCAGAACCGTGTGCGTTTCGTAGTACGCAATGATGTAACGCGCTTTACGCTACTCCGTGTATCGTATTCCGTGAAATCAGATAATAAGAATTCGTTATAAACGAATATAAACGGATGAGACTCTCCGTCCCGATTTTTCATTCTTCTATCTTGTTTTTGTCACACGCAAATTTAACCTGCTGAGTAATAGCGTGAGACTGAAATCCAAAAATATTACTCTCCTTCGTACAGTACGAATGTGTCGATGACATCACGTTTTTTCGTTATCGTATATTACTCGCGTAGTTTGCATTGTTTGAAAGCTGCTCGTCTTTCGTTCGACGAATTTTCTAGGACGTCTTTATAGCTTGAAGCACAGAATGTATAGAAAACGTGTCTACGATCTGCCAACGGGAAATACACGATTATACATGATGTATAATTACACAATCCCTGACCCGCGATACGAATATGTAATTTGCGTAGGTGATATTGCTAATTATCGACGAACTTACTTCTTTGTCGTAAAAATTCCAATATTTCCGAAAATCGACACTGCTGATCCCAGCCACATTTATTCACGAACTTCGACTTGATCTCGATATCGTAGAAAAACCGATATCAAGTACACAGGACAAACGTAAATCTTCACGCTTCATTTTATAAATCCACTATACATACAGCCTCTAAAACGATCCACTCGCTCTACTGCATATACCACTTTTACCAGGCCGAGTACCAGTCGCCAGTTCATTATCCGTTCAAAATAAACGTTCGTGCACCAGCATGATTCCCGTATGCTTTTTCCGTGCGACTTCCCGAAAATCGTTGTCTCAGTTTCTCGCAGAATTATTATATAACGAAGTCGGAATTGAAAGAGTTACGCGAAAAAGTATGACACATATCGGCCATCCGGTATTTATCTACACACAAAGGAAGCGGTCGTCGATATTCTCGCAACGCGACGACCAGCGTCCACGGCGATCGACGACACGCCGTGAAATCATGGCGATTAAAATGGCGAGAAGGACGATTAACAGCCTGTTGCTTCTTCTAATGGCGTAGGCCACCCACGAGACGCGTAGCTCGCGCGTTCCTCGCATTCTTCACGCGTCGGCGGCGCTACGAAAGAAAAATAAACGTAGGCGTCTTTTTCACGTTGTCGTTGTCGCCCAACAGAATGCACCTGTGCATAAACCGGCAGGGCGTGGGCGATGCTCGATATACGTACGTACCGGGCAAATAGCTCGAAATACGTGGGCACGACCTGCATTTCAAATGCCTCGAAGACAACCCGACTGCGTTTACGTGATTTTTCAACCAGCCCGAAAACTTTAATCACACTCGTTCGACGCTCGGTTCGACGTACGGTTTATGCGACTTTTGTGTTACGAGCCGATCGCAGCGAGTAGAGGGCAAGCGACGATATTACGAACGATATTTTTCCAAACGCGTTGCGATTACTTGTAATAGCTCGTCGCGATGAACGTACTTGTGGTAGTAATTCGTTTTTCGGGAAACCGAATGCTAATCGTGCGATAACCGTGCAAGCGTCTCTTGTAAAACACGAAATAGTTTTTTAAGAAGAAAATCGTCAGAATCGAGAAATCTATCGACAAGGAAAAAGCGTGTTCATAGTGGACTTGGCGTCACGCGCGAAGAGAATAGGAACGGGGCCAGTATTTCGTTGCCAAAATCTTAATAATTATCTCTACTTTGTCGTCGTTACAGCAACGTTGCAACTTTAACAACCGAGTCTCGTCGAACGCGTCATTTTTCAAATTATATTCGTCCGTCTTCCCAAACTCTGCAATAGTTGCGCCTGTTCCGTCGATAAAAAAAATAAACAATTGATACGAAGAAACAAAGAGAATCGTTTTATCATTTTACGTACAAACGTTATTTCGATGCGACACGCTTTTACAGGAAATAAACGTAAAACATTTTAAGAGCGTTCTCGAGGGTTTCGGAAGCGTGTTTTTCAGAAACCAGAACAAACCGACATCGATTGGGAAATGGATAGCACGAGATAAATCTTGCGCTTCCAGCGTCAAAGAGGAAAGTTTCGGTTGGACAGTTGCCAGGACGGCGCTTATAATCCAATTTTCATTCATTTCTGCTTTTTTACCGCACGAGGAGAATGTTTTCTCTCCTGTGGAAGAGGTTAGCCTTGGCCTGCATTATCATCCGTTTCCTGCGGGGACTCCAAGATGGAGCAAGCACCGCTTACGTCCAGCTGATAATACATTTTTTACAAGTATGTAATCGTTTTCTTTAAGGAATAAATTTTTATTCTGCGTTCAAAGGTTAGCGAAACTTTTATCGCGACAAACGGTATCAACATCAATTCGAAAATACGATTTATCGCACTTCCTAATGGTACCCTCGGACGATCGATATATCGAGGTTCTCAACGAAAATGCGGTTTGTCGATAAATATTGACAATATTGTATCGACGATACGTATTGGTCCATTTAATCCATTTAATAGAGAAGCTTGGGATATCCACTATATATATATATATATATAGTGGATATCTATATATATATTGTTTTATCGAATCACGTACGATCCATTTTGTTCATACATGATTCGATGAAAATAATATAAAACAGAGAATGTGGTGCATCCATTATTTCCTTACAAAAGGAAAGAAACTTTTGGGACAACCTAATATATATATATATATATATATCGATACTTTGAGTGCATCCTAAGAATTACAATTCGGTAAATTTTACAAAGCCGAAGTAATATTCAAGCGATATTCGTTTATTTGCCCCGCTGTATGTTCTATTTTGTTTTATCTTGCGCATATAAAAAGTTTAATATCACCGATCAACGTGTTACATGCGAATGTATCAGCAATGATAATTTTGCTACTCGTGAAATTATTAAAGTTTTCACCAAGTTATTACTGCTCGCTTGCGAGATTCTTTCGTATTTTTTCCATAGATCGTTGTCGCGCAATTAAAAATCATTCGTTATCCCTCGCCCTATTTCAACGAAGCAAACACAGAAGCCTGAGCATTCATCTTCGACGTCCTATCTTGATCAACATCTCCATGTGGCTCCTGGACCCACGAATGAATCAGTTTGTCAGACGATCTCCAGGCAACTCATTTTTGGAGCAAACCAAGAGTTACTAGCATCGCTCCTCGGCCCTTCGATGGCAATAAATATACGAACAACCCCCGGAGATGCCTCCATCTAGCAACTTCCCGCTCCTTTCTCTCCCGGACAAGTTTATCACCCCCTTTGTCCTATCCACTGTTCGCGATGTACCCTGTCGTCGAATCGTTGCTACACCCATCCTAGAAAGTTTCTTCATTATATAACGTCTCATGTACCTAGGAGAAACTTTATCAAGGACCGAATCAGATTGATATCAGTCGAGCTATATACGTGCAAGTTGTAAGAATGAGTCAACTAACCGAACGTTTGCCCGCTAGCAAGCATAGCGTTCTAACGTTATCGGAGCTTTCGAACGTTTTCAGGGGCATAAAGCATCGTTGTTCGTTTTGTAACAGATACGCTGGGATCAGAGTCGTTTCGGATGAAATCGACGAATAAAATTCTTTCGTACGATTCCGCTTGCGCAAGTTCGAGCGATATAGCGTGGAATTTTGAAAGTAACGGCAGAAATTTGTCGCGGATGTCGAAACTAGCGAAAGACGTAGCTGGATTGTGTAACGCGCGAGCATTTCATATCGCTCGAGACAATCGCTTTCTATCAATCGTAATATTTTTCTCGTTAAATAATCTTGCTTGACGATTACGAAACTTCTGTCTCGGCGAATAACTCGCTTTCGCCGTTAATCTTCGCGAATGACTAAAAATTGACGATTTTTTAGACGTGCCGGTCTTCTATCAAACCAACGATCGAATTATTACGCTACATCCAAGCATCGTCTTTTTCTAGTAATTCAACGATCAAGAGCCCGAGCCTATTTTTATTCTGAAACTAATCTCCTAGATCGACACGTGCCGTTTCCCATTCCAGGAACAGAACCTCCGCCATCGGCGCCATCTACAACGTAGTTCTCGCAAAGAAGAGGAGCAGTGTACGGAGGAGGATGCAACGAGATATATAGAGAAGTCGTCGGGGGCAGAGCAACGAGGAGAATAGATTTTATGGGGGAACTTCGGAAGCTTGGAACCGGGGGTCGTACTGGCGGTGGCCATAAAAAAACTAGGCGCCCGCTTCAGGATACGACGAGATAGGATATGTTTTGCCAAAAGCTGGGAAGCGTCGCGACGGCGCCAGGAAGTCTGGAGCCAATGTCCGGGGCTCTGCTGGTTACCGTCAATTCCGACTGACTTCCATCCCAGAAATTCGTCCCAAAAACTACGTGGTCGATGAGTTTTCGCTTTGCTAAATTCTTTATCATCATTGCGTTTCATCACCGTGAATATCATCGGAATATTTGAATATCGAAGCGAACGAAAATTTAAGATGAAAAACTTTTCTATAATATTACGATTCTTCCTCTCGATTATTTACTGCGGATGGTGCATTGCCGCTTTAAAGAAACAATCGATGCTGCGTTATTCGTACCGGTTGGCATAAACGCTCGAAGCAACGTCAGTTACTTTTTGGAAAAACCAAACTGTTACGATATCGTTACGAAAATCCACTTTTGTCGTCAAACTTTATTTTCCAGTGCACTGGCGACAAAATAGATTCTCTCTCTCTCTCTCTCTCTCTCTCTCTCTCTCTCTCTCGAGATTTATTATATTATTATATAGAATATATATATTCATATATAGAATCATAGAATATATATATTATTCATATATAGAATCATAATTCGTCCTGTGGACACGGCGTTTCACGTGACGTTTAACAATACGGGAGGATTAACCACGGGCAAAGGGTGAGGGATTGAAAGAATTGTATACGCGGCGAAGGGAAAACTTGCCAAAGTTTCGTATAAAAGGGTGTTCCTTCGCGTGCTACTGTGCGAGTTCATCTCCGTTTTGGATAGAGATGATTTACGAGCGAGGCGACGGCAAACGATGGACATAAATCCAGGAATAAATTCATTTTTCTGAAAGGTCTCGATCGTCTCCGTGCCAGATTACGGTCTACCCTACCCACTGCTATTACTTGAGATATGTAGATAAGATACAAGCTTGCATTATGCGAGCCACGGAATAAATACGTCTTTCGAAGTATAGTTGCCAGAATTTATTCGACGAATCCATTTATCTGGATCTGTTTATCCGTGCAAATTGTTGTAAGCAACTTCTCCACGCGAATTCGATGAGTCACCAAGACGACGAGTATTCTTGCGAGTCTGCGTTCTTTCGCTTGACGTACAGTAGAAAGAAAATCGTTGGACGAAGTTTCCTAGTCTGTATGTCTTATCGCTGCCTTTCGAACGTTTCTTAGAATTCTCCGGTTGTTCACAGCATTATTTTAATTTACCGAATATACACTCGTGGTAAAAGCGAAATCTATTAGAGAGTCGCTTCCTTACGAACCTCGCGCCTCGGTCCTGTAACGTTCGTCCAATGCTATTCGTTCGTATTTGAACGTTTCTACCTCGTATGGTTTACGATTTTCTCGCCGCCGGAAGAAAGGCAATGCAGATACGTTACAAGACCCTAAAAGAGTACAATGGAACAAGCCCCTGCGAGTTCAGTCGAGGATGATTCGACAAATTCTCGATCGTACGCGTGGGGGATGCGCACCGAGAGCAAGAGCGAAGCGTGTGCGGCTATCGAAATCACCATAAAAAGTTACCCGTGTCTAATGCGGCAACAGTGAATCGTAAATTCGAAAAGAATTTATGCGTAGAGCCGTCTCTGCTCGAGTTCGCCCTCGCGAAGACGATGATTTATAACACGACGATCTTGGATATTTTACAACGACGTTTTAATAACCGCCGCGACGTCCTACGATACTCGTTTCTCCGTTTGCTCTTTACTGCTTGGTACAGAGTTTGGCCACCGTTATGGTCACCAAGTATGTAAATACAAGCCATCGTTTTAACAATATATAAACTTCAAAAGGAACTCGATGAGATCGAAAATCGAACATTATCGATATTTACACTATTACACGCAAGCACGATCCAATCCCATAAACACTGAGCGTGCTCATTTTCTATAGAACGATTAGCGTGGCGACTTCCGGCGGACTCCCCTGCGAACGGCGAGTTTCCGGAAAAAGCTTGACGCGCGTCTCGCTGACAAATGACACGTCGTGATTCTCTGTTCGTCCAAGCGGATGCGACGACGTATCGCTAGCTTCTCCCGTCCCCCTTCTATCTCCGCTATAACCGTTTCTTCCCTTACAGATTCGTTCTCCCTTTTCGTACGCGGTCGCCGTTTTCGCCCGACTGACTTTTCAGATTCCATGGAATCATCGCTCCCTTGGCCCCCGTGGTATAAAAATAGCTGGCGGAACCGGATACCGGAAGCGCGGCAGGGCACCACCCTAACGATACGACGAAAATCCAAGAGCCATGGAAACCAAGGAGCCCCCTCCCCCTCCGGTTCTATTTCGATTTGTATCCGTGGGACGGAGAAAAATTGCATCAAAGTGTAATTGATTCGAACGGCCCTCTGCCTCGGTAGACGAGAGTTCGTCGACGTCGTAAATATCCACGAGTTTCCGATAATTCATTTGTATTAATTCCGTTTTCTATCGCGCGTGTAATCATAACGTACGTAAAAACGTTGTAATGCGAAAATAATAATGTAATTCGCGATCGGTCTTTGCTTCGTAATATTTTTGGTAAATAAGATCCGAATATTCTTGTTCGTTGTACGTTTCATTCGTTCGTAATGTTATAATATATCATCATCTAGTAATTTTCAACTGGTATCGTTGAGTCGTAGATCGACGTAACTGTTTGCGTTAAGTTATTTTATTTCAAAGTACTTTGTATCGTTTGATGTATTCTGTATCTCGTAAGGTAAAAATGATTAAGATCTTGCTGTTAAAATATCGACGGTCTACCGACTGACAGCGTTACTGTAAACTGATTTGTTACAGTCGGCCGCTATTTCCATGACCACCGTCTTAAAAAGCATCGGGAACGCGTTACTCGAAACGACACGCGAAATGGAACCCCTGGGGTTAATTAAATCAACGAGAATCGTCGCATCGTTTCTGTACGCGCCATTAAAATTATAAACTCGAATTAGCACACGTGTCGCTCGTGATTTGGCTCGTTACATCAGCTCCCTCGTATAACGTATCGCGTCGAATGTTTTAACGCAAGAAATACCCCCAGCGACCACCAAGATGAAATATCACATAGCGTAATTCGTCAGACATAAGTCGAAATCGTAAGGAAATCTATCGAAACCTTGCTACATCTTACGATCGTTACGACAATTGAGTTTAGAAAAACTATTCCTTTATCTTTATCCATGCCCTTTATTCCACGGCTACGGTAATCTCCTGCATTTCTTCTTGCAAAGAACGATCCACGTAATTCCTTCCGAACGAAGCGAACTTTTTCAACTGGTCACGACGATGTTGCGCTACTGAATTAGCTTAAACAACAAAAAATGCAAATAAATGACAAGAGACGTGGATTGCGAACGGAACGGCCGTTAACAAGTCCCTGGAGGAAAGAAGGAAGAGGGAATTGCTCGCGCAAACTGTGTCGAGGGTGTGAACTACCGTAGACGAGATACTTGACAAACCCCTGGCATTTAAATCGCATCGAGCATTTGGCCACACGGTGCATTAGTCCTGGTAGAGTGATCATGGATATACGAGCAAAGGGATGCACTGTACCGGGTGTGGACTTAAGTAATGAACGTGTTCACGGGGTGCGAATATTAAATTACAAGTGCTCGCGTACGGCGCACCATAACGCGATACACATACATATACGGCTACATGTAATTCATCGTATCATTTGCTTCGCATTAAGCTTCGATATCTCGCGATACGTATGACTCATTGGTTTTTTAAAGTCCGTACTTTTTAAACATCCTAAGTAACTCCTTTCTCCTTCGTACCCATTTTTTTCATTCTATTTCTCCAATTTGTTTCAAACTTCACCGACACAACCGTGCCGATGGTATCTCGTTATGGCGTTAGTGAAAAGTTTAGAATACTTCAAAAAGTTTAGCGTGACGCAGGTGATATATCCATAGAATGTGCTACGGTAAATGTTCCAGTACTTTCGAGAGTCATCGTGTATCCATAGATAAACCAGCCGTCTTTTCGAAAACATTAAATCGGATACGAGTAGTCGAAAGCTCGATAGACCGAATGCATACGAACGGCGGAAATTCGATCAGGCCATTGGCTCGCATTTTCACGAGTTTCCGCGTCCAATTTGTAGGATATATAGCTGGCAACGGTGATCCGGTCCCTCGGACCGTTCCCGCACCCCATAAATATCCAGAAACCACATAAACTGACCATTCTGAGTGGCTAGCTTTCATCTACGTGGGCCGAAATTCTCGTGAAAGACCCCCGCCGATAGAATCGCGTGTCTACGAGAGACAAAAGTTACTTACCCTTGCGGCGAGCTACGCAGGATACACCCCACCCACAAGGGGTTGCCACGTACACTGGCCAGTGTACACAAACCACCCCTGACAGGGCCGAATAAAGAGGACGCTCCTCGACGGATTACTGCTTAAGTGGCTCGATACTCTCCTCTTAAGTAGTCGCTACTTTGTTTTCTTCGGTCGTCACTTTGCAACGACGACGATAAAAGCCTACGTTTCCACGTTCGATGGTTCGTTCTCTGTAACAGCGTAACGAATTACGTATCAACGGGTTGTAAAAAAAAAGAAAATAATCAATTTAGGGTACGAAGGACATTTCGAGATTTCGCACGTCAAACAAATAGCGGATATCTTTATTTCACGTACGTCGACGTATCATCGTATTGATCGTTTAAATTGCGTAATTCGTTCGAAGCAGTTTTTCTTGCAAACTTTGTCTTCGCTGTCAGAAAGATTAAAAGCTGATAAACATTAGCATGAAAGTTATACGGGAAAACGAGGAAAGTCTAGTACCCCTCCCGGTGGCGAAGGACGATTAATAATAATTAAAATCGAATTCAGTGTCCAAAGACACCCCTGTAAGCCGAGCAAAAACATCGTTGATCTATGATTCTCGTGAAAGATTATAAATGTCATCATCCCTAGTGTTCTTTCTTGCTCGATAAATTCTTATTGTTCCTTGCCAGGCGAACCTTGACGAACAAAGTCTACTCTACGGCTTGCGATTCCCTGGAACATCAATTTTTATTCTTTGTTGCAGAAGTTTTCTCTCCGACGAGTGGAGAAAATACGCGATATCGTCGACGATCGCGAATAGTATTTATCTAATTATAATTACAATGTATAAATAAAAATAAATATATAATATAATTTATCCAATTTCTTTCGATCCCTCATTATAGGTTCGTACATATCGTACAAACTCCGTAACCCACTGAAATCTGCCAATTAACATCTATTCGTTCGCTCGCGTCATTCGCGTATCGCACAACACATTCGTTAACGGTTAATCGAATAGATTGCGCGTTAATCGTCGCTGCACAATTCAACATTTGACCAAACTGAACAGATACGTAATGAATAAAATTAGGGGTTGCTCGTCGTAGGGGTCGATCCTAGCAAAACGAAACGATAACACGATCCCGACAAAACGCAGCCTTCCCCCCTTCCGTATGAATATGACTTTCAATTGGACCACCCCAAAAGTGCAGTCGAGCTTTTAATCAATCGAACCGATAGACGCGTTTCGGCAATTCGATCAACCAAATCGTTCGCTGAATTACGTCCCCGACTGTCCTAAATCATCCTCCTTGTATCGAGACCGATTACATAAATCGCGCATTTCGTGTATTACGCCATTCTATACGCCTCGCTCTCGTATATGCTGTATGCATATACTGGGTGTTCCGTAAAGTTTGGCCAAAAGTTTGTATTTGTCTGAAAGATGGGCAGTGAAAACGTTAATTTAGAGTATTTAGATATAATTATTATAATATAATTTAGATCTAGCGAGTATCAAGGGGAAGATGATCTCGGAACATCGATAACGATTAAACCGTACCGGATGTATAAAAAATAAGCGCCGTGATCACTACAGGGCGATTCTTCAGCTCTGGATCGGTGGTAATCTGTTTAAAAAATTTGTCGCTTTAATCTTGAGATCAAATTTTCTTTCTTTCTTTTGCGTCGTATAGAACTCGTCGCGAGGAACAAAAGATTTCGAAGGAACCACATGTCGCGACTCAAGCGTTTTCTTGAAAAATGACGTTAAGGTTCCATCGTCTGCTGCGTTGACTAGTAACAAGAATATGTTTACACTTCGCAATTAGATAAAGAGCAAATAACGTGATATTAACGAAGAAGCAGAGAATTATTTCTCAGCACATGGCATAGTATACCGTGAATAAAACGAAGCATCCGACTTTATGATTTCGCGTTGTTACAAAATTAATTACTGCGTGAAGAATGCTCTTCAAGCACAGGCTAATACCAAAGGAAATGGTCTTCGCTTGAGAAACATTTCTTTTTGAAACACCGCGTATATTTGTATATGTATATCGGTGTCTATTTGTACGAATCTATTAGACAATCGTCTCCACCCTTGCAGATGTACACGCGTGACAGAATATATTTCGATTCGTCATGGCCGATATTCTCTCTGCGATTCGCACTATCGATGATTGGACACGCAGAACTGAATTTCTGATTTATTAGGGTGAATCGCGCACACGAGACGTTCGTTCGAGGGAAAAATGAAATTTAAACGAAATCCAACTTATAAATGAATCGTTAATTTGATTTCTACGAATACCTATTATATTATTGTTAACGAATTCAAATATTAGTAAATTCCAGTATATTTCGATAGATATTAGGTTGTCCGAAAAGTTTCTTTCGTCTTGCAAGGAAATAATCGATGCACCGCATTCTCCGTTTTATATTATTTTTGTCGAATCACGTACGATCGTAATAATAGAAATAGAAGAAAGTGGATCGTGCGTGATTCGATAAAACAATATAAAAGGAAGAAAGGTTGCGCATCTATTATTTTCCTTGCAAAAGGAAAGAAACTTTAGGGACGACCTAATATATACTGCACAGTAGAGGTGTGGCGTTTGTTTTTTGGATTTTGTTACGTGCATTGGCAATTTTACTTCTCTTTCTTCCTCGCCTCTTCTTTCCTTCCATTCCCATCTTCTTTTACACTGATTTTTACCCACTTTGCCGGTCCTCCTCTTAAGGGAAAAACTTGTTATTTCTTCTACCCTTTCGCTTTCTTCTCCCACCCTCCACTCTTTTTCCTTCTATTTCAATTCCTAAATAATATTGTGAAATGTTCGTATCCGATTTAAAATATTCGATCGACATTCGGGAAATAGAAACGCGACATCGTCGCGTGCATCAAGCCAAATCTATTCGTATATTCTTCGTACGAAATAAATTTGATTAGGTTTATAAATGCCTGATATGTTTTCATTCTCCCCTGTGCATTTTTTGTAGGGTTCGTCGTACTATCGAGCGCGACACGCTATTATATCGCAACGGGGGTAACTTTTGCTTACACAGTAAAGTGGCGACAATTTTTCTCTAAACTGTTATTTTAAGAGAGGCTGTTTTTTCGTCCTTAGCCTTCCCAATGAATATCCATTTCGTTACGACAACAACCCGCGTCTAACGTTCGACGAGAAGATATTTTCAAAGAAAATTTGAAGCTCTGAATCGCAATTTCTAAATGGTTGCGTCTGTATTAAGAGACCTTTGGTTGCGACTGTATTTCAATTTTGCACGACCTAGGCAACAGTTCAAATTTAAATCAAACGGCAAATTTGGCAAGGGATACAGTAATAGGGAGAACGAAATTTACCAAACGCTGCAAAATAGAAAATTATAATAACCATTCCGTTGGTCGTTTCGCCGAATCCTCTCCATTAATTCGCAAAAGCATCGAAGCGTCCTCGACAATTTTAATAACTCCTGGTCATCGCATAACACCGCCGCCGCCAGTTTCTCCGCCAGCCATAAAACACTTTACAACTTTGCCAATAAAAAAGTTTCAACAATTCAACCCCCGTTCAAGGAGATCAATATCGGCTAGCGTGCGATTGGATCGTCCCGCACCAATCGAGACTGTTCGCCGCAACAAGGGTTGAATTCTGCGGATTCTGCGCCACTAGATAACCGTTCTTATTGGTCACGTTTTCGCCAAAGGGGCTGATACGCCGTGTCGGGGTGAAACGTTCCCAGAAATGGACGATCCCAGTGAAATACAGCGAATTTCCAATTTTTACCTCACCCCTAACCGCGTTTACTTGAACGCCCAACATCTACGAGTGCTTCCACGTCCCGATGAGCTTCTTTTATTTTTTCTTTCTTTTTTTTTATAGTCGAAATGGTCCGTGGAAGAAGTCATTGGTTTTTATTCGTACACGGAAGACGTGGCAAAATATTGGGTTACTGAATTTGGTACGTTCTTCTTCGTATTTCAAGGTGTTGTCGTTAGGCAAAAACGAAACTTATCTATTTAGAGTCAAACAGAATGTAACGATATTGAATACTGTTATCAGTTTCTAGAAACTGCCTGTTAATTTTCACATCTCGCTCGTGTAATGACAAAGAGATATAATATCGTATATTGTAATTCAATGTGTTGTATTTTTAATTTCTGAAGCTGTTTATTCTTATATATAATTATATATAATTATTATATTATATTAATATTAACTTATATATAATTATATCTGTTCAAAGACGCGTCAAATTTCTACATTTGCATACAATATTTAGGAATACAAAAAACAACGTCCGTACGTCTGTATCTTATCTCGCGTATCTTACGTGAACATTTTTATCGAGCATTGCGTTGCATAATAAGTTGAAATATTCGTTATAAAAAAGATAAAATAAGATCATTTTTTCAGCCATACGAAAATAGCGTACTTATTTACAATCTCGTTGCAAATACGCATCAGTTTCTGTTTCCGAAAGCATCGTTTCAACTTTCATTGAATCATTCGCAAGATTTAACCAGGACGCGTTTTCTCTCTTTCGCCTCGTTTCACGCTGATTGTTACAAAGTGCTTGAGTGTGCGCGAACGAATAAAGGATAAAATATTCGAGCTCATAAATCGCAAGTTTCGTAGTCTAGATTTTGTGTGATTTGGCTACTGAAACTTTTAAAATTCTGCTATTGCGTTGTAAATTTGAAGAAACAAACTCGAAGGAACTTCTATCTACGACAGTGGTTCCCACAGGGTGCGCTGCCGCCGTGAGACCAAGTATACATCTACGATTTTTCAATATTTTTAATCGTATTACACATCTCTAAATTGCTCCAATCTTGATACATATAAATACCTCTTTTGAGTAAATTTTAGAATTTATAAACAAAGTGGATCGAAATATTTGTACATTTTCTAAAGTACGCTGTGATTAAAAACAGTTTGGGAACCAGTGATAAGAAAAGAAATACTGAATTAAATAATGTATAACTGAATTAGAAACTTAATAAAAGATATCTCAATATAAAACACAACGAAATTAATATTATACGTTTGAATGTATATGATGATGTAAGAGAATTCTATCGTGAACTTTATGTTGTTGTGTGTGTGAATTTTTGATACCGAATTAACAAATTTGTTGTTCCATAAAAATATTAATTTTAATAAATTTCACTTTGCGATATACAACGTTAAACAAATATTTCTTGAGGCATTAGTGCCTGATAAATGGAATAAACCTCAACGAAATCGATAAAATTAGTAATCAAATAGCTTTATACGCTGATAAACAGAACTGGACCGTACTGTTTAAATAACAGTTTTATATAATAGTTAATTTTTTAAATTTTGATAAAAGTTTTACTAATTAGTTATAAAGCTTTACTGATTCTCTCTTTCGTTGTTATGTTATAGGTTATAACCATAATACTTTAATTTACGCTTTTTAATATTTCACTCTTTATCTAGTTTTCTATGCCGTGACATCAGGGAACTACATAATGCGAGAGAAAATTATATTTTACTTGTAAAGGAAGTGAAAATACAATTATTATTTGTACAAAAGACATTTGAAAAAATTTAACGTATAATGTATGTTTTAAAACTTTACGTAATAATCACATACCCATATCCAATTCTTCAAAAATTTATAAGAAGATTCGGTAAAACCGTTGTGCACTTTACATTACTCGTTGCATCGGATTTCGATCAATCGCTTCAATCCTTTCGAGAATTACGGCTGGTCGATATATCACTTACAATTAGTTTTCAAATAATCGCAGTCTCGCGCAAATTTCTTCCAAGTTCAACTCGTTCATTAAACTTCAAATCATACTTTTTCGATTAGTAATTTTATTATCAGATATATTTCATTATACATTTACAATATTCGATAAACTTTTACAAATGCAATAAGGTTGACAAGAATATCGAGTTTGCGGATAATTCGAGTTTGTTCTTCTCTACGCTTCTACTCGATACACCATATACACTTACAAAGTACGTATTCGATTAATAAAAACTTTTCTTATAATAGAGCTTCGGGGACATAGTGACTGTTCGACGTCGCTTTTCCATTTTCCTTCTTTACTTTGAATTCGATAGAGCCATATAACGGGTTAGTTAGTTTTAATTTTAAGTATTTGACACGTTAGAAACGTGAAACTTACCTACACGCTTGATCGCCTAAGGGAATGTAGTACCAGATCGACGAATATAAGTGATAAGAATTATTGGATTTCTTGGGAAAAAAATTGTCTCAGCTTCCGTTATTCGATATGCCAATTTTCGATACGAAATTTGTATATAAACATTTATATGTTTCTTAACGTTACGATAAATCAATATGTAAAAAAAAACAATTATCTTTTAAAGAAAACTAGTTAAAAAAAAAAAATGTGCGCATAACACAAAACATTTCTAATGAACAATGATAAAGAAATATATATATCGTACACAACCATCTAAACACAACAAATTTGTCACGTTCCAAGATCACTGAATATCAATGAGATATTAGATTATTCACCTTAATTTCGCGCCTACTTTCTGCCACTTTATATATATCTATGTCTATGGTTCACAATGACAAGAAACATATGACGCGTTGAGAATTATATTTAAAATGACTGAATTATATCAAGCTGAGCATAATTAATGATTTCTTTTTTATCATACTTTAGGAGCATTGACTGCTCCTTATCATATCACGTTAGGTCTATCGTGGATGAAGAATGTGTTTATTGTACAAATGTTCAGCAAAAATGCATGTTTTACGAATACGATTAACAAGTGATAAAAATATTAAATCAGTACGCAAAGGTAGAAATTTATCTTTATACCCTTACTTCTGTACTATAGGATTGAAAACAAGCATTAGTACAACTTCTTTGCCTGTGCTTCTTTGTTGTCTCTGCACACAAAAAGATAATTTACGTTTGATAAACTGTGACTACATCATCTATATAAGATAAAGTAAATATTTAAAATAAAGTAAATATTTACCGGTACATGCTATACGCTAACAAAATGATCATCTGAACTGCCACGAAAAGTAAGAACATCGTTGTTGTTAAACAGTTTGTCGTTGGACAGTCTGTTCCACCGTTGTTTACTTTTGTGTTTATTTGAGTAATATCTCTTTTTAGAGTATTAAGTCCATCTCGCATTTCCGAAATAAGCGAATGATAGTCGTATCCCATCGGCTGAACCTAAACAATATTCATTTTTAGTAGAACATATTAATGGAAAACTAACAAAATTAAATGTCGATAAACACCTGAGCGGTAGGACTTCGAGCCTGATTATTAAGAATAAGATCAGTCTTGGAATGCACCTCATTTAGATAGGATTCTATTTGTTTTGCTGTACTTATTATATTTTTTTGATTATTTAATACAGTATCGACTTCTTGTCGGCGAATTGTATCAATAAGCTGTACTTGTCCTGGTTGGCCTCCCACTTGCACACCTACTTATTTTATAGTTGCTAAATTTCCTATTTACATTTATCTTTAATTATCGATGATTCAATAAGACCTTACCACCAACTTGAAGTTGGGATATTAAACTTAAAGATCGCTCTTGTCTTCCAACTATTTCATCGAGTTTTCTATTAAGTTCGCGCAGCGCATCGAACATTTGACTTTGACCAGAGAAAATTTGTCGCAGTTCTCTTTGATTATCAGTTTCAAAATATTCCACAAATTCTTCTTTTTCACGATGTTCGTTTGGATGATCTCTGTTGTATTAAATTATTTCGTGAAAACACACTTTATGCTTGAGATATGCTTCTGTAATGTTCTTTACCTCCGATACTCTTCCTTCTGTTGTTCCAATTTTTTCTGGTAATCCATATACTCCTGACTAAGCTTTTGTTGTTCAAGCTCGAGAGATACTTTATGTTCCTCTGTTCTCATCTGACCAGCAAGAAATAGAGAATGTGTCAAGAAATGCGAAACATCATGGTCATCGGCCAAACCACCTTAAATGAAACATTATAGAAAATTTTAATTATAGTGAAATAAAGATTAACTTGATATTCTTCTTATAATAAGTACCAGTAGCAGCAGAAACACCAAAGTACCCTCCTTTTGGTAGAACAACATTCTCAACTCGGAAACATATTTCATAATCTTGTTCGTTGTTTGTCATACCATTATGGAATAGCACCTTTAATTAAGCATCAAATATTATATGACAAGTACAATAGCAAATAAGAATACATATAAATATATAAATACACTTACTGTTAGAGTGTTCTCGTAATATTCAATTTTTGCTCTTGTAGCAAATGGCTTATTACGAAAATCTCTTAAGCAACCAGCAGATAACTGTGTTGTACCATCGCTATATTAAAATCAAGGTAAAAAATCATTCATTGAAAATATTAATTAACTCCAAAAACATTAAAAAAGATATAATAAAAAATATAATTCACTTAGTATGATCAAAGCTTTCTGTGCCATCATTGAGGACTGCCATGATGTAAGGGTTGTTGTGTTTATTGTCATTGTCAAAGGAGTCGAAGAAAATCCCAAGACCTTTCCATTGATCAGAACTACCAAAGACAGTGCCATTATAAGCACCCTTTTCAGCAGTGTACCAAAAGGCTAAACCATCTGCTCCAATTCTTCCCCTTCCTGTTATTCTGAATATTAATTCAACTTCCCACCAATTAAAGGTAACAGGCTGTTTCACCCATATTGCACCTAAATATTATTTGAAATTCAAATATCATACCAATTTTTATTAATATAAAAGGATTACATTATGTTAACTTCTATTGCCCGCATGCTTGATATAATAATATTGGATGTTATATAATAAATACCACGTTACAGTTTAAAATATCTTTATTTACATTAAGAAATAATCTTTATTATAATTTAAGAAAATTAAAAGTAAAAGTTAATAAAATCAATTTTTCACATACCTTTCTGGCTTCTCAAGGATGGAGCAACTCTAACGTTTTCTGCGCTTGCAATTGCATCTGAAATAAAGATATTTGTTGTAAATGATAGAACAACAGAAAATCACTTATAAAATAATATATGATACATTATAAGTTCATGGATATGATAACAAACTCCCATATATCATAACATTGAATTATAAAATTGAACTCCTACATATGAAAACAGATTTCGAACAATTAGCTCTGTTTAAATGTTTAAAATAAACTAAATTAGTATTTCAAGTGTAAATAATAACACCTACATCTGTTGTGACAATTTCATCAAATTTTACCAAGTAAATATCGTCATTTTAATACATAAATTCATTCAAGGACACGAAATTCAATTAAAATTGAAATTTCTAAACAAAGAAATAGTGCATTTCATTTAAATAATCAAAAAGCCGACTATAAGAAAAGAACATACGGCAGTATTTTATAACGCGCGTAATTGGTTAGGTTGATACTTTACTTACTTCCTCCGTATTCCCAAAAAGGCACGCTTCCATCTTTTTGTGCGAGATACGGTGGCTTAAACGAGTACTTATATTCGAATTTTCGATGGGGTGTCTCACCGAGGACTGCATGAATTACACAAAATACATGAAAAATTAAAAGCCACCTCACCTCGGCGGCCATCTTCATTTCGACTGTTGAATCGAAAGTAGATTGACCGTAGTCGACTCTGCAACCAGTTAAAACGATTGGCAGTACTCTGTAAATTCTTCTTTTGATTGGTGTAGTACCAATGACGTGTCAATTTTGTAGCCACATTTCGAAGATTTCGCCCTCCACCACTGTTGTATTATTTTACTGGTATTATAACTTTTTATTTTCTTATGATATTCGATTTGGTAAAAGGATCACATAGAAGTTTATTAGTTTCCTACCATGAGCCTTATGTACTCAATTTATGTTTCTCTGTTTTCTGAGGACGTGTCATAGAGAAACATGGCGTTATCATGAATCAAGTGTCCAGTAGATTTAACAACTAATGAAGAATTTATCAATGAACCTTATTCATCTAGAATCGCATGAACTTATCTTTTGCAGAGGAAATAGTTTTAAAAATTATTGGTAAAACTCTGTGACGATCTATAATTCAACTATGGATACTGTAGACAGTACAAAATAGCATATACATTGAGGAATTGTTTACTAAACGTATTAAGTATATATATATATATCTTTAAAATTCTTATTACGCAGATTTAATTATGTCAAAATAAAACTGTTATTTCGTTGTTGTTGATAAAGCGAAAGTTTCGAAATCGCTGATGCACCACTGATAAAATTTGCTTATCTTCGTATTTGATCATATGTATCTTTAAATTTTACAAACTTCAATATGTCTAATACCAGAGAGAAAATATAATTCCTACGAATATTAACAAGTTCGTCTAAAATATGCATGTAAATATTTTATGCAAACACAAATGTCACATCTGTATAATTTACAAATCTTTCAAATATATTTGAGTAAATGTAAATATATAAAAAAGCTAAAGCATATTAATATTTCATGTAATTATTTTATTGCTTCTATTTCCTGTTTAAGCAAAAAAGTCGATACAATATATGATACGATATGATACAAAGATCAGTTATTCATGCAACCTTTAATATGTACATATTTATTCTTTTCCATGTAGAGAATGATTGCAAGATACAAAGCCAAATACATACATATTTCTTTTCTCAGCTGATTTCAGAACGCAGCTGTTACAAGTCATTCGATGTCTAATCTTTGATAGTGAACGTCCTCTTTTCCATATATTCGTCTCCAATGGAAATACGTTCAAGATGGCGTCGCTCATTGACAACTATGAGCAACAATACGCCGTTTTGACAGCTGACATTACTGCAAAAATTGGTAGAATAAGAACACAAAGCGGCAGTAAGTACAATAAAAACGGAATCATAGTGATCCTCTTATTGTGAAGCCTAAATCGTTGCCTTTTAAAGTGAACACTGTCTATCCGCTGGCATTATTAAACAACAATAATCGATACACGTGACGTAATTTACAGATGAGAAAAGGCTGTCCATTCAAGATGTGGATAGGCAGATCGAAGAGGCACAAGAACTGGTAAAATGAAATATTTATTTTGTCTTCTATTTTAAGATCATTCTAATACATCAGAGTTTCAATTTGCTAAAAATGTTCGAAAGTCTATATCTTTAGTTTTAGGGTTAGAGTGACATTGATTTTTCATTTTTATCTTGCATATGAAAATAAGTAGAATGAAAGGATCATATATTTTAACGATCGTATTTAATCAAAGACTGAATAACTATATAAAGTTTTGACGGTTTCTATCGTTGTTATGTTTGACCTGTAGCTTGAGCAAATGGAATTGGAGGTTCGTGGGGTGAATGGTACAGCTCGCGATCGTTTGCGCAGTCGAGTAGAAAGTCATAGGGCAGAATTAAAACGATTGACACAAGAATTTCAATCAGCCAAAAAGGCAAAGGATGAAAGTATTGAAATAAGCAGGGAAGATTCATGGGAGAGTAATATTACAGAGGATCAGAAAAAAAGATTATTAGATTCCTCAGAACGAATAGACCGTACAGGTAGAACTTTACAGAATGGATATCGAATGGTATTAGAAACAGAAGAAATTGGTTCTCAAGTATTAAAAGAACTGCACGAGCAAAGAGAGACAATTCAAAAAGGAAGAGCAAGGGTAAGATATTAGTTTGATCTTTTATATATATATATATAAAAATATATATATATAAATTTTTGTCAAATACGAGTATTCAAATTGCTTTGTTACTGTTACAATGTTATTATTAGAACGATAATATAATTTATTTGTTCTAGTTACGAGTTACGGATGCAGAGCTAGGTCGTGGTTCACGTTTACTTTCGGGAATGATGTTTAGAAGCCTTCAACAAAGAGTTGTTTTAGCAGCAGTGGCATTAACGCTTATAATTGTTGCTTGTATTATCATGTACTATAGCTTTAAATCTAAAAGCTAAAGACGAAAGTAGAACGAACGTTTTGATTGGGAGATATTAGTTCAGAAGCCATATTTAATATTCACTCAATTTCAGGTATTATGATTATTGAATACAATGTTTGTTAGGGGATTATTAAATTATACACGAAGGAATGTTATATATCATCCTTTCGTTGATCTTTTCACTCATTTGGAGCATTTAGTATCATTATAATTTAAGCCTTCTATGCTCACTAGTGTTAATCACAGTTCCGTATGGATTCAATATATATTTAATGTTACCACACAAGAAGAAACGCTTTAATATGACAGAATTACGTCGAAGAGTGAGAGAGAAGTTCTAATGTATTATTAATAATTATAAAAAGTTGATCTGTCCAGCGCTGTAAGTGAACATTGTTCACAGAAACGGAATTTATTAAAATGTTCCCATGCATTTAGAATCATCTTGTACGTTTTTAAGTTATCCGGTTTTGCAATCTATTTATTACATTAATCTCAAGTTCGTTTTACATATTGCACATATACCCGATTGCATTTTACGGTAATAAATGATTATTCGTTTTTAAATATCCTACTTTGTACTAAATCATAATTCAGAATTCATTTGGCTATTGTTATCGATAAAAATATACATCTATAATGTACCGTTAAGTGTGTGTCATAAAAGCGGTAATAATTTGTATCAAAATACGGGAATAGGGAGACGAAGAAATCTGTAAATACACGCGACAAATATCGAAGGATGACTATAGTCAAGAGAAAACGAGACGCACCTAATAATAACACATTTTATTATAATGTTATCGATTATCTTAATAGCCTAAACGGTGCTTTTCTTCTGCTTTTTTTTTGCGCCTCTATGTAATTGTGAAGAAAATGATATAATAAAGTATCGCGGGGTAACGAATATTCGATGGTGGAAGTGATTTCTCTATGAATGCGACGCAAACGTGTCTCGATTTTTCGCGTTGCTGTTCTCGATGCTAAAGAAAACAGAATCAAGGACAACGCTCAGTCTAATCAGTCCAAATGTCGATAGAGATCTTCTATCTGCGGTTTGAAGTAGTCTTTCAACTGAGGTCGTTTCATTTTCAATGTTGGTGTAAGAAGGCCATTTTGTACGGAGAACGGATCCGGATGTAAATAAATGTCTTTCACCTGATATCAACAGAAATGACAGTGTTGTATATAACTTTCAAGCTGCGGGAATAATAGAAGTTGCTTCGAAGTTACTTCGCTTTACAGTAAAATTTTTATCTTTCAAACGTTGCGTTTAAAGGTCTTGGACACTTTGGTTGAAAAATACTTTTAATTGTTACGTCGATAAAAAAAGGACTTTCCTTTTTTGTTTTCTTTTATGCACGCAAAAAAATGAAAGCAAATTAATTTTTTTAAGTAAAAATATTGGCAGATTTTTCCCCACCTGTTCGAAAGATTTGAGGCCGGCTTCTTTTCCCCACGAAAGCATGTCGTCCATGATCAACTGTTTGACTTGCGGATTAGCACATAATACGCTGAGTGTACCTGGTATACCGTTCTCCACCGCCCAACATTTTACAACATCCACGTGTGGTATTACTATTCCTACAACGCAAGATTTTAGCGATTCCCCGTGGACGAACACTTGATGAACATATTGACTGCGTAAATAAATATTCTCGATTTTCTCTGGAACTATGTACTCTCCTTGCGAAAGCTTGAAGGTGTGTTTTCTTCGATCGATTATTTTAAGTGTTCCGTTCTAGAAGGAAAGAATTGTACTAATTTGATTAATTCAAATATTAGAAAATATTAAAATAATAATGAAACTTCTGTTTGTAACAAGAGATTAATTCGAGCTTGCGTTGAACCAGATGTATTATAAAAAAATATGTTTAATTATATCGTTTGCTCTTACAGGTAACCACATGCCAACGTCACCGGTATGGTGCCAGCCGAATTCATCGATAACTTGAGCGGTTCTTTCGGGATCCTTAAAGTACCCTACGAAAACGTTGGTGCCTTTTACGCACACTTCGCCCTGATTCTTCTTCGCAAAGTATTCCATTTCCGGAACGTCCACCAATTTAATGCAGCAACAAGGGACTGGTGGACCTACATGTTCCGGTACATGATCGCCCTATAATAATAACGCATAAAGGTAGATAAATTCAGATTCCCGCTATTAGATATCGGATAACATTTTTAGCAAATCTTTTAATTGTATTTTGAATATTGTACGTTTTTAAACTGATAATTCATTCGGGCGAATGCTTGGTAATTATTTGAGACATTCGCTGCAAATATCGTTAAGCTGTTGTGTAACGTGTTATGTAAATCGAATAAATCTGCAAATGAACATACGTACGAGAAACATGTAAATTTGGTATTTTTTGTACGAATGCAACAATAAGACTTCCAGTTATCAGTTTAAACATCGAAGTAGAAGTTATAAATTACGGATATCTTATCTGACTTATATAATTTACATCGAAATATTAGTCCTGTTCGTTATATCGGAACGTCAGTTACGACACATAGTAAAACCATATTTTACACGAAACGGTTGTTTGTCAACGCGAGCTGAGCAATTATTTATCCAATATTATTACACAGCATTACATCGTGTACCGTTGTGCGCCGAGCATTTTACAAATTTTCAATTTTTTAACGTAACTTAGACCATAATGATTTTGTACAAAATGATAGAATATTTTACAGTAGTTGTAGACGCGTATGCATACATATATTTGCACGGTCGATCGCGATGATTTACCAAGTGACGTGATTTACCACGTGCTTTGGCGCGTGGTTGCAACATTTTTTCTCGCCGGTCTGCCCGACGAGAATATACCTATGCCCGCGTATAAATAATAGCTGGTTTCGTCTAGCCACGTATAATACATCGATACCTGTAAATATGCCAAGAATAGTGACCACGAGTGTCACTTGATCGTTATTCAGTCCTCGATGGAAATCGAATGATCTCATCGCGTGTTTCCACCATTGTTTCTCCATTTGTTTCCATCTAGAGGCTATCAGTTCCAACGAAGAGAAAAGATCAGTTTTAACAAGTGAATTTTCAATCAAAATTAAATGATCATTTATTATTAGAAAGTCAAACGCTGCAGGAATCTTTTGCGTAAACGTCGTATTTTATATTGACGATAATTTTTGGATAATTTATTTTTTTAACGAAAAATGGCTTGCTTCTCTAGCTCGCTGAAATCTGTAACCCGCGATTTATAAGGTCAGCGAGCGCACGAGCGATTTATTTACGGAGCATTTATTGACCGGCTCTTTCGCCGCAGAGATACGGCTATGTATCCGTTTCGAGTTGAAACGTCTGTTAACATACTCCGTTTATTCCCCTCGTTGCATTCCATTCACTACATATGTATATGTAAACGTACTTGGAGGTAAATGCGTGTCCTCGGTTCAACGTTGACGCGTTCAGCTATGCGCAACACGTGGATTCTTTCTCGATTTAACAGATTAATACCTTTCACGATAAAACAGAAATGACTGGCGTTAAAATCGACATCCTCTGACCGCTAGTCTCGATTATCTTGTCGCGAGCTATCCAAGTAATTAACTGATTAATTAATCTCTTGTTAGAGCGAAACATAGAAATTACTTGTTTCTTTAGCGGCTGTTAAGCGCCTAGTGTCTAGTATCATTGACGCACGGATTAATCAAACAAAAAAATATGTAGAAACGTAAAGAGAAATTTGTGCGACGCGCTTAAAGACGCGTAAACGTTTACAGCCCAGTTATTAGCGCTTGAACCATTCTGACCTGGACAGTAAGAGTGACCGGTGCACCGCACTCGGTCTGACCGTATCCCTCGACGACTATACAGCCGAGAGCGCATCTGGTGAAGGTGAGAACGTTGCCCGCTAATGGGGCAGATCCAACGACCATCAGCCTCAACCTTCCTCCTGTCGATTCTCTGATCTTCGCGAAGGCCAGCTTGTCCCATACGCTGTTGTTCCTGATGATCCCTTTCTTGATCTCTGCCTCCTTCGCCCGCATACCCAGGCTGAATACCAGCCTCTTCAAGCACGAACTCTGAAGTTCAGTTTGGACCTGCAAAATGCCGATTGGTGACTGTGCCTGCTATATTTAACGTGGTTGGTCGAGCGATTCAGCTTGGTGGTGGACTGTTTTCGCGAAGAACACTGGCAACCGGCGGGTGAACGAATTACAATAGAACTCCATTTATACAAGCGAAAAGAAATTTTAGACGATGTTCGATCGACGCGTTCTTAAAGCGAAACGAGATCTCTCTCTGTCTCTCGCTTTTCCACGTGGGAACAGTAAAGCATAGAAATCGTCTTGACAGCACTGAAATTCGAGAAACTCGCTCGAAACGTTAGAGATTGGGAATCGATCATTTTGATGTCTCTGCACTGTTAAGACAGACTTGTTTACCAGCGAGTTCAATTTCTGGCTTGTACGGTTGTTACGGTTTATTCCAAACCTACTTTCGAAATATTTATTTCTGAATCTTGACTGTGCGTGAGTGGACGATTTCCTTGAAGAAAAGCTGTTTACTGGCATCGATGAGTTACGTGATCGCGCGATGATACCCTTCGGAGCGTTCGTTCGAGTAGTTTGTCAGTTTCGTGTAATAGGAGATTTATGGAGTACAGAAGCTTTATATAGATTTTACATCTGTGTTTTCGTTCTATATAATTAACATAATAATTAGAATGATATTTTATATTCCAATAAATAAATAAAATCGGATCGATAAAGGGAGTACATTAAACAATCAACATATTTCCTATTCAATTGTCATCGTCTTTCTTTAGAATCAGAGGAAAACATTGAATCTATGCTAGTCAATAAAGTGGACTTTCAAGTGTTGCATTAATTTACGACTCTAAGTAAAGTCATGCCATCTGGCTATTTTTGCGATTATATTCGCGCGTAGCGCATTCAAGAACAGAATACAGTTACGCGTTTTTGCACGGACTACGTGTTTACGAACGTATCGAAAGCAGTAATCTTTATACCAGACGTTAAAGTTACCTCGTTCAAAAATAAATAAGAAAATTGTGATGTCTTTATAAATTCTCTTTAATATGCTGTATCGCTGTTTCAGCTGTCAACTCTGGTATTAATCGTAGCGATAGCGGATTTTCGTCGAATCCAACGTCTGAGAAATTTTGTACCAAATTTTATATTCGTTCTTGCTCCAATTATTATTATTATATTTCACTTTCAACGAAACAATTTGTGAAACGAAAGAAAACACGTGTACATATTCATTCACATCGCGAATTTGATACGTACACTTATTATGAAAGCATAAAATGCACGAATTCCATTCACTCGGGATATCAGGGTCACGGTAGAAGATGGGACTGCATCTCCACCTGTTTCGTCGCGCTAGCCCTGTCATCCTCGATCTGGTTTTGCCAGTACTGCCTCAAAATGTATTGCGTAACATTGACCTTAATAAAACGCGACATATATTCTTACGTGTGCGCTTCGTGTCGATGTACTATCGCGAAAACATTTTCGTTTTTAAAAGCGTAAAAAACATCCTGGGAAGATCTATATGGAATTAAAAGCTGCGATCGATTATTCTCGTCTTATCGAAACTCGTTTAATTTAATTCGTAATAGCAACGAGACGAATAGGATCTTATATCGGGTAATTTGTTTTCGAAACGACTCGTAATGTTTGGAAGCGAACGAGGGTAATAAATCTTCGCAAGCGGTGTTTCAGTTTCCATAAATTATCGAAAGCTAAGCGTTAAAAAAATAAACCTATTATTAAATAAGAATCACTTAACATAAACATAACGAAAAATCAAACAGGATCGACTCGATGATATATCATCTGCTGATTCATACGTTTCTCATAAGTCTCTTCACTCTCGCGGACTTACACTCTCGATGGATCGAGAACCATACATTTACAACTAAAAGATCATTTTCTGTTAAAGAATATGTAAAGCGAAACTTGCTAATCCCCCTCGATTAATCAGCAGCTAAAGGGATATCCATAAATCGTCCAAGTAGTTGCGAACGAAATAAAAATCGACGTTAACACGTCGATATAAATATGTTTTGGCAAAAAATGTTCCTGGACCATCGGTGGCCTCGGGTAGTTTTAAAGGATTTAGGATACTCGTAAAACGAGTACATTTTCTCGCGACGTGGAAATACGTTAATCGTCCATCGATCTGAAAATAGGCAAGTAAAGAGGATTTATTATTTCGACCGTGAGCAGAGATACGTACGCATACGTGGAAGACATTCGCGCGAAATAAACACGTCTGGATAATTTCGCTAATGCAACTGTCCATCAAACTCGAATGTAGCCGAGGTGACTCGTGAAATTCGTCAAACTATTTTTGGCCATCGGTACAAGGGGAAATTCATTAAGCGTTTCACAAGATGACCGATCTCGTCTGCCGATAAATTGTCCGGGAATAAATTACTTAGAGCGTATTCTTGCACTCCGTCACTTCGTCAAGCGTAAAAATATCACTTCACTCGTAAATCGTTACTCCTTGGAGACGAACGAGTCACGAATTCCACGACTTTCGTGGGACGCGGTTTCCTACGCCCTACGGCTTATCCGACGCACTGCCGTCCTTGCATCTCGATGAGCGGCACTCTAAAATATCTTTTTCGATTCTCCGGTAACTTTGATCGCCAAGAATACCACTTGAACACTCGCCACTGCCACCCAAATGGTAAACACGGAATGGAAATTTTCTAAACACATTCGCGTCAAGTATTTTGTTTAGATAATTATATTTGCGGCGTACGGAACTTTTCGTTTAGAGGTATTTTCGGCCAAGTGCGTGGAGAAGCGTTTTGCGAACGTTTGGAAAAGAAATATCAGAAGGCAGGCATGGTTTCGCGGTAAATAATAATAAACGTAAATTAATCTCTTCTTCGAAGAAGAGTTACACCTGTCTGTCTCGAGATATTTTCAGTTATTAGCTACTAAATCGCTGTTTTATTTACGTAATTGCTCTTACTTGTTTGATTTACGAATATAATTACGAACGCGAAGCACAGGTGCTCGTTTCTCGCTAATAGTTCAAATGTTAGTTGTTTCGAAAATCGACTTCAACCTGAACCGCGCCGGTAATTCTCGTGCTAGTTTCGTAAACAAATTACGCGAACGAAACGCTAGAAACAATGGATTCAATTAGTATATTTACCAGCGTCAGGTGGTAGCAGAATAAGTTGGAAACAAGGAGGTGATTGGGAAATCGGTGAATTTCATAAGCGGTCGTGCTCACCTTGTCGTACATTCGATTCAACAGTCTCGGCACCGCTGGCATCACGGTAGGCCTCAAAGCTTTCATATCCTCGGACAACCTTTTGATGTCACCGCTGTAGAAACCCACGGACGCACCCACCATGTACATGCCGTTCTCGCAGCACCGTTCCAACATGTGTGCCAGGGGCAAAAAGCTGATCATCGTGTCCTTGTACGAGGGCTTGTGCTCGCCTAATTGTATCAAAACCGCGCTTATACTCGCCATCACGTTCTGATGCGTCAACATCACGCCTTTCGGATTCCCCGTCGTCCCGGACGTATAGCATATGGTGCACAGATCCGTCGTCTTGGGCGGAACTTCCGGATGATTCTTTTGCGCGCCGATACGTTCTACTTCCTCGAACTTGAACAACTCGACGCCGCGGTTCTTCGCCCTCTGGTTCGTCGCTTGTCTCGTCTCTTTTATCACCACCATTTTCCTCAGGCATCTGGAACGAAAGACAATTGTCCGATCGGTCGTGTTCGCTCAAGAAATAAGCAAAATTCGTTCGGCTTGGTTTGTACGAACTGCTGGATGTACTTTATATCGATCGTGAAAATTCAGTCGTAGCTGCCTTTTATACATTACTTTATTATTACGTGAAATCGAAATCGCAATAAAAAGTCGCGTTAATTTACCGTGCCAAGATGTCTCAGGACATTGCACGGAAACGTTTAAATTTGTCTCCAATACGACGCGAGATTTGTAAATCGTGTCGCGCGTCGATGTTGTAAAAAATGCGTTTATATCGACTCGTGGCATACTGCCACCGCAACAACCCAACTGTCACGCTCTCGAGTGATCGGAATTGTAACTTGTATCGCTGTCTGGTCGAAAACTCGTTAAAACGTTCCGCCTTCGATTCTCTAAACGTAAGAACTTGCGCTCGATAAGATTATACTTTGCAAACAAATTTCGACAAAAATCACGTACCTCGGCGCCTTGTCGAGCAACAAATTGCACTTGCTGTCATTCTCGCAGACGACCAAATTAATCTCAGCCTGGTTAATGATAAAGGCACAGGCATCGGGGCCCAGTGTGTCGTACAAAGGCACTACTGCCAACGAGTACGTGTAGCAAGCCTGCTCGGCGAGGATCCATTCCGGACAGTTCTGACTGTAGAGACCCACGAGGGCGTGCGATCCTGGCATCAGCCCCAAAGACACTAAGCCAGAACCGAAATTCTTCGCCCTGAGCAGGGTCTCGTTGTAATGTAGCCATTGGTATGGTTTGTTTGGTCCATCTCGCCAGCCAAGACAGGGTCCGTTGTCTGTGTGTCAAGAAGACCAGCTAACGAGTAATAACCACGTACGTCCGGAAGAGATCACGCGTATTTACGGAAATGGAAATTCGTCAAGTCGCGCGTCTATCGAAACTGTAGCTCCGTTTGACAGGATAGACGCGTAAACGAGACCGTTCGCCCGTTAACGATTCGCAAACCAAGCTGGCATGAGTTGAAACTTACTGGATTCCTTGGCGCCTTTGCGGAAACCGTCGTACAGAGTCCTTGTGTCCTCGTGCAAGAAGCTCACGAACTTTCCCTCCTTGCTGTCCTTATAAAACCTCGACACTTTGATCAGGTCAGTACCCTGCAAAACACACACGTTTGCGCACGTGAAATCCGACGTATGTTTTTCATCGTTATATAACGGAATGCCAAGTGCAAATCTAAGAATATCGGACACGTCGTGCGACGGGCATATTACATGGCACGTAGACACAATGGGGTACCTCCGAGTATCAACCCGCGCTCGAGATCACGAAACCCCTACGATGGAAAGAGACCGTCGCTCGAGCTTCATTTTCCTGCTTTTCTTTCCACCATCCGTCTACCGCCTTTGCGACGATTCAACGTCGCCAAGTCGCTTGTGCAACAAGTCTGCCCACCTACACACGCGCGTGCTTCGAGATCGGACATGCTGGCTCGTGGATTTCATCAGAACCTTCTATGGTCTAATGCGCATCGACCATGTGTCGTGGGGATAAACCAGGAGAAATTATGGTTTTATATCGCGGTTATCTGTTGGCGATTTTCTAACATTTAACTTAGCATCCCGTCAGGTGGTGCCGGAGATGGGCAAGAACGAAAGTTAATGGAACGGTTTGAACAGGCAACCGATCGAATCGGAAAACTAAGAAAACACTCCACCTTGACTGTGTCGGACTGATCGCTGAGGTCGATCGGTGGTCGAAGAGGCGGAGGGGAGAAACAACCGGACGTCATAATCTCGAGACGATCGATGAACGCTGCACAGAGAAAGCCCGTTGCACGAGCGGCCACGGGCCGACGTCCTGCTGCTTTTCAGCTGAAGATCTTGCCCGGGATACGCACGATCACTTGAAACGAGACGAGGGCCCGTACCGGCCACGGAATCGACACCACCTCTTCAATGTCGGAGCTCACCTCTCAATCACTTTGCTTGTCAGAAGTGCTACTGCTGCTGCTGCTCCACCGAGAGGAGCGGCTGCTATCAGTAGCTCACACATAAGACTAGCTGCTCATCTCTCTACGACGATCTTCGACTATATTTAAATATAGTGGACCGCTGGTGGAGCGAGCGTCGTCCTCAACAGCCACCGAACTTGTTGGATGATCGCCAGCGAAAAAATCGATCAACCCATCGGACTTTAACGTCGGACGAGCTGGCTGAAAGCGCTCGTTAAAGATTCTTCCGTGAACGTCGACAGCCGCTTTTTCAACCATCACTGACAGAGTCATCGTACTCGCGATTAACGATGACTCGTTCCGGTCGGTGCTAACGATTTAAGAAGAGTCAATATCGATCAAACGTTAGACGTCGAGCGTGGCTTGATCTTCCCGTATTTTTTCCGTTTTCGTTTCCCGACCAATCGCTCGCGTTGATTCTTCCGGGACTCTGCAGGGGCTAAGATCGATTTACGATGGACCGAATTGAATTACGATTTATAGAGACTAAATATAACGATCGACAGTCGATCAAATCTTCATCAAAGGTAATACAATATCTCAAATATTATTGATCGTCCGAGAGCGTCCTAAAAGATCGAAGTGGGACGTGCAAACGTTCTTGCAGGTGATGTTGGTGATTTAGTGTTTGCTTTTAAAAATAAATTAGACGGTTATTATGATGGCGATACGATGATAACATTATACCGTCCTTCTACGCTGTAGATCTATTGCCTAAGCTATCTTTCCGAGGCCTATCGCTTCAACCGATACATACTTTGAAGTCTTTCCAAAATCAACGTTGAATATAGAAAGGAATATAAGGTATCTTGTTTCTCGCAACGGTGATCTTGCTGTATAGATATACTTTGAATCTCCTAATTAATCAAAAAACCCCATTATGAAAATTAACTCAAGGAATATGTCGTATAATCGAAGTTTCGACCGACTTGCACCACTATGATTCATAGCGCACCATCGAACTCTCGGACTAGCCTGGAGGTCGAGTGGCAGTCTGTCGATGATAAGGACATTCCAGTAGCAATTTCGAATCCCTCCTTCCCATTGGCAGTTATTTAAAAGCCGTCCTTCAACCTCACCCACCGGCCAAGGATTCGTTGGCAGTCGGATGCCAAATCCGATCGACTTCGGTTCGAAATCATCCAATTTTTCACTCTTTCGCGTCGATTTAAAATCCCTGAAACCATCATCAAACCCTCCAGTGCTCTTCGCCATGAACCCTTCTCAATATATCTTCTTACTCTTCGTTGGAACTTTTTGTGTCTATGGATTGTGGAAAACCAGTTCTCTTTCCTGGCGAACATCCACGGTACACGCGAAGGCGTCGATTCAGTTCGACCTCTCCATTCCATCGTCTTCTCCATCCGTTTTCCGTCGATTTTCTAACAAAACAAACAGAAAAACCATCGGCAAAAGTCATAAAAAGTATCGCGGAGTCGTATCCAAATACATGCTAGAGCTGTACCACCGCAGATCAGACGTGGACATAGTTCGAGCGTTAGAACCGATCCATGTGTCAGGTCCGACCAACGAGGGAGCCAGGATTCTGGTATTCTCGATACCTCCGATCGACCCAGACGAATCTCTAGAGGTAGCAGAGTTGCTTGGCGTTGTTGGATCCATTCTCAGAGTGCGTTTAGACCGTACGGACGCTTTCGGAAGCTGCAAATCGAGGAGAGACGACAGTTGGAGGGCTTTCAACGTTACTTCTGCAGTGGCTGCAAGGAGCGGTAGTGTTGTCAGGTTCCGAGTATACGGCAGAGTCGGTTATCATCCTTGCGGAGACGGTCCAATCCTGCTATTGAGCTACGCCAAAGTGAGGAAGAGGCGCTTAAGGCGTTCCATTCAAGAAGAAGAGACGGACGAAGACGACGGTCCTCGAAGAAGACGTAAGAATTCCTGCAGACGACGATCTCTGTACGTAGACTTTGCACTGATCGCGTACGACGAATGGGTCGTTGCTCCACCCGGATACGAAGCCTATCAGTGCTCCGGAAAGTGCTTTTACCCGTTCGGCGACCATCTTAGCCCCACGAAGCACGCGATCGTGCAAACATTGGTACACGGAGCTCTCCAGGCTATCGAGGGCGGCAGCAAACCTGTTGGCAGAGCTTGCTGCGTACCGACCAGACTAGCGCCTACTAGTCTGCTTTATCTGGATGCCAGTGGAACTTTAACTTATCAGTACGGGTACGAAGACATGGTCGTTGCCGAGTGTGGCTGTCGTTAAAGTGTTCAAAATATAGGTTTAAAATTAGGCAATTGAGTAACGAGATAATGAATTTTTATGAAAATTAAGATAGGTTCTTAAAGATCGAAAGAAAAGACATTTTTTAATCGTTACATTTCAATTTATTTCAACGATTTACTTGGCGTTTCCTTATGCAGGAACATTTTCAACATCTCTTATCTCATATTCCGTCAAATAAATTAAAATTTCTCCATTTAATTTAGGAAATGTATATATATATATAAATATATATATATATATATATATATATATATATTTATTTATTTATTATAAAATAAAATCTTTCAACATATGATATTCTTTAAACTAGCAATATCCGTCTAAAAGTATTCCTCGTATAAAACATGCATTACATTAAGTTTCATAAATTATAAATTCATAAAAAAAATAAGTAAGTCGATATACTTTTAACTCTCTACAATGTATTATATCAGATTTCTTCGCTTGTTAATATCGATTTTGAAGTAATATTTTGTGTACTCATAGATATTTTGAATAAAATCTATGAAAATCATTATAGCTCCAATGATTAGCGTATCGTTTAAATGTGCGAAGTACGTAAAAGTACGTATGTAAAAGGTTATAAAATAATTCAATTATTAAGGGTCATTCAATTATAAAAAAAAATGAGTCGAAATGGATCGGAAAATAAAAATAGCGTTGATAAAAGCGAAACGAGTTCGAACAATTTTCGTAGGAATAAAATTTCTTTTTACCCGGAAATCGTAAATGCACTGAGTACATAAATTATATAAATTACAACAAAATAGAAAAAAATGTAATTACAAAATACAAAATTACAACAAAAAAATACCTATACAGTTCTTTCTCGTGTAGCACGCGCGATTCCCTTTCCTCGACACAATTGCACGAGACACAATTACAAGAAGAAGAAAGTAACGTGTTCGATAAAAACTGTCTTCGTAAATTCTATAGAGTTCCATGTCGAACGCGAACAAACAGTCTTCGACGATTAACTGAACACCATCGAGCACATCTCGTTATTCTTTCTGTTCAACAGATAAGACCTCCCAGGATTATGCAACCTCACCCTCCTGGTTTTTCTCAATTTGTGCCTACTTCCGGCTACTCTTTCAACCTTATATACCTGATACTTCACCACGTTCTCCGGTTGGCTAAGTCTCATGCACAGAGATACCGGTCCGGAAAAGTCTACGTCGGTAGCCAACTCCAGTTTCGGTTCCATCGACATAGAGAACTCAGCCATGCTCTGCACAAAGTCGGAACGCACCTTCGTTCCTCCCTGAATCATAATTCCAGCCTTCAGATCCACCAGTGACTGAGCGTTTCTGGACCATAGGCTCAACTGAATTTGTCCAGCTAAATCGAAGCTAACCGCACCTTGGACGTCGACCTCGGCTACAATGCCCGAGGCCAATGGAATGTATTCGTTGTAGTTATGGAGAGCAGCTAAGGCCTGGAAAGCTGGAGTTCGTTCGGACGCTGACCCAGACCAGATGTGACTCATAAGTTCCCCTTGGCCAGAGAAGAAGACGAATGGCCTGATACCAACACCTAGAAAATCGAGCTCCATTCCTGCAGTTGGTAGTTCGAAATCCTGAATGTCATTTTCCTGGCTGGAAGTCGAAACGAAGCTTCCTAGGCCTCCCGCGAACAGGCCGAGAGAGAATAGCGCCTCTTCGTGCTCTTCAACTTGGAGAACTACGTCGACTATTCCACGCTTCATCAAGCCTGAGTGAATCTCTTGAATAGTTATCAATGATCCATTGCTATCTATCGACCTTAGAAAGTTTCTCGTGAACGCTGTGCTAAGACCTTTCTGGGAATACACGTTGTAATTAACGATATCCTTTCCACACGTACTCAAAACTTCGTTCAGATCTTTGGCAAATCGAAGATCCTTATCGGAGAGTTGTTCCAATCGTTGACTGAGATACTTCCGAACCTCGTAATCAAGATCTGTGTTTGCCAAATACTCCACCAAGTGTCTGATATCTTCCTTCGATGGATTTGTTTCAAGAATAATATCCAAGGCTATAGTCCTGGAGCTACTATCTCTCTTCGGTCCGCCTATTTCGTAAAAGACTCGTTTGGCTACAGTTTTTACTTCAGGAGTCAGCGAATTTCTAGGTAGCGCCGACAGGGCCTTCCAAGCAGCGACATTGAGTGCTTTATTCTCATTCGTTGCGAATTTTAACAACGTCGGGATCGCAGCCTTGGTTCTTAAATTTCTTAGAGCCCTGAGGAATTTCAGTTTGCACTCTTCCCCCGTGCAAGTATCGAGACCGATTTCCAAGCTGATTCTTGCTTTCTCGATGATAGTTGGAGACTGTAAATGACGCGCCATCGCTGCTGCGGTTAAAGCTATCGTTTCTGACACTTTGTCGTTCGGATTAGTTTCTTCCGATCGTTTCAGAATATTTTTGGCGATATCTGCATTCGGCGTTGGGGACAGAGACAGAGCCCAAAGGTATCTTTCAGTCTCGTTTCCTATTTCGTCTTGCCGAAGAATTTTCATGGCTGCTTGATGACCAGCTATGGTCGACGCCGCGCCAAAGATGTCTAATAGTTGTGGTTTTATTTGACGATATCGTGGGCTTTTTAAGAGCTTCTGCAATTCGTCTGGAGAGGCTGATTTGACTAGAGGTAGTAACTTAAGGAACGCCGAAGCAGATTTTCCTGTGCCCAAAGCGCTGCTCTCCAGGGCGCTGCGGTACTCCTCGATCGTTTGTTCGATCTGAAATCAAATATTACAAAAATACGATCAAACATTTATTTATAGCCGATTATTTCCTATAATTTTGATAGCGCACATCTGTTTGTATAATTTTTAATCTATTAGATATATTTACTTTACGAGTAGGACAATGAAAATGGATGACTTTATGAGAAGATGTTATAGCATAACGCGTCTTTCATTTCCTGCCTTATTCATTTGTCATTGGTTACTCATAAGCAAACAAAGAGCAGGAAACGCTCGACAAATAAACTTGTTGATTCGAACGAAGATAATTTTAAGTATCCCAGCTTACCGGCACGTTGTTGATTTTGGCGAAAGATCAGTTTCCATATCAACATAAGATGTTTATGGGATGCCGAGGAAGGTTAGCATATTGCATGTATTAAATTAGAATAGATTAATTGGAAAATGTACGTTCTAAGAGAAAACGTGGAAGAAGAATTTTACGAACTAACCGTCGGGCATCCGTGCTCAGGGCACGAAAACGGTTCCAGTTGCAGCTCGATACTTGTTTCTCTGTATCCAGGTTGTACAGCAGCGAGAGCTTGATTCAAAGTATCAGCCTGCACGGTTTTTGCGCTGAGCGTGCCAGCAAGCAGCTCCAGTGTCCTCTCCGATGTGACGATGGCACCAACTTCCGGTCTAGCGGTAAGTGCCATTCGATGACTCTCCTCATCACGAATCAAACTAGGCAAAAGCTGTTGCGTGAGCTCGTAGGTTGAATTACGAGTGCTCGTAAGCTTCACGTCGAACAATGGATTCGAATGCCGTTTCATTGGTGGTAGAGTATTTTGCTTGCAAGATACTTTTCGTTTTCCCATTGTCGTCGGTCCCAGAGAATAGTACGTTACATTGCAGAGACCGGAAGCGTCTCGTTCCTCGACGTCGTTATCGAATACCGTGTATTGGAATAAACTGGCTAAACCACGTTTGAGGTTTGCCGAAGAGACGCTCTCCGCAGTATCCATGAAGATGGAGCTCACTTTGCCGTTTCTCCAAACTATCAGCCAAGGTTTCTGTGCAAGCGCGTTTATTCTGGAGGAGTGTTCGACGAATCCTTCCAGTTTCGAGGCACTTCGAGACTTGATCCATAGTTGTGATTGCAGGAGCTATGGAAAATACAAAAATTTGTCTTTATCCATGACGATTACTCTGAAAATGTGTAGCGGAATATTTTGTACAGCAACCTTCGCGAATCATCAGGAAGCGTATACGGTCGGAAACGTATACAGGCTATTCGTGCAGTCATTATTCAGTGTCTACCTGGCAAGTCCTAAATGGTAAGTATATGAAAAAGGTGAAAAAGGAAAAAGTTTTATAAAAGCAAGAGGCACGAGGACAGCCCTGATATAGGACGATCACCTCCGTCAAAGCCTTGGCAGTGATCAAGGGAATACTCGGAAGATAATACATAATTGCTTAGGAAAGCAAATTAACATTTCCGCTAAAAGCTTAAACGTAAGACCGTTAACTTATTTGTCGAGACGACTGTATATATATTATACATTCACGGTATCTGGTAATACGTGTTGTACTTTAATCTTTTAAGAAAAGGTTATCATAGCTTAATATTGCTACTACGAAGTTCCCACTTATCGTTCGTTTCTCGATAAAAATGCTATTTAAAACTGAGATTTCCCTTTGCATTTAGCAACTTTGAAATTATCAATCATAGTGTTTTATATGAAAAAAAATATTCATAAAGAAATTGTTTGATTTCGTATGTTTTCTCGTTAAATTCGATACAACTCTGCGATTATAGACCGAACACTGTGCTATTGATAAAACACAAACATGTATAAACGATAATGTCAGATATTATATATCCTGAATAAGAACTTTCATGCGTGCTATCGATGGTACGTGAATAAAGAAAGAAATTTAAAAGATATCTCTTCGTTTACACAACAGACCAATACAAGCGTATCTCCAAAGAGAGAACAGCAAAAATAAAAACTAGAATCTGAATACATCTAGTTACAAATGTTACGTATACAGCGAGCAGTTCACCGAGTCTCCTGCCATTTATGACTTCCGATTAAAGTGACAGGAATTCATCGTTCAAGAGTAGAAGAAATCCACTTGACAGAAATTCACTTGATCGAACACTAGCTAAAATTTCGTTTCAATAAATGAAGTTGTACAAAACCGTGACGATTCCTACCTCGATTTTCAGCAAAATGCTACTCGGATCATCCGGTTTCTTCCAAACGGCGGTTACATCCAATTCGCCGGTTAATCGAAAGCCAACGTCCCCGCTGGATTTCGACGGAGCTGCTTCGCTAAACAGCAACGTCGTCGTCAGCTTGTATTTCAATCCGCTTCCCAGGTCCCAACCTCTAGTAGCACCAGCCATGGCTGTAAAAATCACGCACACTTTCCAGTACATGATCGATAAAGTAACAGAAGCAACGTGAATCTATCGTTCCGCCCTTTGAAGAAAACCTGCCGAAGAATCGATCGAAGATCAACACGACAATTTTGGTACGTGATCCGGCGAAGTCACCCGTCGACTGACAAACATTGTTACTCCATGGACTCTGTAATGGCTCGTCTATAAGCCAATGAGAATGGGACACACTGAATAGCGGTTGCTGTGTGTAAGTGCGACGTTGATCGTTTGCGTGTGGTTAGATACGTGTGTGTAGAATGTTTGGCGCGATTACAGAGTTATGAAATATATATTTTTCTTTTTTCCTTTTTGTTTAATGATACTATGGTGTGATAGAGAATACAAAGAACAAAAGGAAGAATCAGTGATTGTTTTAATTCGAGTTTGTGCTCGTTAGTAGTGTATGAGCAGTTTTTATATGAAACTTTAGAATAGAATAACTCGTAGATAGCTATTTTTTCTCACTTACTACGTAAATGTAATTATGCCGATCGATGCGATAATTGCATTTGAAAATTAACTTGCCAATCTGCTTCCAAATCGTCAATTCGTAATTAATCATTCCACCGTATTTTACCACGCTACTTTCTATGTTGTTAATTTGATGTAAGAAAATAATATTTTCAAAAACAGATAAGATCTATGATTCTAATTACATGTTTGTGGAAACACTTAATATGCGTCAGCGTTGGCACTTAAGTATCTATAAATGCAGCGTATGGGTATGCGAAGGTAAATATGTTCGCACGATTGTGCATACAAGGTGGCTCAAAAATATGATGAAAATAGGAAAAATAAGTAATGCTCTTTGACGTGCAATAATACATCTTTTGCATAACAACGAGCAAGTTCGCTAACGAAGAAAAAGGAAAAAATGTAAAATCAGAAGTCTAAGAATTTATAATACATTCAGAATACTCTATATATCAAATAAGCTATATACAGCATATTCCCTGAAACCATCATCAGCACAGTTAAACGATATATATCAGTTTTCACATTCGTAAATCCAATTTAGAAATAAAGTCGTACGACTTTCTTTAAGATATTATCGTTATAATATTTCTCGAAATAAATATACCATTGGTATAAACGTACAGTAAGTAATGAAATAGAAGGAGATATTTCATTGTGATATATTTTCTCAAAATTAAATGATTTCATGAATGAATGGTTTCATATTTTACATGGTACAAGTCGCTGTTTTTGAGTCACTCAGTGTACAGCATATGCATATCTACGCACACAAAATCGTCACAGTCTGGATCGCTCTTCTAAAAGCGACGTAGCCCGCAGTGTGTTCTATACGAGATGCGTGCATATATAGATACGGACTTTGCTTGTGTACACGAATGTATAATAGGACATCACCAATATACTCCAACGATAAACACCGTTAATTCACCAAGTCCCTGCTACACGACAAGGAAACGGAAATAGTAACTCCGTTCTCGTAATTAATGAAAGGATGAATTACGGCTATTTTTTGGATCGAGCTATTTTTTGTAATCGAAAATGAAAGGGAAGTTAAAGAAAAATAGCCATAACCGAAGTACATTAATAAGAATTAAAACTGAATAAAATTTATTTTCGAATATGGTGCTTGATTTTGAGTAAAATTACCAATGCTAAATGGAATAAAATCCAATCGTGAATACCTAACTACTATTAGGTTACCTAAGGTCAGTTATCCCGCCAAACAGGCTCAAATTAATTTTTAGTTTATAGATCCTCACATGTATAACGTTTTCAATTATTTTATATTTTACTAACAAATTTAACCGGATTGCCGAAAGAGAATAAAGAGAAAAATCATATTTATTATTTATTTTCCTTTAGTTTTTTATATTAAAGTATGTCATAAATATAAAACAAAAAGATGTTAATTTACCTGGGGCCATTTGGCAGTAGGAACCTGAAAAACAAAAAATTTCAATTGGAAACGATCTTCCTAGCATTTTAAAGTAATTAAACAATTATTTTTTGTTCTTAAATCCTAAAGTTCTGCTGCCAATTACTATAATTGTCCTATGCCCCAAGTTAGAAAATAATTTTGTAGTCTTGATTAACCAAACGAGTACAAAATGAAATACCAAAAAAGGACTGAATGTACAGATACATTGAACAAAGAAACAAACACTGCGCCGATAATTTCGTGTGATTCATCGAATTTCATTTAAACATAAGACGAGACTTATTCTTTACTCGATGTGATAGTTAAACGTTATAACAGTTAATACGTATTAAACGCATTGTACTTCCAATTTACTTAATTTAACTGCTTCTAATTTAACTACTTGTCGATAGAATCAACGGAGGACAAGTGATTAAATAAAAATCTGTTATAATCATATCCTATATATAATACGATGCGGCTCACAAGTTGTTGAATTTTTGCTAACTTACACAAGGATAGTTATAACATCAAAGATATAAGGAAAATTGGACGTTTCAATTGTACTTACAAATACAGTTGTTTGTACAGTCACTCGAATGATTTTAATCAACGTCAAGCACTTCTACGAATAGTTTCCTCGATAGATGGTCGAACAATTGACAAATGACAAATAACATAGCAAAGGGATTTAAAAAGTAACGAGGATGGATGACGTCGCGCGGGAAAGTGCAAAAGATCGAAACGTGAAAGCAGGCGGGCCAACTTGTAAGTTGGTAACTCACCGAAAAGCGTCAGAAGATAGACGAGGGAGACTGTAAGCGTCGTGACCGGCGTTTCCGAGCAGGCCATCCTTCGTTTCTCACAGACGACTTTCCTCGTGCCTACTGTCCCGAACTCGTGTTTTATGCTGTTCCGTACGACTATTCTCCTTCTACCAGTAAATACGAGCAGATACAAGTAAAAGTAATTAGACAAGACAGGCTTGCGTTATCGAACCTCGCAACCACCACCTCTAACATTCCCTACCACACCACGCGGAACTATTCCCCTTCCATTGCTCGCGATATCACGAGGATAATGTATCAACCCCCTCCATTGGACCTGCTTTTGCGGTGGAAGAAGAATAAATGGAACGTGGGGTTATTTGATGATCTGGTTTCAGGCGCGGTGCATTCGAAAACGAGGCATCTTGTTCTTAGGTCTTGTCTTATTTGTACGTAGGAATTGAATATTGTGCGTTCCATGAAGTAAGAGGGATTAAGATAGCTTTAAAGAGTAATTGTTGCTAGGCAGTGCATAACAATGGTAATTTATATGAAAGATAGTACACATTATGTGCCGTCTACTTGGATAAATTATTCATAACTCGCGTATATACTTTCGAGTTCTAATAATCTTCGTAATAAATGGTATTTCACGGTGAATTCTATAAATAGAAAATATAGAGAATGATTTTTGAAAGAAACATTACTCTATTTGAAAATATAATTTCTTGAAATGGCAAAGGAAACAACCGTGATGATAAATTAAAGTAAAAAGTACTGGCCTATACAAAATATTTTATTCATTTAATTAAGAACAAATATCCGTATTAGGAAGAAAGAACAGTATTAATAAAATACAGAATTAAATAAATGAAGTAAAAATATTTGAAAAAGAAATTTACAATATGAGATGATGTATTCAGTTTTCCGACAGATAACTTAAAAATCTTGATACAAATTACCCGCACAATTCAAGCGCAGCCAAAGCGTTAACGTTTAACATTGACAGGCACCGTATTACTGTAGCAAATATTTGGAAATTGCAGAAATTTTCTGAAATGAACTCTTTTTAAGTATTTGTAATTTTTTGGACGAAGTAAATTTTCAAGTTACACGACAAAAGAAACTATCTAATCAAGTTAAACATACAATGATCGCAAAAATGTAGTGGTGTTGTTCGGATAAGTAGAATATGTCGAAGAAAACTTCATTCTTTGTTTTATTCTCACGAAGCTGTTTCACTCTCACAATAAAATTCGTCAAATCGACGCAAATAGAAAAAAGTAACATATTTTGTTACATGTCGATAATTACTTATCGACAAAATGGCTTTGGCGACTTTATAGAAAATTAGATGGTGGATGAAATGTTTTGTTTAATAACTAAAAACGGCACTAGTGATATATTTCTAAACCTAATGTGACATTATCTCCTCCAATCCAACTGTAGGTAAAGAAATCTTATATCGCGTAATGATTAACAGATTAGTTGTTTTTCCATAAGCGACAAAGTCAATGATTTTTGTGCTATCTTTTGTAATCTGTGATCATAAATCATACACATAATTCTGACAATAAATAAATTTTATTAATATAAAAATTATTATACAACACGCACAAATTTTCTAACTTCCTTTGGTTGTCTCTTTTATAAAAAAATATGTTGTTCAATGATCCTATTTAATTCTACTTAATCTAATATTAATATATAGTACATTAACATTACATATTAATATTGTACATGGTATATATTAAACTTAAAAACGAAGATATTAAATGCTTAAAAAAGTAGTTTCAATGAAAACAATCCATATCAATACTTGAGGGTTTAGTTTCGTTAAAATGATTAAAAGTCATAAAAACTTTATATTTGTACATCGGTCATACAAACTATGATGTTTTGTTTTTAGATCTCCTAATTCGTTCTGGAGCTGAAATTAAATTATGTACATACACATATAAATAAAATATCTAAATATAATCTCTGATTAAGAAAAATTAGAATAAAATAATTACTTTTCTTTTGCATTTCAAAAGAAATAGAATCTTCTGTTGGAATGTATTTGTTGGAATGTATCTTACACCTTTTAACATGAGGAGTCATAGATAGGGTTGATCTGTTTCTTTCTGCGCTATGTTCTTTTTCTGTAATGAAACATATTTATTCAAATATTGCATTTAGAACAAATAAAATACTAGTTTACTGGGAATTATCAGTACCAGAAAATTTGACATTTTTAATGGACCTTCTCTTATTGTTATTACTTTCATTTATATTCATATCTCCGTTATTATCAGCATTGATTTTAAAGGAACTTGTTCTTCTTTTCCTCTCTAAAGGTGATTCATTTTCTTTATATCCTAGTTCTTGTACATTCATAGACATTTTGCTAAAACATCTTTTCTTAGCTATAGGTGTATCCATTGAAATAATAGTTCTATTTCTTAAAACTCTTATACTTTCATCGCTATCGCTGATTTCTTTTTTGTCATTTACAGGAATATGTTTCTGTTTTAATGTATTTACAGTTTCAACATCTTTATTTTCTTTAATTGGTGTGGAAATATTTCTATTGAATGGTAGAGTTTGATTTGGTATCATATTTTTATCTACGAACTTTTGTTTTCTCATGCTTCTTTCTTGTGGTATACTGATACTTTTATTCAATTCTTGGAATGCTATTCCTGTTTGTATTTGCGCAGACATTAATTTATCTTTTGAAGTTTCTTTGATATCATCTTTATGCTCATCAAAACTAACATCATCAAAAAGAAGTTTTTTTTCTACTCTAAAAGCTACTACTTCATTAGAGTTATCGGGATCAAAATTATCTATTCTTGACAATGCTGCAGCTAAATTTAATTTTATCTCTGTTTCTTCGTCAACTGGTACTTCATTTAAAACTATATGATCATCAAAATTAACTTTATTTGTTAATTTCACGAGACATCCTACTTTAGCTGAATTCTTTGGCTGTTTCAATATGCTCTTTCCTGGTGTTTGATTAGAATTAATATAAGATATTGAATCATCTAACTGAACTTCTGGTGTTTTACATATTTTACTTAAATTTATGGTTTTTGAGCAGGACTTTTGTTTCGTCGATGTTTCAGATAATTGTACCTTTTGCAATAAACTTAATCTTTTAGCGTACTTTACACGTGAAAGTTTGTTTTCATTAGAACTACTAAATATAGCCTTTATTTTGTGTTTTATGCCAGAACTTATATTCTTTACATATTCATCACCTGAAGTTTTGTATAAATTAGATTCAAGTTTACTTTTACCACCACTGTTTCTAATTTTTTCTGTCATTTTCTGTTTACTTTTTATTAAGGTAGTTTTAATGGAATTTAATTTTTGTTTAGTAACCGATTTGTTAACAAGCGCGTTTTCTTTCCAGTTTTGCGAACAAAGATTCTTCAAGTTTTCAAACTGTAAATCACAGTTTTTTATATCCATGTACATCATATCCCAAAATCCTTGCAAATCTTTACATGTAACTAACATTTCTCCTTTCCCTGTTTCACAGCTGATAACCAATTTACGAAATCTTTCAAACTTTTTATTTATTAACAAATACGTTTGTTCAATAACTTGATTTATTTCCCACTGATCATTTTCTGTAGTTTCTGCTTCTGCCGCAATTTTCATCCACTCTTCACATAATTCGGTTAACCTATCCGTTTCTCTATTCAAAAGAAAATGAAAATATTGTGCGGTACGTTCTTCTTCTTCTACTGAAATATTTAAATTTTTCATGATAGTGTCCTTGGTAGGGATATCATCATCGTTTGACGAACGACGAAGGCTAAAACCTCGTTTTAGCTGCTGTTCTTTTCTAGCATTGGATTTTCCACGACTAGAAACTACATAAGGTGAAAATATAACAGGTGTAGACGGAGAATTTGATTGTCCTGACGTAGATACATTATTATTCGAAGAAAAACTTGCTTCTTTAACGCTAGTATCATATATCTTGCTCGTATTAGCCATTATTTTACTTTCATTACTATTACTTTTAAAAGATCGAGATGTTGTTTATAGACAAGGTACGATTGACTAAGAAATACATATAAGTATTAAATACATTTATGTAATTTCTATGACATAACACAATCTTTATCACAGAGGAGCGAAACTAATAAACTATAATAATATGAAACTATCATAAGTTCACGTATATTCTGTAACTAAACATTGACTAAAGCACGGTCGTATAAACATAACAATAATACACAACCCACGATAGGTTTGGAACATTGGAAACTGCAATTGAGTAACTAAGATTCGTAACAGTTTAATATCCTGAGGTGTACAACTTGGCCGCTAGATAGCGCTGAGATAGATTTGTTAAACTTTTGTATTCAGCGCCATCTTCACTATCCTTACCACCGAAGATAAAGAATATAAACTAAACTACTTTTCATAACTTTTCTAAATTTATTTAAAGTAAATATACGGTGTTTCATATGGCACAGAAGAGTGTTATTTAAATAAATGATAATAAATTTACATAATAGAGTTCAGTTACAGATATGGTCAATGATATCGACCACTGGCTAAATCAAGATCGGTCGGTGGCTAAAGTCAATGACAGAACGATCGGTATTTCAGAACATGTGAAATGGTTGGTAAATGGCATACCTATGTTACCTCTATCTGGCATAGATAGCGCCACTCTAGAGTACGTCGAACCATCTCTTTTATGATTGAGCTACAGTAAGCAAAGGAACGTGTTGGATAAAAGAGTATTTAATCCACCACCAAGTTGTGTAAGCCTCCACCAGGATGCACTAACAAGGTCTTAAAAATTGCAGATCTAATCCTCAATAACTTTCATGAAAGTTATGCTAAATAGATCTTGAAAGTCCCTATTACTTGTCGCTAAACCACCCCAACAAGTGCTGTTGAATACGGGGGAGGAGGGGTCTTGCCTATTTGAGACTTTACTTACGATTACATTGTCGTACATGTACTACGAACTACTCATCTATCGCACTACTCGAAATGCAGCAAAACATCAAAAAGAACCAAAATTTGGGATATGCTGCTTACGAATAAATCGGTGAAATACTGCACAACTAAAAGTTTTTAATCGAAGTGACATTTATATTTAAAGAAAACTAATAGACTATAAACTAATTATACCTAAATATTTAATTTTAAAATTTTATATTGAGCCGATCCCGGCTGTACTGCAATGCCAGGCCGACTCGTGACAGAGGAAGAGCAAGCCCTTCATCTCCGTCTAGTTTCAAAAATCAGGTTAATATTCTGACTCCCCAATGGGGAGTGTATCAGATATTAAGCTGATAAGAACAGATACTACACTTTGATCTTAGCCATAAGGCCGAGAAGCGATAAATAAATTAATTTCAGCAGCTTTTATAAATCATACAATGAATAATTTCACTTGCGAGAAGGCAACTAGCAGGTATACTACCTCTAGCGGTTTGTACGGAAACTATCGCACGCTCTTTACCCCTCTGCGACGGTCTAACGAGGTTACAGTTCGTCAGGGGCTAAGGTGGATTGTCACTGGCAACTTTAGATACCTAAGCATTCGCACATACGTGGCGGGTATCAAACTCATACGATTTTTTTCGCCTAATCCAACTAATCCAGCACCCGCGCACTCCTACGTTATAAGAATGTTTCTATATACACTATATGAAGCGTTTCCGTATACACTATACGTTCAACATACACAGAATATCGTACCTGTATTACCTATGGTATAAATAAATTATCGAAATTCGCATCAAACATTTTCAGTCATTTTTATAAATGCATACAGAGGAATACATTTTAAAATTAAACTTTAATAATTGTTTCGTTTATTTTTGCAGTAACTGCCATACCGAGCTGCGTTTCGCGTTCATCGTTAGACGGTTATCGACTAGATCAAAGTTCTCGAAAATATATACATAAATGAACGAATAAAACTAATGGGGTCGCTCGTATGAGACAGAAGGTTGTGCATTATGGGATTAAATCAAACAAGATACCGAATAAGCGGAAGAATAGGGCTCTCTTAAGATAACACGTTCGAAAAAACGAGCTGTAAAGAAAGCGAAGCAAGTTGAACGTAAAAGGAATACGCGAAACACGTGCGGCAACAAAAGCTGTGGCCGCATAAACTCTCGCAGAAATGGGAACCGGTCGGTTTGCAGGCCGCAACGAACGATCCGGCCGGCAGCAGTCGCGCTAAATAATCATAACTCAGAGAGACATTTGTAACGCCAGCTTCTCGCCCGTATTTATCGCTGTTGTTGGACGGTTTGTTGCAGCAATAACGGTAATGGGCCAGCTCGACCGGCCGCCCAACCCCTCGAAACCGCCCCGACGACCCTCGAATCCGCCGCCAACGCCGACTACCCCTCGCCGAGAGCGATTTATCCTCGGGTAATTAGCGCAGGTAATAATTAATGCCGCCGCGCATTGTGCTAATTATCACCGGAGAACCTTTTAAGAAATGAAAGAACATTCGAAATAAAACAAAGAGGCTGCGACAGGGGATGGGCAAGAGGCTGCAGGTGGAGGGTACAAGGTAGTCGGAAGAAGATTGGGCACGAGGCCGAAGGGAGGAGAGTTAGAGAGATAAATAGGATAGTAGAAAGATATTTACAATCCCGGGAACGAGTCTTTGTGATAATAAGTGGTAATGAGAAGGAGAAAACCGTTGGAATGCAACGGTCTTCGGGTTGCAGGTGGTTGTAATAGAGATTTTAGACGCGAGCAGCAACTTTATCTCCCGGTTGACGCTCGGTTTTGCATTCACGGAGATCGAGCGACGCAGCATCAACTTTTATCCAAATAAATTTTGCCAATTTCAACGCGCTAACTTCTATAAGACAGTTGTCCTTCGAACGTAGCAAACGCGATAAAAATCAATCACACGTCGAGTGTATCCTTCAGCTTTCGACATTTCTAGTCCACGTATTCGTACGAAAAAACAAGTTATCTTACTCTTAAGATCACCTCGTCTCTCGGTTCGCTCTGAACCTTCTACTACCACCTAGAAACACGCGCGAGTACGTGTACGTATTCAAACTCGAATCAAAGACCGAAGAAGTCTGACTCGTGGCAATCCTCGACGCAGCCAAAGTATCACCCTTGAAGTATCAACCCCTGGCTCACATCTGCTGGACAGCGACTCCAATCTACACCCTCAGGTCGAACAAATCAAAAAAAAAAAACACATCTTGATAGCGATAAAGCGGGGCGAAAGAGAGTTGCAAGGTGGACGGGGGTTAGAGAACGCAGAAACGTAACGAGTGGTCGGGAGAGGTCGGGTCTACGGGATGTTTGCGCGCCTATATGTATATTCCAGGGCCGAGTAAGGGACCACCGACATACGTATACGGCCAGGTAGCGTATGAAATGCAGAATGTGTAAGTACGTGTGGCTCCATACAAACGACAGGCAACGGAGCCAAGCAGCTATCCATCAGGGTGCTTTTGTCGCCCTAATGAGAGCTTGAATTATTCAGCTTAGAGGACGCCCCTCTCTGCGAGGACCCCTTCTCACCTTCTCCACCTCCCTCCCCTTGCTTCTCTTCTTCACGGGGATGCACACGCTGGAAAACCTGAGAATTCCTCCGTTCGTTTCGATGCGTGGATCAACGTGCGTCGAGAGTTAGAACGATCTTTGTAGGTTTAGCGAACAGACAGACACGATTGATTCGGCTCGTTTCTTTTCTGTCGGTTTCTAGGAGCATCTGTTTCGTTTAATACACGGTCACGTGTATTGGACATACGAAACGATCGTGTTTTTAATCTTTCGTTCGAAAACAGCAAAAGGATTTAATTTAATAGGGGGTAATACGTAATAAACCAACATAAAATGTATTAAATTCTGCCGCTTTTTATCGAAGGATAAATTTATTAAATCTCCGCGTAAAACCACCAAAAATTCCTCGTTACACATTGGAGATTCGTTCGGAACGAAACGGTGGCAATTGGAAACTTGACGCAAACCACTTTTTACGCCGGTCGCTCGAAACAGTCAGTAGGATTTATCCGACAAAATAGGACGAAATTACGGTTAGTCGAGCTGCTATTATGCGCCGGTTGGTTGAATCGGCCAACCCAACGAGCTTCAGTCAAGAGCGTATCAACGTGAAAGCGACTTTTTCAATTCTCCGTTCTCTCTCTCTCTCTCTCTCTCTCTCTCTCCCTTTTCCTACTTCCTTTACGCGATCACAGGCGTATTCAGGCCGCAGTTAGTTTCGTAGTTTGATCCCGGCCTTCGAATCGTTTCTTAAACCTAGAACCGGCACACGCAAAATTCCCATGAAAGATTCATGGTCCATCAACGTGGAGGAGGGTTTCTGTGCGAAGGTCGTATCCCTATTAAATCTAACGAAGAGATTTTTCGCCGGACCGCTCTTCTGGCCGGGCCAGGTCTGTCAACTAATTTCCCCGGCGATTTTAAAATCATGGCCAGAGAACGGCGATTCATTCGTGCATCGCCCCGTCCTTTTCAAGACTGGAACGTGCACCATAAATGCTTGAACGCCCCAAGACGTCGTTTTACCTCGTGAAACGTATAAATACCGAGTCTTTGCCTTAGCGCGACCTCTTTCATATATATGTTTTCTACCGGGTATTGCACACGTTCCTGGCGGCCTATGCAAAGCTCATTTCCTCGGAGATAATTGCACTGTGATATCGCGAAACTCGTGCTTTTTGTGTCAGCGAGAGAAAGAGAGGCGAAAGGGGTTAGGTTCGGAGCTGGCACACTCGGGGCGAGGAACCTCGGTTTTATTAAAGTTCCTTGCACGTTGGTTGCCTTACTTTTATGCTGCCGTTTCACGAGGCGAAAACTTGCCCTGTAAGTCGATAAACTTCCCGGTAACTAACCGACATTTCAGATTTCCACGTGCTATGCCCCGCGTCGACGACGGGGCCACGTTTACGAGCCTTTCGTATGGAGTTTCTAACTCGTAAGGGAAGGATTTCTATACGGTCGTGGATTGATATTAGCCTGGAAGCTTTGTTTCATTCGTGGAAAGCGGAAAACGTGTATCCTATCTCGTAGTTCCTTGAAAAGAAATCTCTTCGACAAATTCGTTGCGCTTCGAGGCGTTCGCTGTTTGTCGCGTTAATTAACGATTATTTGCAGAATCGCGAGTCTGCTTCTGAAAACGGTTTGTCTTTGTTTAACGAACAAACTTCGTTCGTTTGTTTAACTTTTACCGCGTTGATTACTCGCGTTTTTAATCAGTGTAACTCGATTGAAACTGTTTGGTATTTCTTTTTTCAGATCAACGTTTTCCAATGAAATTTAATACCGACGAATTATCGAAACTTTTCGATATATTTACCAATGTGTTCGGTCAAGTTTTGGCACAGTCGAGAGGATATTTAACCTATTATACGATCGTACAAAACGCTTTCTACTTTATATAAAATTAAATTCTACCGTTTTATTTATCCTGCTAATTATCAATAACATTCCCTGAAACAAGAAGATTTTTGATCAAACAAAGAAAGTTTAAATAATATTTATATTATTCATATATATATATATTATCTAGAGGAAAGAACGTAGAAATATTTTAATTGAAACACCGACTGCTTTGTAAGTTTATAACTTTGGAGCAAATGAATTAGCATGCCCAGGAACATATGCGCATCTCGGTTTCCAGGGGGTTTACCCTTAAATAATCGCTTGGGGTTGCAGAGACCAAATATTTAAAAATATACATCGTGCGTTGCGCGCTCAAATAGATTCCTTGCCTTGAGCTATTCGTTAATCAACGAAACAAATTATCACGTCTCCTTAATGCGATTTTGGATAATTTTGTCGCTTATATAAAAATACAAATAAAAATTGCACCAACTTCTAGTTAATTCCCGACTGACAAACTACATTTTCCACTTCTTAACGAATTTTCATACTATTTAAAAAATCATTTCTTATGGTCGATAGTACAAATAGATTTGGATATCTTCGTCGTTCGCTCGAGCTCGCTGACAAACCGCTGGAAACAATCTCTGGTCGTACTGATGGCTCGCTAGCCGGCACAATCCTTACCCTCGGAATCTACGATCACGGTGTAAGAAAGTCGTCAAACCGGAGACACCAGGAAATTTATCAAATTTCTGTCTCGAGCGTAACGATCCGGGGGTTCGAGGAGGGAGGCATAGCGAGAACAGACGTCGAAGCTAAGGGTTGGCGGCGGGGGTGGGTGCGCGAAAGGCGGACGGGCCGCTACATCCGCAAAGCTATTATAACCGCTCGAGCGAATCTCTATTAAAACGTGTTTACACTGGCTTAGGGGTTGACTCAGGCCGCCCCTCCTGGTCCTTGGTTTCAACCAACTCCGCTTCTTCGTGCCACCCCTGCCGAGACTCGCCTATGTACGCGCGTTCCTAACGCGAGCGTCGATGTGTGCGTGGCCAGGCCACGCGCGTATACCACAGCACGGTAATGCCTATCTAATTGTCGCGTGTATGAATAGTGAATCCCGGAGCACTCGAGGCTATGAGCTGGATCCAAGCTAACATAAGGGGAGAGCCATATGAGCTAATCTATATTATGATAGCCCGAGCCGCGGGCACCTCCACCCCCGACCCCACCTCTGTCCTCCCCCCAAGGGCCTGGTCGCCGTGTGCGCCTTCAAGAGTCTGTCCATGACGGCGCGGCTGCTTTTCCACCCTAACGGTGGCTTTATTATTACCTAACCGCAGTGCCGCGCTCTCTGACGAGGTTACTTCGCCGCGCGGATTGCCGCGCGCGCGCCGCCACCGGCCTTCCTTCGAATATGTAAGCCTGGCCGTTCGAATTGACTCTACTTCGCTCGATAAGTAATTGTTTTCTAACGGGCTAATGGTGGATACGGTGCAGGTTGTTCGTCAGCAATCGTTTTTTAAGTTCGATCGATCCTTTGCGCCGCATAACGAGATCGCGGTCCCGACGCGTTCGAGGTACGTAGTATGCGAAGCCGTGTGGTTTCAGGTTCGTGAATGAAGCAAGTTACGCGAAAAAAGAGAGTTGCCAGGCTTTTAGTCGCGAGCATGGTTTTTTTCAACAGTCCTTTCCCATCGTTTACTCGCGTCGTTTATTGTTAAATACCTAAGAAACCCGGCTGAAGGGGATCGATTGATTGTTTGCTGACAGAGCTGGTGGATAGTCTTTAATCTTTTGTTCTTTGGATATTACGGATGCCTCGAGTGAGACTTACCCATCTGATTTGGAATTTCCTTCGTAATTTACTTGGTGTTTTAAGCTTGGTGTCTGATCGCTTTTGCAAGCGTATCTAAAAGATCTTGCAAAGACGTAGATTTACTTCCCTTTGCTATGAAACGCAGGAAAGAAAGCCTTTTATCGATCGAAGCATATCCTTCCATCGAATATTATAAAGAATTTGTTACAAAGGTAAAGGTTTTCGGAACATCGTTTCGGGATATTTACGCGAAAACACCAATCCGTTGAAACCAGTGCAGCGTCATTAAAAATGATGTCATTGCCAGTTAAGCATCCCCTTAACGTTGTTCCTCTTGTCTTTACATTCGACAAAGGGCCTGGAAGTGTCGTAAGCTTCTGTTAATTTATCACGACGGAAGTCGAGGGTTGGAGTTGCTCGTAGTAATATCACCCCGCCCATCCATTTCTTGCCACCGGAGTATCGTCTTTCCCTCTTCCTTCCTTCGTGCTTCCGCTCGATGCAAGCATTCTATTTTATATACAAAAGACCTAATAGTGGTAAACGTTCAGAGGGTGATCGCTAATGTTCCGACTGCTATTAAGGCGTGCAGACGCGTGACACGTGACCACCAGCAGCGAAAGAACGAAAGAATAGGGCATAAAGATAAAATCTTACCGATACGTTAAAGGGATGAAATGTCGCGTTCAAACAAGAACGTTTTATGCGTCTGACAGCGAAACAAGATGAAATAGGAAAGTAAAGAATTAAACGTAATGGAATCGAGAATATGATCTTTTATCGGTGGAAGGAACTTTCGCAGCTTCGTCTTTGCAAATGTTTTGGTATCGTGAACTGTCCATCCACCGAACTCGGATAGCAATTTAAGTTTCTACGATATCACGCTCTTCAATTTGGAAATAAAAACACAATAACTTTCTAACCCAGTTCCCAGCGTTGACATACTTCTGAAATCGACGATGCGCAACGCACAGATACCCTATATCTGGTGAATTATTCGACGAAAGAATCGATTCGCCAGCCAAAATTCAAGTACCACCCAAATTTTTGCTATAATTTATCAACCAGTTTATCAAGGATCTTGTAGCTCCCCGTCGAATTTCTCGATGAATTACCTTCTTGAACCAACACAAATTCGGAACAAATGGCACGTGACCGTGGAAAGTTTGTTCTGTCAGTGGATACGGTTAAGTCCAACGTATTCAGGGGCGCGTAATCGGGTGGGCGTCGCGCAACGAAGGGGAAGTGTATGGCGGCATTTGGGAGCGTCGGGACGCCGCGCCGGACATCGCAATCTCAACGTCCCGCCCAGCCCTCTTCTTCTCGTACCACTCGACGTCTACCATTGTGATGGTAATATCCCCGGGTATAGCAGACGGGCTTCAGATTTATCGTATAGTCATTCTGGAATTAGCCTTTCTCTACCCGATGATCTTCATTGAAAGCCATTGTCTCTCTTCTTTGCTACGTCGTGACGCGAGAAACTTTCATTTATTATTCTTACGAATTCTTCCCGCTTATTTTCACTGATAAACGCGTGATATCGTGTCACGCGAATTCGTTCGAGGATATTTCGATCCCTCGTTTACATGGTCCACCGGCAATCGATTTCTGGCGTTATGTCAGGATTTCATAACATCATCGACGCCAGATTTATTTTAATCGCGCGATTAATGTCGTGTAATGAGATTTGTTTGAAAATGTAATCGGAATGATCAAGTGTCAATGAACGTAACGCGATACTCTATTAAACTGTTAAATTATTGCTTCGTTGCTTCAAGGTGTAAATGGAGTTTAAAATTGATCAAATTATCATCGAGTTTTAGAATAACTAACGACAAGATAAATAGAGATTTGTTTCATCCCTTAGTTATTAAAATTACTAGCTACCTTATCTTTTATATTTTGCGTACTTGTTAAATACGTGTTTCTTATAAACGAGTAAAAGTATTCGCAGTCTACCAACGATTGTGATCTTTCGGAATATCCTACAAATTATTCTATTCGTTTCACTCGTTTGAAAATATTCATCATCCATCAATCGCTACAACCACTGTAACTCCACGTCCTTCTATTGTAACAATCGTTCCAGCAACATACCAATGTACTGTAGGATAAAGGGGGCAGGTAGAGGGAAGGATGAAGAGGCACGATAGACACGCTACAGATACCGGAAGGTAGGAGTCGAGGTTAGGTTGAGGGCGCCATTACGTCCGGCCACCCTTCGGTCCTCCACTTACCCCTAACGACGTTCCGGGCAAATAAAAGTTGATTTCTCTTCCCTCTCGCTTCTCTTGCTACAGCTCGCCGGCCCTCTTACCGTCCCACACCAACATCCAGTTGGCTGCCTAGGCATCTCTCTGTGTGTCTCGTCCCTCCATTTCGCCGCTTTATCTCTTTAGGTGCCTTCCGCCTCATCAGCCGGCACAGGCCATTCCTTCAGAGATGCCTCTCTGCCTACCGTGTTACGCTCGACTCGTGCCATTCGATACAAAAATCTTCGTTTTCTACCGAACCAATCCTTCTGCCGTTAATTGGTTGGATGTTGGAAATCGCTTTCTTAGAAATCCGAATATTCTTGATTTTCCTATCATTTCTCTCTTCTCGTCTCGATGAAATATATTCTTAACGACAGAAGCAATGTTCCGATCTTGAATGGTGATAATTTCCCCTGTACACAGGCACGTTTCCTTGATTTTGTTCGAAGATCGAGTCTTAATAACGACGCGGCACGTGTCAGTGAGCATTCGACGAGTGCGACGAAGCAGTAGGGGTTGTTAGGGTGGCATCGATACTCGAGGGTGTTCTGTAGGCACTTTCTGTTACGTAATATTTTGCCGTCTACTTTATTATGTAATACCTTTGACTATTAACAGCATAATTTCGCCTAAAAGCTTCTGTGCGAGCAATAGTATTCGCATTACCGAATCAATAGTAATTAAACGTTAAATATCTATAAACGGTAATAAATACGAACGGATAGTATAATGGAAAATTGAAAACGACGATAGTTTATTTTGCGAAATAATTCATGGAATCATGGTGAAAAATACAAAATTAGTTGTTAATCGATATACAGATATATAGTGAGAAAAATGAGGAAAAATATAACGCAGATTCGCGTTGATACGATTTTAATGTAAACCGGAAGAACGCCGATAGAATTAAATTGCGCGGATTCGATAGAAGTAGGGGAGCTCGGTTTACGAGTCAGCGAAGTTCGATATCAAGAATCATGCCTCGGTTGAATACACTGTTCAATGACGCAAAACCAAATCCACCGACCAGGATCACTGACGCGTAAGGGTTTATTTCCAACGAAGAGCCGTGACGTATCGATGCATATGGTCATGTGCGAAAGAATTATTGGGAAATCATCGTTACCAACACTGAAATTTGGACTATATGATTATACATAGTATTATCTATAATATATCTCGTTATAAACCATGTAAATTGTTTCACATAATTGATAGAATTATTATATTATACAAATTATAGAACTTTTGTCTAATTCTATCTACTCGAGAAAATTTCAAAGTTTAGAACGTGTCATACTATAGCGAGCAATTCATCTTTAATACTTTGGTGGAAAATATCAAAGTAGAGTATTAAACATTCCCGATGTAAAATTATTTCTCGAGTTTATGTCAAAACTTCGATCATTCGCAATCAAACAATCTGCCCTCACTCCCTACACGTATCGTATCAATTTCGATATAAAAATTCGATGGACCATCAGTGTATGGTATAAAACCACCTTCAATCGAGTTAATTCAATAAAGACGACCGCGGCGTGCCGTTTTCGATCTAACGAAAAACGTTCTCCAACGTTTTATCCAGCGCGATCGGAATTGAGGGGGTGGCGGCGGCACGTGACGCGTTGCGGAGGGTGTCTAACAGAATTATAAATTCAGCAGCGGCCAGTGAGCACACCTGAGTCTATTTCGCGGCGTTCGGCTAGATTTCCCACTTCTATCGCGCCACCATTGTGTTTCGTGCGAGTTCGGACCACTAATTGCCATCCTAATAATTGTCACGGGCCGCATGCGGCGTCCGGCGTCCAGCAGCGTTCACAGCTCTTGCATCACTGTTTTCGCTTGTAAATGATGACCACCGAGCCGCTATCCAATCTACGCTTATCGCGCGAAACCACATGATATCCGAAGATTTCTCGCGCGTCCGGGATCTGCCTTTGTGCAAGTACAAATCATTCCTGACGGTACATTGCGCGCTGACTGGCTTACTACTGCGGCAGTTTTGCAACTACGAATACAGGAAAGAGTATTGATTTGTGTTTACAGTAGCTCGTGTTTTGTTTCAGGATTGATGCTTTCATCACCTTCGGTTCTTTATTGTTTTATAATAGATTATAGTGGATTTCTGTATTGAAAGTGAAACGAAATGATTATCAATGTATCGTCTGTAGTCATACTAGTTATTACATCCTTTGATTCAGTTGATACATCTTTACTTCGGTTGATACATATTAATAACATCTTATACTTATCGTCAATAGCGTAAAGTAATAAATTGAATTAAAAAATTTCAGTGAACGAAGGATTCCAATTGAAGGAAAATAAAATAATTACGTGTAATGCTGAAACTTATTTCGCTTGAATTGTATTTTTTGAGATGGAAGATCACTGTACGATTGTGTGTTACGTCTAAAAAATTGATATTTTATATTTGTCGTTTGATTTCTTTTTAACTTTATAATAACACTTATAATTTTACATAATAATTTTTTTCAATATATAACGATGATAATGAGTAAGTAATAAAAAATTTGTCTAACGAATATTTGTATCTTAATTGTTACTTAATTATTACCTAGTTGTCTACGCTACTACATCATATATATACTTTTATCACATGATATATAGATTAAGCAATTGTCCTTTTCAATTAAATGTTGAACAATTAATAATATTTGATAAATTGTCGGTACTTTTAATTTTTCATTATTTCGAATTATTAAATATTATTAATGTACTTGACTGTGGTTAATGTAAATCAAATCAAAACATGGTTCGCGCGCTTATAGCGATTGACTTTTGTTTGAATCGATTCAATCAGCTTGGTGACCTTTTGACGTGTTATTGTTACCGGTATATTTTTTCCCGAAATTGTTGCCAATTTAAGAGTAAGTGTTATAAAAATCTTAGCATAATGTTCGTAATACGTGACGTTATAGAGTATTTTGTGTGTGTCATCTTATCTACATAATTATAACGCAGCATAAAGGACCGATCGATGCATGGAAATATCGCACAAGAACAGGTTATCTTTCTTCTTCCATTGAGTTTAGGGTAAGTGAATATTTTTAACATTCAGTACGTTTTAAGTCGATTGTTATTATAATTCGCTCAACTGTTGGTAATTGCGAATATATGTATTTATGAATGCGACTGGTTATATTGTAAATTACATAACCTCCAAATCATTATTGACACATCTATTGAATTTGCGCTATGAATCTTCGATGAAAGCATGCACGTTATATATGTACATAGTAACATTTTATATAACACAAATTCGATTATATTATTCGTGCCACGATTATATATCTATACTATATGTTATAATTTACATAATTTAGTCGCGATAAAATGATAAGACAGATAGTGATCATCGCTAAATCTATTATTGATAATATCTTATTTGAGATACTATGTCAGTTTTATTAACTTTATTTGTCATATCAATTATGGATTTCCTTACAAATTTCCTTACAAAAAATTCCGAAGTGGGGTAATTTACCGAGTCAATTTTCAATAGTATCAACGCTCCGATAAACAATCAGCCATGCTAATCTCTTACTCAACGCTTAATCTAACCAATATCCCAAGGAAATAGCCCAATTACGCACCTGTATGGGTGTCTACTCCCTCTATCATCGTATTTTCGGTGCAGTTATCAGCTTACCGTCGACACGTATGAAAATTCTCGAGCATGGAGAATTGAGATTGAACCGTGGCAATCCGGCATGGAATACCCCGGTGGTGTTTAGATACATGCTATCCTCGAGTATCTCGTACGCGTCAGGTCGTATCCTTCGCTACGCTCGTATTATCGAGATTGGCCTCGCCTCCTTCCCTACTCTCCTCTCGCTCCCTCCAACGTCCCAGCCGTTTCGTTCCCGTCTCGGCGTTTCTCTCCGCGGCTCTCGAGCCCCAATCACACCGGCAGCCGCTAAGTGCGATCCATTACGCGTAATGGAATGTGCCAATTATAACATTTGCTGAATAATTGGCGGACGCTTGGCTGCGCCTGCCGATGCCTACAGTCCGCCGCATCGTATAGGATATAATACATATGTATGTGTACGTGTTTATACAGGATGCTTCCGGTTTTAATGGCAAATTGTTTGTAGCATGGGTCCGCAAAAAGTTGGAAAGAGAAGGGTGGGTCGGTATTTTAGAAATTATAAGTTGGAACTCGGCGATGGGTTGGGAGATTAACAGAGGTGGATTGCGATGGATAAAAGAGACAATGAAAAGTGGGGGTGGCGAATTGTAAACTAGATCGTATTGTACAATGTGGTGTTCGATGATCGTTGATGAAAAAAGTAATTAGTTACTGAGCATACTTGTCTCTGTTGATCTTCGTTTGTAGGAACATTTTCAGGTGCATTTCATTATTTTATTTAATGAATTTTTAGTTCCTACATGAAAGTAGGATTACTGTTACATATAACGTCCAATATCGAGCTTCATACGAGCCATTCGTTCGATGCAGCCAAATTACGAATTGGCCGGCTATATTTGTCGAAAAAATTTGGCGAACTTTTTTTCCTCGGGTTATTAATTTTTTAACTCATTCCATTTGAAATAGGTAAATAGAGCGTTAGCATTTTGCTATAGAACTTGGTGTAACATTTAATACACGCTATGTATAGGGTGTTTTGTAACAAACGGTACAGTCGTTGGATACACGGCTAAGAAAGTTCCCAAAAGATTTCTATTACTTTACAGAATAGAAATTTGTCTACCTTTAAACGTTATAAAAATGAACTTTGTCGAAATCGATACTAGATTGATTTCGTCGAGAAAAGAAACATATATACATGTAATGCGGCACGAGTATTAAAAAAATGTAAATTTTCACAAAATGTATCTATATTGATATTTGTTTCGTACGATAATCGGATTTTTGAAATCGATATAGAATTGGTTTCGTGGAAAACGGGTTCGTAGACTAAAATTTCATCTCATATTCTTGATCTATCTATATGAAGATATCTATTCGACTCTATATGAATATTTTCGTGGAGGATACTTTTTTATTCGTTGTAGTAAACCACCTATTATGGGACACCCTGTATACCGATTCGAGACGGGGGGATGCGTAAAAACGTTTGCTGACGTGTACGCAAACTATAACCGAGTTATGCAGCCTGCATTTTTCCATCAGCTATCCGGCGCTGATCAAAGTGCTCCGCGCACCCGTATAAAACGGTAGTAATACGTCAAGTATAAAATGTTGTTTACGGAATGAGTTATCCATGAGAGTTTAAATCAAAACTTATGAAAGGTTTTACTTCGATTTTGTTACGCACCAGCGCTTTTTATACCGGTCAGCCATTTTTGTTGCGTTACAACGCGATACGTTGTATCAGTATCGATAAAATAATAACGCTCGAGAAATTACGAATAACACGTAGAATTTACGTACATATAGGAATAATTTTTGTATCGTTCCTTATTTCGTCTTTTTTCCTTCCTAACTGAATTTGAATGGACTTTAATCTTGCTTTTCAGCAACGCAAGCTACCTAACGAAACGTCGAATTTTGAACGAATTACGCGTTTAAGTTTTTACTGACTTTTTATCGTTGCACCGATCTCGCGGTAATTTAATCTGAATACCGCGTCCTACAGGCTGAATAGCTGGCAGCAATTGCTCCGTTAACAACAAACATACACGCGCGAAATATACAATTACAGTAGAAACAATCTAAAAAGATTGTCTGCCGTAAACGATAAAAGCATCTTCACTGCTTTATCCAAAACACGGCAATTCCAGTGCAATTGCCAACCAGAATAAACGTTAGGCGAATTCCTCGTCGTCGCATTAAGCGAGACGCTAAAACGGATCCTGCGAGACTCGATTAACGAGCGAACCGCACGCTGAAAGCTTAACCGCGGCGAATCCTTTTTCGTCCTCGCGAACCGGCGCGGCGGGCTGCGATCAAAGTGTAACGAGCTTCAGCATCGAATATATCGAGGGCAGGTTTCGCGAGCGAGCGAGCTTCCAAAGTTCCCACGTATCCGTGCATTAAAGAAGAGGAGGAGGGACGTAGAAAAAAGAAATTGGAAAAAAGAAAGGAAAAAAGAAGAGAGAAAAAAGGTAGAAAAAAAAGGAGGAGGGGAAAATATTCGGTGGAGTCGACTGCGGTAATCGCGTTATGGAAGCAGCATTTTAGCATCGAGGCATCATTGGCGATTCACGATGATCAAAGTGCAGAATGTCGGTGACACCGGTGGATGGTTCGGGCGAGGGACGAGGACAGATAGAAAGGGGTGAGGGGGCTCGTTGGAAACCACGTTAGTGCGCGTGTTTTCGCGCGATCCAATCCGCGGCAAATTTACCAACCGAGGAAAACCTCGTTAGCTTCGAGCCGGCGGTACTGGCTTCATCCAGTTCCGTTTCCGCTTTCTCGGGGTAAAGGGTACGTCGGTGGTATTGCAACCACGTGCCTATAAAAAAAAAAAAAAAAAAAGAGAAAACCAAACCGTGCAATCCAATTTTACGGACGACCATTTCGCTTTTTCTTCTTTCCCTTTGGCTTGATGACGCTTTAGGATTCATTTTCAGCGCGACGATGCGGATGGGACGAGTCTCTTCGAAACACGTTGGTACATACGCGTTACCGGCAAATAATTAAGACGAATATTTAGGATATCTGTAGTTTTATTTTGAAATCTCGAAGAAAACATTTTAAATCGAGAAAAAAAATGAAAATTATCGATTTTGCAGATAAACGTTTAACAAATATTCCTTTACGTATGCATATTCGTACACGAAAGCGAGCACAAACGTGGTTGAAATAAATTCAAAGTGCAACGTGTATCCGGCCGTGTCTTGTACGTCTTCGCGGAAACTTAGGAACCGTCTGTATACGAAATACGCCGATTCGATATCCCGATAGGAAGAAGAACGAAGGAGAACAGACGGGAAGTGGATTTGAAAATTGAAAATCATTGCGGCCGCTGATCCCCTTAGCTCCGCCAGACAACCACGATAAATTCTCCTCCCGCCCTCGTGCCGTGGCTTTACTCTTTATAAGGCGTTACACCGGAGATCCAGCCGGTCGTTTCTTCGTTCGCCTTCTACGCCCTCGCCCTTTGTCCGGCGGAACTTTCACCCTTCGCTTCGGTAAAATATATACGTTACCCTGTCCCGAAATTATACACGCAGCCCTTCTATTCTCGATACACTTTGCGGCGCTTGAATTTTAAGGAATTTTCACCTACGTTGGCGATATACGCCATCGTATATCAGCGAGAACGAAGAAATATCGTATGGATATTATATAATAAATTGATATCGATAACGTACACGATAGTTGCTTATTTACTTTCTTCTACGCAAGTGTAGAGAAACTGTGTTAAGAAATTGTTAGTTGACATCACAACGCTGGGTAAAGACTTGTACATGAAATATTAGAAATTCACGAAACATCAAGCCTCGGTAATTGTAAATTGATAGGTTCTATTTGAAGAACCCAGCGAATTGCAACGGGGATAGTAATCGTCAGTTGGCGTAAAACTCAGCCTCTAAAGCGAAGGTTGCATTTTCTTGGGGCACAGAAGCGATTGTTTTATTTTGACGAGCGCGAATCCCCCGTAAAGTATCCTCATTTCCCTGTATAAAGTGATTCGATTACAACGCCCTCCTCTCTACCGTTGTAATACCGCTTTTATACAAAATCGCAATTCATAATTCAGCAAGAAATTGCCGTTCGATTTTCCGGAAAAACGATTTTCTCGTGGAAAATGGAAACACGGTAAATACGAGAGAGAATAATGCTTGCAAGCAATTTTTTATTTAAATTAACGAAGCGGCATAAAGCGCTACCTTTTCGCTCCTCTTTTTTTTTTTTAACGCGTAATTTCTGTAACGATCGTTTATTTTTCGTTGCTCTTGCCTAGACGTAAAATGTATCCTTTTAATATGTATTACGCAAATATATAACAGTACGAAACATACAAAATTCCATCGTACTCGAGCCAGAGAGAAATGCCGCTAGGAACTTAATCGGGTTCTAGTTCAAGATTCAATAGTCTCGTTTTCGGTGTTATTAAATTACCACTAATTGAAAACCTCTAACGAACGTTCTTTTAGAATTTCCAAGTGTCATCGTACGTTCGCAATCGAGAGGTACTCGGTGGTTTCGTTCAACGCAAACTGAACGTAGCATCCCATCAAGCTGGATTAATCGCTCGAAACGTGAGCATCGTGGAGTATTCCTTTTAAGCCCCGACGATAATCCCCTCGATAAACAATCGCGTAGGTCGGATCGGTGCGATGCCCACAAAGTGGCCTCATTTTTTCGTAATTCCATGATCTGTAGGCCATAGAGGGTCGGTTAGCCGACGTGGTGCAGCAAGGAAGAGCAGAGACAGACGCTTCTCCCCCGCCGGCTGGTAGGTCGTAGAGCGTGCTCTCGACCGGCTTTGACATGCAAATTGTCTGACAATGAATTTCGTAAAACCTTTTACCACGGAGTACGCTCTCGAGAGCACCGGCAGCTCGGTTGGAAACGCTGTTTCGCGAGCAGCTCCCCGTCCTACGCAGACGAGCCTAGCTCCTCTTCCAGTTAGGGAAGAAGATACCAGACGACGTTGACCGTATTAATCACTGTCTACCGACATCAGGCCACCACGCCAGCTCGACCTGCGTGATTCTGCCAGGATCCTTCCGATGCTCTATAAAATCAGTTACCACGTCCTGATTCGTAAGTTGATCGTGTAACGCCCCTCTCTGGATCGTGATTAATATAAACGTCGTGGCTGAAATAATTGCCGTCGAAACGCCGAACTCAGACGTGACAAGATTGTGAGGGATAAAGACTGTAACGAGAAGAAATGGAGTACCGCGAAATGCTTCCACGGGAATTCGTTATCGCGATTGAGAGATTCCCTCGTAGGGGATTTTACGAGGCGTAAGTTGAATTAGAAGACGCGCTATTGTAATGGGATTTTGATGTCGAGGATGGAGGATGGAGTTGTTTCGTTACGAGTCGTACAGCGTAGATACGCGTTTGATGCTTGGGTTTCCAAATTTTTAGAAGATACACATTTTGAATTATAATCTCATACAAAAGGAGGAAACGAAAATTCGTTTCAGAGCTATCGAAAGCAGCCACCGAAGTAATTTCGTACAGAAATGACTCGTGTACTTAGCGTGTGTTTTCTTTTTCTCTCATATAAAAATCCAACAATCGAGTAAGCGTCTCTCTTCCGTTCATTGTAATTTTTTCATATTCGAATTCTCGGAAGTTCTCCGTTCCTGAAGCTCTCAGCGTAAAATCATATTTGATTTTAAACAAATACGGAGGATTCTAGGAAAATTATAAAACATTAACTGGTTGAAGATTTGGTTCAGATCCAACAAGTTCAACGTAGACGATAATATCGATTTGTCGTGTATAGTATTATCGTTCGATCCGAAATAAGAGAAACAGGGGAATTACGTACTTAGAAAATTGATTGTGTGAGCCGCGTTTAAAGTTACGATAGAAGGGGCTAGAGGTAGAGGATCAATCGGATCTTCCTTCGACTATACACAACGATAGGGATGGTACTAGTGGCTCGTTGAATCCCAGCTAGCCGCGTAATGGGTATCGAGAGACATTGTTAAGCGTCGATCTCTTTCCCCAAAGTGACCTGGCGCCTCGCTTCTGCTCTCTTTTTCCACCTCTTTCTTCCTGCGATTCACGCGGAAACTATCTCATCTTCTTTCTCTCCGATTCTCTTATTCTCGATCCTTTGCTTTTTGTTGCCATGCTTATTTTACGTTCGTCAATTTTCGTCCTTGCTTGTCCCATTTATTTTCCATCACCCTTTCGTTCTCCGTATCAAAATACATATATATCTTCCATACACCGAGTACATTGAGAAACACTTTTGAAAGGTTTGATTTTTCTTTCCTGTAAGTACTCGTAAATCGTAAAATCAAACTCTTTCTATCGTGACAACCATCGCCTTCGTTATCCACTTTCAACGTCATTTTAGAAATTCATCGTCGAACGTACTCGTTACCTCCGTTAAACTTTTTAAACTTTCCCTGGTTATCCACGTTTTCCGTTAAAGCTTGTTTCAAGCTCGTTCCACCGTATCGTTTCCCGTTTTCTCCTGCTTCTTTTCATTCCCCTCCTTTTTCACCGCCGAGCGCGCCCCGTTCCTTACAATCAATTCGCTCTTTTTCCCGTGCAGCCTCTTTTCCTTCGCTTTTCTTAGCCGCTCGTTCGGTATTTCTCCCGCATACGCGTCTTTACGCCTGTTCCCCGGCTCGGTCCGCTATCAGTCTTCCAGCTCCGCGCCCTCCAGTCACCCACCCCGTTCATCCACCGCATCCGTATCCGGCCGAGCGGCTGCTGGGGTAAGGCAACGTCGGTGCACACGTTTTCCTACATAGATCGCGATGGAGCCCGCGGAGCCGGAGGATAGAGTAGCTTGAGGTAGATGGATGCCAAAGAGTGGGGAGGAATGGGGGATAAACCATGATGTCGTTGATTAATACGGTTTACCAGTAAGTGTAACGGAGTGTGCAGAATACGTCTGTACTCCCACCATCGGCAACGACCTCTTCCCCACCTCCACTTTCTTGCGAGTCGCTGCCACCACCACGCCACGGTTACGAGCAGAAGCAGAAGTTACTATCCTCCACCCTGCCGGAATCCGTTGAACCAACCCCCGAGCCACGTGCCGATCAATGGCGTCTTGTCTCTGGTTGGTCGAGCCAGGAACAACCCCCTCGTATCGTTTTATCCCTCTCCCTCTGGCTATCCTCTCTGTCCTCGTCCCTCAAACGGTAACCATTTTCGTTGCTCTCGCGGCAATTCCTCTTTGCTTGTCTCTTTCCGTTTTGGACAGACCTTCCCCTCTTTCGCCTTGTTCCTTCGTTTCTTCTCTCTCCCTCTCTCTCTCTCTCTCTCTCGCTCTCTTTTCTCTTCCTCCCTCTATCACGTTAGTTTCTCTCGTTTTACCTGAAATAGATTCCGTTCGGTTCCTCTTTTTCTATGCCACGTAGGAGGTCTCCGTCCTCGTTTTCTGCCCCTCTTCTCCTTTCTTTCGGTGCGGACCTCACTAGGGGTGGGTTGATCCCATAAGAGAGGGTGAGCTTTTCTTATGAGGAGCATTGATTGCCAACAACCCCTTCCTCATCCACTCCGGCGGTATTTCTCTCGAACCGGTCCTCCTATTTTATCCTTCCACCTCCCCCACTCTACTGTGTCTCGTGTCATGGCACTTGGTCTCGGCTTTTAGAGGCGTGCTTTGTTTAAAAAACCGTCGTTCGGAGAATCGGCGGTACAACGTGGTTTCGAGCTGGGAAATTGTTCCATCTAAGACCCTATATAGCGTATTGGAGAGCCGTTGTTTGCGGCAGAGCTCTTCTTCCAGGGATCAATTTACCCCGCTAATGGAATTATTCGTGTTGCCTTCATTTTTCTACGGTTTCGGTGTTTAACGGTTCTCGAGTGGATCGATTAATTCGATCAATCGATCATCGGTACGTTTATATCGTTATCTCGTTGCCTACGGAGAGGAGAATTTTTTTTTACCCACCACGAGGATGCATATTTTCTAAATACGACGTTTCCAATTTTCTTTTTTTTTTTTTGCAGCGCGATTCTAACGAAACACGTAGCTATGGAATCTTAAATTTTGTTCCATTTCTTTTCGAAGTACCTTGAACATCGTCTCTTTGTAATATATTTCATTGCCGAGAGCGAAAGTCCATATCGTAGGTAATTTTATTCGAGCAAGAAACTCGTCTGTATGTTGGGGATCAAGTTGAACGTCTAACTTACCCTGTTTCAAACTGATTACGAATACATCGGCAGATGCATGTTGTCGATCAATCCCTTCCTTTGTACACCGCGTGTAATTCAACGCTCAATTGCTATTAGATGTTAGTACTCCAGTAAATCTCTCTGATAGGTTCACTATAGCCTTTGATCACTCAGTACCAAGTTGATTCTGGGATCCCTTAAGTGAACACCTGATCCTTCGCAGCGTACCACGTCGACTAGATCGTGAAAATTTTAGTTCGTTCTATCGAACAGATTATAAAGCTTCTAAGAATCTTCATTGATCGTCATTTATAAATGGAATTTTCCATCGGAACGCAATAACCGTTTCTTTCCAAGAGCAAATATCGATAAATTTTCATGTTTTTCTTATTCTTAATATAGCGAATTTTGGTATATTCCTTTGAGAAGGGAAATAAAAGGAAAGAGGAACGGCGAAAGATATAAATGATACGAACAGAATATTCTCTGTTAAAGCAAAGTTGGGAGAGACTTGAAAGATTCTGGAAAACAGATTGCCACGGGACAGGACAATTCTTATTTATTTATTTTGTCTTTATTAAACACACGTTTTATCACGAGAGAACAAGTTTATTCGAATAATTCACTATAATTCAGTTCAGGCTACATGATAGTTGCTAGTTTGTAACATATTGTTTATTAGATTATCCTTGATTAGCACTGACAATTCACCGGGATTTAATATACAGGTCTCTACTAGTATCTACGTGTCTTTCGTCGTTATGTTATACCACGCCTTCGTAATCCAGAAGAACGAACGTTGATCGTACTGTAACGCAAACGAAACGATTCTTAACTAATCACGAGCACGAATCGTAGAGACGATTAAAATGAACATAGCGCGTGACTGTTTAGGGGACTGTCGTCTCTTGTATCGTTATTTCCCGTGTATATATACACACCATTGGCTCGTATCTCTACGATGGATAGCACTCGTACAGCGATTTCACTCCCTTGACTTTCCTAAAATTATATCGTTACGTCGATGGAAATTATTCTAGGACACGTACGAATAGCCGTCGACTCGTGGTTAACGTGACCATCTTTTAAAAGCACAACGTGATTTTAGGGGATGCTCGTCACCCTTATTTCGATCAGGAATAACCGGAGATCTTCGACTTTCCTGTTAACATTCGAATTACCAAAGTAGCGAAAACGGTCAACTTACGATTTTTATCCATTTTATTCTATTACAAAAAACTTGACTGTAATTCTTTTCCGCTCTTCAAATACTTCGTTATTCAATCTATTACTTGATCCAATATCGTTATCCCTTTTTATAATGCAAAAAAATTCCGTAATTAGAGGAAGGATTAAAGATTTTATCTTTCTTCCTGGATGATAAAAGGATTGGGAAAACGGCTGAAACTTTCACAGTTTGCTTTACCTGAAAAATTAATTCTCTCTAACGAACAGATTCAAAGTGTTCCGGACACTTTGTTATGTAAGGTGACGGACATCCTCGTATCTGTGCTATCGTATATCTTGGAATATATCGAGGAACGAGGCGGAGCTAGTTTCTTCTCGGCTTTCTTTTTTTCTCTTTTCGTTTCTTGTTAAGTGATAGAAACATTATCCGAGGCGCGTGCTTGTGTCGCGCGAGTAAAGCGGATATCCGTGTTACTCGGATAATACGGATATCCGTATTATTTGAATAATGCGATAGAGTAATCATATAATTCAAGAAAATTGTCATAGATTCGATTTAAGGGTGATAATAGAAATTATCCTATCACGGAATACAAATTAATTCGTGTTTCCTTTTCTTAGACTCGGCAGAAGCACACTCTTCTTAAATATATATTAGGAATGGAAAAGAAGGTGGAAGAGTCTTAAAAACATATTACACGTAAAATAAAATCGCCAGATTGACCGATGATTAACTTTGCGATTGATTTTATAAACAGTAACGTCTCTCGTTTCGTGAAATCGTCGATTCTAATTCGCCGATTACAAATTCCACCGAAATGTAACGTCTATAACGATATTAAATATCTATGTTTCCTACTTACTTTGCAACTACAGAATTTCTTCGTCATCACAGTAATACGGATATCCATTTCGTTTACAAATAAATCAAATTAGTTGAAAATGATCGATAACGGATATTCGAACGTTCCTCCACAGATCGAAACATCTGATTTCGCCTGTCGGACAATTGAGTATAGAGCGCATCAGGCACGTGTTGGTCCTTTGCGATCGACGATCCGTTCTCATATTCGAACCAGAAAAACGAGTACTTGGTCGTACAGCGTTGGTGATCAATTTATCGTCCATAGTCTATTTATTGGTAACGGTCCACTGCAATTTGTGAATTATTTACAGACGGCCGTAAAAGTTGTCACGAGTGTTTCTCGATTTCGATAAAAGTAAAATTCGTCAGAGGATCTTAGACCTTGGTTAATCATTCTTCTTTCATTAAGGCAAAACTGCGTTCGCGCGAGACAAGAGACGATAAATTATGTTTGAAATAATATATAAATCGTCTAATGATTATGTCATCTAACCGCGTGTATCCTAGTTTGATTTTTCGTTATCGTGGACGTAAATTTTAATTAGTTACATTAGAATTATACGTTTGAACTTTTTCTATAACTAAACGAGAAACGAGGCAAAAGAAGTTTCGAAAGCTTCGGCTTTCATTGTACTTTCGTTTAATCTAGTCTTGGCAAATTTCACTTCAAACAGATCGTTTGGTTCTTTAAAGTCGTTTGATTATCAGCCTGTTTTCATCTTTTGATCGAACACCAAGTAGATTTCTAAAGGAACGACGTTTAGATAAAAACGAATAAATTTCCCATCGAACAAATAGATCTGCGATCCCACGCAGGAAATCATCGGTTTTCAAACCTCGAGGCCTTTCTTGACAAATTCGCTAACCGTTCCCCTAATATCGTCATTCTTAAACGAAACCGAAGCGAAATCGTAAGAGAATAGGAGAAACATGAACCAACGTCTTGAAACAAATACATGCCATGCCCAGTGTCAAGGGGCGACGAGCCCGTCAGGCGAGCGCTGCACGCGATCCTATGGATCCTCTTTCGTGGTCGGCTGTATCTGGTGCACCATGCTCGGTAGATGATGATGATGGTGTTCAGGCCTCCTGGACAGCCCCAACAACGGCGGCAGCAACGGCAGAGGCAACGGCAACGGCAAACCTCCAGGAAAACCGGCCAGCCCACCGAGAAGCGCCGAAGCGGTCGAGTGCTCCTGAGCTTTTCTTCTCAACTCGGCCAGGCTGCTGTTCCTGTGGAGATCCCCGGTTCCAGGCTTGCAGCAACCACACAGGGAACCTGGCCATCCGGCCGGAGACCAGGACAACATGTCCTGCAAGCTTCCAGGTCGATGATCGCTCGATGTCCAGAGCGACGGAGTCGTCGAGGTTAGCGATGTTGGCGCGCTACTGACCACTTTGTTACCGAAGAGTGGCGGAGAAAATTGCGCTGCCAAGTGCGGAGAGAAGAACAGAGACGTGGGTGGCTCGACTGGCCTGAAACCCGCCGCCAACCCTGGGGCGCTGGAATTTTAATTAGGGGACAATGTCGATTAATCGTTATCGGGATCTATCGAGGGTATAAGGAAATTTTGTCCAACGAGTGACGATCGTTTAGGACGAAACGGAGAATGGGGAATTCTTGGTGTAGGTACAGAGTGTTCGTAGCGTTGGTGAGAAGCTTGGACCGAGCGATCGGGGCAAAATTTTAATCGGAAACATCGTTATCGAAAAATGGAATTCTTTGATATATAAAATGTTGTCGGGCGAGCGAAGATTGAAACGGAGAATGATTAGAAAAACGAGATACGACTTCAAAGTTGTGGAAGTTAGTGGGAGGGGTGAGAGAAGCAAGGGTGGAAGAGGAAAGCAGAAGGGCTCACGAAAGCGCTAACCCGATTAGCACGCGCGATATTCCGCATCCTCCAACAGCCGGCGGAGGCTGCTTCGAGGCGCTGATGATTATCTCAAATATTAATCGCAAATATTGTTTAATTAATGTAACGTGCCTGAGGTGAAGCTCGAGACGAAACGCAAGAGTGACGGAAACACGGATACGATGAGTCTTCAAGACGGAACGAGAGAGATGTTTAATTAGACGAACGGAGACGAAGCGAAAATGGTAAACAGAGAGATACGATGATGGGTAAACGTGTACAAATAGACGGCAGAATCTGTAGAAAAAAAAGGGAAAGTTAAGGAGAGTTAAAGTCGAGGTAGAGGGTTGTGGAAGGAGGATAAATAATTTTGCGAAGATAAATAACGAAGAGAAAAAGCACCCGAGGCTAACGAATAATAAATAATGAAAAATAATATAAAAATTTAGATATGTGCTGAAAAGCGCTAAATTAAATTCAATTTGATTCGTTTCTATTATTTTATGGATTAAAAGATGAAATTTTATTAACAGTTAACTAGATAAAATATGATCCATGGCACTCATAGCGCAAATATCGAAATTTCTGCTTTTCTACAAAAATTTAAGTTGCGCCCACGAGAGCGTTAAGGTAGAATTTTCTGTAAACGTCAGACGTCGTACCTGTCTATTCTACTTGAAAAGTGGACAGGCAAAGGACAGAATAAAGGATAAACGATGATACACGGATCATCGTTCAAAAATTGAAGCGAGGCTGAATGTCTGTGCGCTAGGGCTAAGAGTGGATTTTGGTTGGTGAAAGATGATAGGAGTAGGAAACCGCAACGAGGTAGTAACGGAGGGTGGCGAAGGAGGCGAAAGCGACCGTAGAGGCGCAGAGAGGAAAGCTTGAACCGCTGTAAGCGCGATAATTGGCGGCAATTAGCTGCGTAGCCTAGCGTGCACTTACGCTACTTACGCTCGCTCGCTCGCCTTCCTTGCGTACACGCACTTTGTTTCTTCGTCTCTACGCGTCTAATCTGGATGTCTACATGGTCTGTGCATACTCGCGTAGCTTTTACGATTACCCTGCGTGCGTATTCTAAGCGCGACGACGTTCTTGCTTCGAGTGGCGAGTAAGAGATTCTCTTACGGGAGAAAGAGACAATAATTGGTCGCTGTTTGTCGCGGTTTCAACTCTAGGTATTAACTGGTTCCAAATAAAGCTACCATGTCCAAGAGACTGACAATTCGAGCAACGAATCAACTAGATAGATATCTCGACGATCGTAAAACTCGTTACAACTGTCATCTTCGACGTTAACGTTCAGAATCTTTCTTTGCAATATTTTCCCACCAAATATCAACGCGGATATCAGAATCCATTGAATAGACCGGGATCGATACAGGCGCCGCAGCGGGAACCAATTTCACTCAAGATTTTGTTCTCCGCAAGTAATTTAAACCCCACGTTCCTAAGAGCGTTATTGTAAAACAAGAGACGCGGACTAAAAGAAGGACGAGAGAGAGAGAGAGAGAGAGATAGCCTCTTGCGAGCGAGTCACCCTTCCGTGCCGGATCCGCCCCTGTTCCGCGAGAATCGACTGCACATGGAACAGTCTCTCGGTCTTCTTGGGCTGGTTGGTAGGTAAGGAAGAACGCAGTAAAGCGTACACCCCTGCAGCCGAGAAGCTGCCGAGCCGCTGAATAAATGATGAGGATATATTTACGGCGAGCGGTTTTAAATAAATTACAACTGCGGAGACGGCGAAGGAGTATCTTCCTACCGTTTCAACCCTCCCCCCTCCGAATCCCCTTGCTGTTTCCATCCGCGGTCTGTTCCACCATCTTGACTCGAGTCATCCTGCTACCAGTGTATTCCGTGTGTCTACGTTTCGGGTATTGTTCTTACCATCCCCGTCGATGCGAGAGGGGAGCTTTGTCTGGGATTATAAAGAACCACTGTCGAATACTTACCGTCGTCGGGAAGAAATCGGCGAATCGTGTTTCTTTCGCTCAAGCTTTCAGCCCTATATACACGTATATACGTGGCTGTGTGCGTGCAAGATCCGCAGGAATTGGTTATGGTTTCTTGGATTTATTTTCTTGATTTTCCTCGTTTTAGAAGGACCGTGTAAACGCTGATTTTTGCATAATCTGTGTTGCGCGAAAAGTAGCAATCATTTGTGAAAGAACGTGAAAATGGATTTCTCGTTTTCGAAACATTATCGCTCGGATTTCTTAATTTAGTATAGCATCGTATCAAAAGTATTCTTAATTGGGGAATTTTATTCAAGGGGAAGCTTCGTCGGAAATGAATGATATGAATATATGAATATTGATATTAACGGCAAACATTGAATATATTAGTAATGTTAATAACGAACGCTATTATTGATACTGATATTAATGCCATTGCTATAATGGCTTATCCTCTACTTTCCAATAACATGATTTTCTCGAAATAGCACCGTTGCAATATTAATTCGATCAAAGAATCATTAATTCAACGATGATAATACAAAGAAATATTTACGTTAATGCACGCTATGAAACACGCAACGTATCACGAAATGCTAAAACGATATATCCTACGTTTATAACATTGTTATTTTTAGAACGGCGTAGAAGAATATTTTCAACCCGTGGGGTTTTTCGTTTGCTTCGTTGTTACATAATTCATAAATATAACATCTCTTTTGTCAGTAGAATGCTGGAACACAGTTGAAAATCCATTTTCATATTCCAGCTTGGTGTATGCGAATTTTTTTCGCTGAATATGCGTCGGATAAGAAGTAGGTTTAAATTTCAGTCTTCCACGGGAATCCCTCTATTCTCGACGGAACGACCCATTTTTCTCCGTTATCTACTTTCTTAAAAATTTTCCTTACTCCCAATTGCTCTTATTTTTCTCAAACGGTTCATCTAAAGAACGTAACGGTATTAAACCCGATTCCTTTACTCGCGCTCGTCGCCGCCGATCTTTCATATTCTCTGTAAATCTCAATCTAATTCTCAGTCGATAACACTTTGTCCGATCTTCGTCTACTCCGTGTCTTAGCCTCGACCGAGTCACTTACGATGCCGAAGAATCGTAAAACAGCGCTGCAGGGAACGGTCAGCTCTTAAATCGCGCGTATGCAACTCGTTCGGTTGTACGCGTTTGCGCGCTCGTCTCGGGGTCCCGTAGCGATTTAACGAGGCGACAATTATCGCGATTATACGAGTGGCAGCGAGCATACTGGGACGAAAACGTGGCGCAGTATGAGGGTTGGGGGGCTGGAAGGGGGTCGGGTAGGAAGCGACGAGGAGTGGTTTAATGGCGCGTATCAAGCATCCGGCCGACGTGTTCAGCGGTGCTTGCAGCGTGGAACCACGACTGAGTTTTAGACGAGGGGAAAACGGGGGCGGGTGTGTGCGGGGGCGGATGAAGAAAGAAGATATTTCCTAAAGACGTAAATACAAACGAAGCTAAAAGCTCACCTCTCGCCGGGTGGGCCGAGACCCCCCATGGTGCTAGGTGGTGGCGGTGGCGCCCTTATGGGGGTTGGCGGTGGCGTCGAGACGCCACCCAAGGACGGCTGACTCTGCTGAGGCCGCGGACTGACCGACGCGGAAGTCGTGCTGGGGCTCCTCGATCCGCCAGCTCCATCTGGGCCGGCGTCCTCCGCGTCAGGGGCGCTGCTGCTTGTTGTTCCTTTTTAAGCAGAAAACACCAACTCTGAACGATGATAATTTTCGCTTTTTAAGGCTAGAAGAAACTCGTCGGAATGAGAGATTTCGAATTTTTCATTTCTGCGATTACCGGAAACTCACTCCGAAAGAAGATTACGATAGATTCGAACAGAACAGTGGAACTAAATAGCAATGATAAATGATAGAACGAATCGTATTGCAACGTGAAATTTATTACATCGATATTAATAGTAATACGTTCGAAGTTCTCGTGTTTTTATTCGCGATCGCACCTTCAGGATCGTGTCCTGTGGGACTTGGACCTGCCGACGAAGACGTTGGTGGTGCCAGGCCTGTCGTTTCCAATGCACCACCTGCCCCGTTACCTTCCCTTTTTCTCTGTTCTTCCTTCAAACGTTCGCTCTTCCTCCACTTTGCTCTACGATTTTGAAACCATACCTGGAACAATTTCGAATATTTTCATTAGACGATTGAACAAACGAGCGAAGGTATTTTAACGTATACTGTCGCAGATTCTCCGCGGAGAATCGAGCAACTTTTCGTAATGACTTTAACACGCAAATATTCGACATCGAGATCGAGCAATCGATTCGAAAGAAAGAAGAAAAAGATACTTCGGCTAATCTACTTCCCGGCAATTGATTACGACGAAGGTGTAAATAGAGTGAAAGGCGTACGACACGGTGTAAAGGAAAAATAAAGAAAGAAAAATAAAAAGCAAACGAGAGTACGACGAGGAACGGCGCTGAAGGCGGCACTTAAGCTGCTTTATAGGGCTACACCTGGTGTGCGGATATGGAAGGATAATTGCATGTAGGGAGATGGCATTCGCGGCTGGACCAGAGGGGGTGTTGGGCCTCTTGCCAGCGTGCATGTTCAACGAGCCGACAGCAACCACAGCGGCCGAGTGTTTTTTAAAAAGCTCGAGTTCCGCTAACGAGCCTAACTTGACATAATACCAACTGAAATAGACTTTGTTATACCTGGCGGTTCTCCGCCGCCTTGTGCTCTCGTTCGTTCCGCGTGTTGTTGCTTTCCGAATGCACCCTAACGCTGGCTTCTTCCAGAACGAGTTCCTACTTTGAACTTTCTGAAGCTTTCACGGTTGCGACAACGTGCAACTTTAAGGTACTATGCGCGCTGTTAATAGGCTTTATATATTGCGAAACGGACGTTACAGTTACGACGATCGAAGCGTCACTTTTGGAAAATTTGCAGGATCAGAGAAAGAACGTGTATTTTTCATATCGTTCGATTAGTCGGTTCGCCTTCTTAGACGTTCCAGCATCGATAAAATATCGTCGCAAATTACTGAAAAACCCATTCGTTACTTCGCACGAAAATCTTCCACGAGAGAGAGAGAGAGAGAGAGAGGGAGAGGGAGAGAGAGAGAGGGAGAGGGAGAGAGAGGGAGAGAGTTAAGCGGATCGGAGAAAGTTTCAAAGAATCACGGCGCAAAAGTAACGAGAACTCATTAACGGATTGGAATCGATAATAAAATAAAGTTGCAGGAAGTCAATTATATTGGCGCAAACGCAATTCTTCCTCCGACTTGCTTCTAAAAGACAAAACGCGTTATTAGAGATCGGTCGAGTACCGGGGAATGATGATTATCTTTTGTCCTGGAGCGAAAGTTTCACGGCGAGAGGAAGCTTGGAAAATGGTTTAATAAAATAAATACGATGAGCCAGCTTCGCGTTGCCTTCGAATTCGTACACGGGAAACGAGGACGGTGGATACCGGCTGACGGGGAAAGATATAATAATATCCTCAGGGTTGCGGGGGCGAGTAATAGCTGGGAACAAAGCCGCGGTTCCGTCGGGACTGCCAGTCTTTCCTTCTTTGTCTTTCTACCGGATCGTTCCCGTTTTCTTTCCCTCTTCTCTCGCTTCGCGCATGTCCTCTTTTTTTCAATACGGATTTAATCCGAAAGACGTCGGTAATGGCGTCGACTCGTTTCCCTCCATGAAATAAACGCATTTAATCTCTCAACGTTTCTTACAGAGAAGTGTGATAGATCGATGGATCGACGAAACGCGCTTTAACGGTGGTTGATCGTTTCGATGATATCTTACAGAGCTAAAGTAAACTGGTTACCGTTCTTCGTAATGTATATAAAATGGTAACGTTTAAATCGTCATTTAATTTCGAAAAATTGAATTAAACAATCGTCTGTTTCGCAAATCAATTACACGGTATCTTGGCGAACGTATGCGAAACTCACGTGCCAAAGCCTCTTACTTCTCTATTATGTTTTCATTAAAAAAACGAAAGCTACATTTTTGCTTGCAAATTTATAAGCGCATTAGCACGGCATGTAATCCAATGGTAAAAGGCATCGCTGTTCTTCAGCCCCCGTGTATTTCATACGTTCCTTCCCCCGTTATCCCTTTGTTCTTCTTTATTTTTTAATCGCACCTCCCGTTTTTTTTATTGCTTTTAATCCAAATACGTCAGCAGTGGCATTGTTCCGCTCTAACCAAAGTCAAATGCGCTTGATCTTTTTGCCACTTGCTTTGCAAATCTGCTTTTAATTATTCTTTACATTTGGCCCCTTCCTTTCTCTCAAACGGGATAACGGTGTTTTAAAACCGTTGAAATGCGTGATCTTATAGCGTCGCCACTTTCGTCAAACAATAATGATAAATAAATCTTTTCGGATATTTTGTCACCTTCAATCGGAATCCTCTACATCTGAATTTTTCTACGGTATCGTCCTACTCTTCTCCAAGGAAGCGTTCAATTTAACCGGACCACTCAATTATCCGACTTCCACCGCATACAGATCGAATTATATAGCCATACGGCGATCATCGTTCTTCCCATATTGCACGAGTGTAAAATTCATCGTGGACGAGCGGCGTACACAGTCGCGCATAGTTAGGCGTGTCGGCTGGCATCTCGTAGCGCCGTAATTCGCGTTGCACGCTTTGAAATTCAACCGGGCCAAAGAGCACGCGACTATGTAACGTTGACAGTGGTGGCCTCTCGTTCGTAGCGCATGCTCGGTTTTCTTTCCCTGGAGCAGCGGTGTGCGTGTAGCATAATTGTTGCGCACGATGTACGGGGCGACGAACAAACGTCAGAGGTTGGTAACTACCTCGGACGATCCACTGACGATGGTTCAGCCACCCCCGCGCTCGTTCTACCCCGCACGGGGTTCTAATTGGAGTAGGAGAAGAGGACCGGCGTTGCATAAACGCGCCTATTTGTCCATTATTTCAGATTCCCTTTGTCTTCCCTAATGAAACAATGAGTCTGCGCCGTAATTGCGTCATAGCCGTCCTGTCCCTACCTTCCTGCCATTGTGTACACCACTGCCTACCATGGCCTTCTCGTCTTATAATCCGAACAATGCAGCGGGATAATACCGTGCCCCTCTGCTGGACACGCCACGCTGAAGGATTCTTTTGCTAGACTCTCTGCTACCTCTCTCTCTCTCTTTCTCTCTCTGCCCCCTCCTTCTTTCCTCTTTTCCTAACTTTCTTATTAGTCGCTCATTCCCCCTGAACGACGTAGGATCGTTGTAGATTTGAATTTGTGGTTATCGTTGATCTATGGAGTTGGAAGTGATTCGATATATCAGATCCAGGGGTATCATTATCTATTTCAACAAATCGTCTTAAAGAAAAATGTCATTCGTCGTTCGACCGTGTTTAACGTAAGCTGAAAATCTGGATCTTTGTTGGTTGTATCGTTTTGATATAGATTCGTTCGCGAACCTTGTTAATCGACTATGAAGCGCGTGCCTTCGGTTTCGAGGTTATTATTATCGGGACGAAATATGAAAATGCGCAGCCTCTTGGAATTATTTCTTCTTCGTACGGTATCAATCCGATGAATCGCGATTCCGTTGCTCTTATTTATTAATTCTTCGTCAGATTACACTCGTTACTTCGTTTAATCTTTATCGTTCGATGTTTTGCTCCCCTCCCCAATCCTGTTTATATTAAAAATTCCAAGAGTATAATTGCATCGATTAACCGCGTATCTCGTACAAAATCTTATCGGCCTAGTAAAAATTAAATCGAATTCAGTTCCGTATGCAGTCGAATAGGAGATAGAAGGTTTTAATATCAAATTCGATAGTATGTTGAGAGATATTGGTTGCGCGATTTGTTTTATGAATTGAAATATTCTAAAGTTTCGAGTCTTTCCCCTTCGCGGACACGAAGCGTAAAAAGGGGAACAAATTAAAAATCTGACATCACCGATCGGATATCCTGCAGATGTTCCAACAGGATTTCAGCAGGGAATCGCTGTTACTGCCGGGATTGTCTGTAGCGCGAATTACGCCGGTGCGAGTAAATATGGGCAGGAGGACGTAGCCAAGAGTACAAAGTAATCCCGGAGATTACCGGCTTACTCTGTCAGAAGATTACGTCAGGTCGAGGGTGTCAGCACCTCCCACGGGAGATGGGTGTACCCTAAAACTACCCTACATCTTGCGCCCTTTCTCTTACGCTGTGTGATCCAGCGTCGCGCATCGAAACAATCGATCACATCGTGTCTCGCTTGACCGTGTGCTTTAGAATCTCCGATAGGGAATGCGTGAAGTGTATCGTGGTTTACCGTGAACAGATTTGTGACGGATTTTTGGTTTCTCGCACCTTTCTATACTTTTGCAAGATATAAACGTTGTTCGTTGTTTCAAATTTGACGTAGCATCGTTTGTAATTATTTGCTGGTGTAAATTGCTTGACTATTTACTTTATCCAATTGCGCTTTATGCACTTTCTCTTTTCTCAGAAATCGGCAAATATATTCAAAATTATCGTAGGAAGATTAAATTTGTCGTATGAAACGGGGGAAATTGAACGCATTTATTAAAGTGCATTCGCATTAGCATATGATTGTATATTTTGATAAATTAAAGGTGAATCGATTACAAATCCGCTCGTCGAGCGACATTTTCGCCTTATTTTATTCCCCTCGTCGCTGTTCCATTTATCCATTTTGACACCGTTTGAAATTGATTTCTTGGGGCAAAAGCGAAAAAAACGTGCCACTCAAAATCATTAGAGACTCGCGTGCTCGAAATGTATACCAAATGCTTTTAACAAAACGAGATACGAGTATTTCAATTTATTCGGTATACGGTGTTAGTTTCCAAAATTTTCCAATTTGAATATTACATTTTTCAGATTCCCCTTTTCATCGTATTTTTTCTATTCTTCTAACTGAAAATTATTCGTTCGCTACACTACTTACACACCGTATCTGTTTCTTCTTTAACGCATCCACTAGACTTGTCCAAATCTGTTTGTCACAAGAGTCGCAACTTTCGCTTCGTATTCATTCGTTTCATCGTACTAACCTGAACCCTGGCCTCGGTGAGGTTAATCTTCATCGCCAGATCCTCTCTCGTGAAGACATCCGGATAATGTGTCTGCGCAAACGCTGACTCTAGTTCCTCCAGTTGTTGAAGAGTGAACGTGGTTCTGTTCCTCCGTTGCTTTCGTCTCACGAAAGAATCCTCGCCGACTCCGTGCAAGGCTGGATGATACGCGGAGTAACTAGTGTCTGCAATATACGATCAAAATATCGCCATCAGACTGTCTTCTTCTTAACCTTTCTTTTACGAATATATATATAATAATATATATATATACTAATAATATATATATATATATATATATATATATATATATATATATATATGCGTGTATATAAACGCAGGGGAGTTCTACAGGCGTTACGTAAAACAGTCGTAAAACATTCTAACAAACCGTGCATAAAAAAAGCCCTCACCCTCGATGCAACTTTCCATCCGATCTGGCGTATACCGCAGGTTTGACAAAAATTCAAAAGCGCCCTATCGCCTGGTGCATGATTTAACGCGCGATGGCTCGTTCGCGGGCCAATTACGAGGAACACACAGCTCGTTCGTTGGAAATCGGAAAAACGGGGGCTGGCCAAAGCACGCGCAGACAAAAGGACGAAGGGGGATGAAGGGAAACGATGGCGTTCAACGCTGCGCGTACGATCTGACAAATGGAACAGAGAAATGGGTACAACGAAGATACAGAGAGAAAGAGAGATGGCCCAATGGGGGGTAAACGTTACGAAAGCCAGAGAACCGCTTATCAATGATGCAGGGCAATCAGCGCAATTAATTACCGCGGCGCTAAGCCGGAGCTTAGCGAAAAACACAAATTAATTTCCTAAGCTCATAAAAATTCATGCGACTCGCTCGGCTGCCGAACACCACCAACCTACCCTCGCCCAGTATCGACTGTTGTTCACTCTAACGATGCACGCATGTGCATCCACCTGCAAGATTGCCTTCAATTTTCTATTTTCACCGTGATTATGGTTTTGCTTTTACGGTTCGGATATGCTGGATCGTTTTATCGGGTCAATCAGGGATACTTTGGAATGGCTTGCGATGTTATCAGGAGTATGTTGTTTTTCTTCGCTGGCTTGTTATCTTCTGTTTTATTCTTGCTATTTATCGTTCTGCTTATCGCCGGAATTACATCTCACGTCGAGTGATAAATTTTTGTTTCCCCGTGCTGATACATTCTATCAGATACGTACTATTAAAGTACAAAGCATAGCGTACCGGATAAACGAAAGAGAGAGAGAGAGAGAGAGAGAGAGAAAAATAGTAGACAGCAAGAAGGAAAGTTTCCTAACAACAATCTGACATATGCTTTCACTACTACGACGATTCGATAACTCCGCGCTTCGAGCAAGCTTTAACACATAGCTGTGCGTACACTTGGTTCTAAAATTTCACGTAGATTTCACGCTAATTGACGCCGAACATTCCTAATTGGATTTCCTCGAGGCGTTCGGTGACGTTCACTACCGTGAGCGTTTTTCGCATGGTTAAATTTAAAACCGGTTCCGGCTCATAGGGAAAGCGAGAATTCAGGAATTCGATTTCGTCGGCACGTCTGTTCTGTTTGCAACAAGTCATCCATACCGGAAACCAACTTTCATAACTACCATGGAACAATTATACCGTTGAGCAAACTCGTACCGTGTCATTGGCAATAGTCTGCCGCCCCTGCAAAATTAATGCGTTCGTTCACGAGGATTTTCGCGTGCAGTATGTATGACTTTGCAATTGAATTTCCCGCGATCGATGTCCTGTCCTCGCGTTTAATAACAGCCTTCTCGTCGCGGGAAATTGTCCAACCCCCTAGCCCCTTCCTGCTTCCATCAAATACGTTCCCCCTAATCGTCGCGACTCGTTTATTAAACGATAACGTCAATTTCGTCGTATATTATTTACGCGCAAACATCTTGGTTTTAACGCGGTTAATTATCGACGATGGGACAAAACTGAACGAACGATATTATGGGCCAGCGTGAAACTCGAAGATCGTAGAAGGGACGTTCCGTACGCAAGCGTCGGCGGTGTTGAGACGATTCAAGAGAACTCGTGAATAGAAGAGAGAGGTAAGAGGGTAAAAATCGAAGCTCGTCGGTTGGCTAAATAAATTTATCGGTGGCCGAAACTGAAATCCACTCAAGGTCTTAGATTAGACTCGTGAGCGGGGACGAAGTCCGGATCCAGACAACTCGCACAACTCATCGAGACTTCTGGCTTGATCCAATTTATTAACGTACCCGAGAACCGTGCGCCCGAGGAAGGTCCCGCTGACTTTTGTACACGTTTCCTTTTCCAGCGACACACGTCGCCACGAGAAGGGTCATAGTTTTGTCTGCCCGCCGAGGGAAAAACAATAGAGGGATTAATTTCTTCTTGCCAGGAAGCAGACGCGGAAAGCTCGCACGTGCCCCGCCGACACGCTACGTGCGCCTTTAAAACACTCTGTCCTCTTCACCCAGGACCGTCCTTGATTTGCTTCCGCTCGAAATGCGTGTCTGGATTAACCCTTCCAGCCAGTACCGATGGGACAGGTACCGAACTCAAAGTGTCACGAATCATGTTCTTGTCGTTTCACTGTTTCCGCGTTTCTAACGTGCGATTCGTTCCAAGAGTCGATCTTGTAATTCGGAGGATGGGATCGAATTGAAATTATCGTTGTACAAAGATTCGGTTGGCCACGATGGTTTATATCCTGCCTGTCCTACGTTTCTCATCGTCGTACTCTATTCCAGTCGAAGAATAAAATAGAACAGGGTAAAGAAAAGCGAAGAGAAATGATAAAAACGATTATCACGTTTACCTCCGCCTGAAATTCGTTGCAGAACGAGCGGAATGAATGGGTTGGAAGGTTTGGTGGAAAAACTAGATACAGAACGAAATCTAATGACACCCCGACCGTTACTAATGACGGTAACGAGCTAGTTAGATGTTAGAGCGAATGTCGGTGGGTTCGGACCCTGCGCCGAGTGAACCCACTTACCGACTTATCACGTAGTTACCTAATCTGTTTATCCCAAAGGGGGGTGATGAGGGGGGAGACGGCGACCAGGGGAGTTGGAAGGGTGCACGGACGTCCCTGAGGACACTCTATCCCTGCGCCCCTTCTACCATCCAGCAGGCATCGTTTAGGTTTAGACACACACGTGCTGTCGAAATTACGTGTTTCAGGTTGTACAGGATGCGAAGACGATTGTGATTCTTAGCAGCAGCGTGGTGGATTAGTGGACATTTTCAAATCGAGAAGGGATGTTCGGAAAGTTCTTCAGTCCGATCGTTCAGCCAGCAAACGGAGCGTGAGATGTTTTGTATCTCTGGTCCCAGAGTCCTTCGTATTTGTTATCAACGAAGACGAGAGTTTTGTTGTAAATTCAATCGTAAATCGAGTCGTATTTTTAGAGTGAAAACTAAATTTCTGCCAGTAGCGAGTTACTTAACGCAAATTTTTCAATAAGAAAATTCTAAGAAATGCCTGTAACATTTCGACTTGGATCAAATTCTTCCTACCCGCAAATAAAATTTCTGCAATTCTGGCAATCGTCAACAGACAACAGAAGAAAGTTTCGGCAACGCTTTAAGAAATTCTACGTGTTTTTCGTCACGTTCTAATCTATGGTAAACGCGCGTACGAATTCCACTTAATTTTAAGCGAAGCTACGGGGAGCGCCTGCGATAAAGGGAATGATAAATGCGCATTAAAAACATAATTTCACTTTGCGCCAGGGAAATCAATATTTTATTTAAACTATATTTCGGGCCTAGATGGAAGGGCACTTATACACGTCCCTGAGGATAACGTATATCTCTCCCTTCTTCACCTACGGTCCCCATTCGATTATCTACCTACCACATGTATCTCATTGAGGTTTATAATATGCAATAAAGTGAGCATACACATCGTGGCCCGATGAACCATGTTCGGACAGATGAAAAAGAAAAAAAAAGAAAGAGAGAAGAATAAAGTATCGACGTTTTTCGTTGCTCTTTTGATTGTTTAACGATTTAAATTTGCTAAATTAGGAGAAAATATCGAGTAAAGAGAACATCGTAACGATTTTATTTTCGTTCGGAGTATGGCTGAACGTCGTCAAATCGAAATATGAAAATATGAAATTCATCGCGCTATGAAACGATAATTTTCGTAAATGACACGATCGAATCCGAAGAATTGAAAAAATAGGAATACAAAATTTAGCTCGCACAAAGGAAAACGCGATGAAATTTGATAGTGCGGGATTCAATTTTAAAACGTCATATAAAATTCATCGCGTAAAATCGCGGAGAATGGCGCTTTTCGTCAAAATTCGATCGCCTATTTTCGACGCGCAAAGATCCAAAGAAACCCAGTGTTTCAAACCCAGTGACATTCCACCAAAAAGGTATATATGTACAAACGGGAGTTAACGTACGCGACAGAAACGAGATTCGACTTGGAAAGCGATCGGTGAATAGGCAAACTGGCGTCGAAGTTCCGAAGAGCGACTCGGCACTGCCGTCGGGACGCGGTTTAGCCGGAAGTTGCTCCGAAGTGCAAATTAAGTTTAGCGGCCGTCCAGTTTGTAGCGTCCACTTTGCGTAACTCGGTCTAGTCGGTAATGTAACTTCATCGATGTGTTCCGCCAGAGCAAGTGCCGGTACAATCAATCTCCCTTTTCTCTCCTCCTCTCCCTTTTCCTTTCTAGCGTCCATCCACCTTGCTGCACGATTTTCTTTAATTACATCGCGATTTTTTTTTTTTTTTTTAATTCTTTTAACGTTGCTACCGGGAATATTTTTTATACGTTTGACAGACGCTAGATTGGTGCCTATGGAATACCGTTTCTTCGAACGAACCTTCGAAATTAGACCCGTAACTCGAAAATGCTTAGAACAGAGTTACCAGGATTCCTTCGTTCGCGTCGCATAATAAATAATCATTAAGGATTTACATCAAATTTCTGACTAATGCTTAAACCTTCGATGGACGGTTCCATCGTCGTTTATAATTCTCGTTATGCGGAGGGTGATTTGAGAAATTGAATCGACGTTTCTCCATGATATAGCTCGCTTTAAAATCCACCCTCGCAACGGCTACAGTGAAATCGAGGAAGAATAGCAAGGGGGAAAATAGATGAAGAAATGTAAGATTATGGGCGGAATCAAATTTTTCTTAGGGGGGTAAATCGGAACAAAACAGTACTCTGGGGGATGCCGGAAGGCAGGAGGTATATCGATAGTATTTTCCAACTTAATTATTATGTTTTGCGATATTTTACGCAATGCAATTTATTATTTCTATACCCTGTATCAGACTATGATTCTCTTTATTATATTATATAACCGTCTCTTTCCATTGCAATCGAGTGTCCTCGTTTTTTTTTTTTTTTTTTTTTTTTTTTTTTTCTCTAGAAAAATCCAGAATCATTTGATATTGTAAAAAATTTCCTTTCCTTTGCTGCCCTGTCAGTTTTCCATAAAACATGCGGCTTGAAAGAGAAATCTTTTCATCGCGACCAAACGTTCAAAGTCATCGAAGAAAGAAACGTCTTTAAATTTGAACTGCTATCCGAAAATCCATAGACAAAACGCAAGAAACAAATGGAATATCTACTTACAAGGGTGAGTGGCAGCGAATGGGTACTCGAGGGTGGGTGGTAACCGTGGCGTTGGAAGACCCGGGGGGCAGTGGTAGCAGAACATGCCGCCTGGCCTGGCCACCGTCCCACCCCCCGGCCCTCCACCTCCTCCTGCCCCTGGCACCTGCGGTTGACTCGACTGCTGTTGCTGCTGCTGCTGCTGTTGTTGTTGCTGCTGCTGCTGTTGCTGCTGTTGATGGTGCGTGTGGTGGTGGTTGTTGTTCGGCTGGTGAGTGTGAACTGATCCAATCTGCAATTAGAGAGAAAGAGGGGTTTCTTACGTAAGTCGCGCATCATTTTTCCAGGAAAGTGAATTAGAGGTTGTTAGGCAATACGGTCACTGGTATTTCTGGACGATTTATCGGGGAGGGCCGGGGGAGGTGGAATTGTGTAATTGCTGGTTGCCGGTAACAATTGTTTAGCAGGAGGCTTAGTTGGAAGACGGGCTAATCGGTTTCTATGATAGTACAGAATGGAAACGCTGTTAAACAGACGTTTGATTCGCGTTTCGGCTGGGTTTCGAGTAGCACGTTAAAACGGAGTATCGTAGTTTGAAAGTTAATTACTATTTTTCGCATTTTTAATCCTTTTTTGTACAATCGCGTAGTCGGTTGTTACCGCGGTATATCGTAAAAGCAGTTTATCCCAAAGAGTAAACACGATTTAAACTCGGCCTTAGCGAGAAAGGAATACGCGATACTCGTCGAGATAATTTTTTATTAATTAGTTTGAAATAATTTACTTACAATTTATCAAAAGTACAAGCTACGCTTAATTTATATGAGATATTTCTGCGCAAACAATTACAATGGCAAACTAAGTTGAGCTTGCTCGTTAAAATGTTAATACGATTGTAGATTTTAACTATTCAATTACATGTACCCTTATTATATGCTAAGATAATTACCGTTCATTACCGTTGAAGAGCAAACGTATAACCGGACTCTATCCACTTACACGCACGAAATAATTAACCGTTAAATTGAATCTAGTTACGTAAGTGCGCGTAGAATGATAATGACGATATTGCCAAAGCAGTTGTTCGGGGACAACGACGATATCGTTAAAAGTTCTCCTTTGGTCAAGTACCAGCAACGAACTGGCTACCAACGCAAGAATCAATCGAATTTTCACTTTGAAGCGGTATCGATACCAATCAAGTGCCAGCATTAATCGATTAATTAATTGATTAATCGAGCACCGGTGTTGTGCGCTACCCACGATTCAAATCTGTCTATCCATGCTTTCCTCGCAACTGGTAAATCTTTTAACGAAACTGCAACTACGATCTTTTCGTAGGATCGTGACTACGAGGTCCCTGGCGAGACCGATCGTACGTTTCAACCGGAAGCCCCTTGACGTTTCTCGGTTGGTTACATACATGCTATCACGTGCAACGTCCTCGTAACGAGCACCTCGGTAACCTGGCTACTTGCGATTTCCCCGAGCGATACTCGGATTTTCGAAAGCGGGCTGAAACGCGATTAAGAGAGAGAGAGAGAGAGAGAGAGAGAGAGAGAAAGAGAGAAAGAGAACCCGACAAGGGGTTGGCGTCGGGCACGAGGGCCAACAGGGCCATAGTGGAATCTAGAGGGGAGAAGGTTGGAGGCATATAGGCGGCCGATTACGCCGATCCCCATTAGAGGGATTGTAAACTCCCGTAAATAAATAATGCACGTATAGGCGAGGAGCGTGGAGGGCTCTTTGCCTAAGCAGCCATCGGTCGGTGGAACTTAATAAACGGCGGGGTTATCAATTTATAATGGGTCGGCGTGTCGCGCATGCGCATGCCTACAGGGCCGTAGCTCTGCTTACATAACGGCGTGCACGCGAACAGCAAGCTTTAAACTCCGTGTATTCCCTAACTCTATGCTCTTCCGCCACCTTCTCCTCTATATACACGCGATTCTACGTTGCTTGCTTCCAACCACCGGCCGCCACCACCCCATCCTCCTCGCGATCCTTCCCTCTCGATCGTTCCCACCGTTCCTCTCTCTCTCTCTCTTTTACCAGTTTCTCTCTGCCTTTGTTGCTCCTTCGCCCTTTGCGGCTCCGCTACAAGGGACAAATTGAATTTTAGATCATGCCGTGCTCTTCTGGGGTCCACGAGAAAACCGAGGCGGAGAGACAGAGAGAAGGAGCGAGATAACGGCAACGAATAGCGGTGGTGGGGCAGCCGGGTGGTTGGATCTGGGAGCAGACGTCGAGATGATACTAATTGAAATTTGAAATTGATATTAGCGAATTATTACCCCTCTCTGTCGCGCGCGCTCGCTTCAGCTTGGCCCAACGCAATTACGGCCGCGTGTCGGGTATCAAAAGTAATTGCTGCCAAACTTAACGAAATTTAGCCAATTTTCGTTTCGGCTGCCCGACCTTCCACGACGACGGATTACTGGCTCGGGTTTCGCTTTACGTATGCACGCAGCCTACTTTCCGAGGGATCGCAAATGGAATTTCGGGGGTGATTTCGATGCTGTCTGTAAAACCGTTTCGGTGCAGCGTCTTCGCTTTTCCCGGAAGTCGATGAAAAGTTCAAAACCTCGTACGGTAGCGTTTAGCCTGTATCGGCCCCTTGGAATTGTTACGAACGTATATTGGTCACGTTGCGTCGATCTCCTTCCTTTCGTTCGAACCGTCAGTTTAAAATCGTTTCTCTTTGCAATCGATCAAAAACTTGCGGCCGTTTATACAAATTTCATCAATTTTCACTAATTTCAACTTTCGCTTTATTTGTCAAATTATTCTCGTATCGTTAAAGAACGCGCAACAAGTTCCAAAGACTCTCAAACATTTCCGGGATCCGTCTTCGTTATTTCGGATAAAGAACAAACTCTTGTATTCACCCCCGAAGAAACAGAACTCGCCAGTTCTCTTTCTTTCTATATAACCCCAAGCAAACCAAAAATCAACCGAGACACCCTTTTTCACCCTTGTCTGTTCGCGCTCCAACATCAAACGTCGCGAGCCAGTGACACCCTTAAATGGATCAGCAGATTAGTCGCAGGTAGAAAGAATCGAATCAACCCCTCTGAATACTCGGTAACAACCCCTGGTAGCCTAGGTTGGCCGAGTTAGACGCGTAATGACGGAACATACGCATCGACAGAAGGGACGAAATGTAGCGAGGCTAATCCGCGATGGGTGCCCCAGGGTGTCCCTCGAGCTCTGGCTGCTGCAGCAGGTCCTTAGCCCTTTGGATGTACGTACACGACAGACTTGCTCCCTCGAAAATAAACCTGCGTGCGGTCCAGGGGTGTATTTGCGGTGTTCAACCAGCGGGGGCGAAACATTATGCCAGTGTTTTATTGTGCGATCATCCGACTGCACCCTATTCTAAGAGCATAAGGGATTGCGGCTTCGAGTGGAGTGTGTTTACACATTGGCACACGCGTCGGATTTGTTACACGCTCGTTACGTTACGAGTTTTCGTAGCCAGTTAGCGGGGTTCGATGGTACGTAGCTGGCAATTCGATTCGCGTCGACGTGCTTTCTATGATTCGCTTGTAATCGGGTTCGACGGCTGAGAAAATTTGTACAACGCGGGAGTTACGTTACGGGAAGTCGCGTTACAACAGAGTACTTTCGAGTATTTCACCAAATTTTCTACTATTCTTTACTTTTTTCTTTCTTTTCTTTACAAGCGTTTATATATATATATATATATATATATCCTTGCGAAGAAATTGACACGGCATTGACCCAGATACGATTCGACTTCTTCTTTTAGCGTTTTCCAAAATAATGTCGTTTTTGTCAGGATGCGAAACGTTCGTTCGTTTATCTCGATCTTCGAGAGAGAAGAACGATTATACGATCGAATTGCCGCGGTTATTTTTCCTGGATGGTTGATAAGCATATTTGTTTTTTTTTTTTTTTCTAAATAAACGACAAACGCAACAAACATACAACTGGTGTTATTTTTCCATGCTTAACATAGGCGTGGAAATTGATAGGCGTTCGTGAGAGGCGTAGCAACCGATCTATCGATACCGATGCTGATGTGGACGCACCGGAGAGTGCCGGATAGTCCATTACGAAGTTTACGAAAATTACAGCGATGTTAGTCCCGTAACGGTGTGCGAGTAATGTACACATCCAATGGTTCGGTAACCCGGATTATGGACATCCAGTAATGCCGGTATTCAATTATTTGGGTACACGTAGGAATATCTTGTTACCGACAGTTCTAATTGCGCGGGGCCAGTGTTATCGAGTTACCGCAGTTTAACATCCTTGCAAGTATAGCGCATCATTTATGAGTATTGGAACACACAGCTCGTAATTCGATTTCAATACGGCGGATAATTAGATTTTTGGGAAAACAGAGCAATAGACTACCCAGTAACGATTCTTCCTTTTCGTACGGCGAATGAAAAAGATTCTACGATTCGATAATTTTCCGAAAGATAGCGGATTACGAAGTTTAGAAAAAGCAAGGGTAGTTTTCGCGATGATCTCGTAAATCGGCGCGTAAGAGGGTGAATTTCTCGCAATCGAGAAATCGTCCGCAACGATTCGAGCCGAAGCGAAGATTCGCGTAAAAGCGCGATACGTTACACGTTTGTCAAATATCCCGGCTGTTTAGATTCCGCGTGTGTAACACTGCGCTCATTAGAGAGCGGCGCTAATTGCATAATTGGTGCCGGCAATTACGAGCAAAGCGGTGCCGCGTCGGCTGACGTCAACATCCAATAATTCGGCACGCGACGACAATCGCGCGCTGCACCGCCACGCCATTGCGCAAATAGCACGAATCGCAATTAAAAGCGATAATACTGTAATTAGCTTGCCGTCATGCTTCGCCCCGTCGCTACCCTGTCGCTATTCTCCCGCCACTCTCTCGCTAATTTCTCGCTTCCGCACGATAGCATCCTGCCCGATTCGACTACGACACTTGGGGGTTGAATCCGGTAAACGCGCGACGGATTCCACGCTTTCTTGTCCCTCGCTTACTGACTCGATACTGGCGTTTATTCGACAATTGCTAAGTGGTCTGATTAATTCCTTTTCCTAATTCAGCGAGGTAGAACGAGGTTAGGTAAGTTTGTTGGAATCGTCGATAGCGATATAGGGGTGAGAAGAGCAAGTTTTACGAATAAAGCGAATCGATCGACTCTTTTTCTCTAATCGTTAATTCTATATATAGCTTCTACGTAATAGCACCTTTCGCGCAAAGTTGCCACTCGCATTTGGTTCAGGTTTAAATCTTTGTCCCGTTTATATATGCGAACTACGTTTCACCGTTCCAGCGAATGTTAAACACAGAAAGCCATAAATTAATATATGCCCGTGATCGAGGGGTCTAAAATGATCTAATCGATATAATTGAATTTTACGGAATTGATATTAGTGTCAATGTTGATATTAACGGTAAATAATATTAATCGAAATCCGCGTTAATATTTATATCGTAATTAGTATTGAAATTTACTATTCCACAATTCTCCCCAATTTCCAGTCATTTTTCTCCCATCGTACGTTCTCGGTCTAACGATATTTCCACGAGAACTCTCGGGTTCGATTCGTCTGACATTTTGAACGATCGTTCCTGCACGCGCAATCGTCTATTCGTAGGATCTTTTCCCGATATCAGTTTCGAGTATCGAACTCGGCTCTGTATCTAGCTATATATCCTACCTATAAAGAGAAACTGTCGCGAGCGGTTAAAAATCAAGCCCCCAGTCTTCTATCGAGTCTAACTGCGTAAAATTCGTGGAGCGAGCAATTGGAACGACATCGTGTCGTCGTACATTGGAAAACTTGACGGAGACGCGATTAACGAAGATTTCATTAGGGACAATATTGCGCTCGCATCGGCGCTCGTTGACCGACGGGGTCCTGGTTTCTTTATTGGCCGGCTGGAATAAATTGGAGAGAATTAATTAAGCGGCACAAATTGGATGCACCGTGTTAGCCCTTATTCCTGGATGACACAATTTAATAAGCATCTACTACTATACGACGAAGGCCCTTAGGTTTTAAAGCGAAGAGGAATGCGAAGGGCAAAGGAAACAAACTTTCGCGTGCTTTCGTTAATTGCGTTTGCCGCGTTGCAGAGTGACCGCTCTTCTTATTTCCTTCGACCCGGCACTAATGTCTTTCTCGCCTTTTTCGAATAGGATGTCGTTTCGTTTGCGCTATTTTGTCCGACAAGTTCATACGTTGTCAATGTGTCCATGAGTCGTCATAAATTCACCGATTTCTCCTTATCGGAGCGTCACCTTTCGCTGTATAACGCTCGCAAGACTCGCGAGATAATTATCATATGTGTTGCGTGACTTTTGATAGCATCGATCGCGTTCAAAGTTATTCTTTTGCTTGGGGTAATAGGCCAGTCGTAAACGGCGATAGAAAATTACCCGTACGGTAACTCGCTCTCAAAATCTGTCCAATATTCGAGCAAAGCCGCCTGGAGGATCAGACCAGAGGCATGCTGGAGAGGCAGTGTTTCGATTGGCACGGGTCAAAAGGGAAGAGCGTGCCCCAGAACGTAATATCGTGTCGCGCACAATACAATTGTAGATCGGCTTCTTCAATAATATTACGGCATAGACGGTTAACGGGTTAAGAGCGCGCATTGTCGTCTCGTTGGAAAGAAATCGAGGACGAAACGAACTGTGGGTAAATATGCGTGGCGTAAGGCCATTTTGCCCCGACGATCGCGACGGCCAATTAGACGCCACGACATATACAGGGTGTTAATAAACGTCCAGCGAGTTAGCGAGAGACTCTTTCATACAGCGCGAAGGATCGTGCGTGCGTTTCGACGATGACGAGTGCCTCGACACATCTGCGGGCTGGTTTGTCTCAAATTCGATCACGGGGCGCATCTGTGCTCTTATTGGTCCGGTAATGTCGACGTATCCGTGGTCGGTGGTTTTCTGGAAATCCTAGAGCAGACAGCGAACTGGAGAAAGTAGAATCGTGGTTCGTTCGAACCGTAGAACATATATTCAGACTTTCAAAAGGACATAAAAATTCATTGAAAAGATCCTCTAGACGAATTCGAACGTCGTATCGTTTTCTGCGATTATCTGGTTTTTCGAACAACGTATATCTCTGTTGCTTTTCCATCGAAACCGTCGTACGTAAGTGTACCTCAGATTATGGTAGCTTCGATGCAGCGAATGAAATCAGGCTTTCAGACGACGAACAAAGATGCCTGTAAATCGGGTGTCTCTCCTCTTGTTTTATTTCCTCCGTTTTTCCTCTGTTTTGTGTCCTCCGTATTACGCGATATCGTGCGGCTGGTAATCCGTAAAATTTACCCTGAAAATTCTACTTCTTTTATCGTCAAACTTATCAACGACCAACTCGTAACGTCGAGATTTTTCAAACTTACTTTACGACATTAGGTTTATCGAGCACGAAGTATCTTCGACGAGTCGAACGACGCAATTATACGATTAAATCAGTTCATCAGTGCGAATCAGAGATTCACGATCAGAAACACTTTTTCGATCGTTTTCTTCGTTAACACCCTGTAGAGAATCGCACGGCCCTGTCTATAGACCGCATCGAGTACGGTGTAATGTACTTTGGTTAAGCGCATCGGAGCATGCTCGTCGCCGAGTTAACGCATTTAATGGAGGTTAATTTTGCATATGGTATTGCTCCCCCGTGCCCTAACCTCTTTACTCGCGCACGCTCAACCATCCCCCGGATCGTAAGCTCACGACCAAACTACCCGAAATTACTGCCGGAGAACGGGCATCATTATTAAACCGGTCGCTCGATCTTTCCGGCTGATCGAATTATGCGGTTAAGTATTCAGTTACTTTAGTCCATCGTATCAGTTTTTTGCCTCGGATGTTGCCTTGGCAAAAACTTCTTCTTTATCCCCCTTTTTTCCCTCCCTTTTAGTCGAACAGCTTCAACGGCGTTAAATCAAGGTCGCCGGTCTTTTAGGATTTTCCTCTTGATTCTAGTTTCAGGTTTCTGCAATCCTGGCTAATTAGATCGAAGTAGTCGGATTTAACGAACGTTCGTTCGATCAACGACGCTTCTGGCGTTTGCGTTTAATAGTCGGCAATCCCTTACTCGAGATTCTGGAGAATTTTTCTGACACAGAAATTTCAAGCTTTCGCGTCGTGTTGATCGGCGCGATAAGCGCGAGTGCTGAGAACGAGTCGTTGGGCGAGGATCAACGATGCAAGCATCGCTTCGCGCGACGATCGAAGCGATAATCGAGGCGTCAACCCTCCCGGAGCGGTGCGCGACAGCCAGGATAAATCAAATATAAATGGATAAGCGGGAAATAAACCGAAAACCACCGGGTGGCCTGCTCGAACCAAAAGGGAAAAGCGGGACGGCCGGCTATGATCGAGCCTCGACCATCCTCACCCTTTCTCGTGCGTGGTGATTGCCGCCACGGTTACGACGAAAAAAGTAAAAAGGGGCGATAGCGAAAAAAATGCAGGAACGACAGGAAGTGCGAAATGGAAAAAAATAAGCAGCGGCGAAGGAGCGAGAAAGAGGGATAAGTCGAGTGGAGTAAGGGAGACGAAGGGCGAGGGCGAGGGGACAAAGGGGGTGAGAAGGAGAACAGGGGGTACGGAGGAAGCAGCGTGGATGCTCGCTGGAGTGTACACATCGGGAAGGGCGTGTGCAATGCGGTGGAATCGAGTAGAGGCAAGAGTCAAATGGAGTTGGCTGCCGGTGTGAAGAGACAAGAGGAAGATGAGTGGCGTCGAATCAAGTGTTTATTACTCTCTGGTTTGATTCTCCCTCGGATTCCAGGGCTCGATTCTTTCTCCTCCTGTTTCTTGTTTTCCTTTCCATTTTCCACTCGATAGCGCTACAGATTTCCGTACGGAATGATAGATTGCAGGTGTTAAAACGATGTACGTAAGTGGAAAGAAGTTGACGACTTTCGTGAATATCATGCTGCGTTTATACTTGTACTCATTTACCGTAAGAAATAAATCGTTGAAGAAATCGCCGCCGTTGAAACATTGACGGAAGCGATATCATTTTCTCGTCGTACATCGTCGAAGCGAAGGAATTTGATTCGAGAGACCGTAATGGCGTGATTTCTGGTTGCTGGACGCTCTTTCACGATCTATTTATCATTCCGAGACCATTCATCGTCCCCCTCTCGATTAATAGCCCGTATACAGCATCTTTCCAGCAGGAAGAAACGTCCCACGCGATTTCGTTCCGGACGATGTGTCGCGGAGAGATTCCGCTTCCGGATACCGTTCCATTCGGCATGCATTTATAGCCCTTAAACGACTGCCGCCTCCCCTTGTAACGCATCGCCATTGTCGCGGCCAGTGATCTCGAGGGAACGAGCAGACATCTTGATTGTTTCGTAATAAACGTCCAAGCGTTAGACGATTGGCCTCTCGGCGACGAAATTCAATCGAACGTTATCATCGCCTTCGTCACGTTTCCTGCCACGCTTTCGCGTCGCCCGTACTATGCATACGCAAAGTCCAGCGAGACTGGCAACGAGATAATAAATTAGGATATACGGCGAACGAGGAACGATGTTCAACGGATGTCTCGTTGGTAACTCGAGGAAAAACGTTCGTTTTAACGTAACGTTTCGATAACGTTCGATTCGAATGTAACCGTTATCGCTTTGTTCGTTCGCTTTGTGACAGCGATTCCATCCGCGACGTAACGATGACTCCAACGATGACAAACACACGCGCTACGACAGCAACGCGGAGGATAGGGAGGAACGGGCCCAACAAGAAGCGTCCGTGATGGCTCTTCATCGATGTAGCGATGTACATTAAACGGGGAACCTGAACGAGAACGAGAGGCCGGGACGAAGAAGCATTGGCCGTGATTGAATTAATCTGTCAATTTGTCAATTACACGGATGAGTTTGTTTGGTGGCTGCGGTACGCGTACGTCTCTCCGTGCGTCTCCGCCGCGTTCATCGATCGCAAGTGGATCGTCGAATGTTTCCATACGTGTGTGCCTGCGTGAAAATCCTCGTAAACGGTGTCAGTGTGCTTGCGTGTATCTCTGTGTACACCTTGTACCTATGCTTCGTTCACGCTTGTGTTTAAGTCTGTGTGCGCTTGTGTGCGGCGCGCGTACGCCAGCGCACGTCTGTGCGCGGAATCGGGCATACGTAACCGCGTGGCTCGGGGCACAGATTCAACGAGCTCAATTGGCGCACCGAACGAGCAGGAGGATCGTATTGATTCTCCGGTTACATAGTCGCGGAGTAGAGACAGCTACGAGCCGGCTACCGCCTCGAGCAACCGGTCGTCTTTGTTTTAAGGCCGAGAGCAGTTACACGCTCTTGGGATCTCGAGGGATGATCGGCGAATCGCGAACGGTAGTACGCAAGGTTCGACGATTTTGGTTTTCCGTGATTCGGCTCGATAGGATTCTGGAAGATACGTTGATCGAAAAACGTCAGGGAAATCGGCTTGCCAGCTCCTCGTTTCCGAGTTGCTGATAAATCGCCGACGATACGGAAATATAATTTTATTTAAACAACGTCAAAGTCGGCTCGTAACTTTTCAAGAGAAGCGGCCCTCGAGGCAACGACGAAATTACCGCGGACCGTCTCGTCTCCTCGCGTTTGCGAAAAATCTTCTCCCATTGAAGATCATTGCTCGTCGTCAGCTCGTCGAAAACGTTCTTCCAATCGACAAACAATAGTTACCTCGGCCGCAAATCGTACGTCTCAGCCGATTACGGCAAAGGGAATACGAAATTACGCTATCGTATTTACCCAGCAGTGCTCCATTGTGCTCGTAGCTGTATCTAATTTGAACTTCGTTCCAAGACGAGAGAGAACTTGGGCTTCTCGCGTTTGCGAGTAGATAGGCTCTTCCCGGCGATATAATATCGCGGCGGGGGCGGCAAGGGCGGAAGGCAGCGGGGGAACAGAGGGGTTTGTTGGAAGTGGCAGGATGGAGTGGTGGCAGTGGTGAGGCCGGAGGGTGCGAGGGAACAGAGATAGGGGATGCGCAGTCGAGGGTTTCGCTTCCCGGTTTCGCCCCGAGGGCACCATTTCCAACGAAACCAAGCACGAACAGGGACGGGATCTGGATCCTACTATATTCCAATTGCTTCCCTCCGTTTGATATGCGCCAATTTCGTCCAATATGTCGCGCCCCCTAGACCAGCGCTTGCCAATCTTTTCGAGTAACGATAACCAATAAGCTTGTGATCCTTATCGGTCCGGTGGACCGCTGCAAATTCTTCTGTCGTAGGTTACCTAATTTTTTATTGGGTTATGGTTATTGGAACATGGAGCGAGCGATTTTTCAAACGTACAAAATCGCTCGGGATCTAGCGACTGGAAATCAATTTAGATGCTAGAATTCTGCTAGCGATACGCTGGAAGGAACGGAGTGTCAGAATCGTCGCGAATAACAGTTCGACGAAACTCGACGAGCGAAGAACATTCGCCCTTTCGTGAATTACTTTCGTTATAATTTTCGATTATAATCCGTCGAGCGTGAAATCGCGTAATTTGTCATTTTTCGCTGAGTTTCAACGAATTCTCAGTCTCGTCTGGTCGTACTTTAAATCTCTCTCTCTCTCTCTTTTTTTTTCTATCGTCCCTCCTGCTTCGGTGTCTCGATCGAATCCGATAAACCATTTCGTCGGGAAATCCCAGCTCCAAATTCGCTGGTCACGTGCTGACGAGTGACCAGCGGTTCGCTCGGTAGTCGTGTTTTCACGTTAGAACATCGTTTATATAGTTTATCGGCCTGGTATGCTTTTACACCCTGCTCGTCGGATACTTTAGTGAATAATGTATAAGAAAGTTCTCCGTGATCGTGGATGACCGATACTTTTCCGAATCTCAACAAATTTCGCAAAGAAATTTCGTAAACGTATAGATTAAGATATAGAATATTTCGCGATGGCGTACACTTCGATTTATTATCCGAAAGGAGAAATAAATTCCTGACGATCGAATCGCTTAAAGCGTCTTCTTGGTGTCGATCAATTCTTCCAAAGGAAAAGATGCTTCTGAATTTTCTACATTTTTTTTTTTCTTTCGTGTCCTCCGTTGGTCAGTGGAATCGGCAGAGATTGGCGGTGACCTATTTCGAAGAGACCGTGCAAGCTCGATGAAGCTGAGTGAACTCACTCAACGGAAGCTACGTGGTGGGGATAGCTTGTAAACGTAACATAATGAGTTACAGAGGGGAATAAGCCAAATTTCCACCGCCACGTTTGCCCACCCTCGCTATACCCGTCGAACCTTGACTGGGCCTGGTTCATCAACACGATTCTAAAAATGTTATATTCTATCCAATTTCTCTCTACGATTGCAATTCTCTGTTCTTTACTTTGGTCGTTCTTATTGCTTCAATTTGCAATGAAATTTTCGGGGTTCCTGATTTCAGTGGATCGATCGAGCGAAAACGACGCGCTTCCATTACCAACGATCGATAAAGGAAAAACTTTTTTCACGAGTCGAGAACCTTCGATCTTGAAACGGTTCCTCGGCTCTCGAGCCTTCGTTTACGATTCTGTCACACCCGCGTTACGAAGCCGTAGTTACGTAAGACCGAGCTCGTTGCATTCATCGGTTATTCGTCAACGTCGTCGACAATCGCGCAATCACCCCACTTCCGTTACTCGTTACTACCACCATCGCTCACCCTTTAACGAACCCCATCTCGCACCCATTAACACGTTCTACGATTCCATAAAATCTTGGGAAACAACGAGTTTTCAGCGAGTAGGCGCCGAGGAAACGATATAAAGCGCGCGCAGGTCCGAAATGGCCCTGTTGGAGTTTCCTCGGTGCACGAAGGGTGGAAGGTGGTGGATAGTCGTAAAGAAAGTGCTCGAGTAAGAGGTGGAAGCAGTCAGTCAGGTAGAGAAGAAGCCGGCAAACGTGCCGGGAATGCATGTACGCTCCCTTACTGTTACTATCCTCCGCTTCCTCTCTGGCCCACCTCCGCCGGGACCCTTGCAGCCTCCTCGCACCCCCTTGCATCTCCCTCGCACCCCCTTGCACACTCGCTCTGCTGTATTATTGCCCGGCCGTAAATTTCGCCCGGAAAGCGATTTAGCGAGGAAGCGGCAGGGATAAATCTTGAAAAAGTCGAAAAGCGTAAAACAGCAGCCTCCGGGCGAAAAGTGGGGGTTGCAGGACGCGCGGGAGTGGAGACCCTCCAGGGGTACCGATATAAGGAGGAACGGTCTCGATCCACCTTTTTCACTGCGCCTCTTCCCTTGCTTTCCACGGAGGATCCCCTTTTTCCCCTCGAATTCCCTACACACACACCCCAGTGCACCTTTTCGAGCCAGGGGCGTGTCTGCGCCCTCCTACACACCCCCTCCGCCACGTGTGTGCATTTCACCGTGTAAACGCGACGCGCTTGCCTCCCTTAACCGACTCTCTCTTTTTCTCTCCTTCTCTCCTCCTTCTCCTCCTCCTCCTCCTCCTCTCCTTCTCTCTCTCTCTCTCTCTCTCTCTCTCTCTGATCTCCTTCCGTTACGCTGTTTCGACAAGAAGAAGAGCTTTCATCGTTTGGATGCGCCGATGTTACATAGATTTGAACGGGTTTGCGGGATCGAGTCGAGGGACTCGGTTTTTTGGATACGTTCGCGTGGCTAATAGGTGGATGGTATGATTGGTTTATGAGAAACGCGTGGAAGATTGGTGGATGTGAAATACCACGGCAGGGTCTTTCCTTCCATCTTCGTAAATGCATAAATTCTTAGCTCTTTCCATTGTGTTCTATTAAACGTATATTCGACGAGGAGAGATATAGAAGGCTTGTAAATATCATTTAAAATGAATGAACAAACGGTGTAACGCATCTGTTAATAATAGACGTAACGAAAAGCGTAGAATGCGATCGTTGCGTTGATCAGTATTCTATGAAGTAACGTATTACCGCGAATTAATAGAGATCAATAATCAATAGGTTGAACGATGCATATACATGAGTAAACGGGTAGATTAGAACACGATTACACGCGTAGTACGATTAATCCTCTTTACCGGAGAGCGTTTATTTTTCAAAGTCGATAGCAATTATTTTACGAGAAGAGCGAATACGCGAGGATCGCTGACCTCCAATAACGCAACGCGTAAAATACAGATCGAAAGAAAGTAGGCAAAAATCGAGTTAATGCCGAGACGCTTGCGAATCGCGTCGATCCAACGATACGCGACAGCGATTAAAGGTTAAATCAGCGACCGTGTGGAAAAATCATGACACTGGGCCACCTTGAAAACGTGCGAACAAAAATCGCGGCGTTTTAATCCCTCTGCGACGCGGGGTCCAGAAAGGGAGCGAGTTCCTTTTTTTTTCTCGCGCTCGCGGGTTAATACGATTTGCAAATCCACAGTTTCGGCCACCGTGTGACGGCCACGAGCTGCTGAATAAGTGATACGACCCGATTCGAGGATTGCCGCATTATCCGTCCTCGAATTCGTTGCTGATGCCGGCAATTATTCATGGCCGCGTGGCGCCACTGCGATTAAGAGTCAATTTCGTTCGAGACCGACGCTAGTCGAAAGTCTTCCAGCGGACGCTTCTCCTCGAACCGAACGATCCCGGGGCCACGAACTCCACGAGAATTATGCGTGATACATTGATCGATATAGCGTACATATATAAATTTTAGATTCGACGACTTTCCCGTTTGACGATCGATCGTGAAGCGAATCGAGTCAGCGCGTACGTCGTTTCTTTCGAGTTTCACGAATCGGTACCGTCCTATCGTTAAGCAATTTTGTCCTGTCGTCGATTAATTGTCAACGATACACGGAAAAAGAAGAGGAACATTACGAGAAAAGCATCGCGATCAATCAGATTATATCGATCAAGGATTTCTTATTCCTCTTTGCGAGTGATACGGTCTTTCGAGTCTGAAATTCGACCTTTTTCTTTCTTTTTTTTTTTTTTTTTTTTTTGATGCTCTATATATCGACGCTATCAATTTCTCTCAAAGCGAAGAGACACAGAGCATCGAATAAATACTTAAACGTTGCCAATAAAGTTTTCTAATCGTTGCCACTTACATCCATCAGCAATCCTCGGCTGCTATATTTTTATCCAATTTTCTTTCATTCATCGAGAACATTGCGCAAGTACCCGTAATACAATGTTACGCCCGTATTGAATTAAATATCGCGAACGGAGACACCAATGAACCAATGCGAAATTAAATTAAATTTAAGTTACTTAAGCGCAATTTAGAGCGAGCTATCTGCTTTGCTTCAAGCGCATTAAACGCACCAACCTCTCTAAGCACCGTCGTTCAATTGTCCACCATGTTGTATCGGTCTGTTTCTTTTCTTTCTCCTTTCGCTTCTCTTTCTCTCGTTTCTCTCTTCTTTTTCCTTCTTTTTCCCTCGCCTCGTCTCTCCTGTAAAACATCCATTTTTTTCGACGAATGCTCGGGATTTTTCGAAACGACTGCGTCGGAAAGTGCTCGCACAAACAAATCGATCAATTTGTAATTAAATCAGGGAGCTCGTTGCGCTCTCCGCGAGTGCTTCTGTCAACAGCAGCGCCGTCGATTTATTTAAATTCGATTTAAATCCCGACGAGCTGTGTACTTTTCGCCCGAAAATAATTAAACATCGATTCCTCTGGCGGTTTATTTTCTTTTTTCTCTTTTTTTTTTTTCATCTTTTCTCTGATTTATTCCATTAAATTAAGTCATTCGCGCTGGGTAAAATGGAAATCGCAATCGACGAGTGTCAGTTGAAAAAAAAAAAGAAAAAAAAAGGTGGCTGGTTCGATAGTTTGTATTCGAACGTTAGGTAATATACACGCGTATACGGTCCGCAGATGCCAGCTTACGTAAATTCCACGAATTTTGGAAAAGTGGATCGCGCGACTTAAGATTTGCCAGTCGTTTCATCGGATTCGTAGCTCGTCGTTTTCATAGATTCGGTTAAACGTAAAATCGATGAAACGACCGCAAATACGAGATAAACGTTCCTCGAAGCGCGATAAAATCTTCTTTCACGCTAATTTCCAATACATGCGTCTTTCGAAGAGTGGCAACACGACACTGCTACTCGACGCTATTAATTAACTCGAGTTCGTATTAATCGTCCGGATACGAAGTTAATCGTTCGTTGCGTTCGAATCGACTGTGATCGCGTTAGTTTCAAGCGTTGCTTACATAATTTGCCGGCAGATTGCTATTTAACCGTGTTACTTTTAATCGACGTCGCCTTCACAGAAGAGGCTTCCGCGTTACTTTCCCATCGGTTGATCGATAATTGCGATTTGATCCATCGTGTCGTTTTTTCTTCTCCGCTCGCTCCGTCCTTTTCCATTAAACGTTTCGTGAAAATCTTAAACTGCGCAAACGTCTGATCGAATTTTATATCGATTCCTTAAGCATACAGCTTCTACGAATATCCAATTTCTGGCTAATTCTTGCTCGATGATTTTAATCGTTCGTACGAGATAAAGCGATCCAACCGATTTTGTTTCTATATTGCGTTAACGTCGCGTAGCGAGCATTCTCATCGCTCGGACTTCGGCGCGAGCATTCCGCGAATGAAAATTGATGGGAATAATTAATTTATCCGAACATCTGTCCCGCTTGATAGGTGTGAGTTAACGCGAATTTAGATCTATCGTTTTGTTTGCGACTAGTCGCAGTTAATGCGATATTCGCTGGTTCGCAGATGCGAACGTACGATACGATTACGTTGAAAAAGAGGAGGAAAGTGCGAAATTGGAAACGAGTTACTCTGGAAACATCTTTAAAGAAACGCGTGTTCGAAACGACGCTGAAACAAGCCCACGGTTGCCAATAAAGATCGTTGAAGAATTTTATTGACATTTTATGACGCTTAGTCACCGCGGTTGATTCGACCAAGTAAATTTAAACGATTCTCGAAAACAACGTGCAACGTACAATGTACAGCGAGCGATGTACAACGAGCAATACGATAGAGGAATATACCGGTGAAACCGTCGTTCGTTGTTCGTTTGGAGGAACACACGGTAACGTTCGACTAATTATTTTGTTATCATCGGAAGAAGCAGAAAAAGTAGAGGATGCAGTGTGCGCGTGTATGTGGAGAAAAGCAAGGTTATCGAATAGAAAGGTGAATCGCACTCGACGAGATTTCACGACCTCGCGAGTGTCCTCATCCTCCGGTTATGTAGGCATACATACGCGTCTAGAGGAAGTCACCACACCGTGCACGGCGTAGAATAAACGGTCAGTGACGCGCGGTAATGGCCGACATCCTAATCCTGGCCCCCTACAGCTTAATGCCATACACTCCGCAATGATAATGCTGCATGTGCTTTTTGTCATTACCAGTAGTCACCATTCTACCCCGTAATGAGCATCGCCGCGTCAGCTCCTTCGCTAGGATTCGCCGTTATCCGATATCTCGCGACCTTCTCTGATCAATCGCGTTACGAATTTTCATCCGATTCTCCAACGAGTCGTTCCGCAATTTCTCGCTTTGGCGTTGAGTCGCCTCTTTCTATCGCGTTTTCTCCGTTAGCAACGCAACGGAGAAGATCGTATTAAACCGACGACGCGTCGTTATCACGTCGAACGACGAAACAGCTTGATCATTCGACGATAAAAAATATCGAACGACGTTCTCACTATCCGTTTCTCAGAGGCTGTAAACTCTGTCCAAAGTGGAGTCTAAACTATACGTGTTTAATCTATAAAACGAATAAGAGTCAGCATCTCGTGTATTACGTGCCACCTACGAGAATCGCAGGATTACACGGAATACGTGCTGTAATTTATCTTTCGCTCGTTTATGACACGGACTTTATTCGGATAATTCGATCCGACCGAGGTACGGATAATTATAATCGAGATGCTACCGTACGTTGCATCGCTCGGAAGATGGAAAAACGTGCGGGTAGGTTGGACCGAACACGCGTGATCGTCACAGGCAAAGGCATGACGTCACAGGTCTTGACCCCCTACTTGTACGTATACATATAGTGGCGTTGCGAGGCATCATCTGCGGGCCCAAGACGTGGTGAGACGAGGAGGAAGCGGAGCAGGAGAGGTGGCCCGCAGCTGCCGCCCTGGCTGCCAACACAATAATATCTAATTAATTTATTAATGAGGTTAAGTTGGCAGGATTGGACGGCAGACAGCGCGAGCCGCCGGTTCGTACGGCGTTGGCCCGTTTTACTGGAACGTCTTTTCTCTCGTCTGCTCTCTCTCTCTCTCTTTCTCTCTCTCTCTCTCTCTCTCTCTCTCTCTCTCTCTGCTGCTTCTCTCGTCGCGAGAATGAATTAAGCTTAATCAGAGCAAAAGTGTTGGGCGCGCGTGCGAGCAGGGCCGCAACGGCCCTTCGCGCTTTCAAACGTCTTCTCGAATCTTTGCTTTTCCATCGTGTTTCGTTCTCGGTTATCGCAGCCGTTCGCCCTACGATCTCCTCGGTTTATATCGACGATATTATACTCTCTCGTTGCGGCCGGACAAAACTCGAACAAGTTGCTTTTCCATCGGAATAAATCTCGGCGATTTAAAAGAATCGCGCGTCGTTTAACGAAATTATATCTGAATGGAACGTGGATCCGAGAATCGTGCCGTATTGTCAAGATCGTTATCGATCGATTCTAATTCGTCAAGCCACGCGGATTTTAATCGGCTCGACAACGGTGAAATCGTTTGATCGATTCCATCGATTGCAACGCGCCGTGCTTCGCTCTCTCGAATATTCTATTTAACGGATAGAACCACGATTTATATTTGTACCGATCGCCAGCTTGAGTCTGCGTGTCAATTAAATCCATCAATTACATCGAATCGTTTAACCCGACCTTATCGTAATGTCCTGTTGACAATAGCCTTAATACGTCGTATTATGAGATTTCATACGTTACCTTTTTGCATCGACGCTTTTACGATCGTTCGTTCGAACCGTTCCATCGAATCGAGTCTTTGACGCGTCGAAGGCGCGGGTTTATTCTGTTATTACTACTCGAGGCGTTCGAGCGCATTCCGTCAGCATCGTAGCCACCGTTCAAACAACACGGCGGAATAACCTTCGTTCTCGAGATCGTCGCGGTGTAAAAAATGCTCGGAGAACGGAATCATTCGGGAAAAATCATATCGCGTTAAATTCCGACTGCGGCTCTCCAGCGGAAGCTTCGGCTGTAGACAGCTCCAGTCCCCGGAGGGATTCACGGTGCCGGCTGACGAGAACGAGCACGGACAGCCGCCCTTATACCCATCATCGTCAACCTCTTTCCAGCGGTTCGTTCGGCTTCTTCTCTCGACGAAAATCCCCTCAACGGCTATCCTGTTATTACGTGACCATAAAAAACAGTCGCCTTCCACGGCCACCGTATGGCGTCGCGTCGCGTCGCGGATATCCACGACGCTTTCTATCCCGGAACTAACGGAATCGCACGGCGAAACGATCGAAACAGGAAGCAAAGATCGGCCGATGGATCGTATTATGATAATTGGACGCGATCGTCCAACGATCGTGGTGCGTTAGGTATTAGATGATAAAGTAGGGAACGATGGAAAATCGCGAACAAATATCGAAACGACGAAGAGACGATGCGTCGAAGAACGAGCCAAATGAATGGTCGAACGTGCATACATTTGTGGCGGCGGTGAATTTAAATACTCCGACGCGTTCACTGGAGGACCGATACGCCTGCAAAATTGAGTTCGACTAACGCTTTGCACTTGATTCGGCTGTTTGCGGAATGTTATTTTTGATGGTACTACGGTTTGGAAACGAGCGATTGGAAATTGAGAAAAGAAGAAACTACAGTAAGGACAGATTCGAAAGTTTGAGGAAATAACGTGCACAAGCTAAAAATTCCTCGTCCCGTTGAACTTAGCCTAACAATATCGAATCGGAAAAGCACTGTATCAATAATTGTTAAACGGTTCGCAATTTATTATAGTTTGGTCGAAACGTGTTTAAAGCGTTAAATCAATATTCAAAGATTCAAAGTACCGCTCGTGATTTTCAATCGTTTGCAAATATTCGAGGTAAATATTTTTGCTGCGTATCGACAGTAACGTCAATGATTCGATATGTGACAAACGACGAACGCAAGCAACGCGTAAAAATTCGGAAAAAAGAAAAAAAGAAAAACGTTCGGTGTATTTGCTGGAGAAATAATTTATAACGTTGAGAAAGATTCGTGAATTAAACGGTATCGTCTTCGAAACGGCATGCACAGTTCCGCGCGATACAAAATTAAACAACGATATCGATTTTTCTACAATATGATTCGTAACACTATTAACAGCAGCTAATAGCTACAAAATATCGTTTACTTTAAACGAGATAAAATTATTCGACGTTAAACTCGGTGATTCTGATCCGTCGGATGCCACGATCTCCGACTATAGTCGCTTTACTTTCTACCGTAGTTCGTAAATAAGTAAGTACTTCTCGAGAACATCGCCTCGCAACTATTGCTTCGAATACGCCATTCAGATATATTTATCGTTATTTACGGAAATTGGAGAAGATATCGAATGCAAAATCGGACAAGTAACGGCAAAGTTATGGGAAACGATACTGTATTCGTCTATCGGAGATCGTAATTTATAAGCACGTTAAAGCGCATAGGCATTATACGATATTAACAATTCCTGCCATTACAATTGTACCGAAACGATTGAAACACTTGATTCTTTCGAATATTATCCAATTTTCTCAAGCACCCTATCAAACATAATTGAAAATATAGCCAAATGCTATTATAGCGGGTTCAAACTGGTAAATTAGCTTGGTACGAACCAGTTACGCTTAAGGAAATCCCTCGCTGGATTAATTTATCCGCGAAAATTCCTTTCGTCCTTTAAAACATTGTTTATAAACCTTTGATAAATATGCCGTATCCTGTATTAAGAGTAAAATGAAGCACGGCTCGAAGTGAAACTTGCAAATAAATTTTTTTAATAAATTCGCGAGTATATTTTAAATTTCCGTTAATGCGTACGCGTTATATCGCGATCGTTCTTGTCCGACGAACTAGGGCTCTTACTACTTTTTCTGCTGGTATTTTTTCCCAATTGTACCGAATTACATAACGTTACGTTACGCGTCGTTGCCGGAGACAGCAAAATTGTAGAAAATTTTCGTCTTTCACAATTCGAACGCCAAAGATGCTAAAATTCTTCGTCAAATTGCAGTAAGCGAAGACAAATTTAGATTCCTCTCGGTCGTCCGCGATCTCACAGTCTAAGAGCGACTAAGTGTCGAAAAGAAAGATCGTTGGGAACAGTTGGAATATCAATCGCTCACCTTGACCAGCGGTGGACTATGCGTAGGTGGATGATAGTGTCCCGAAGAAGGGCTCGCGGGCGGCCCCGCGCCCCCGGGTGAAATGGTACCGCCTCCGGGGGTGAGAATCCTGGACTCGTGGCTGAACAACACTTTCCCGATTACCTCCGCACCCTCGCGGATCACCGTCGACCTTTCGAACCCCTTTACCGTGCGACGCGCTCGCAAGATCCACGATCTACCCCAAACGTTCTCTTCCCGCCAACCGTTTCCCCTACAGTCTTCTCTGTACCGATCACCGACACAACGACGATTTACTCGTGCCCTCGTTCAACACTGACACCAGTTTCTCGCCGTATATTATTTATTACTTTCGATAATATATACTGGGACGAGCGGTAATATTCATCGACGACACTTTGGAAACATCGGACCGACAACGAGCCTTTCAGGTTTCTGTCCTTGCTTCGACACTTTGCTTCGCAAACACTTGTTGAATTGTATCGTTGTTCGGCTAATAAACGCACTGTTCGAGATCGACGTGGCGTGGCTCGCCTGTTTCCATCGGTATCTGTAGGCTCTGGTGAATTTTGGTGGCGAGTCGTTGAAAGTTCGGTCGACTTGTTCGATCCTTAGATTTGCCCTCGAGGCAGACGCACACGTTCGACAGTCTCCCAAGATCGCAGACGTGAATTTCCGATCAGAATTCGGGTATACGAAAGTTTCGTGGAACCAGCTGATCGGCGTGCGAGAAACAAGTATCCATTACGCGTCACTTGCTCGAACAACGTCCTCGAACTTTCTTCGCGGGCCCTCCTTATTCGCAGCAATTAGTCGTTCTTCTTCGAGAAGTCTTCCATCTTTAAACTCCTCCTTCCATCAAGCTCCAATGAAACTTCTACGAGAATTCTCGATCATCCAGCTGACGCGAGGTGACACGGATCGCCCAACGAATCTCGCTCGACGACTCTCGTCCTGATACAATCGCACACCAAGGATCTTACGACGGTATTCACCTAGTCCTCCAACGCCTCGTCCTATCTCTCTCTCTCTCTCTCTCTCCTCTCTCCTCTCTCTCTCTCTTTCTCTCTCGAGTTCTAACACAGAGTCTCCAAATAAAAGGACGTTCTCCGAGAAAATCTTGTCCTCGACACTGTCAACTCGTCGAGTCGTCGGGTCCTTCTCGGCAGCATCTGTGATGTTACGAGCGGAGCTTGCACCGATCCGATCCGATCGCTGCGTGATGTTTGAACGAGTATGATCCGCGGGCCGTGATCGTGTTGGCCGAAAAACCGGAGGAGTCGCGATTCGAGGCGTCGAAGAGGGTCCCAGTGCTGGATTGTGTGTCGCGATACGGTGTCGCTTCGACGGCCAGGCAGCAAAAGCGTGTTCGATAGGCGGAACCACGCAGGCGTCGAGCGACTCGCGAGGCGTGGTCTACGATTTCTCTTCTCTGTTCGACCATCCGAGTTGATCGCGTCGTTGCAACCGCTTTACGCGGGGGTGGCGGAATCACCACGTGGTTTTATTGGCCAAATAACGCGTACGACAAACATCCCTACCGTGGGCAACCCGAGTGTCTCCCCGTGTGTTGTAACTCACCCTCGCATCTACGCGTAGGCACTTTGGACGAGAGGAGAGGCAATAGTCGTCATGGTGTAAATCGTGTTTACCCCTCGTCCATAGTGATTCTCTCGTTTGTATCAGCCGCGCTCCACCTCGACCCACACCCTCTCTCTCTCTCTCTCTCTCTCTCTTTCTCTCTCTCTCTCTCTCTCTCTCGTTCGTCTATCATTGTCTGCTCGTGGCTCGCGAACGATCTCCCTCTCCGAGGAAGGACGAACGCTGTTCATCCTCCTTCAGGCCGTATCTTGGACGACGTTCCTGGCTCTTGCATGCCGGACATTTGGCCAACTCGCAACTAAGGACAAGAACTCGTGCTTGTATATACACGTATACGGACGTGAACGACGACGCTTGCCTCTTCGCGGTTCACTCTGCACCTACTTGAACGCTTTCTTGTGTTTGAGTTTCGCCGTGAGGCTCTTAAGATAGGTATTATAATTTTCCCATAACCAAGTCGAACTAATCCGAATTTATACGTACGAGTTACGCGGTGCTTGTCCTTCTTTCTATCTTCATTTCGCGTACTTCGACGCGTTTAAACGTACACTCGCTCGTAAGAGCCTTCGCGCGTCTTATAAACGAGCTGTCTCTCTGTACGAAGACATCTTTTTACCTGAAAACTGTGTAACGCCACACGACCGTCACCTATCGTTCGAATCCCATCAAGGACGCTGTTTACGGGTAACCGTCTAACTGCTCGCAACAATCTAATCAAACACGATCTAACGCAAAAACGTCGGCTGGACCTGGAGCCCGACGACGACTCATAGGTGACAGGAAGCATAGAGGGTTGCGTGACAGCGCGTGGTGGGGAAAGTTCGACAGGTCATAAGGAAGCGGATTCCGATACTCCGAATTCAGTATCCTACGAGCGAGCGAATTATTAGGTCGTCCCCGAAAGTTTCGTTCCTTTCGTAAGGAAATAATAGATGCACGACCTGTCTTTCGTTTTATATTATTTTATGGAATCGTGCACGATCCATTTTCTTCTATTTCCATTATCACGATCGTACATGATTCGACGAAGATAATATAAAACAGAGAATGTAGCGCGCCCATTATTTCCTTACGAAACGAAAGAAACTTTCGAGACAACTTAATATAAAGCGACATACGAACGGTGACTTACGTGCCGGACGAACAAAGGCGATTATCGAACGTCAACGCACTTTGTGAGAGTGTATCAAAGCGACTAACGCACACTGCGTCGTCTTATTAATCCTACAACTCGGAAAAACTTGGACAGTTTTTTTTGGAAGGGCGACGTTTCGTACGAACCGATCGAATACCACGGGAAGAAACGTCAGCTCTGTTCGAATTGAGAGCAACGTCGTATCTGTTTCGACGAACAAAAATTGAAATGAACCTAGGACCGAGTCGGGTCTCAAGGCCGATAGAAGTAACAAAAGAGAATGGAGAAAAAGAAGCGGATAAAATCTGATACAAGGAATCCGGCGTCTCGATTTTTCCGCAATTTTCCCGTGGCTCGATCGGTTCCAATTTCATCTCCTATCGAATTGCGCTTTGCCGGGAATTCGAGATACTCGTACATTCGCCGAGCAAAAACGTACAACCTTGGCCGATGACGTTTTCGAGTCAAGTACGCGGTTATCCGTGTCCGTATATTCTCTTTCCATTTGATTCTTCCAACCTTTCGGGGATAGCCCTGATTTTTGATGGCCGGGGAGCGCGCGTACGTAAATCAACGCGATAGGAAAATACCGTGAGGCGATGCCGATCGGAACGTAAAACTCAGAGCGGAGCGGAAAGGAACGAGAGCTATGGAAACGAAGAAGAGCGAATCGAAGAAAACGAACAAGAAAATGCGAAGATAAATTGGTATATGGACGAAGATAAAGAGAGGTTGGACGGATAAAGCGGATGGAATTGGAAAGACGTAAATACGTTTGCCGCGGAAACGAAAATTCGATGAAAGTAAGATAGAAAATACGACGAAAATTTGAAAATATACTTGAAGAAGGCGAATAAAGTCGCGCGTGTAATTCCGATACGCGAAACGAGTATTGGCTACTAAATAGCTACGTGTAGGCAGAAAACGAAAGTAAATGACGAGGGAAGAGACAAGAGCGAAAACGGGCGAGCAAGCAATCAGAGAACACAGAAGTACTAAATTTTAGCAAAGGGAAACATAGACAGGAAGAGCAAGAGACCGAGTTAGGAGAATAATCAAGTTTCCTGGTGACTAGATTACACCGGTCTACGCTTGCCAACTACGCGCCACGTATAGAGTACCTATACCGCGTATAGCTAGTCCGCCCTCTATGATACCGACTCCATTGGAAATATCCGGTTATCTATTCCCAATTTTTCCCCACCGTTTGCAGGCATGATTTTCTTTCGACGACAGGGAACGGCGAGTAGATTCGCGAATCGTTTCGCTTTGCTGGCTTTCGAAACGATAGAGCGGCTAAAAATTACTACTCGCGAGAAAATATCGCGGAACGCGTCTTTTTACGTCTTCGTCGACTATTCCGTGTCCAGCGAAGACGAAAGCTAAAGCGATTAATCCACGGCAAGCTGAACCCTCAAAAAAAAAACAAAAAAAAAGAAAGAAAGAAAGATAAAACACTGGGAAACGCAGGTGTAACTCGTAGCTGAGCAAGATTCAACCACCGTTTCAACCTCGACTCCGTAACTCCTCCTAAGTTCTCGTCTTTCTGTCCAGCTAGAATTCCAACAGCGTCGGCGAGCGGGTTGCGGAGGTTGTTTAATAAAATAACCTCGTTACGCCGCAGCTAGGGGCCGAGAGGGGTGTTCCGCGGGGGTGCCAGAGGATCTGTCGGAGTGTAAAAGACTGAGTCTGGAACGCGAGGCCGTCGGAGAAGGAGGTGGCGGTTGGAAGGAGGACGAGGATGGTTCGGTAGAGGGCTAATGTAGCAGCGGTGGCTGCTCGCCTTGGCTTGCCAGTAAGAGACGAGAAATGGACGGGGTGCGGGGGTGGGGGGGGTGCTGCGGATCCCACTGCGGAGGAAGCGAGACGGACGGCCACGAGGGGCAGGGAGGGGGGAGTACTAATACATAAAGTAGCTTAAAGTAGAAAATTGTGGAAGCGTCGTGATGCCTGGTGATTGCGTTACCTCCGGGGCTTTGATTTAAAATGCAACGAGGGGCCAACCAGCCGGTGGGGATGGGGGTGTCGGAGAAAACGGGCCGCGGGAGGAGCGGAGAGAGTGGAGAGGGGTAGGTTGGAAGGATGGATCGTGCCTGGGAGCCATGTTCCTCCTGCGGGAACGTCAGCCAGCCTTCGCTGCTGGATGGAACAGTGGCTGGCGAAGGGGTTGGCGGGGTGAAAAAGAGCGAAGAAGGGCAAAAGGCGGCGGTGGTGGTAGTACCGACGCTGTACCTAGTTCCGATGGTGGTCGTGGCGATGGCGATGTTGGAAGCTTCTCGGTTGTTGTACGTTGAGAAAGATGCACAACGGGGTTGGCGTTCTTTGCCGCAACACGCCGGATCGACTGCCAGATCGGCTGCTTTCTTGCTCGGTCCTTTTATTTTTCATCCGCGCTCGATAATCCCTTCTATTGGGTCAACCTTTTTACCATCCACCTCTACGCGGAGTCTCTTTGTTTCGCGGTTTATTCGCGACACCGAGATCGCCGCAATTTCTTCCGTTCACCGTTCTCCTCTTCCCCGTCTTCTTCTTCCTCTCGGTAGGGTGGTCGGTTCTTTTTAAGCGGCTCTTGCGTTTCGCCTCTTTGGCGGGACTTTGCGACGACGAAGCGAATATTTCAGAGAACAGGATTCGAGAATAAAATTGCAACGAGAATCCTTGGTCCGATCGAGCGTCCGCGTAGTTTTGAACGGACGCGTGTATATCGAAATCTGTCGCGACGTAAAATAAATTTTCTTCCGATTAAAAGACTATTCCGGCTAGCAAAATCGTCCGTGCCTGTCCGACGAATTATCCTTTACCGCTAAGTAAAATAAAAATCTCGAATAAAAATCCGGCTGGCAAAAGTCGCTCAGTGTCGTTTCAAACTCAACGACGAAAATTGCCATTAAAGTCAGATTGTCGACGTAGACGGTGTCTTTTTAATAAATTGCCTTGGTGAAATGCGATTAGGCGTAAACGCGATGTTTTAAGGGTGAAAAGCCACATAGGGTCGGCTCGTAACGCTCTTGAGTGACGGCGGATAGACAGGTCGAGACTTAAGGCTTCTGTCGCTGCAGGGGTAAATTTGGGGGGCGACAGATGATTTAGCGCGGTGTTTCTCGTGTCACTGTATCAAACATCCGAGGAACTTGGCAGCTCGAAGGAAAATTCGATATTTCTCACATTCCTGCGACCCCTTCTTTTTCGAACGGGGGATGAAAATATTTTCTCTCGCGTTAATTTTGTTACCTTAGATCGATTTAGTTTCTCTCTCTTCGTGTATCGCAAATGGATCTAGTGGACTCTTATCGTCCGCATCGAAGACGTTTTATTAAATATGCGCAACTTACGAGACAATTTAACAAACGTCAACGTCGAAAAATATTCCGAAAGATTAACAACGCGGTACCTATCGCGGCAAGGATTCGGAATTTCGAGTCTCTGGCTCTACCCTTTCGTGCGATCGAAAGAAATCAAACGACCGTCGTGAATGGACGATCGGTGTCGAATTTGATGAATCTAGTTTGTTGGATCGCGACTCGGATGCACGGCGGATAAGAAAAATGACCGAGCGAAGGGTGGATCCTTTACCGAAGGAATTCGAGTGTCAATCCATATCTCTTTCTCCTCTGATCCCTTCATCCTTCGGGACTTGGACACAGAGGGAACGCAAGACGGGAAGAGGATCAACGACGCCGTCCTGGCGTTCAAAGGGCACAGGAAATGATGGAAGAAGAGGGGTAGAATTAAAGAAAGAGCACGAAGAACGCGCTGGCATGATATTCTTGACGCAGATTGACGTCTTGAGAAACGTAGAATGTGCAGAGAAATTGTTTGTACGAGCGATACTGGAACACGTGTTCCATTTTAGTAGATTCTAACTCTCTCGATTGGTATCTTTGGATCGTAGATGATCTACAAGTTTTTAGGTCGTTTTATATATTTTAAAGTGCTTCCTCGATCGTTATCCGTCGTTACACTGCGAATCTATCGTTCGTTGGTTCTATACTTTTCTTTCTAAGTAACTTTCGATCGATATTAGTACTTGTAATTGTAATCACACGCGCTTGACCTTTCGCTGTTTTAATTGCAGACAGACGCAAAATTACTCGAGCACGATACGATGTAGAAGAATCGATATCGTAAGAAGCGACAAAGAAATTAAAAACAAAAATACCCGAAGAACATAAACTGCCATTCTCTCGCGTTGATCGACGTCTACGAGTCGTAAAGCTAAGATAAACTTGCGACACGAGAGGGAGCATTACCTTTAAAATAAAGCTGAGAAGAGTGAAATCTTGAGAGAAAGTGCGCGTGAACCGGGATAAGGTATTTTCCAAAGTATAGCAATATTTTTTCCATACAATTTTATATAACGCGTCTTAAATAATAAGCTCTTGAATTCATCGAGAAAGAAAGGATCGAAACGATAATAAAATAATAAATATCGAGGTAACGCTAACAGAGAGAGGAAACAATTTGCGAATATCTTCGCGAAATGAATTGTCGCACAACGAGCTCGACACTAATCTTAGTTATCCTAGTTGAGCTTTCCAAGACGTTCCGGTGGTTCGCGAAGACGAGACGAGCCAAGATTAAACATAATATGCGATAGCTTCATTCCGAAAATGAAACTGCGCCATTCTCTAACGACGATTGAATTATTTCAAGTATGACGGCGATAGGCCTTAAGAGAGGGAGAGAGCTTTTCTACTATGAAACTAAGTAATTTCGGTACACTCTGCTGTATCGTTAACGACTGTACAACGAATACAGTGGAATCATTCGACCAAACCCTTTACGAAAAACAAAGACATTTTCCGTTTCGTCTATCGTCTATCGCCTGTCTTTTCTGCCGTGAAAAGTTACTGACTTTACAGCTGCGTGTTTCCTCATATATAAAATCATCCGAACAGAACCTTAGCTGTACGTTCTAATCACACTTCGTGCAATTACAAGTTACAAGCATTTTCTATTCCATCCTCGCACTGTATTTGCAAGTTAATCGTTGATTAATGTTACATTGGAAGCGTTCGATTTTAGTCTCCTCTAAACTATTGCCGTCCGAGATTACGCCATTCTAATGGGAAATGTTTCGTCTTAATTTATAATATACTAGTTGCATCGTATATGATTAAGATTGTTTTCATCAAAACTTTGTGCACGGGCAAACCGAGCTAGTTCTTCGCGGTGCGAACAAATTTGTGAAAGTATACTTATTAACGCCATTTTCACGTTATGCGATCGTTAGTTGAAGCAAATATTTAGAAAAATGTTCAATAGAAAGGAATAATTCTCTTATCGATAAAGTTCAAAAGCGAAACTTATTTTCGGATTCTTTTCCTATTCGAGCTTCGAAACCTTGTATAGATTTATTCGCTGTACATTGTAAACATAAATATACACGTAGACTCGATCTTTGTCAGTGGCCGTTGGTCAGCAACGATTTACTCGTAGAGTAATAATAACGATATTAATAACCGATTAAGTTATCGATGATTAATCGATTTACAACGATTAACCGATACGACCTATATTGAATAGAACAGAAAGAGAAAGCTAGAAATTCCATCGCATTCGCGTCGTACTTAATTCCAAAACTAGGCAAAACTTACACAAATTCAGCTTCTTATCACGTGTCTCGCGTACGCGAAATATCTCATCCTCCCTCGATTCCATCTTACCATCGCGTATCCTGCTCGCGATGCGCCGGCACGCTCGCGGAATTCTTTGAAAAACTACTCTGCAAAATTGGAGCCACGAGAGGAGCAGCGAACGAGCCGACCGAATGAATAATAAATACGGTTATCGTTTAGTTGATATTTTGAGGGGCGCGGACGGATCCAGGCAACCAGAAGAGTGTCGCGGTGGGGAGGGATGAAATGCAGCGATGGAGGCAAGAGGGAGATCAAAGCGTCGTTCCTTCAAGGGGGTGGTTGGTAAAGATGTTGCTTCTACATTTTTATACCGTCTCGTCGGTATCTCGATATCTGGGCAATCGAGCGAAGTGACCGTAATCAGGAAAATAACATCGACGATTGTTACAAAGCGAGACGATTCTTAAGAGAGTTTGTTAAGAAAAGGGGAATGATATTCGAGGATTTTTAGACTCGGCGAAAGCGTATTTTCGGATAAATCGAACCAAGTTGGGCTTTCGTTCGATCGTTTGGTCGCGCATAATTTTAATGCGGATTCCTTCGAGCGCAAAATCATCTACAAAGCGTGTAATCGGATCGAGGCTTGTCAAGATGTAGGAGAACGGTCGTTGTCGTAAATACACGAGCATCTAATCGCAAAAGGAGGATGGAAAAATAGTACGCAATTCGTCGAATTAATTCCTAGAAAAACGTCGACGAAAGCCGATAAGTGTCGTCGTCGAAGAACAAGTCGCCTTGTGTGAAAAAGAAAGAAAAAAGAAAAAAGAAGGAAAAAGGCAGAAAGGAAAAACAATCAACGTGGAAAGAAGAAGCAGGATCGAACCGCAAGAAGTTCGTTTGCCCGTTAGTCTGCCGATGGGGCGACTAATAACGATAACGATGCCAGCAACGATAATCGAGTTAGGGGTTTCCGCGGTTTCCACGGATCTCCCAGGGCGCTGATTGCTGGAACGGCGGCGGTTTAGCCGTCGGGATGGCCGATGCGCGCGGCGAGGCGACGCCACCGTTGCTGCCGTCGTGTACAACCCGAGCGCACAGCACGTAGACGCAGAACGCGCGGACCAAGGCGTAACGAATACACGCAATGCGATGCAAATTGGGCCTCTCTCTACGCGAACCAGTCAATCGGCCGGTTGCCTACGCCGGTGCAACGCGATGCTATTACTAACATCGCTATTCTATTATGACATTACGGTTCCCCGAGCAGCAGTCTGGCTATTACCGGGCCGGACTCTCCCTCCAGGCGTTCGATTCGGGATAACTCGGTAACTAGTCATCGAGACGCCAGAGACAATGCCCGATCGGCTGCCCGAGGCCGCTCTCTCAATTTATTTTCACGCATTTAATCGTCCCTCCCTTTCTCCCTTTTGTATGCATATGTATCATCGCTCGTAAGTATCCAGACGGTTTGGCGGATTTACGTGTATCGTAACAACGTATGAATTTTATCAGAATGTAATTGGATTCGTTGGCCGGATTCGCGTAATTAGATGCGAATAATCATTACGCTCTTGCGCGGTCGAACAAACTGTAAATCTGATCATCCATTGGAAGATTCGAAATAATGCGAAAGAGGGAGGATACCTCGTGAGTGACGTGGTTTTTTGTAAGAGCGGATTTTTTTTTAAGTAGAACTCGTCACGATAGGAATTTTGCGCGACGACGATAGATTAAATTTCATTGGTTGTCAATTTCGTTCGACGAATAAAACAGAAACAGGAACTCTCGAGTTCGATCTATTTTACGAGCTACTGGCGCCTAATAAAAAAGCGCTCGCTGTACATTCGCTTGATCAACTGATTTACGAAGTATACGTTCTTGCTATTTAAACATTATACCGGCGAAGCCTTAATGTAAGATCGCTGTCATTTTAATCATTTCAATCGAAATAACTAACCATAATGTAATGCAATAAGGTCAGCGGACCACGTGGCGTCATCTCTAGAAATCTGACGCACATAAACTACGGGATCAACTTCTGTGTGCTTTATGAATCTATTCCGAGTACGTGCGTATCACTGCAATTACACGGCTGTTTCTCGTTTCATCGTATTCTACTTACAAAAGTTGCCACCCCCTGATATGTATGATATAATTCATGCCTTTCGAACGTAACGGCAAAACAAAAAATTGAACAATCGTGAGAAGCAACGCGGTCCCAAAAGATTCGTATTGTTCATATTATTATTGCCAAGGATATATATTTCGTCCCCTTTGTCGTTCGCCTAATCATATTATAACATCTCCTCGATTTATCCTTGCTTGTTTCGCAAAGAATTATGTTCGTGATGTACGATCGGAGCATAAAGTAAAATAGAAACGAAAATATCGAAATGACTTCATTTATATACATACGTGTGCTCTGTTATCAAATTCGAAGGCCGCTATTAGCCTTGGCGATGGCTGCACTGAATTACCGACATAGATAAAATCACGGCTTATGAAAATTATTCCGTGCAGCCACGGCGTGGCGTGATGTGCAAGAAGAGTGTTGCAAAAATGCAGACGCTCTTATCCAAAGTAAATAAAAAGGCACCGTTATTTACAATAACGTCGAAGAAATTACGATGCGAAGGTAGATCAAAGCATTCGTGAACAATTTCACCGCTGAAACGTAAGGAAAGAATATTCTTGAACAATGTTATTAAAAAATAAAAGAGGAGATGAGATATTAATTACACTGGTATGTATAGGCTTTACGATAGAAACAGTAAAGACGCTGTATAGATTTAAAGGAAATACTAACACGTAAAGAAGCGAGTAGAGAAAGAAATTTGATTTGCCTATAACTTTTTTCTAATAATCTGGTGCGAGCAGCCGATAAACAAGTCGCTCGTGTCGGCGAAGCATTTTTGACTGAGTAGTACAGATGGCGCGCCAGTCGCGTGGCGCAATCCAAGAGCAAATTTGAACTATCGTCGAGAATCATGGCGAAGCGTAAGACGAAGATGAAACTACGCGCAATGCTATGCGAAAAAAGGATAATTGCGAACGATGGCAGTCGAGTCGAATCGAGGCACGAGTGAACCGACTCGGTTCTGTATCCTCCGCATCGTGCTGCGTTTCGGAAGAGAATGAAATAGAATAACGCGTATCGTAGAACAGAGAGACGGCCGTCAATAGCAAGAAATATCGAACGTTGAAAAGAGAAAGTACAAGAGGGAAGAGAAAACGTCGAAAGAGTTAACGAAGATAACAAATACGAGGGATAAAGAGCAGTAACGACGTTAAGGAGGGAACGCCGGAGGAAGATAGACGCTTCGAAGAACGCAGACGATAGATCGAGAAGGAGGAATCGGCTAAAAGCGAGAAAAGGAGAAACGGTGACAAGCAACGTTAGGAAGAGACGACGCTATAGAGCGAGAGCACGATCGATAGAGTGGGATACAACGAGAAAGAGGTTATGGAGCAACGAGGAAAGCTATCGGTTGTAGTGGAAGAGTGGGGATGAGTAGCGAGGGAGAGGGAGAGAACGATGTAGAAGAGCGAAGAAGCGAGACAGCGATAATCGTGGAAGTTCGCGACGGGAGACGGCGGAGAGGAGGTTGGTCCTCCGGCGTTAGAGAGCGCGGAATTGTGGAGTAGAGCGAGCCGACGACGCATCGTCCGGGTCGTGCTCCTCGTCGAGGCTCTTGTTCTCTTCTCGCGGTAGTTTCGTTCGGGTTGAATGGACGAGGGTACCAAGTGTAGAGTGCCGATCGGCGACGCCTGCGTGTCTATGCGCGTGTGCTTCGACTCCCTGTGCTTCTCGTCGACGCAGCAGCGGCTCGCCGACGAGGAGGACGCTTCCCAGCTGCCGACGCACGGTGCCGTGGCCGTGGTCGCCGCGGCCGGCCAGAGGGCCATTTCGAACGTCACCGGAGCGACCACGATCACAGCTATGGGCACCCTCCGCGAGCTGCAGGAATTGCTGCGTGTCAAGGACGAGAAGATCGCGGAGCTCGAGGCGCTTCTCTGTCGTCGTGATGCCGAGATACAAGAGCTACGGAGTCACCTCGACAAATTTCTCAGTGTGCTTCCCTTCAAATCACCCCTGACACCGACCAAACCGAGACCTAGGAAGCAGAGGGCGCAGGGAATCTCCGCGGAACCACCGCTCCAGGAGCTCGCTACGCTGACGGTCGTCGACAAGAGCGACAGGTTGGTGTCACGCGATCGTTTCTTACTCTTTCGATTAAACTCGTTAACCGGCATGATTTCTTCCATCCGATCCAACTGATCGCTGTTACGTTCCTTTTCGTCGCGACAGAAATAACCTTCGTTTCGACTATCCCTCTATAGGACACTATGCGTTAAGTTGCAGTAGGTTAGCCACTTAATGCCGCGCATGCGTGTGTCTATGTGCGTGCGTTTTTACTCGATCACACTCGCGCTCGCGTTCGATTTGATGCTGTGATTCGACTGATTTTCCATGTAGTACCAAGAAACATGGAAATATTATTCGCGCGATTGTCATCGATGGACGGAGACATTTTCGAAAGCGGTTAACGTGTTTTCTCCGAACACGCGCGTTCCTATTTAAGTATGTGGTTTTTGCTATTTGTTTGGGGCGACGTGTCGGCGAATAATTTTCGTTCGGACGTGTTCGGCGACAGTCGGTTGAATTTTACGTATTTTTATTAACGTCGACCAGCGCTACTGTGCTCGCAGACGTGTTTATTATGACGAGAACACGCGTGCACGCGTTTGGGTTAGGTGGCTGGCCACCATGTGACTACGAACCAATGCTTTTCCATCGCTTCTTATGCAGCAGACATCGTCGTGTTTCGCGACGTTTTACGTCGATTTCAACCGAATGTTTCGTCGCGCTACGTTTTACCACGTTTTACTTACTATGTTTCATCAAACGATATGTATAAGGAAACGTAGCTCGGAATATTAAAAATCGATATAGATAGACTTTTTTATTTACGTTCATAGTTTTTACGTTTTGCGTACTTTCGTCTTATCGAACGCTGATATCATTCTTATTTTCGGATTCTCCAAACGTAGTTATCTACGAATCAATGATGCTCAATAACTGTAACAGGTTATGTTTTCTCCTCCTCTTGTCCTCCGATTCGGTTCGCGATTAATTTCGACGTTTGCATTAACGCGCGTTTGCTTGTCCGTTTCTATATATTAGCAGCGATAGAAAACAAGGTAGTAACGAATTCTTGAAATTTTTACCACACAATGCTTGTTTCTTTTGGACTTCGGAGTCGCAACTTACTTTTTTAGGCCATTCTTTTTATTCGCATACATTTCAGTAGTTCCATGCTGTCTATCGTCATTTTGGAAAATTGCGTATATCGTCAAGATACGAACAAAATATATTTTAAAGGACCCATAACCAATAGAAATTGAATTAGCGACTGATCTTTAACTGATAAACGTATTTATGATAAATATAATATTTTGGATTTTACTAAACTATCAACACGGTATTAAAACAATATTTGTAATAGTTGCTTTTATAATTCGCACATTTATTACAAAACGATGAATCTGTCTTCTATATATCACCGCGTTTAGAGCATTTAAAATAGAGCAATACCTATTTAAAGCTTATTCAACGAGTTAATTGGAGTACTTACGTTGATTCCTATTACCATGGATATGATCCTTTATTAGTGCTGTGAACTTTTTATTCCGGCGAAATAAACTTCTCTTTTAACACGATTACGCCATAAAAGCAAAATCTTCCTAAAATTATTTACATGCGTATTTGGAATATGCACGTCGATTTTCATTGTTAAATATTACTCGTATATTCGTTATTACGGTTATCATTGACGATATTTAATTTACAATTCATTAATACCGTTCTTTCCTTCGATAAAAATACTCGCGTTAATTTTCATCATCGTAATTATCGATCATCGTTATGAAAGAGCAAAAGAATCCTCTAGAACTTTTATCCTCGAAACGTATTCCTACTTAAATGTTGGTATATTCTCAAATTCCGTGACATTTCATAGGTATCGTTGTTTTAGGGTTGCTCATTCATAATCGTTGTCTTTTTATAACGATATGAAGATTACATTACGATATACAGCGTCGAAGTGAAAAGAAAAATGACTTTACCTTTAAACTCGTGTTCTCGTTCACAATTATAAAGCTATTTATCACTAACCTCCATTAGTATGCAATTATTTTCTATGAAACTCCACTTTTTCTTGTATAAGTAAAATCATTTGAATAATTATGTGCCGACAAAGAAATCACTGAACGACAGGACTTAGAAAACGACGATATTTAAAGATGTAGACGCAACAAGAAGTGTCTTTTTTGTTATTTTATTTTTTTTTTTTCACTTAACTAGCAAGATCAGGAGAGCAAAATTTTTCTCTCGTTCAGTGTTAGTTGAAAGTTAACCTTCGTCCGTTCTTTACTTTGGCAAAAAGGTAAAATTTATTTACATATTAATTTACAGGATACGCTGAAAGTTTGCACTTCCGGTAATTACATGCTGTTTGAAACTGATTCCTTTTAATCGTAATTCCGCGACCTTGAATCATTCGAAGGTCATCGAACGCGAGTTCACTGAAACCGAGTTTCTTTATTTTAAACAAAAACGAAACGAAACACGTTAGATTAGCTAACCTCCGTCTCCCGTTACGTGATTTCATTCGATATTAAATCTTATACTCGATACAAATCACGCGAAATATGTCTAAAACCTTTATCCGAATAATATCGAAAGTAACGACGAGAACATGAGCCCACCCTAATACGACAGGCATCGTGAATTTGTTCGTGAATCGATTTGTTTACACAATTGTTTAAAATCAAGCGAAAATAAGAAATTTGGACAGCGTAACCAGCGAATAACGGACGTAGATCTATTTTCAAATGGAATTCAAGGCAGATTATTCTATGTTCGATATGCAAATTCCCTCTGATATTTAACATTCTAAACGCTGCTCTGTCTGAATAATAAAGCGGCGTAGCATACGTTGAGTAGGAACTCGATCGAAAAAACGTGCTCGCGAATATGTATACAACGATAAAAATAGGGGTACTTCTTTTGCATCGTATGCCTGCTGGTTCGATTTAATCCCGGGATTAAAAAGAGAAATTTGGCTCGTCGATTGTTCGATTCGCGAATAACGATGCGAATGTTTTTAGAGTAAACGAGTTCCTATGACCATTTCGTTACTGTTTCATGTACTCTTGATAAAAGTTCTTGTTAAACACGTGTTCGTCCGTGTGACAGAAAATTTATCATCTGTATAAAGAGTAAATTATTTCTACATGGTTAAAAATAACACCGAAAGCCGTTATCAGTGAAATTTATTTTGGCAACGGATGATTAAAAAATAAATACGATAATAAAATTATAAATACATGGAAACACGTGTTAGGGCAAGAGGATCAAGCTACGAAGAATCATAAAACCGACACTGATAATTGCATACGTAATCTACAACTGTTTCGTCGTTTTTTCTAAAAAAAAAAAAAAAAAAAATACGATTAAAGTTCTCGATAATTATTATTGCTGTGAAAAATGCTGTGAGAAATCTGCTTCTAGCTCGAAACATTTTCTATGCCTTGTTGAAATAAATAAAGTACAGGGAAGGTTAGTTAGCAATCTTCGTTTGGTTAATCTTTAACGTTACATTTGGCTATTGTTTTGCTTTTTCCGTGTATTTCATAAAACACGACAGTTTACGTGCACATACGCATATAATTGAGATATGCGCGGGTATATATTAAGGGTCGCTTGTGTAGTTATTTTCATAAGCCCTCGTGGAAGTGACGTGTTTTGAAATACACCATTAAGGATGTTATCGTAATAGAAATAGAACCGCTCGTTCTTCCTTCGGCGCGCGTATTTTAACTTGCCACTTCTTCCAATTCGATTTCCTTCTACCTTGGCTGTTTCCAATTTTCTCGAATTATTCATACGTCATCGTCTCTTTGGGATTAGTTACGGTAGTAATTTGTTGGCGATTAAACATAGAAATAAAAGTGAAACTTTCAGTCGTATTCGAATTATGTTATTGGTGTTTTATAATTGAAAAGCATGTAACAGCGAAGTAACTGCTGTAATAAAATCTCGATACGAATATTAATTCTGAGAAACGCACGAATATCGATAGGTTTATAATCATATATATATATATCCATAAAATTATAGAAATCGTGCAGTTTACGTATACAGTTTCGCGTATCGAATGTACCTACTTTGGAACGTACGATGGTGTAATTTTGTCGATTCTGAATAAATACGCAGTACTTACGTACATCTCGCTCATTTATAGTTGCAATTGGATAAATTATAAGTACAAGTCTAACGAGATGATTGCACGTACTTTTATTTCTTTTCGTTTAAGCAACCTATTTCAGATATTAGCCCTCCGTACTATCGTATAATCGTCTGAAAATATTACATTTTTGAAATACGTAATAACTCTTGTTCCGTGTAATTACAGGAAGCGTAAATTCCTTGACTATTATGTTATACATATATTCGCACGGATAACATTCGCATATACGTATATAAATTCTAACGTGGATTTCTAACAGTTGGACAATTTTTAATCGATGAATGAGAATGTTCGATGCTTGAATTGCTGGCACGATTCCACGGAGCTACAGGTGGCCTAGTTTCTAGAATCAATTCGTGTACAAAAAAGCGTATAGCATTGGAAGTATTCCTTGAAATGTTCCACGTGAAATCGACGCATAACAAGACAAATTTACTATGTCGGATAGTCGAGTCTCGTGAAATATTCGAGGTGCACGTACACTGTAATCGAAACTGCAAGTCGCCGGCAACAAAAAGGCGGGATTTCACCATATTTCTGAAAACGCACTTTCACCGTGCTGAATTCCCATCGATTCTTATAAAACGAGGCAATCATCCTATTGCAGCCTGTGGGCGTTTCGACATAAGCTCGAGTTTGCGTACCCGACAGGTACTTACTCCTGACATTTTATACCGTGTGTCGAGCTTCATTGAAGCTTCATTAAAGTGACGAAACAACGAGAAAAACGGAAAGGCAACGCGGGTAGATCTTATACGAAATAGAAGCTTGTTTATAAAGTACCGCGTAATATTAAATAGACATCAGCTCCTTTTCTCTCACTCTCTCTCTCTCTCTTTTTTTTTTTAACAACACTATAAAAGATAATTTACAAGGATCATCTTTGTCATCAATGTGTGATCATCATGTGTGTTATATTTCTAACATATAACATTTCTGCATAGCCGACACATTATTTAACGCAGAGTCACGAGCGTCGTTGGATTGTAACGGTCCAATAATTTCACGTATCGCGAATTCATTTTCTTCGATAATCTCTTTACAGAACCATAAACCGAACGTGAATGGAAATATTCCCCGTGAAAGCGAGGCAAAATCAAGCAATAAACACGTGCACGCGTAGAATCAGAATCGTGACAAAAATAGACGTTCCTTTGATGGTTCGGTCGGTGAATGTTAATACACCGTTTTGTCCAGCAATTTTGATGGCATAAGCAGGACGTGCCGTGATTGCAGAAGCGCGTGGGCGTGCAGATATCGATGCCGCGTGTATCGAAGCCGGCGCTTAGGCGAGACCCTCGCGGATTTACATTCCAGGTTCTAAGGCGGGCGCTTGATGGTAGGCGTTACATTAGTCTCGCTAAACACGAACGTCTTCCACTGTACCTACATATATCCTCGTAATGTCGAATCGAGTGCCATTGAAGATTTAATCGCGGATAAAAGCAACGTTAAATCAATGGGTGCTGTTCGACTCGATAGCGGAGAAATAGGTTCAACGCAGTTTGAATCGATCCAGGCTCGATCCTAGATTCTTCTGAGACGAGTTTTTTGAAACACTGGTTTGCCAATATAGAATTTTTAAGGTGTTCGTAGTATGAACTAAAAAAAAAAAAAAAAAAGAGAAAAAGAAGAAGAATAAAGAAATCCGATTTCTACATGGCGCGTTTTACGATCTAATCCGAAGCATTTGATGCAAACGGACCTCGATTTATTTACCTCGAAGCACCGTTTTTGGAAATTGCAACGTAGGAATGGTGAACGATCGAATATAATCGCGTGGGAGTGGAGCGATCGAAGTAAAAATAACTGTTTGCTTTCGTTCGGCATATTAGTTCGGCATATCGAAAATCTGCTGCTTCTTCTTTGCGTAAACATCGGACGGTTTTAGATTAAAGGGATACTTTAAGCGAAATAGATTCCATCCGCCGAAATAAATCGATCTTTGGATCCGTCCGATGATCGAAATAAAAATATCGTACAATTAAGAGGAATGATTGATTGAAAAATTATGTATTTTTATTTCAAATTGATCAAAGACTAAAGCAAACTATATGTATTTCTCTGACGATTAATTAACTATTATTCCTTGATAGATAATGCATCGCGTTTCACTTCGTTTACGATAATTAATTTCATGCGCTCGCTACATCCTTCCTTTGTTGTGTACTTAATATTCTTCTAATTATATATATGATAAAATTCATAGACTTTTATACAGGATGGTCCTTAACAATGTGATACGATCGTTAACAGGATAATTCTACGTGAAAAAGTAAGTAAATAACGTAAAATAAAATTTGTCCGCCTGAGGCAACCTTCTCGAGCAAATAAAGTTTGAATGTGTTTAGTTAAGAACTGGTTTGATACACGTGCACGGCGCATGTTCAAATTTGTTTTTCTCGAGAACAAGGCATCTTGCGAAAAAAATTTTATTCCACGCTTTTCAGTTCAACTCCTATCGATCATTTTTACACTCGTTCAATACGGAATTAGCTAGCCGAGTTTAACAACGCTCGTCAAATCTCCAAACTCGATTTTCTCGGAAGCGAACCGTAATCGTGTTCCAATACCTTCGCCTTATTTGTTTTTCTCGTAGAATCGTGCGGTTTGTAACTCTCGTAATCGAGTGTACGTTACGCGTTAATTAATTCGCAAATTACTCGTAGTTGCTTACTTTAGTATCGAAGCGTATCGTTCCCTACCTTCGTAGAACTACAACAGTTACCTCGTTGTTTCCGATTATTTTCAAGGAGCCGAACTATTTGTCAATTACAGACTCGATTTGCTGCTATTCTTCCTAAACCGACTTACAGTTCGTTACGTGCTAAACTCGTCAAATTTTCCAGACTTTGGCTGCTCGATATCGTTCGAACGCCGCGTCTGATACCATGTATCGCGAACGAAGCAAGAATCTATTCGTTGCCTAAAACAGCTGCGTCGCTACCATATCTCCAAATAATACATTTTTGTCACCGGATAGTCTCGTGTTCTACGGACAAACCAGCTCGTACTGTTCTCGATTCTTCGTCAAAGAACTCGTTGATGGCTAAAGCTGGCGTTAGACTTGCACTCTCATCAGACGCTTGCATACCACTTTCTAAGGCTGGCGCCCGTGGTAGGCGTATAGCATTAGCTTCGTTGCGCCTCTAAGTTCACCGCGGTGTATTTTTCTTTTTCATTCTCACTCTCAGCTTCGTGCGCATTGCGAGACGGATCGTTCTCTCTTGTATTCCTAAGCGCTATTGTGTCTAGCGGTTATTTTTTACTGAAACGCTGCAACGATAAAAGCGACCGCGTGCCGATAGGAAACGGTCGACCGAGTCGCTATCGATGGATCGCGGATTTGACTTTTACAAGACTTTGCGAGCAAAATAGCGGAGAAAAATACAACGACCGAAAGGAATGAACTTGTTCCCTTCGTTCCGCTATTTATTGCAGTACCGATTTAAAGTAGTACGCGTTTAACTCGTTCGCGTATTTATTTATTTGTTTATCGGCTGCATAAAACGATTATCATTTTTAGACAATTTGAAAGGTGCTCGTAAGATCGACCGTAAAAGTCCTGTCGACAGGAACGATAACACGTTCGTGTATCAAGTATTATTATGTATCGTTACGTATCAAGATCAACTACTCGGAAGGTAATTGAATTAAAATACAAAACCGTGCCACATCCTGCCATTTTTTTTCCGCACGATGTTTCCCACCAATTATTACATTTGTAAACGCTCAGACAATCTTCCGAAGCAGGACACTGTGATAATTAAGGACTTTGAAGAATGTATTAACACGAGAGAACATCAGAAATTTACTCGACTCGTTCTCTTCGTGGAAAAAAAAAACACTCGAACAGTTCGGTATAAAAGTTTCAGTTTGCCTGCATCTCGAACCAAATTCCATCGTTGAACATCAAGTTGGGAAGCGGTAGTCATTAATAACTAAGCTATGCCGTTGCTTCGTTAAAATATTTCTTGTTGTTTGTGTAAAAAGAGGAACGAACGAGAAACGAGCGGCGGGAAGGAGGTAATCGATCGACGAGGATCACGATCTGCATTAGGGCTCGAGGCACGACCGGTTCGTCGCGAAGAAACGCGGTCGGCCGTTAGAATGGCGCCACGGAAAGCATTCCGTAGGCACGCGTTCGAGATTTGACTCGCATTTTGACACTGTGAGTTATACGCGATCGAAACCCAGGTCAGGAGCAGCTGCTAATTTTAGCCTTTGACTGCTTCGTTATGCGAACTGTGTCTTTTTCTTCCTTACTCTCTCTTTCCCTCGGATTTTTGTCATCGCGATGCCAACGTACCCGATATCACCATTTCTGTTGTTTTAATTCGCGTCAGGCGGCGATTTTTAATGGACCAACGCGATCGTCTTAGAATGCTCTCCGCGCAGAATTAACCGCCTTCTCTGATTACAAATTACCGATCGACCACCGCGCGTTCTTTCATAGCGTGTTAGTCATTGTCGGTAGGAGACGCGATACCGCGTTGATATCGATGTTAATCGATCGAATTGTACCGTCGCATTCTCTCACGAATATTCCTGGATATTTGTTCTCTTTCTCTTTTCGAGACCAAACGTAACAATGGCACTACGCACACGTTCGGGTTAGGTTCGCCATGTTATCGATCAACGGGATAAAGGGAAAAATCGAACATTTCGCTTACGTATAGAAATGTTAGGTTGTCCCGAAAATTTCTTTCCTTCTGTGAGGAAATAATAGACGGCTTTTAATAACGGCTTTTCGTTTTATGTTATTTTATTCGATCATCCACGATCAATTTTCTTCTATTTCTATTATTATGATCATCGATAAAAATAATATAAAACAGAGAATGTGGTGCATGCATTATTTCCTTACAAGATGAAAGAAACTTTCGGATAACCTAACCCGAATCATCTACGATCCATTTTGCTCTATTTCTATTATTACGATCATACGTAATTCGACAAAAATAATAAAAACGGAGAATGCGGTGCGTGCATTATTTCCTTACAAGATGAAAGAAACTTTCGGATAACCTAACCCGAACCTAACCCGAATGATCTACGATCCATTTTGCTCTATTTCTATTATTACGATCATACGTAATTCGACAAAAATAATAAAAACGGAGAATGCGGTGCGTGCATTATTTCCTTACAAGATGAAAGAAACTTTCGGATAACCTAACCCGAATCATCTACGATCCATTTTGCTCTATTTCTACTATTAAGATCATACATGATTCGACAGGAATAATATAAAACGGAGAATGCGGTGCGTGCAGTATTTCCTTACAAGACGAAAGAAACTTTTCGGACAACCCAACAAGTTCTCGGGAAGGGACGATAACCGAAACGATTTCGTGGCAGCTCCGATAAAAACGATACATATTGGATTGGAAGTTGGTTGTTGGCGAGAACGGATCCGCAGACTAGCGTGATCGTCGGTGTGGGAAGTGCCGTGAAAAATAATACCCCTTTCAGGTTCGTCGAGTGCAGACTGCGTTCATGTCGGACTGACGTCATGGTTACGCGCCGTTGGCGAGCTAACGACCGTTTTCATAAAATCGCGCGTGTGCCCTGCAATAGGAGCAGCGTGTGCATGCCCGCAGCGAACCGCCTTCGAAACGTTCGCACCCGAGGCCGAATTCTCAAGGTCGTTGCACCGGCAGCACAGACCGGGGCTGCACTTGACGCGCACGAGCGCCCTTTGAAGCTTCCACCAGGCGCTCCATTCACGCCCCTTCCTTCTCTTCTTCTTCCCCCTCTTCTATTTCTCTTTGTCCTCGTCTTTCCTCTTCTTTCGCTCTTTCGCACTTGCCGCTGGATCATCGTTAAAAATTCCTTCGGCAATTTATCTTCCTCGAGGATTCCAAAGGGTGAAGTAGGCGCTTCGCAGCTGATATAGGAAGTACAGATTAGTTTCCAAATGACGCGAGTAATATATCGAACGAAATTGCGTTTCGCGTTATGCTGCATGTTGACGTTGAAGAATCTGGATTTATGAGAGACGATAGGAGGTACTGTAATATAATGCATGAGATAGTAATTTTCTAACGGTTGATAGGAGATGGATCTTTTTCAGCAATGTATGCGAGCGAGTCTGTGGTTCGATGACATCGCAGAGAAAGGAAAGAGAATAGGAATAAAATAATAGTTTTAACTCCAAGAGTTATCTAATGATCGTTTGCCATCTATTTGCGTAATCGGGGTTCGTTCCGAGATCAGGTTTTCCTAAAAAAAAAAAAAAAAAAAAAAGAAAGAAAGAAAGAAAGAAAAGTGCGGAGTAGAAAAATTCTGTTGCGCGTCCTGATCTGGTTTTAGACGGGCAAATCATCATCCCACATACTATCGTTACAACGATGTTTCTACGTCGTACGATCTTACTTCGAAATTCCACGAATAAACTGTAATCTTTGATATTGTTTATATCGGGCAATTAAACGAACGGTAGCGAAGCATTTATCGAAGAAAACAGATATTCTTTATTGTATCGCGAGGTCTACGGAAGTTTGATAGCGCGATAAGAGATCACAAAAATAGTAGAAAATACGCAGAAATAATTGTTAGATCACATGTAGTCGACGATCTACGATAAGTGACGATTAAATAACGCTCGACTATGATATTTATCGGTTAACTGTCCAACTTTTGCGCTTCTTTCCTTACAAGCAGAAATATGAGCGACTTACGCGATTTTCAAATCTTCGTTGCTCGTAAAAGGATAGAAGTTTTTAATTTAAACGAACGCTCGTGGGTAAAGTTGAAACTTTATCGTGTAAAGCGTATCGTTGGGAAGAAGTATTTGAACGTTTTATCAGGAACGTTTGATTCCTCGCTTATCTGTAATTAACAAAAAGTTTACGAGCTTAATAAAAAAAAAAGGAGCAGGAATTTAAGTAGACGGAAGAGCGATAAAATTTCGTGATTCACAGCTGTATGCGTGCAAAGGGAAAACGCACGATAGAAAGATGCGTGCTTACAATTGATTAACAAACAGGAAGTAATTACGTGTTATTACCCGTACCATCGCCGGTTATTATTATTCAAATACCGATACGATTACGTCCACGAGCCTTTGTTTCTCAGAACTTCTGTGGACTGATTAGATAGTAAACTAGAGGAGAAGCGTGATACACCTTCGAATTCGTTCGACGATAAACGAAAAAAGCAAATAAAACCAAATAATCGAAAGACTGGTACGCGCAAAGTTAGTCCTCTACGAAATAACATCGGCGTGAAAGAATGGTCGTCGATCTATCCTTTTACAAGCTGGATAAATCTTTTTCTTTTCTCTTCACGGAGGAAATAGATGTTGCGTTCTGTCCTACTCTAAAACAATTTGTTATCGATATCTCCTCCGAAACCAAGCTTGATAGAACATCTAGAACATATGTACGTTCGTATAGAAAGCTGATTAATATTCACTCTAATTTTCGCTTCGAACATTCTTCGAAATATACCTTCTCGGTTTCGAACTATACGTCGAATCATAGTTTCATCGTTACGATCTGACCGTGATTACTTACAACAGAGGATGATTTGTCAAAAGGAGGACGTCTCGTATATAGAATTTCTAGGGGAAGAGATACGGAGGAAAGGCGATTCGGGCACCTGTTACGACGCGACGTCCCATGGCGCTCTCGAGAATCCTATAGACCGGTCACACCTAGCTGCTTCTCCATTCTCCGTGCCTTTCTTCTATTTCTTCGGCACGTTGAAAACTCGTTCCTCTGTAACACAAGCGGATCTTTAATGGCCTCATTCAGTGCGCCTGATCATCGACTGTACCTTTTTACGGAGGGCCATAAGCAAATACTTGTTACATGAAAATTCCCTGGTAACTTGGCTTCTTGGTTTTAAGCGATTAAAATACCTGCCATTCATTTTCACTGTCCGATACGTACCAGCGGACATCGGTATTAGCTTTCAACTGTAAAATATTTCGCGATTGAAGAAGGTTTCTATTGAATCGAGGAAATGGATCGAATCAATTTGATCGGATCGATCCTTCTAGTTCATTTTTTTATATGGAAAAACTTTGCACGTAAGTGGTTAGAAGAATACCGCGTACATTTTTCTCGTACAATTTTAATTTATCTAAAAAATCGTTAAAAGTCATCTTTCGAAACTTTCGTTCGTATCGTGTCGCTTGTATTTTTTATTACGTTTCCACGTCTGGTGTAGCTACACCTAGCGTAAACTTGTCTACGGGTCACGATTCTGAAAATACTTTTGAACGCGTAAACGTTGTATAATCGGAATATTTTATAAATATCTCTACACAGTGACGCGTCTTTTGCAACAGTAAGGCAACAAATGAGATTAGAAATAGAATTAAAAACGTGTAAAATACAGTAAAGACCACCGGTATTAGCGTTGACGATACAGAAATATGTAGAGAAAAGATAAATTACCGGTTGAAACTTTAAAAAGCATCTTTTTAAACAAACAGTTGCCTCGATGCCCGTCAAGTACTTTGATACTTAAACGTTTCGTATTATTTTATCGTTATTACCATGCCGCTCGAGTTACAACAGCTTCGTTTCATTTATTTTCCTTCGCTACCATTTGCTTTCATATCTCACCGTTTCTTCGATTCCATTAAAATCGGACAGGCTTTCGGAGAAAAACGATTATAAACTGCTTTCGTTAAATCGACGCGAACCTTCGTACATATCATTACGATAAACAAACGAATATTGCACGCGAATCTTTAGATTTTTGTATCTGTCTATACCTTTGCCGCGAAAAACGATATTTTGTCGTAGAAATAGCAAAATCTTATGGCTCTTGTTGAAAAATTTACGGCTGTATCGAAACGTTATATACGATCACGTACGTACGTTACGTGGCTTCGTTTTACTATCTTGTCGAATAGACGGTTCGGAGAAACGAAATATCGTATACCTCATCCTGATATTGGCGCAGTTGTATGTAGTTGCATTAACTGTAAGCTCCTTTTCGATAACACGAAGAAAATAGTTTTCGCGGCAAGTGTTTTACGAGCACCTTTTGAACACGCATCGTCATGCTTGTTCTAATAATACAACCGAGAAAGGACCGCGTACCGCTACATATTCGCGGAGGAACACTTGATATTTCCAATGCGCGTACGAATAAATCGAGTACGCTACGGCAACGTATCGTTCTATCGAAATAATTAACGACCGCGAAACAAATAGCGTACACACAATGAAACGCTTTCGAAACTGATTTAACGAACCAGTTTGACGAGACGGTGTGACGTTTTCTGAAACGTGGTCCATGTTAAACGAACTACGCTGCAAAATTTGATCTCTTTATTTTCGCAGCTACCTGTAAAATTGGTTCAAGTATTTTATTACGACGATCGTAAAATATGTCGAAATATTCAAGTAGCAGCTAGCACGAGTAAAGCATGAAAATATAATACACAATAATCATAGAAATGTGCAAAAAGTAAGTTTATTTTATCTTCGATAGAATTACAATTAAAATTACAGTAAACTACAATCACTTTTTTTTATATCGACTATAGATAGCCGATAATGTTTATCGTTTTACTCGACGTCATACGACGTAACTGGATACAGTACGATGCAATTATTAATTACGTGTTGTGGAGATGCAGCAACGTATTACGGTTGGCAAGCGTATGGTAGCTTAGTTTGAGCGGTTTTTTAACTTAACGTTATCCTTAAAGCGTTATCTTTATGAGTGTTAATAACCGACTGTATGTATACAAGTTCACCTTCCCCGGAATTACCCTATACATTATTAATTACATTCCCGTGGAAGTACGTAGCTATAAATCATCGCACGATTAGCATATCAAACCCAACCTAACTAATCATCTGCGATCCCGAGTCGAAGAATATTTACGGAGGATCGAATATCGTCACGTTGCTAGTGGATGGCCATACAAGGTGCAAAAAGATTTGTATGCCGCCGTGTGGCTTCCTTCGCGTCGGTCTATTCATCCGGAACACGATTCTCGCGTTGGGACTGAACAGAATTCATATGGAAGTCGCCATCGATGCTTGCAAATAATCGGGGCCCTGTGACGCGCGAGATTAAGCCGCGATAATTGGACTATCGCGTCGTCGACGATCGTGTATGTACAGCTTGCTCGAGATTATTTATTGGAACGTGGTACCAGTTGGTATGAGTCACGTGGCTCTATTATCCTCTTCTCCCCGTCCTGTGGAGACGTCTTCTGGATATGTAAGTGGGCCTGAAAATAGCTGCGTTCGTCATGGCCAGTGACGACATCGTACTAGTGGGCCCAGTGGTCGACTCAATTTCGTTGGATTTTCTCCACGATTCACAAAATCGTTTGCGATTCTCTGCGCATATATGTAGGGTACCTGCCGTGAAAAAATCTTGGGCCGTCTATGACAGGAAAACTACATAGACAAGCGTACGTAATTACGCGTGTCTCCGCGTGGTGTCACATCGGAACGAAATCTCTATGGGTTTAAAATATATCAATTTTTCGTAACGTAAGCAATCAGGATTAGAGGTTAACAGGTTTTCGCTTTCGATTTTGCTGTGCAAGTATTTACATAACGCTTGGTCAGAAAACGAACCTCTTTTTTTTTGTAATATAAAGTAATCTTAGATTTAGAGTCTACGTTTCATCTTACAGAATGCATTCTTATATACCGTGTGGTAAATTTTGATCTTTCGTCTTGGATGTTAGTTCGAACAAGAGAAAAGGTTAGAAAAGAATTGTTGGCAAATCATATCTACGATACTGTCTTTCTGCTTATCGGAAGAAAACAGAATAGAATCTAGTAATAATTTATCGTTACTAATCTTTCTAATTTCTAGAGATCTAAACAAACTATACGATTTGTAATGGATGTTCGTGTCTTCTCGATATTGTTCAACGGCTAAAAATAATCTAAAAAATAAGATCGCTTTGAATTATCTCTTTGTATCCTATTATCGATTCGTAAGGGGCCACTAGATAAAAGAATCAAGTTCTACGTAAACGGAGAAATTCGATTAAATAATCTTTGAGCACGTGATCGTAAATAACGAATCGCAAATAAATTTAATGGTAAACTTTGATGTATATCGAACATTATTTTGTCGACGTCGAATATTGTTTCAGTTCTCCTTAACGCTAGTGATATAATCGCAACATATTTAGTCTCGTATAATATGTTACTTTCTTTCGACAATAGTTTATTTGTAACAAATTTATGCTGCACAACGATTAAAAGATAAATAGTTTAATGAATTTAGTCAATCGCTGTTTATGTCTGCGTTTAGACGTCTGTCAGAATACCTCGAGCTTCTTTGAGAAATTATCAATTTATTTTATATATGGAAATCGTATAACGAACCAACGTTCAAGCGTGATGCAACAGAAGCGAGAAGATATTTCTTGAAAACGATAGAAGAAAGTTATAAATAATTCACTTTCATCGGATCACGAACTGGTATCGTAATATTAGATCATGATCTCAGATTTTTATGAATATTCATGTTTCGACAAAGTTTGTACGTTAACCGTAAAAATTGATCAATTTTCCTCAGATATATGTCATCGGAATGTGGGATCGCTGTGAGTGAATCTTACCTTTCTAACATATCATTGCTAATTGACTAATGTTCCTAATGAAAAGTTGAATGATCTAAGTAAATACAGAAACATAGTCCTAAATTTGGGAATTTCTCGTTTCACGCATACATTGAAAATTGTTCTTTTATCTTCTTTCTTTTTTTTTTCCTTTCGAGGTCAATGAGCTTTATAAAGGTGCTTCTAACAGTCGATATTTGATACCGGCAATATAAAACTCGTCGAAATATAGGAAACATAAATAATGATTCGCGTTTCGATGTGTCTCTGTCAGAAATCCGTATTTATCTTTTAATATTCCGTAGTTGCCCGTTGGACTATTGGATTTATAAACGTCGATTCAAAGATAAGCTTTAAAAGCTATTCAATGTAATTTCAAGAATCAGAATTTATTTGTTCGGCGTATAAAAACATTTGTGAATTTTCGCTTGACGAAGTGATTCTACAGCTCCTTCGAACAATGCGCTCCAAATAGAGTTCTCGTTTTAAAGGCTTCGGAAATTTCCAGCCCGCTGTAATTCATACGGTCCGCAGAAGAGAATATACATTGATCCCGAATCAATAAATTCGTGAAAGCCATCGTACAACAGGTTGAACCTTCGGCAAGTTTCCATTTACGGATCTTTTTTCGCATGTCAGAAGCTTGCTACGCAGACATCCAAACTATACGTAGCAGCGCCGGCCCCCCAATAAAAGTAATTTTATGGAGCAGGCGAATTAAAATCAAGTTTAATCTTTCGATGTCCTTTATTGATATATGTACATATAATTCGAACGTTCCACGAACTTGCCTCCCTTCGAAAGAAGACAGGGACATAAAAGGAAATAAAAAATATAAAATGCTGGGTAAACTCGAGACTTCCTAACGTCACGCGTATCCTAATGGTTAATTAAGCTTACATTGAATTTCCTATTCGTCACCGTCGTTATATTACGGTTAATGAGTTGGTCAGTCCAGGCTGAACGGGCCGAACGGGATGAACGAGACGTCGGGAATGGCAGCGGGCCTAACGTGCCAGTGATTTACCGTCCATAAAGTTTGGGAGTTCTATTTTTACCACCTCCCACCTCATCTGGAGCGAGATGAAGCCTCCTTTGCACTCCTTCTCTGCTTGTACGCAGCTTCCGCTGTGACTGCAGCTTAGAAAGAGAGAGAGAGAGAGAGAGAGAGAAACGTGCAGAGAAAACGAACAGCGAGATAAAGAGAGAAAGACAAACTTCTCTGGCCCACTTGCTGTGACTTGTCTCGTCGAGTCGACTCGTTGCACTCGACTCTGTGTTGAAACCAGTCGAGTGACGTCACGTATAATTAGTTCTTTGATTCTATCTATCTCTTTCTCTCTTTTTCCCAACCTCTTTCACCCCCTTTTCCTCACCCTCGACTCCCCCTGACTCCAGTGTCGTTTTTATCCAACCCAACGAGCCTCCGCCGTTCCTGCTCGCAGTGATGTAATTGAATCACTCTAGAAGATTAGCAGTTTTAGATTTTGATAACGACAGTTGCATAATCAAAGCTGTTTTACAAGTCGATAACTTTACACGTATATACGTTTCAGCAATTTGCGTAAAAAAGAATCCAAATTGCACGATAATCTTAACGTGAAAGCGTTTTATCGTCTAGAGATACGCGTATTTATTGCACGATGATGTTGGGCAATCTTTCATCTAGGGACAAATTATCAAGAATTCCCTAGTGTCAACTAACAGAAGTCGAAACATTTTCTCGACACGCTGTTTAATGGGTTAACGTTTCCATATGTTAGCCGCAACTGTCTACGCTTTCAACACGTGTAAGAGATAAGATTGATTTGTTTTTGAAGACAGAATCGTTAAATAATACGAATTTTCGCTAAAAAGAACAATTTGGTGAATCGATGTAGAACGATGTTGTCGCGTTGCACGAAGAGAAATCGGTAGAATCGGTACGTTCAGTTCCGTCGATCATTGCATAGACAGAGAGTTAATTAAACAGGTGTTTTTCCAAGTGCCTACTAAAATGCCATCCGGTTACGCTACTGGCTGTCCCACTCTCGGTGTTTCTCCTTGTCTCTGTCTCACCTACAGCGTTCCCTCTTTCCGTCTCGTTCCCGGTTTCGTTCCTCAACCATTCTCCCCGCCACGCTTATCTCGTCGTGGCTAAAAATAGACCCTGTCACGGCCATCGGCGACATTTTAAAAAGTTAAAGCCGCACAGGCAGCCGGACGACGAGCTTCGAACCAAGCCCACGAACGAACGAATTAGCGCCTCCTCGAGATATCGCCATCGACCAGTGGCGCCTTCTCGCGAGCATATTTCACTTTCTGCTCCTCCACCTGTTGCTCCTTGCAAATTGTGTTTTCGATCGCGCTCCGTCGGTACGTGCGAAATACATCGCGAATTCTCATCGGCCGATCCACTCTACTCTTTCGTTTTTCGCAATTGGGATCTTTTCCTTTTTTAACTTATTTCAGATTTCGAGCCATATCGTACGAAAAATGAAACGTTTATATCGAAATGGTTTTTATTCGTTATTTCTTTTTATAGGACATTTTGTTTTCATAAATATTATGCTGTTATACGCAAGACGTTTGAAGTAAGCGGAAGTCGAGGAATTTGAATAGCGAAGTCATTTATAAAAATCAAAATTTTTCAATTTGTCCTGTTAAGTCATTAATGTCTAGTTATTTTTATAGATTTCGAAAAAACAAGGGCAGTTAAAAATTATAATTATTAGCGTCATTGATACTAAATTTATCGTTATACTATCGATACATCAGGCGATATTCACTCGAAGATAACGTTGCGCGCGATAAAAGTTTGACACATATTTATCAATTAAAATATTCGTCGCAGTAGCGTTATTTTTGTTTCATAAATATTTGTTGCAAAAGAAAGCTTAATTTAACCATTAACGATCTAATCTGTATTAAGATTGACGTACGTTATTAACGAAATTAATACACGTGCCTTTCCCTCTTTCCTGTCGATGAAATTTACCGTTTCGCTATTCTGACCGTGTATTCAGTCTCATCCAACATGTAGCGAGTTCGATAACAACGATTTTTCATTAACGAAGAAGAAACACTATCGCGAAAATATTTAAGCAGTGACTATTATCTCTTTCATATCGCAATAATGTATCTATATATTTATACGTATGACGATATTTCTTAATGCTTACTGCTTAACCCCAATCCAATAATCCATAAAACATATATTTCTATATATGTGAATGTTACGCATAAAAATAAAAATTTAAAAAAAAAAAAAAGATTCAAGTCGTTTGGTCTCGTTTTAAATAAAGTTATTCTGTTTTAAAAAGTGTACGAACACTTTCTACACCCATTGTATATGCATGTATATATGTACATCGAGCTAGTAGATCCAGGTCAAATGGACGGACCTATGAGACGAAAAATTGCCTGTGTTCTTTGGTAACAGCCCGGAGACCAAACGTTACGTAACGTTTGAGAGGTGCACGTGTAGGTGGGAGAAAGGAAGTTGTTCCATTTACCCGTGTCACTTTTGCCAATATCTAAAGGGGAGTCAAACTCTGGGGAGATGCCTTGGGCCATGTATCGCCTCGATTCGCCACACGTTACGAAATTTTCTATGTATCCATAAATATCGTAGGATTTCGTACAGTTACACGTGTAACGAGTATTACGACATCTGTCGCAAATTAAATTTCCTGTATAACTTAACTTCCCAATATCTTTTTATTTCGTGATAAATAAATAATGCGTCGAAGTGGCCTGATTTTCGAGTTTTAATTTGTCATTTCAATGTTTGGAATTAGCCGGATTATCGAAGAAATTTATCAACAGAATTGAATCGAATATAGATCTCTTTTTGTTCGTTATTATTTATAGCTTTATTCAATTTTTCTTGAATCACTTGTCATTGGCTCGTCGTCTGTCAAGGCTCTTCCCTGTCTTCCGACCACACTTTTTCTAAGTAGTCGATCAAGGACGTATAACTTATTCGTGCATATTTTATTTCACGCATCGGAGGTGTCGCTTTCGCTTTCCAACTTGCTCGACGAGGAAACGGGATCGTTTGCTGTTACACTTTTCATGACACGAACAATTCCACCGTTAATTTCACCACTTTTTTTCGCTTTTCGTCCCATTAATTCCATGCCAGTCTTCTTCGTGAACCGCGAATTGAATATAGATTTAGTAGCAAATTCGTCAGTGCCAACAGAAGAACAAAAATTTGCAACAATTGTACTACTGTATTAGTAAAGCTACTTGTTGAATAAATGCAAAAGGGAAATGAGAGAGTAGAGAGAAAGAATGGCGGGTAAAAAATATACGAAACGAGAAACATAAATATACCAGAGAGAAGAGCGAAACTGAAAGAACTTGCTATAAAACATAAATAATATTCCTTCGAAATACGATATATTCCACGATCATTCAGTGACCGAAAGAACAGCTAACGCCTTAAAAACTCGACCTAAAAACGTAATATACCTGGACGTAGTGTGGGCTATCGAGAAGTTTGCGAAAATTAACGAATCAAGAATGGCGGGCCGGTGTCGGTAACGTGCCGGTAAAAATGTAAGTTCCAGTCCGTCTCTGGTAGTGGTTGATCGCAAAATGACGTGGATTCCACGCGCGCGTTGAAATCGCAGAAAGAAGGGGTGGCAAAGTCTGGCGAACAAAGGCGAACGAAAGCTGGGAAGAAGCGCTTTTATCTGAATATCGTTTCCGAGAGCAACGAACTTGGACGGTAAACTGATCGCAGCCGAGTTCGTTCGATATTCGCACGCGTTTATCGCGTGGAATCGTTTCGCGCGACAATGAAAATAGCCAAAGTTTTCGTTAAAACCGTTATCCTATATACGTATGTTGGTGCAATGGGCCGATGCACTGGTTAAACCGTTTGAAAACGAATCGATTTGCCACCAGCTTTGGTATAATACGCGTTTCTCGGCGTATTACGGTTAAACCGTCCGTGAAGGTGCAACACGTTTTCCGCTTCATCAACTGCGACAAGAATACGACCTACGGTGGGTGAACTCTTCGCCGTTGATCTTATCGCGAAAAAAAATGCCCTGCTGCTTTACGACGATCCTTGAATCTTTTATTTTTAGTAGAATTGAAATTTTATGAATTTAGAATAATTGTGAAGTAGGTAGTATGTTCTGCAACCATCGAGCTGTTCTCGCTCCTTCGATATATAAAAAAGTAGCGTATAGCTTTGTAGTTACGTACCTTTAAATTTGTTCAATGAGCGACGATCTTAGTTAAGGACCAGCGTTTGCTTACGATCGTTGACTCGTACCGAATTGTCTAGTTTTGACACCAAATTTTCAGAACAAAAAATAAAAGAATAGAGTATATAAGTACCGCCTCCGAGCGACTTAAATCTAGCTTCCAACCGTAACGATGGAAAGGTAAATCCGTCACAAAATACTGTACGGCTACGTCGTACCGTCACGTATCGCTACTCCGGCCAAAAACATTTCATAAATGTAATTCATCGTTTATGCGAATGTACATATATGTAATCTACATTTCCTGGGCAAATAAACGTTCATTATTATATTATTATTATCGTTGACTCGTAGCTTCGTCGATCGAACGTCTCTTTGTATTTGACTGGACTAAGTTGGCAGTATATCAAGTTCTGTTATCCGATAGAATTGAAGCAGCGAAAGCAAGCGAGTTATACGACAGAATTGCATATCTACATTTAAATACGTTTTGCGGATTGAACGTGCAGTTTGCAGCAGGATTCTGCGATAAACTCTTTCTTCGGCGAATTTACCATCGAATAGTTCGATCGAACCTTGGCGGTCAATTAATCGTTTTCGTCGTCGCTGTAGCGACGATAGTAACGAAGTAAGTTTCCACTTACGTTTAACAACGAAACTAATATACACTTCCCGATGGTTTCCTAAAAGTATATTTCTGATTGGCCATTGGAAGATTTTAATACGCGTACCGATGTTTTATCGTACCGCGAAAATATTTTATCGCGTCGTTTCATCAACTACTCGATTCTATCCAACGTCATTACCGTGACGTTTCACGCATTAACGATTACGATTTGATCGTGGCTAATGGCAGCTGGCGGATTTTTTCTTGTTTCTGCTAAAAAGGTCATCGCCGTTTCTCCGTTTCGCATCTTCAAATTCGCTATTTCCATATTTTTCAAACGAAATTCCGCAGGCCTACGCCAATGTCCGATCGCAACGGATACGTCTCGTGCACCAGATTAATTTAACCATTTTATATTAAGGACCACGCCTCCTCGTTTCAACGTTCGACGAAGTAAATCGACGAACCCCGATACACTGTATTCTCGGTGATTCGACAACGAGATCCGCGGAAGAAACGAATACTCGAATAACATGTTGAAATATGCAAAACCACAAAGAAGATCGCATCGAGCGAATTCTCCTGGCCGATCGAAGGTGCTTGCAAAATAACGTCGCATTTCAGCTAACATCCCCCGGTGACCATTCGTGCGGCTGCGCAGCCGCGATTACGAAACGGAAATGCGAAGGTTTCGGTGGACGCCTTTTAAATAATTCAAACGGGACGTCCCGCAATGGTTCGACGATGTATTCGCAGGATCGTGGACTACGTGCGAGCAGACGAACGAAACAAACGATCGTCTCGTCGTATTGCGTGGTGGATACGGCTTCGAGAAACGAGGCAAGGTCTCGTTTCGAGACCACGTACATCCTCGTCGGAACAGTGCCAGCGTTTTTCTGCAAAGCACGGCGTTTATGAAACGCAAATTGTACTCTTTATGGACAACCGTGTCCAGAACTCGCGATTAGAAAAGTCGCGACTGGCAATTACGAATCGTTTTTAACTCTGTTAAAATTTAGTTAATTTGTTAGTTAAAAGTTAGTTAAAAGTTAGTTAATTTGGGACGAGCGTCGTAGAATAAGAATTTCGGTGGTTGATGGTTTGAATGGCGTAAGTCCATGGGTCATAGGTACTTCAATCTCTTTGGTTCAAGCACCTATTATAACCGAGCACCGGTTATAGACGATAGCCGCCGAATACGTTCCCATGTTCGAGCGACGACCAAAGAAGTCAACGATACGTTGTGTAGTCGTTAAATGATACTACGCGGCAAACACTGATATTCTATCGTAATACTTTAATTATGGTAATAAACGCAATTTAAGAGAATGAAAAAACGCGCAGTACCGAAGAGGAGAAACTCGTGGTTCGAAAATGTATCTGGTTCTTGATCGAGTAAACCACTTACGTTGGTAAGATCTCGAGTGTGAAATGATCGTCTGGCGACGTTAGAAAAGCAAGAAAACTTTGTACCTGAATATAAAAAGACAGATACGTATAGATGTATATTTCTAAAAATGGTAACGGGTAATTATACTCGCCTGGCTAATCGTTCGTGTAGTAGAACCAATAATGACCTCGAAGCAGTAATTCCTTGTCAATGATTTTCCGCGGTGTTTTGTAAGAAAAAAAAAAACAATGAATAATTGCTAAGATATTGCGCACTTACGAAATCACGGTATATATAATTCGCTGCTACATGTTAATCGTAAATATTATATAAATTGTAAAACCAAAGAACGTTGCCCCTCTGTAAAATCATAACTCGTTTATTCGCAAATTATTTATGCTTAACGAATTTGTAGTGGAAAATTCTTAGACGATAATTATAATTGAGTGCGTAAGATAATAATTATAATATATATATATTCATTAATAAGCATAAACTCAAGATAATAATTGTAAGATATTTATCTTTATTTAAAATTTGCTCAAGCCTAAAATTAAATACTTAAGCTTAGTTCTAATCTAAACTGTCGTACATCTATAACTCAGTGACACTCGCAAAAAGTCGAGAGTTAATGATAATGCTATAGATACTATTAATAATCTTTTTTATTTATCGTACACGCGATACACTATAAATAGAAGTCTCGTGCTTGTGAAACAGCGGCCGGAAAATGATGTGTTGCGATTGTGGTATTCACGCGAAAATGATAGATTGGTTAATGATTCCTTCGCTCGCTGGTATTAATGGCCTGCTATATATATATATTTTTTTTTTTTTGTGTGTGTGAAAATCATTAAAAACCCTCGTTTCCTTTCCAGCGTTGTTCTAAAAATAAAGGGATATCTTGTATCATTTGTGTCACTGCTCGTACGAGAGAGGCATGCTAATTAAGCTATCGATCTTGTCCCCTACAGGTTTTTGAAACAGTCTGCTGTGATGTAACACAGTACAATAGCTTGTCCTTTCCTATTATAGTACCATATGAAGTAGATATGTACCATTTCTTGAGTCGTGTATTAACTTATGTTTTTTCCCTGTTATACAACTTAAACGCGTACACGTGCGTTCGCGTTTCTTGTATCGTTGTATTTCAATTAATAACGTTTTGCGACTCTTTTAAAACCCGTTTCCATGGAACTGCTATCCCTAACATCTTTGCACGCGTACAATAATTAAAATATTGTTTGCAATCTCTCAGTAACGGCATTAATATTTTTTCGTAAGAATCGTTATATCTTTGGTATTTTTGGAGTCAGTAACCTTTCAGACACTCTCCCTGCTCTTGTCAGTGTAAAAATAAACGAGAGAAGATGAGGTGTGAAGAAAATCGCGCACATAACTGAAACGTGACAGGCGACGACGTTAAATGAATTTTTTAACCGCTTGCTACGTGATCATAGATATACGTGTAAGGTATGTTCCTTTCGTGTCACATGGCGCCATAGAGGGTTGACGATATGGCGACTCGTTGCGACTGCAACGATGATCCCTTTTTGCATTCCTCGGCGCAGTTTCGGTCGCGACGAGCCATCGGTCGATCGAAATCGTCGGGAAAATCGGTGAAATTGCCCGAAAGAATAGATTGGATCGTCGCGAAGGCTGATCACGAATGCTAGACGAGCAATAGGCTAGGTGAAAGGGGACCTTTTTCGAAATACGTCGCAGCCAGGTCGACGTGCTGACTACTACTAGTTTCACGTGTGTACGCTGGCGCGTTCTGTGTTCGAGGAAGCGCGAGTCGCGATTATATCTCAAAAATAGTCCGTGCGCGAACTCGAGTTGCTCGTTAGTCTCTCGCCCTACGCGATCGTAGTCTCTTCGGCTTGGTGGTCCTTTCCGACCAGTTTCGCGTTGAGCATCCGAGGTGTTGTTTCCACCTTCTCGGTACACATAGTTCACACGTGATTTTTAGTTCATTTAATAGACAGTGGCGATAGTGTGTAACGTATTTGACATATGAAATCACGAAGTATTCGAAATCCTTGTTTCTCGTGCTTACCAGCGATGGTGGTTTGAGCAAAGTAACGCAGATTTCAGAATTATAGAAGATACGATAATTGTAGATTCTTCTTGATTGATCTAACGAATAACGTCGTTAGCATGGAGTTTAACTGCGAATTTAAACGATTAACCTGGTTATTCGTCGATTCTTTAAATTACTTTTAACGAACAAATTGAATCGTTGGCGCGAAAGAAATGAAACCTACCCTTACCTTCGGAAATAATCGGTGACAAATCGTATCGTTGCGCGTTGCTTAAATGAAACAAATAATCGTGTTTGATATTAAAAGATCGGTCAATTTCTACACGAAATACGTCATCAAATATGGTAAATGGAAAGTACCACGAATTAATATCGATTAATCTACATCAATGATCTACTAATTTGCTCTTAATTCGAGTCGCGTATAAACTTGTTGCATTTCATTAAAAGAAATTAAAGACAATTTCCCGTTGTAACGCAACTGATACTCGCGATCCAGAGATTCGTTCCTTAGGAAATGTAAGGATTCGACGTTAAGAGTTGAATTAGAAATTCCTCTGCCCTTGGCATTCGATCATTAATCACGGAGACAAAATATCACATCGATTCCCAGGCCACCATTAAATAGACATTAGCTACGTTTCTTTATTAACGTATAATTAAGACGGTCCCTTTTTCCCATGCGACCTCACGCTAATCGACGGTCATCGTTCACAGAGCATCGAGTTCTTTCGATCAAATCTACAGCCTTTCTTGTCAGTTCGACGGAGACTCTTGCAAGTGACGGTTCTACGACCAAGTCACTATCACGCATTCGCGATCGATCGAACAAATCGGTATTTATACGCGTATACAATTCCGTATATGTGATTTGATGTTAGTGATATTTATTTGCAAATTCTTCGAACTATATCGACGACTCGCTGGAGAAATGGTACGCGATCGCATACACGAGCAGCATTTTCTAATTTTAAGTTCTGGCGTTCAGAAGTGTCCAGTATTTTTCGGATAACGAAGAAAAGGACAAAGTGTGTCGTATCGAGGAAAAATTTGTTTAAAAATTGCGTAAATTTCGGCAACGTCGTTAATGATACGTCACGATCGTATCAGGGAGGCGATTACGGTGACTCGTGGGATTTTGTGCGAAAATAGTGATACTTGGTATAAAGATAAAGATGAAGATAAGGTAGCTACGTGTAAAGCGACGTTAGTGTCGTGGACATCGTCGAGAGTCGTGAAATTCTCTTTGTTATAAACTTTAATCGATAAATTTATAATAGAAATAACGATATTACACATTCGTACTAACCGCTATTAAATAAACGTAATATCAACTTCTATAAACGGTTCGGCACCGTTGCAATTTTCTTTCGGTGTATATTTATCGATTGTCAGTGACTTAAATATTTTATATTCTTTAGCGGATACCACGTTTCGATATAATATACGAAATGACTGGAGATATTGCTACCTCGCGGTGATAAGGATCTTCGTTCGCGTTATTCTTTTGTCCCTATCTCTATTCGAAATTATCCATGATCTCGTACTACTTGTATCTTTTACAAGAAAAAACAATTTTAGCCATATGGAAATATACTTAGGCGTACAATTCTACGAACTCGGATTCGTCGAACAGAGAATCCTAAAAATCGAGAACTTAAAACCAATTGCTTCGTTGCGAACCAATAGCCGACCCGTCGATGAATTAAAATGGACCAGTTGGTTTTTTCTCAAACGATTTCAAAACAAACCATTCGTTTCTAATCCTAGTTGAGAAAGAACGCTCGCTAAACACGGACAGCCGCTAAAGGTGTCGATCGTTGTTATTCCATTCTTATTTTCGAAAGTATATACCCACCTCGATACCATCGAGATGCTCAAGAACGCCTGGACGTTTGAAATTGCCATTATATAATCGCGATACCTAGCATCGTGCTTGAACAAATTGATGCAAAAGGTAAAAAATACGTTGTCCAATAAAACAGTCAATTTTTTTGTTATACAATCTTTTTTAAGGATGATTACGTAACACGTTATTGTAGTAACTTATAGTTTGTGCTTGTTCAACGTAAACCTGATTTCGTAGAAACCTATACAAATGTTAGTTGCGTTTCTTTCGTCCGCTTTCGATTTAAAGGACGACAAATTGTCTGTCGTTCTGTTTTAACGACAATTAGCTCTTCCTCTATATTTATGAAATAATTGAGAAGTATTATATCTTTGATAAAATCGTTCAAAGCAAGTAAGGACGCAATTATTAGAACAATATCTAAAATTCATACTTATCGGTATTCGATTTTAAGATAATATACAACACGCGTCCACACTCTCTCTCTCAGCTGTTGGAGTCAATGTCAGTTTTAAAATAGATCGTTATCGCGAACGGGGATTCTAAGTAGATCGATCGATTTCTAACATTCTACTTCCAATAATCTTGTGTAATTTACCTTTCGATTGAATTAGACGCCTATCGCGTGAATCGTACATTTCCCATTCATCTTCGTCGGTAGAAATTCGATCTATTCAACTTTCATTTGCTTTTGATATCGATAGTAGAAGTAACATCTGAAAAAGATTACGTAGTCGAAAAATGCTACCGTCTCGTAATCAGCTGTTCAATCGTAAAAGGTGGATGGAATAGTTGCGAATCGTTTTCAAAGTTTGATACGAGTTAGAAAGTACGAGAGTATACCGCGACGTTATCTTATTGTTAACAGGTATACGATTTAAATTCGTTTCGTATCGCCGTTGTTTAAACAGATAGCTATCTTCGAAGATATAATATATCGGAGTTTTGATTGTTTGACGATACTTTTGCTTTCTAAAGATCTATATTTAGTTTAAAAGTACCTTTCCATACGCTTGAGATGCAATAATTTTCCCAACGATCGACGCCTTTCAACATTCGAATCTTGCCAATCTGCCGGAGCAAACGTTCGTTCCAACCCTCGGCAATCATAAAAGCTGAAAGATGTAAAGAACGAACGCTTCAATAAAAAAAAAAAAAAAAAAAAAAAAAAAACAGAAAGATTCGATGAAAAATTAAAACATGTACTACGATTGGTCCAATGAAAAATAGAAACCAGCAGTGGAAGTGGAAGTACAAGGATCGTCGAAGATACATCACGTACGAATAAAGGAAATCGTCGGAATCTCGGTGCATGACGCTCGTATACCAACTGCAAGAGGAAAATCTCAAGAATAGACGAATCTCGATTAAAGGGAACAAGAGTCGGAAATCTTCCTGATCATGGATTCGATACGAGATCTGAAACGATTACTGTATGAGAGGACGCAAGCTCTTAGACGTCGCGACGATATAATCGAGATGCTGGAGAAAGCTTTGGAAGAACGGGACGCCACTATTCGTTACCTTCAAAACGAGATCGACAAGTTCCGGCAAATCGTCGATTTCAGTTTGGCCTCTGGTGCTATCGGGCCGTGTCAGAGATCCAAAAGACAGGCAATTTCAGCTGAACCGCTTACTAAAGACACCCGAATAATCGTCAAGTTTCAAAAACCGCAAAGGTACAGAATTCGTCACTTTTTGTTCCGTTCTAACGCGATTGTCAGCCACTTATCGCCGTGTATCAAGCAGAACTTATCGTCTGAGATTTATCTGTATCGAGCGTAGAAGAAATAGCGACACGATAGACTTCCTCTTTAACCCATTTGTAACTCCCTCTTTAACCGATTTTTAACTCACTCTTTAACCGTATTATCGTTCGAAGGAAGAGAACATTTCACAGCTCGTACGTCGTTCGTAGCATTTATCGTAAACGAAACTGGCACGGCTGCTCGTGTTAAAGCGTTAACAGTCGATATACCTAGCCGAATGTATTCGATTGGAAATTTCGTACTAATCTATCATTGTTATTGATTCGAAGGTCATATATAGAGAGATCGATGATTCAACGATCACCGTAGAACGTATCGTTAAGAGTGAAATTTGGTCGTTGCTTGCACAACTTGGAGTCATGGTTTCGCCTATACAAATCGCATTCACCGCGCAACTACGTGACAGGGTGTTACATTCAGGATACTTTTAATTCACGACACGTGGCTTCGTTAACTTTACCTGCGTTGTTTCTTAACTAACCTTTTTCATCGACAGCTCTGTTCGATCGGTCGTAGGTAACACTCGTGCAACTTTCCAAACGCTGTGCTCTTTAAACTTTCGATTGTTCTGTTAGAGCGCTTAAACGTTTAGGAAACCAGGATTTTGTCATAAAGTAAGATTGGAAAATTACTTTGCTTCTCGATTAATATCACGTACTTTCTACACAAAGTAACGAGTAAATTCCAAACACGCGACTATCCGCGATTATTTATTAGACTGATCGCACAGAGAATAATTAAATTTTGCAACACGAGATTGATACGAAAGAGAAAAGAAGTTAGGATAACTCGGTGAGGAAGAAGTCGTAGAGATCTTCGTAGCAATTTTCGCATTAAATGTCTACGTAAGACGTTTAACATTAAGGATATGACGTTACGTAGGATGGTAATACTCTCGTTTATTTTGCGAGTGCAACATCAAAAGTACCGAACCGTGTTTATCACGGTGCACCTGTTACAGGCCACAAGTTGTTTACCGAACAAGTACGCAAGAAGATAGCCTGGTATACGTCAAATACTTTTTCCGTTTATATAGAGTGACGACAATGCTTTTTATTTTACTTTTTATTTTATTTTAATTGTCGTTTCTATCCTTGTCGATTAATCAGATACCCCGATCTAATGGACGAATATTCATCAGAATTACCAACTGTTTTTTATTATTTTTCTTCTTTTCCTTTTTCAAATTAGCCTTGCTCAAACTGGCGTTTCCAATAATCTTCTTAAGGTTGAAATAGAAACCTTCGACAGAAAGATATCCGACTCTTTTTTCGTTCGTAGGTCTCGTGATCTGATCAAAGCAGCCATTTTGGATAATGACTTCATGAAGAACTTGGAGCTGACGCAAATCCGGGAGATCGTGGACTGCATGTATCCTGTTACCTTCTCGGCAGGTTCAACCATCATACGCGAAGGAGATGTCGGGTCCATCGTGTACGTTATGGAGGGTGAGTCACACAGACCTTTCCCTTGTTCACGATTATATTCTTCCGCAAGTATCGTACGCTTCAAAACGTAAGAGATCGGTCTGATTCGTTTGGATATATATCTTGCAATAATTGCTTGAAATAAAATTGAAAGAACGACGAGCCGAAAGGATTTCATCGCGCAGCTCGCGCGAGTAGCTGCAGTCGAACGCAACCGGCTCGTTGGAGGAAACTGTGTGCGTGATTACGCTTTTCCATGCGTTCCGGTTATAAATAGTTGGCCATGCTTTAACGAATATAGGCGGAAAATCGTCGTGTCTGACGAAGGGGCTTCGCGAATGACGGAATCACGATGGCTGTTAATCTTCCTCGCGCCGTGCAATTTTAGTTTATTCGCCAAGTCAGCCGAGTCGAGGTCGATCATTGTTCCCTGCGACCGCATAGCGTACCGTTATGCCCTCTTGCGTCGCCACACGAAAATTTCTTCGCCGTTTTGCCTACACGGTACCCGTCATTTTGTTTTCCACGTGGAAAATGGATAACGTCTGCAACTGTTGTAATCGTACGCTGTTAGTTTCTCCATCGATGATTTCAATTTCGAAGGAAATTCTAATTCGAATCGTCGAAGATAGCACGAGCACTGATCCTATATCTATAGACGAAGAATCTTGCTAATATTACGCTTGGCAAACTGAATACTAATATTAATAAATACCGATCGTGGGAATAAGTAGCTGAAAGTGTAGTTTGATTTAGATGGTTGAAAATCCTAATTTATTATTCGCGAAATATTAAAATTACGTCGATACGGTGTTATTAGAAACCTGTCGTCGATTAATTTTAATCGTTGGATCGTTCGATGGACGATTCACGTACAGGACAACTCGACGTTCGATAAACTCGATAGTATTGCGAATATATCTAAGTACGTCGGAACAAGAATATTATCTGCTTTCTTTGTTCGATAGAATTGCCATTTGATTGGCGAGAAACTTTCAATAAATTCGCTATAATCCCGCGAACCATGCAACGCGTGATTCATCGTTCTTTATAGGAACCGAATGATTCAAGCTTCTTTGCCATTTCTTCCGAAAAACCGGTTCCCATAGCGGTAGTTATAAATAAAATGTTGCTGAAAATACGCCGCATTCTTTCCCAACGATAAGAATCAATCTCCTATTTAAGCAAATTTCGCTCCGTATCTGACGAACTCGACTCAAGATTTGCTGACATTTTCGAAATTTCGAACTATCGAATATATTTTCTGCAATTGCGATTAAAAGTGTAATAAGAACACGATGTATTATAAAAATTACGCTGCAAAAGCCAGTTAAGCAGAAGTAGTCTGTTAATAAGTTTAAACCGCCTTTCTCTTCTCTTTCTCCTTTTTTCATCTAAACAAATTTTAAAAGTTTCGAAAATTAATTCTCCAGTCAGCAAACAATACGCGATTTCACTTTACGCTGAAAGTAAAATACATATGTACGTAACGAGAGAAATTATCGCGATACGTACAGATACAAATATCTATAAAAAAAAAAAAGATTTTTAACATTCGCTAATTCGATCCAATGACTTGTAATAATTTTCGTACGAATCTCGAATATTGCCTAGTGTATTACCGCGCTGCTATAACCTTATAAATCGCGTTAACATTTTTTCGCGTTAACATTTTTCTCTCCTTTTCTACAAATATTTTACGTCGTTTACAAAATCCGTTTTGTACCTAATTAGCCATCTAACTACCACTATGAACCAAGCTAGCCTCGCGACAAGCGATCCGTAGTTGGCGACTTTCAATTTTTTGACATCGAGCAACCTCGTACGAGCGTTTTGTTATAGTCGTACAAAGAAGCTTGGTTCTCGACGAAATTTCCTTTTACTTCCGGTGCTGGTTGAGCGCATTCAGACACGGTTTGCGCAACCAACAACGATACTACAATTAAATTCGAACGCAATGGGTCACGTGCAACGTAATAACGCGAATTTTTACGTGTAATAGCCACGATTAAGCCAACTGTGTAAACGTGTAACGTTTAACGTCAAGTCGCGTAACGATTGCGCAAATAATTGCGAACACGAGTCTCCTCAACAGGAAGAGATTCGATGATTGTACAGGATAGAACGGTGTATTTATAGCGATAGAATCTCTGGTCAATTTATTAATTGAAACGAGGATTTTCTTTGAAGGAATAACCGGCCAATTTCGGTGCAATTAACTCCTTCCTCGCTTCTCGTAATTTTCTTTCGTACATTCCTTGCAATAATTAGTACGAATTAATCTACAAAATAAATATAATATATTGAATCGGTCTGTAATAGATGGATCGTAAAAGATTTACATCTGCTGGATATTATTACTGGATATTATTAACTATTTGGTAATTTCCTCCCTACGTCGTGGGTGGTTTTTAAATCATCCAAGATGCGACGTTTCGATAGAAACGAAATAGAAGATAAATAGTTTCGTCCAATGACGAAGGATGAGAATCACTGGCCTTTCTCTCGGAAGTTGGCGTATCGTGATAGCGCATAGTAATTAAAAAATACAACGGTTAGAACGTATTCGTAAAACAAAATTGTTTCGTATCGCTTCGTGACAAATCGAAAGTATCTGTGAAATGAAACGAGGAAAATCCGCTGGACGGAAACGTGTAAATCAAACCCATGTTTCGCTAGCGTATAATGACCAGCATAACGTCATGCATATAATTTTACGTACGTATGTAACTCTACATGACTTCTCTCACACCACTATGATTGTAATCGTAACAATAGCAGGATCCATTTTAATTGTATCGGAGCAAATTCGTGATTCTTTTAGATGGTTTTCAACGATTGAATTTAGATAAAAATACCTACTAGAAAAAGCAACTGGTTGGTATTGTCAGGCTAATTTGAAATTTTCAAACGATGACCAATTTAGATCTTTCGTCGTTCGTCGTTACTACGTACTTTTTGTACGCGCCGCGATATTTGCGATGATAATCGAGAGAAAATAAGGCCCGTATACTTGCAAGTTGAACGTGGATTTTTGAAATTTAAAATCACATAATAGGCTTCTTCCATCTTCGATTTAATTTTAATCGCAATTAATTATATACGATATACTTTCTAGCGCTAAACTTTCTCTTATAACACTTTTAGCGTAGGTTTCAATTTTACTCCGTAGGCAGAGAGAACGAAATCCGTAGGTTAATCGCTTTAGAATGATTCCTCTTGGTACAATAGTCTCGTTAAAGAGCGTACATGCCGAATCGATTATAGTTTATACACAAAGTTAGAAACCTTTGTGCGTGTGAATAAAATCTATGAAATTACATGGACAGAAGTGAAATGTGGTCGTAGAAAAATGATAATGATTACAGTAAATTGCGAGGGACGAGCGAATGAAAGTGTGAATTAACCATGTATTAGCGATAGTTTTTAGTGTCTGACATAGAGGAAACTCGACCATTTCCACGATAATTTCAGTAAAATCTTAACGGTAAAATTATATTACAAGTTGTTGCTCACTTGGTAGTAATTTGCATGAAATTATTTTTCTATCCGAACCTTAGCAATCACGTGTATTGCAGGATAATAAAATCACGAGTCATCGTTATAGCAGTAAGGAGAGTGGATTTAAATGTAATAACGGGACGTGTACTTTTAAATATATGTATACAAAACATAGAGAGCATCGAACGTAATATTAATGTCCGTCATATTTCGCGGGATACGTGTTATTTTAGAAAATTTAGTTGTCACGCGTATTATTCCTGGCTTATAGAGAACCGTTTCATGCTGAAGTAAATTTGCAAATTAACAATTACGCGAACGCGAGGCATGGAATCGAAGCAAAAAGAAAGAAAGTTAGAATTTCAAGAATTGCTTGAAAAAGAAACGGAAGATATATAGAAGAAGAAAAAGAATTAATTACATCGGGCTTATTAGAGAAATCTACCTACGTTAAAAAGCAAAATGTAAAGCGTTCCGCAAATGGGAAATAATGACACGATGAGAAAAATAAAGGAAAGGGGAATACGAAGCCGAGGAATCGAGCGCAAAACGCGAGAAACAGTTCCAACCAAGATTGCTCCACTTTTGCTCGTAGTGTTTCCCACTTGTTCTCGCAATTAGGCTACGTTATTTCATTGCGATTTGCGAAAGATGATAAACGAGTCGATTCAGGGGAAACATAATTGGTACCGTCGTTTCTAATCGTTCGTTCGTTGTTGAACTTGCGTGCTAACAATTACGAGATAAACAGACAAAAGGAAACTCCAAGACAGTTATTTCTCGAAGCATAATCGAAAAAGTTCCTGTCGATTCGCGTATCTCTGTCGTATATCTGTTTCTTCTCTTTTTATATAATTCCATACAAATCTGCAATGTCGCGCGCAATATGGTTGCCTCTTAACGGAATTAGTCACGGATTTTCATGCCTGTAAAAAGACGAATTTCAACGCGGATGCTCGGAGCGAAACATCTGACACGACCGAATATACGATATCTAACCGTTTATTACTTCGATTCAATCGTACAACTTGATGAGAGAATCTTGCGCTATCCTCGAGTCACCCGTTATACTCGTACATACTTACGTGGGAGTGGTTGCGCCGAGGGCAATCGCATTCGCCTGAGAACCACTGTCCTTTCTCTCGCTAACAGCGAGCTGGTGGGGGGATTGGTAGTCGGAGGGGAAGGGAGTTTCTCGTGCACGCTCTTTGCGGGCGTACTTTTCACCAGTCGTGAACGCTGTCAGTGAGCGTCAGTCTCGAAGGAGTGGTCCTGCCTGTATCCTCGTTCGCGACAGGATCCTCCTTTGTGAAAACACAATTCGCTCTTGCTCCTCTTACATTTGCTCGCACTTATCTCTACGAGATCCAAATCATTTTCTCGTCGTCGAACATCAAGCCATCGAAATTTCTTTGCCGATAAAACCGATCGATCCAAGTGGAAACGCGAGTGAAGAGGGAACCGTGATTTCATTGTCCATCGGATCTTTTGCGCAAGCAAACGATCTATCGATCTGATCGTCGTGCGTCTTCTACGTGACTTCTTGAAAAAAAAAAAAAAAAAAAAAAGAAAGAAACAACAACAACATTCTTCGATCTAAAGTGCCGAGGAAACTTGGATTTCCATCGATCGAAGGTTAACGAGCTTCGAGTACAGGAACAACGAGAAGTGACAAAGCTGATGAAAACGATAGGATTTGAGCGAAGAAGTACGCGACGTAGATTCGAAGCGGTGAGAAAAATCGAGCCGTTTAGCCGCTATCGCAGAGTCGAGAGGTCCGATTTGTATCGAAAGGAATCGAGCCGGGACCAGGAATAGCGCGTCGTTGTTCTGCTTCGTGACAGACGTGGAATTAGCCGCTCGAAAATCGCGCAACTCGCAATTTTCCATCGCTGCCGGCTGTCGTTTGTACGCTGTCGCGAAGCATGAACCGGCGGGGAGTCGCTGGAACTTTTCGACGGACGCTGAACTCGTCGATTAGTTTCAAAAGCAAGCCAGAAAGTTCTCAGAGACGGCACGTGGTTGCCAGCGTGATTTATACGACTCGAAAATGCTCGAGCTGTTAAGAATTGGACAGTTCTGACTCGAAGGGTTGTCGTAAAGTCAAACAGAAACGACGAAACGATCGAGGGGAACACGTTCATCGATCTTGCCACTGGATGAACGCCAGATCAACGTCGAAGTTCTCGTTCCCACGGTGAAATTCGCGCAGGCTTACCAAACGAACGGCAGACAACGATTCCGATCGTAACGAACGGCAGGAACCTTCGTGATCCTTAACAACGTTCGGTCCATACGATCTACGTTCCTATCCTGAAGCGAAAAACGCGAGCTGCAGGCGTTGGAAAATGTCCAGCACGGTGAATCATGCCCAAGGTCGCCCACTGGATCAAACGTTTCCAACCATCGTCTCGGAGCAACGTTCCGACGTGTCTCTTGCTATCTGATCTCGTTCAACGACCAAGATTCATCGCTCTGTCTGTAAAAGTCTGTGGCGCTTGAACAAGAAACTACGAAAAGGAATACACTCCGTTTCTTCGTTTCTCGTCAGTTTCGAAGGGAGCTGTGAAAGAAAGGGGAATTCTGGAAATCCCGAGATTCCTCTGACCATGAAAGTGAGAAGTTACCCTGGCAGAGCGGTGTTGGAGGATCCAGAGTTGCTATTGGACCCTGACGCGACTCGAGGAAGGGCGATGGAGCTCCTTTACGAGGCCAGCTGGCGCGAATGTGGCGTCAATTGGGCAAGTAACGCGAGAAGCAAGCCTCCGTCGAGGGAGGACGAGTACAGACAACCGTACGCCGAGGTGATCTCTCAGCTGGAGGGTGTTCTGGATGGTAGCCGCGTTGACTCGTCGGCCAGGGAGGATTGCGAGTCGAGGAGATCGAGTAGCAGCAGCACGACTGACAGTGAATCGAGCGAATTGAATCAGACCCGGAATAACCAAGGTGGATTTCTCATACCCAGACCGAGGCTGATCGTACCGGTTCACACCTACGCCAGAAGGCGACGAACCGGCGCTCCTCCGCCCGCTAGGAGACGACACATACGCGAAGGTATTCCGACACCGATTTTTTGCCACTCTTTAAGGAACTATTTTTACTTGGTGACGTGAATTCTTTCGATCGAGCCTGCAAACCGTAGGAAAATTCCTGTTTTCCTTAATCGCTATCACGCTGGTTTCTATTGCGTAAGAGATGTTATTAATACTAATATCTTCTAATCAGTGACTCGTGAAACTTCACTGATGATATTAGTTCAGTTATGCAACAGAGGGCTCGTGTAATAAGCGCGTAGAAACGTTCCCTAAAGATATTATCAGCTGGTTATTGTAAGACTCAAGTTTTACACGGGACTGTATATTCTAAGCAAGATCGACTTGATATCGATGACATCGATCCATCGATCGGTATGCGTAACGCTTCTGAACACGCGGTACCGCAAGGTAAGAGCTGACACGTTTCTGCGATAATAACGGGTTGTCCAGAATGTTCGTAGCGAAATTTGAGAAAAACGTGCGGACAATGTTTAGCGCGTGTAACGACTACGGCATGGAAATAATTCTTTGCCGAGGATTATTTTTACGAACAGCTGTATAAGAGAACGATTTATGGGTCGATTTATTTTAGGCCGATTACCGTAACGGTTCAAACGTTCTAAATAATTCAGTAGTACGCGATGTATATTGTAGAGTGATCCTGACTGGAATAAATCTCACGCCGAATCGATATCGATGGATTATTCATTGGTAGATACACGATCGTTCGTTGATCTTAGTAATTGATAGAAACTTTTGAATGGTAGTCGCCTGAATGATTAATTTCTGCGTTTTTACGCTTTCGATAAAGTTCAACGATGGAATTTCCTGTCTGTGTAATTTTCTATGTAATTACTATTAGGCGTACCGTATCTATCGAAACGTAAATGAAAGTCACGAAGGCTGGTGCATGAAAAAAGTTTATGGAAATGTATTCGACGGTAGAAAATGTCAGCGTTGCTTCAGTTGCTCGAGGAAGATGGCGGAGATGATCTAAAGAAAATGTGAACATCGTGAACCACGCTCGAAGCGTATTTCGAAATCGATCGTCTCTTCTAAGCGAAGCTTTTTTTTAAATCGAATTAACGCAAAATTAAAACCTCCAAATAAATCGGAATCGGATAAAATATTCAAGATGGAAGGGATTTGAACGATTACTTTGACACTTTTTACACGATCAAGCAATCGATCGTAACAACCATAAGAATTAGTAATAAAGGAGAAAAATCCGTATATGTCGAGCGCACGCGGTAATCGCACGATCTAGATACGCGTTAAAAATTGAGAATTTCAGTGTTCAGACTAGACTACGAATTGCAAGGGGAAAAAGAGTAAAAAAGCCTAGCACGACCAAATCTGACCGTGAGTCACTGCATTTTAGAGTTCGCCACGTCTGTCCTCTTAGTTTAGTCAAACATTTCTAAGAAGGATACATCAATTTCAGACTTTTTTTTTCCTAATTCCTCGCAAAGAGACGAGAGGAAGTTGTCTAATCATAAAATTGGATACAATACACACGTAGGCAGAGAACGTCAATTAGACGGTACATATCCGCGAAGACTGGTTTGCACTACCACTCATAGCGTCTAGATCCGGGTCGAGTCTCGACCGCTCGCCACCAGCTTTTGTAATCTTGTGAAAAATGTTTGTCCTTGATTCGATCGGGATCGAACACGAAATCTCGCGTTGGTCAACGAAAGCGAAGCAAAAATGTTTCGTTCGAGATCGATTGTTGCGTGAAACTCGGCTTAACCCGTAGACGTATCGTTCCTTCTAAAGATACTGAAATCTAAATATACCGAAAAATCGAAATCTCGTATTGACGTATCACGAAAGCATAGTTATGATACGTCGAAACCAAATAATATCAAAAAATAAATTGACGTAATAACTTGTGCGTATAAATAGAAGGCAAATGCGTGTCTCGAGCTTCGATCGCAACGTTCTTGTGAAAGCAAATAACGATACAAAAATAAAATTGATTCGATGTCGCACAATAAACGCAATCTTCGATTCTCTACGAAGGCAAATACAACAAACGTTTCCGTATTACGCGACTATTAGCTATGTACGTATTTAACTTGACCTATCAGTCGGCTTTCGTAAAAACTAGATTTAGGTCGGACATCTCTATCGCAAGAGTAGCGTTACCCAAGCCTGTTACTGCTCCTATCTTTCAACGCGAAGGTTGATTACACTGTTTCTAATCACGTTTCAAACGTTTACTTTGATTTTACTTTGTATCATTATGGAGAACATCTTGCATAAGGTAACGCGTATTGCGTCAAATTGAATTTTTCTCTTTCGATCGATCGTTTGTAATCGCGTTTGCGACCACTGCAGTGATTTATCGACGACTCGGTTGAAAATCGAAATTGAGAAACGAATCGGCTGAAGTTTCGCGACATTTCGAAAGGAAGAAGAAATGTTACTTCGATAGAATTGAAATATCCGACATTTGAAAAATGTCCACGTGTCTCCCTAAGACGAAAATGATTTTATTATTGTGTTTTCACTCGCTCTCGCTGACTATAAATTTTCCATAATTCCAAGCTGTCTTAAAGATTTCGAGCCGAGATACCGCGCCTAAGAATGTTCGTCATTATCTTGCTAAAGAAACAATTATTCCTCGAGTATCATCCCACAGGTAAAAGATAATCTTAATTGCCACTGAATTCTCACAATTTTACTCTTTATTACATTGCGCAATCATAAGTATTAAGTATTATCTATGAAATATGCGATCATTGAAATAAGTTCAGCAATCTACTACCACAACACGTAAAATTCAAGTTCATTGAGATACAAAAATCTCAATTAATATTCGGAAATAATTTTGTTTCACACTCGGCTACTCTCTCACGTTCGAACAACGTATCATCGCCTCGTTTTCGTCGTTCTATCGCGCGGCTGCTTTAACTTTAATTCACATTTTAATTGATCTTATTAATGGTGCTGCGTTAATTCGACGCGTTTAGACACGAATCAAAACAATCGTATTGCTTTATGTTATTTCCTATAAAATTTCAACGCGTTAGATGAAAAACATAAACTTACGCGTTATGACCAGCAGGTTCGTTTAGGCGAAGGCGTTTTCCGGATTTCAAGGTGATGATCTTACGTGATCGAGATCGTTGTTTCTTGAACGAAAGTCTTTGATTCTCTGCAAAAAAGTATTGAGCTACTTGTATCTGAAAATACTTTGTTTAAAACATATTTTAATATTAATTTCGTCGAATTCCATGAAATTACGCGTATGAAAGACAAGGAGAACACGAACGTATTGTAAAAGCGCTTCTCGTCTTTCCTACGATAAGTCTTACAAGATTAAAGTAAAAGTATCGTTTAATCTAATCATTTTTCGACCCGAGTACCTTGATACTTTTTTTATATAGAGAATTAATAAACTCGCCGAATGACGTATAAAGAAATGCATAGTTCCATTTGAAAAGCAAAGATCACCTTGAAATCTCTAAGGCACGTTCACCCAGATATAAGATTCATGGCCATCGCGTAATATCCCGTCCGAAACGAAATAAGTAATTAATCGAAACAATTTTCCCAATAACGTATAATTTAGCGTATATTTGCTTGGCTCGATTAAAATGAGACTGCCTGTACGTATAAATATATCTTTCCATCGTATACAAACGCGAGTATTAGACAAAAATCACGACCAGATTTAATCCCCTAGTTTCTGGAGCACGGAACGCGGTTACTCGTTAGCACGGTTTCCTCGTTGATTGACTGTATTTTATGGGAGAAGCCATCTTATCGTGCAGTTTAGCGCGGCTTACTGTTTTTATTTCGACCCGAGAGAGTTTCATCTGTTATTCATACGATGCTCATCGTGTTGCAACTTTCACGCTTCTCGGCCGCGTCTCGTTTTAGAATTTGTTTTACTTTGATAGTCTAGGTGTTAAACAGCGTCGTTCGTTAATCAGCTTAATCGATCCAACGATCGTAATCAATGCGAGGTAATCAAGGCGAGGCATTAATTGCATTAATTGACTATTTCGTGTTTCCGTGTTTCCCACGTTCTTGCTGCAAACAGGAGCTCTAATTGGAAAGATTCGATACCGCTGCCTGGGTTAATCACGATGAGTTCGCACCATGATCAACGATTCTTGTTGTGACTGCTGGTCTTAACGTTTTTTTTTTTTTTTTTGCCGATCGATCGACGATGAAAGGGAAAACTAATTAAAAGAAACGACATGCCAATAATCGTGACGATAGTCTCGCAAGTTTTTCAACTACGAAGGTGCAAATCTGTTTTCATAATCTCTTTCAATCTCGCGTGAGAAATCTCAAGAATTTTCGGTCAATTTAAACGTCTGGGAAATCTTTGATTTCTAGTTCAGCAAACCGAGCGAGATTGTAAAACGCGATGCGTTACGATACGTTAAACCGACTGTTATAAATTATTGTTGGTTTTTAGACCGGCAGATGTTCGAGTTATGTAACTTGTTCATCGACGAGTTATCGTATCATATTTTATTCAGCTAAATTAATTGATATTTACCACCCCATTTGCCATACTTTATTGCTATTCGCCTTTAATTAATCTTACGGGATTAACGAGATTTTCCATACTGTATTTGAAAAGAAACTCAACGAGCTAGAAACTGAACCATTTGAGTTAACGTATTCTTAAGTTATCGCGTTGTAAACGATCTTCTGTCCGAGTGATTTTCATTGAAATTAGTCGAGGAGAAAACGAGATTAATCAATTTCGCTGTATGCTAATATCCCTGCGTAGATACACGCGGATAAAAAAAAGTAGCTTTCAAGAAATTTTTCAAGCATCTCGAATCGCTTCTGATTTCATTTTGGCTAATCAAATTTTCATCGATCTTCCACCATTTTAAAATTACGGCTTTTTGGCCCGTTTGCGAGAGACAGTCTATACGTATAGAAAAAAGAATACACAGAGCAAGAATCCGACCCGGATTTTCCGGTGACCTCCATCAATAAAACTACCTGGCAAACTGGTATTCTTCAAACAAGAATACCCGATGTTATAGCCGTCTATTTAAGGAAACAAGTATAACGCGTTTTATAAACAAGAAAAGTCGGGTATTTCATGTTTGAACATAGATTAATATACCACGTACAAGTTGTCGCAGTTTTCCCCAATCATATGTTACCAGTATACCGTTTGTCGGTATTTTATAGGTCAAAATAAGGATGAAATGCCACGTAAACGTATGTCATTAACGAAACATTATTAAAGTGTTAGGAGAGAGGTACCAAAATTCTGAACGCATTGCGCACGCGAGTTATTTTCCTGTTTATGGCAACAGTAGTGCCCGGTCATCCATCAGACGTAAATCTCGCTGCATTCTCATTCGCAACAGAATAGTAATCCGCGGTTGACGTTTGTCGAATGTAAAAGTAACGTTTTCTCTGGCTTTCTGTGTCGTCTTGTGAGATAATGTTATGCAGTAACTGTTAAACTGTTATATCATTAAAAGTGTCTATGTGATCGATCGAGACGAGAATATTTAACAGGTAAGCTCGGATTATTTTATAATATGCTCATCTGTAGTCTCCAATGGAACAATTTAACAACTCCTGAATGGAGATATAGGAAGCTTTCTGTTACTATTGATGAGCTTATAATACGTATCTATCGAAGGCCAATGAACTTTCTATTAATGGACTTACGTTTTAAATACCTATAGTGATATTGTCGGAAATTGATGCCAAAGAAAGTTATGTCTTTCGTAGCGTCTCTCGGCTATAGCAAAAAGAACGATATACAAAATCAGCGACTCCGGACGTGCGTTACTACGACACAAAGTACGAATAGATCAGGAATATTTACATGTAGTAGTAGTAGTAGTCAAAAGGTATCGTAATATTCCTACGACTCCAATTTCAAACAATAATTCGATTCTTTGCTGTTATCAGTCTTGTATTGGCAGGAATATCAAATATCTTGAAACGAAGTCATAGTTGGAGTAGCATAAGTACACGTAGCTTCTGACTGCTACTAGATGTATATATTCCTGATCTATTAATACTTCGTGCCGCAGTAACGCACGTTCGTGACTGTCCATCGCGTATATCGTTTTTTTTTTCCATAACTCACTAACAATTCTGCCAACAACATATGTTTATACGATATGTTTTTATTTCTTCTTCTTATCTCGACCTATAAAATATACTTACAACGTATGGTCGGAAAAAAACTGGGACACTCTGTACGTATACCTTCATGGACTACTCTATAGACTATAGTCCACTAAGGTCAAAAGCGAGGATGATTTCGATCAGGTGCAGAGTGTTTAGCTCTAATCGGCGAGGAGGTACCACCTAGACAACCTGGTAAAATTGTTCTCCTTTCTTATAGTTAGAAGTTAGTCAAAAGTTATTTTTATACCCACTTATAAGCCCAGTTTTTGCCTTTTGGTTCTAAAATAGCCGTGAAAACCATTTTAATCGTATTTCCTAACTTTTTTTAAATTCCACCTAAGAATGTGTTCCGCTTATTTTCATCTCGTGATTAATCTTTCTTGGCGTCTTGGCATCTCTCTATGTAAATCTCTTTAGAGCATTTATTTCTCTGTTGATATATCGAATAAGTTGACAAGACAAGAATTATATTTAAAAGATCAACTAGAAGATCTGAAGAAGACGTAGTGTGATCACGTAAAACTAAGCGACAGAACCTTGGAACTTACTTGCGCTGTCATCAATGCTGAATTTTCTCAAGGATTGTGTCCGTAATACAGGCAGTTCAGTGTTACGCGAGTGACACCATTATTTAAAAGTACAACTTCCATGAACGGTAATTATTTATACACGCCTACAAACTCGCCTAATTTTTTATGACTTCTACCTCGTTATTAATTAAAGTAGAATCACAAATAATTTGCGTTCTTGTTCTTGCTTCTTCGGTAAAAATACCACACCGCTAAATATGCGGGAAATGTGAGACCATCGGTCTATAAATTCGAGCAAAAAAGTTGTAACGTTTCTTACTAAAAAAAAAAAAAAAAAAAAAAAATTGGAATATTAAGAAATTGAACTGACTCAAATTGAATCGAGTTAACAGGAGAAATTGAGCGTGTTTCGAAACAAGTCGTGCACCTATTCACCCTAAATCGTGCCCAATTTGCTTCCAAACTGTCTGACAACATGCAGGCACCGGACACTCCAAATTCCAAGAGATTTGGTTTCAAAGTAATCGCAGGAAATTCGCGCAGAACCGGTGAACAGCTGTCGTCCGAGATTCCACGTGATTCGAGTCATTCCGCTTCGTGATCTGCTTCGAGAAGCAAGCCTTTTGTTGCGACGAATGATTAAATGGGTATGTTTGATAAATATATATTGGCCATGGAAAATCTGTGGATAATTATTTAAGAGTTTACGCTCAACATCGATTTCGATGATCTTTGAATAGATCGTAAAACTCGACGTTTCTCTCAAAACTCTTTGTTGCCGGGATATTCGCGAACAACTCTCTGCACCACTACGGTAGAGATTCTACTTGCAATCGTGCGTCTTACGGCGATCGGACAAACTAACGCTTCAACCAAACCTACTTCTTATCTTTCGTTTATAGTTTACATAGATTTAGGTAAGCTTCCAAATAATTTCAACTTGTGTAATAGCGATTGCGTTTATCGTAATTTTCTTTTACGCGATTGGTCGATGTAAGAATCGCTTTCACGCTACGCGCTCTAATCTGACACTTACGTGAATGAAATAGCGCGTCGAATCGAAGTTGCTGAATGACGCGCGGAAATAAACGGGGCTCTTCACCGACGAATCACGTATTACGGACCTGCTTGAGGAATCTTAATAAAATCCAAAGATTATTAATTTGGCGATTCCCTCTTTCTTACTCGATCTTGCTTAAGTAAAGACGCGCGAATCTTTTAAGGATACAGCACGCGAGAAATAAGTTCTGGTATCTCGCAAAGTCGAAAAATATACCGATGACTCATGGTGAACAATACAAGGGTTCCTTACACGCGCGCCTGGAGGCGGTACGGTGATAAGGACCATTTCTCCTAACAGCATTCTCTGCTCTACCGGCTCTCTATTAATATATCCAGCTTCTATAGCAAATATTTCCTAAAGAAATATCCCAGTGTCTGATCAACCATATGCATATATAAACAGTCTCGTTTCAGTTCCTCTTCTTCTCTGAAAGCCCAAATTTCCTATTATTCTATCCTACGAATAATCTTATAACTCTCGTCCGCTCGACCAAATCGCGCGTTAATCTCCTTAACTCTTTCGGCGAAACGTTCTTCCTCAAACAATCTCTCACCATCGTTCCACCAGAGTTCTAACCCTAAAAACAACATACGACGAACACGTTCAGAAACAAACCTAACGAATCTGTTCGGAAAAAGTCGTCTCGCGTCCTTGACGATACATTCGAGCCATCCTCGCCAGCGACGCGTTCCATGTTGCTAGAAGAACGAATCCATTGACCCAGTTCGACAAACAGACAGAAAAAAAAGAGGACGATATACACCGATAATAAGAAAAGAAACGTTAGAGAGACGGCGATCCTCTTTTGCAAACTGGCTAGTCAAGGTTGCTGGCGAGCATCGACGTAGAAGCTGGCTAGTCGACGTTCGAACCATACATTTTCCCAACGAACCGCTCTGTCGTTATCCGCTACGGGCCGAAGAAACGAGATCGTCGGCTTGGGTCGACGATAAGCCACCGCTAGAACAAGTAAGCGGGCATTCAGTTACGCGGCTTTCGAATAAAACCTTTCGACGGGGATATCGTATGCGAGGCGTAAACTTTTTGTCCTGTTATATCGTCATGCTAGGTGGCCTGTCGCGGCTTTGTACATACACGGTGTACTCTTTGAAATTCTCCTCTACAGGAGTATTAGACTGGAGTGTACAGCCAGCTATTCACGAAAGTATCGAGCAACGAGGCATATAACAGTCGATCGTTTCCCGTACAATGTTCGACTTTGGCGTGAGTGCTTAAAACAAACGACTTACCTTCATAGATATATTTATGACACGGAGACGATAAACGGTGGTTTGCTACTGAAACGGAATTCGTTCGTGGAATTGACTTTGGCAGAAATTGCGAGAAAGTTGCTCGGCCCAACGAAGCCATTAAGCGTTGCAAAATTTCAAAGGACAAATCGGTACCGCGGTGAGTTAAGTGGCAACGTTGAATTTCAAAACAGAGACCATTCGACACGGTTCGTCACAAGTGGAAGCAGAAAGTTTAAAAAATCACAGCTGCGCAGGATGTGAACGAGTCATTTAGAAACTGTGTACGTACGATGATTATCAATCTCATAAACCATCCGTCTAAAGAACGTCGGGAACGGTGTCCGTTGTTAATAAAATAATCTTTCTTCCAGTCAATTTTAATTATAACGATCGTATTCTCCGTGAAACATCCGGTATAAGTCCGGCGCCTTGCGTTCGTCCCACGTATATGCGAATAGAGCATAAACCGCGAACAGACCTCGAAGAAGAATTATCTTCTTCTTTCTCCTGTTAGCTTCTCTCGTTCGAGGTCTCTGCCGGGTCAGCTATAGCGGGTGGGCTCTTTTGTTCGTCTCTCGTACCTTCGAAGCATCTGCGATTACCTGAGACTCGTTCGGACAATTCCTTCGCGCTACATCTGGTTGCCCGTGCATCGTCGAATTTCTTCAAGGTACAAGAAGAAGTATCTTTTTACTAAAATGCCCGTCGTAGAATGGAGAATTCGTTTGCTTAAACTGAAAGAAAGAGTTGCCAATAGATTATTCGCGATAACGTACGTCCACGTTCTATTTCCACAAGAACGATTCTAGCGTACAACCGAATACACGTAACGTAGTACGAACGAATACCCGCGTACCGTAGAAAGCAGCGATCTAATCGAATTTTACTACTCCGATTAGCTAGCGAAACAAGAGCGTAACATTCTATTGAAATTACGCAAGACGCTTTATAATTATCGGTAGCGTTAAATAATTGTCAATCGCGTTAAATAATTGTCAGTAAGCCTATTTAACCGTGTACGCGATCCAAACGGAAATACGCGTAACGTCGGTGATGATGCCCGTTTAGAAAATTACCATTCGAGTCGAATTTTTAACGTTGCGAGGCACGAGCACAAAAAGCTCGATGTCTGATTCATCGCTCGTTTTGCAAACATTATGGCAAAATACGCTGGCGCTCGATTTCAACACTGAACTACTATTCAAGTTAGAGGAGAGAGTCGCGTCAGAAGTCAGTGACAGAACGTTATTTCGGCGGCTTAATTGCGAAAGGAATTTTATCGTTGTAGAGACGAGACAGAGAGAGATGCTCCTTCTATAAAAGCGGAATTTAATTTATTCTTAGTTTTTGTGAGAGAAAGGAAACGTCGCGTCCGTTTGCGCGGTAAGGGTTCTAATAAAACGTGACACGTATTAATCACTTCCAATTACAGACTTCCTTTATTTGCCACTCATATCGGATATATAATAGCTCCATGCTATTTGGTTCTAATATTTTGTTTTCTCGTAATATTTCAAAACTACGTAGCAAGTTGAACGGACTTGCTCTTTGAATCGATAAACGTCTACTATACAAAAGTGCAAGACGATAGAAATCGTATCTATGGGAATATATAACGGATCAACTGCTTAATTTCCTCGTCGTTCGTCGTTGAAAGCTGTTGAGTGTAATTTCAACAAGTTGTAGAATATTTTGCTACAACTATCGTTGATATCGACGTTTCGGTTGAAAGTATCGCTGCTAAAATTACTTCTCGAATAAACTCGCTTTATACCGTCTGCCATTCGGGGTTCGCGTTCTATCGTCCATCAAGATGATCTGTCTACATGGAGATTGCCTCGGTATTCTAAATCAATCGCTTCTTGTTTTTCGCGATGGCCGAAGGTTATACAACGTTTCGCGGATAACGCGTGTATATAAATGTCATTACAAATGTCACGTACACGTGTACCGAGAACCCGGCGCAATTTCATTCCTTTTTCCTTTCGTAATCGAGAATTCGTGACCAGGTAACGTTACTCCGTCAGTCACGTAATTATGTTCACTTTCCAAACTTTATCCTGTTTCGCAGCGAGCAGCAAAGCGTTGTCGCGTCCGTTTTCAAGTTCTACGAATTTTGTTAACTCGTTTCATATTCCAAAGACGAATATCTCGAATTCTATCCACCGCGTCGAACGACTAACTTCTAACGTTTCCCAACCACCAATGGATTCGATAGTCCGATACGTCGTTTTCTCCGATGGATGTTTCAAAGAGCCGTTGAAGAGAAGCAACGCCGAAGCGTCGAGGCGAGTTTTACGCGAGGTCAGCGAAATCAGCGGACGAGGATTCCTACGACGGTGGTGAAGACTGGTAAAACCGAGTCAGAAGATCGAACCACGGGGCTTGGAGGAGCGCGATCGTGTCAGAAAATTACGAAACGCCATAGCAAATGCGTGCAAAACGTATACACCAACGATCCTGCTTTTAATAATTGTCGCACTCGTTAAGAGTTCTCGCTTGCTCGCGTCTTTTAAACGTTCGACTTTAGTCAGAGGCAACCACTTGACGCTCATTTTCCGCTACTTTTCCTCCTCGTAATTCGTTCTGAAATGGCTTCGTCCGATCGAGATACGTTAGAATCCTTTATAATTAATCGAATAACGAGATCTCTTGCAACTACGACGAACGTTTTGAAATTGCCAATTGATATTAACGTCGCGCAATTCCGGACATTAGTATCTGTCTTGTTAAAAATTACTCGAACTTGGGGCCATTGTCGAACCTCGAACAAGGACCTCGCGATTAATCAAAATTACCGCCGTGTTTTCCATCGGCGGTATCTCGATTTAAATTTAGATGGTATTTGCGAATAGCGTAACGAATTAGAAATAAGGAACAACCTTGATTACAAGATTGTGGAGCAACTTATGTAAACGAGTAAGTTCTTATTCAGGCATTAGTGTATTGCGTTACCGTATTTCATTACGCGCAATAAGTACCAGGGGCTAGCGCGTTCCTAGATTTTCAATCTCCTTCCCATTTGCGAAACCAACGTTTTTTTTTTCTTCTTTTTCTTCTTTCTTTTCTTTTACTTTCTACCTTCTGTATGGTAATCCGACGCTGCGTCTGCGCACTGTAACGCGACTCCTATCGAACATTTGGATAAATACTTTATTTACGATCACTTGCTACGATAATATAACGTAATATCAGGTTGTCCCGAAAGTTTCTTTCCTCTGGCAAGGAAATAACAGATGCACCAGCTCTTTTCGTTTGATATTATTTTATTCGATCATGTACCGATCCATTTTCTTCTATTTCTATCATTACGATCATACGTGATTCGATAAAAATAACATAAAACAGAGAACCTGGTGCATCCGTTATTTCCCCTTACAAGACGAAAGAAACTTTTCGGACAACCTAATACATTAGAGGATACACGATGAAACGTAATAAATACGAGGTGAGCGAAGATTCGAAAAAACTGTGGGAAAAATTAAACTTTGCAATCGTCCATCTCGATGTTGAATATTAATGTCAAGTACGAACGTTCTGGTGAAATTCGCGTTGGCACAACTCCGAAACCTTGTCCTTTGAAACGCTTTTCGCTATCGTTATTTATAGTTTACGAGGAAATAACTTTCTCGTGTATCCGTCACGCGAGGAATTTTTATCGGGACGCGGGCTTTCATCGTGGCTGAACGTTTAACCTTCAGGTGCACGGGGTCTCGTTTTCTCCGTTCGTTTACCGCTTCGCTGTGTGAACAGACTTGGAAGCAGAAAATCCTCGTAACGACGCCACCGTGTTAATCTGTTCAGAGGAAATAAGTAAATCGCGATAAGGCATCTTGAGAGGCGCTCGTTCCCGCGTGTAATCTTCAACGATACATATTTTTAAATCCACTTGAGTATTAAAAAATATGGAAAAATAAAAATCATTAGTCGACTCTATGAGGTCATCGTCGTAAATGGCTTAACGCCTTCTTTTAGGACTTTCCTTTATCATTGTACCTATTCGTTGTATGTTTTCTATCGCATTTCCATATTTCACAAATTTGTCGAGTATATTACAGTATATTACGATCATTTGAAATGCGCGTTCGTTTAAATCCAACTCGATATCGAGTATTCTGAGCGTCGCGAGACAAGTCGTTAGACTTTTGGCTCTAAGGAGCTAACGGGTCCCGTAGAATTTTTCGCTCTTATTACGTATCGCGTAACTTTATCTCGCAAATGCTTCTTGATTGGCGTTTGTTTCGTGTCGAGAATCGCGGAAAGACGACGGTAACGTCGGTTTCGCAAATCGGCGAAAGTTCGATGAAAAAGTGGCGGCAGCCCAGAGGGAGGTTCGTTACGGGGCCTAGACGACCCGTGCCGCGACGAACGCGTTCACGCTCTCGCATACGATCGTACGAAACTTCGAATCTCCGTTCGTACGAATACGTTTGCCAATTTGAAGGTTCGAGTTGTGTTCGGTCGGTAAAGTAACTGAAGCGAGCCCATCGGGCGGTAGTCGTAATCGTTCGATGCGAACCGAGCCAAACTGATAGATTGGCAAAGTCGACGGAAGAGTGGAAGAATGGCCAGTTATCCCGGGGAATCGCATCGGTTGGAAACCGGTTCGCAACGTAAGTCTCTTTGTACCGACTCGTTCTTGACAGGATACGTTATATGCACGCGAGGAAGTGAAAGCAACGTTCACGGGACAATACGGCCGTGGACTATCCCCTTCTCTCAACCCTCTCTTTCGTCAAATATCTACCTATCTACTATACATCTAATATCTATATATCTACTGTATCAACGAATTACGGCTACGTCCTGACGAATCGTCAACGCGCCGCAGACCCGCCAGAAACGTTTAGAAGAGAGGAACACGGAGCGAGACCTGGAACGTATCTTTGCCCCTCTCGTTTGTTGCCCCGATCTTCGTCCGAAAGGCCGAACGTTGCGCCTTCGTCGCTAAAGTGAATCACCTTCGACGGTTTAAATTATGCCGACGCAACAGTAAATCGAGCATTTCGCGAAAGACGAGACAACGCGAACAGATGCTCGCGCTCGAAGAAGCGGCTGTGTGGCCTCGTTTAATCGAGAAGAGCACGCCTCCACGACAGATATACGATATACCGAGTGGCGGGACGAGTTACGCGTTAAGAAACACGCTGCAAGCTGTTGTCGAGCTTCGCGAAAGCCACGTTCTCGCGCGTCCACGTGATTTTTACGCGACGGATGATCGGAGAAAACGGAGATACGTACTAGCCGAACGCTCTGTTAAGGTGGAGACCTTGAACTCGGTGATGTCAAAATGTTTCAATTCGTTTAGTATTAACACTGAACCTACCGACGTTTCGCGTATATCTAATCCTACCGTGAGCGGTCAAATGAGCGTTTAAAAAAAAAAATATGTATCTTAATGTAGAAAGAGGTTTTAGCGGAGTAAACGATAATAAAGAAAGTTGTGAATATTGAGAAATGGGTTGTACGTATATTATAGGAAAAGTCAACGAGTTACATGGCGATACGGTAACGTTGTATGCAAGAAATTCTAAACGAAATTCCAAAAACGGTCGTTCGACCGCGCGTGCTAGGTTTAGCGTTAAGAGATGTTCGCGATTGCACGTACAAAGGTGAATCGTTGTAACGAACCGATTCGACCGTACATTTGCTACGTCTCTTCTTTTCTTTCTTTCTATCTTCGTAAAGGTTTCGATAAAAGCAACTGGTATTTTACGATACCAGTTTCGCTTCTTCCAACCACTGCCATTTAAATCACACGGAAACCAAACTGATTATAAAGTTAAACGGTTGTTCAGACACTCTGCTGTTGAATGGATGAAATTTTTCGAAAATATAATCGATGATCGGTTTCGCTGGCGAGTGGCTCGCTTAACGAGAAGAGACGATTACCACGAATAGAAAATATAGAAAGTAATAGAGGAAACGAATTAGACGTTTGCCAGCGCCTAAAGAAGGCCAAATGTCATTTATCACGGAAGAGTTCGCGTTCCTAGATCTCTCTCTCTCTCTCTCTCTCTCTCTCGTCTTTTTCTTCGCACAGCCATCGGTAATATTTCAACTGGAAGTTTAACATCGTGCCAACCGATTATTATACCAACTCGTGACGAATATTTATAGCGGCAACGGTCGACTATGATTGGCTAATCGTTTTCATTTAACAATTACTCTCCCTCGCTCGATCTATTTCTGCGCCGACTCGCGCTTTTCCTAGAAAAGAAACGCGGATCTAACGTCGAGTCGAGACGAAGCCGATTCGTTTACAGAGAGAGTATTGTCACGAACGGGTACGCGTTTCTCGGAATTCCGATGCAAACGACCACAGCGTCGGTCGATAGGTTTGCAGATTTTCACCGATCTGCTATATCGATCCGATAAAACGCCGAAAGCGTTCACCTTAAGACTCTGCGTTGATCAAACGTTCTTCGTTGCTCCCAGTCAATACTACAAGTCCGCATAGTCTCAAACCCCAATTTTTCCAACGTTCTCTACGTTCATACGAAGAAAATAGCGACGTCTAAGAAAAAAAAAAAAATCACCGCTGAGTATCGGTAACAAAAGTTCCAAATCGGATGGTATCTTACCAACACGTGAAAAATTAGCAAACTGCGTAAGGGAACATCCGCCGGGTAGATATCAGTTTCCTCCGCTTTGCGTTGTCCAAATGGAGCGAGGAAAGAAACGACGAATTGCGGAACAGGGCCGCGAAGAATTGTTTACGGTCGGTAATAGCGGCGCAAACGGTCTAATCGGAGAAGCAAGAACGTGGGCGAAATCGAGTATACAATGCACACGTTAACGGTAAGCGAACAGAAAACTGCACAGGTACCGGATGCTTTTATGAATAGGCCCATTGTGCGCTAAGGGATTGGGTCTGAGATAACTGCGTACGTTCATTACATCCGGTCCACGCTCGCGTCGACACGCTGAAAAATGTTGATTACTATAGCAGAGAGGGCGATCTTTACACGCTGCCGCGTGACGCAATTTGCTGCATTCGGACAACCGCAAAATTACCAGTTTTACTAGGTGTTTCTTATTTTTCGTCGCGTATGAGATTCCTCGTGATTTCTGTCGTGCGAGATTTTCCAGCGACGCACGGTTCGATCCCGTGCAATTATCGCGAAGCATCGCTAAAGTAGCGCCATGTAACATCGTGCAAAAGGTAGTTATTAGGTTGTCCGAAAAGTTTCTTTCGTCTTGCAAGGGAAACACCGTATTCTCTGTTTTCTATTATTTTTGTCGAATCGTGTATGATCGTAATCATAGAAATAGAACAAAACGGATCGTACACGATTCGATAAAATAATATCGGACGAAAAGAGCTGGTGCATCTGTTATTTCCTTACGAAAAGGAAAGAAACTTTCGGGACAGTCTAATATTAAGAACATTGGAATATCAGATATTTAGAAACTTTGTTAACCGGTGTAATCTAACCGCTCGACTGACCTCCTAATTCGTGTACAGTACATCGAACCGTTTGTTCGACGATAGCGGCGCGGTTTATCATCGAGCAAAGGTACGGTCGACGAAAGGAATTTCGAAGAATCCGATTCTGTCGATATGATCGTGTCTTAGGTGTCTCTACGTACGATAGAGGAATATGATTTGTGCGACGAGTCGTCTAATGCGTTTTTGATTATCCGCTGCGAAGATTTCAACAGCACGCGTCCGCGGGATTGCGGGATTTTCGAGATAGCGTAATTACATCTATCGAGTTACTTCAGATTGAAATATTAGACGTTCTAAGTTATCCAGAAGCGTGAATTAAACTGTTCGCGTGTAACGCTAAACACGTACAAAAATCAGACACAAACTTTAACTACCACGAATATGAGAAACGAAGATTTCATAAAATCTACGTCCGCCTGATCCATAGTTTATCGCGCCAGGTTCCATCGTTGCATTTGGTAACCTGCTCCGCGGGTATTGCTCGAATCGACGAAAGTCCGCTTAACTTGCGACTAGTGGAAAACTGTCGAAACGCGATGGCCTGCGCTGTTTGTCGAGATTTATGTTTCGAGCGCGTTAGGAAAGTCGTATCGGGAAACTTTCGTCGTTCGGACGAAGCAAGGAAAGACGTTCGTTCGGCGTTTGCCATCGTTTCGTTTGATAAACAGGGAAATTCTGTTCTCGCGAAAAATCACATCCTGCTCCATGCAATTACTTCGTAAATGTAATTCATTGTTGTAGTCTATATTTCCTGGGCCAATAAACGTTTATTAATAATAATAATATAACGTGGCGCGATATATATATATAATAATATATTATATATATATATTATATATTATATATATATATATATATATATATATATATATATATATATATAACCGATGTTTCACAAATCCAGCGGATACTAATTATTATTATTTTACAGAGGGTAAAGTGGAAGTGTCTCGCGATGGCAAATACTTGAGCACTCTGGCACCGGGCAAGGTGCTCGGTGAGCTGGCAATTCTTTACAATTGCAAGAGGACAGCGACCATAACAGCGGCTACAGACTGTCAGCTATGGGCCATCGATCGACAATGCTTCCAAACGATCATGATGAGAACCGGCCTCTCGCGGCAGGCCGAATACACGGATTTCTTAAAGAGGTAAAAATCATTTCCACGCGACGACTATCGTACGAGATTATAATCCATCGTTTATAGCGGAAGTATATTCGTTAATTATAATTTCTGCATCGATAAACGCTCGTTGACAAAAAAAAAAAAAAAAAAATAAAAATCTATCGTATCAGAGTGGAGGAGCAAAGACACGTTTAACGAACGGCGTGATTTTCGTTCTTTCAGCGTTCCTATCTTCAAGAATTTGCCCGAGGAGACTTTAATCAAAATTTCAGACGTATTGGAAGAGGTAAGAGGACATTTAGCTATCTTCTGACGATCATATTTTCTCTTCGTACGCTATCGTGCCACGGTTTCTCCTTTGTTCGATACGCGTATCGTGTGTGCTTTATTTTTACAGACTTTTTACAACAACGGGGATTACATAATCAGGCAAGGAGCAAGAGGGGACACGTTTTTCATAATAAGCAAAGGGCAAGTTCGCGTGACGATAAAGCAGCCCGATACTCCGGAAGAGAAGTACATCAGGACGTTGAGCAAGGGCGATTTCTTCGGCGAAAAAGCGCTTCAAGGGTAATCGTTTGAAATTTTACCGGAAGATTGTTGCGTTAGGTTGCCCCAAAAGTTCCTTTCGTCTTGTAAGAAAATAACGGATGCGCCGTGTTCTCTGTTTTCTATTATTTCTTATCGAATCACGTATGATCGTAATGACAGAAATAGAAGAAAATGGATCGTACATGATCGAATAAAATAATATCAAACGAAAAGAGCTTGCGCATCCGTTATTTCCTTGCAAAAGGAAAGAAACGACCTAACGAAACAGGGCAATTAAATCGATATAAGAGAACAACTCTGCGTGTATCAAGACTGAAAGATAAATAACAACGACGAGAGAGAAAAATGTAATTTCTAATTTTGATTCTTTGCTTGCCGAATATAGGACGTTGCTACAGTATGTACGTACTCGATGATCCTATGTGTCGCATTTTCTTCTCATCATAATCGCACGGTACCGTCCTAAATATTAAAGTGCGCGTAACGTTTCCACAGAGACGACCTGAGGACGGCCAACATAATCGCTGACGATCCGGAAGGAGTGACTTGCTTGGTGATAGACCGTGAAACGTTCAATCAACTGATCTCGTCTCTGGACGAAATTCGTACGCGGTACAAGGACGAGCTCGTTGAACGTAGAAGGTGAGCCTTTAAGCCGTACGAACTTACAGTTCGTAATCCGATTGCACGCCGTTAAAACACGGCTGTATTACTAATAACCGCGTTAACTCTCACGAACGTTAATTATACACGACCATAATCATGATCGTGAATCGTCTGTTAAATCCCTAGACTATGCGTGTATCTGTATGTTGTGTTTCACGCTTACTACCTAGGATGGGAGAATAGAGCGTGCCATCTCGGAGTAAGTTTCGCGTTACGGTACAACCGTGTGCGCTAATGATTCGACAATTAAGCTAACGTTTCGCTTTTTTCATCGAGACGTGCCAGCAATTTGCATTAATGCCGCCGCGTCGCTTAGAATAGAGGCTCGTATAACGCGGAGAAAATGGAAAAAAGTTAGAGACTAACCGGTTGTTAATAAACCCTATTAACGCGGTATTAATGTGATTTAAGAGCATGGCATCTCGATATAGTGACTCTTGAAAATACTCTGATTACGACACGTTACATCGCTATTAGGTAATGTTTCGTGCTATTGTATCAGGTTGTCCGAAAAGTTTCTTTCGTATTGTAAGGAAATAACGGATACACCGCGTTCTCTGTTTTCTATTATTTTTGTCGAATCACGTATGATCGTAATGATAGAGATAGGAGAAAATGGATCGGTACATGATCGACTAAAATAATATAAAACGGAGAAAAGGTTGTGCGTCTATTGTTTCCTTAGAAAAGGAAAGAAACTTTCGGGACAACCTAATAGAAAGCTATTTTCGCTTGTTCTTTTATCACACGCTGGCGATTATTTCAACTTCTGACAAGAGTATACCTGCGAAAAGTTAGTGTAATTAACGAAATACAGAACCAACAAATCCACCATCCGAATGACGCTTTTGATACAGGTTGAACGAGGAATTCAGAGACCTAAGGCTACAAGATCTTCGACCATTGGCTACCCTAGGTGTTGGCGGTTTCGGAAGAGTGGAATTGGTTCAAATAGTCGGAGACAGCAGTAGATCCTTCGCTCTAAAACAGATGAAGAAAGCGCAGATCGTTGAAACGCGACAGCAGCAGCATATCATGTCGGAGAAGAGAATTATGGGTGAAGCTGATTGCGACTTTGTCGTGAAGCTGTTCAAAACGTTCAAAGACAGGAAATATCTTTATATGCTGATGGAAGCTTGCCTTGGTGGCGAACTCTGGACCGTTCTAAGGGACAAGGGTCATTTCGATGACGGCACGACACGATTTTACACCGCTTGTGTCGTCGAAGCCTTCGATTATCTTCACTCTAGGAATATTATATACAGAGATCTCAAACCGGAGAATCTTTTGCTCGATAGTCAAGGGTAAGATGACTTTTAACGTATATTTAACGTACAGTTGACGAGGTAAAGAAAACTTCCTCTGGCAGGTATCACTGTACATAGACGCGACGTAGGTAGAGCACCGACAACGTTCTTAAACACTGGTAATATGTTTTAGATACGTGAAACTGGTTGACTTTGGTTTTGCCAAGCGTTTGGATCACGGGAGAAAGACGTGGACATTCTGTGGTACACCCGAATATGTTGCGCCGGAAGTTATTTTAAATAAAGGACACGATATCAGCGCGGATTACTGGTCCCTTGGTGTACTGATGTTTGAACTTCTCACGGGTACACCGCCATTCACTGGTGGCGATCCGATGAAAACTTACAACATTATTTTGAAAGGAATCGACGCTATAGAATTTCCTAGATCGATCACGCGAAATGCAACTGCGTTGATCAAAAAGCTGTGCAGGTAATGATTAAACTCTGGATTTGTACACGAAAAATACTGACTTTATATGCTCGTTACTATCCACCGATCGATTATCAGATAGACCGTGAAATTAAACTATTTATTTTAAGGGATAATCCTGCGGAGCGTCTTGGTTACCAAAAGGGTGGCATTAGCGAAATACAGAAGCACAAGTAGGTGTATGAAAATTTGTAAATGAAAAGGGAGGAAAATTGTTTATCAACGACCCTATTTTCTTATTTAGATGGTTCGATGGGTTCAACTGGGAAGGCCTGAGAGCGAGAACTCTTGAACCTCCAATCATGCCACGAGTTCAAAGTGCCACCGATACAACCAACTTTGACGAGTATCCTCCGGATTCGGATCCCCCTCCCCCTGACGACTTATCCGGCTGGGATAATGATTTTTAATGGATGTTTAATTTATTTGTTCGAAGAAATCGTTATTTCTGAGAAACGTTGGAAAAAGCTTCGGCTAGTGTCGAAAGAATCGTCGCAAGATAATTGGAAGATCGACGGAGAAAACGTGACCATCGGCATCTGCATTTATTCAACGAGCTGATACTATGCGATGCTTGGTTAATCGTTTAAAATAACATCGATCATCGAATATCATAATTGCAAACAAAAACGAAACTGGCCTGTGATAAAATAATTAGGCCGTTGAAAATTAGATTTTCCAAACTTTTCGAGTCTATTGAACGATTCATAGATTCGAACGATCCGTTAACGGGTAAAGAAGATTATCTTTTTAGCGTACTATCTAACAAAGGAATATGAACTTTCAAGACGTCGCCCAAAAGATTATTGGCATGAATTGAACATGCGTCTAATTTAGGGAAATCTTTACACGCACGAGCTCGCGTTCGATATGATTACAACTCGAACGTGGCATCGTGAGACGCGCACGAATGCGTTAAGTGCCATACCTAATAAAGGTAAGAGTCGAATACGATACGTGTGTACGAAGCGTCCACGTGAACGTGCACGATGTACAGTGAATTTAAATTGTAAGAGACATCTTGCCATCGAACTCGTAAAATCGTGCACACAGTTTCGCAGAATGAAGCATGTCGGGTTCTTCTAGCGTCCGATTCATTGTTGTTTGATTTACTTTATAGTTTATTGTAATAATTCTATTTTAATTAATCGTGCGAAAACGTGACTCCTGTAAATAATTGACTATAAATAAATATACATATATATAATATAAAAAAAAATATATATATATATATTTTATATATATATATATACTTAGCAATTCAATGTATATCGATTATAAATAAAGTTTTATTAATGCTAATGATGCGTAACTGGTTATTGTTACGGTTATTGTATGTTTGTCTCAAACTCCTTTTTAAACAGATTTTATATTTTATTCAGTTATATTGTATTTTTATATTTGTAATGTTTCTGAAATTCAATTGCACAAAATTCCATATTTCTACTAATGGATTTTCTACTAAAGAAGTCTAAATTAATTTAATGAAAGCATTAATTGGATATCACAAAATCGTATTAAGCTTTAATAAAGAAAATAAAAAAATAAATTATACTCGTATTGCATACGCCTGCCCATCGACAATCATCTGTTATTAATTTTATACATATACAATAAAGAGATAGAAACTCGAAATTAAAACGTATGATCAATAACGTATGATCGAAGGAAACAATTTTAAAAAATTTCTAAAATGATCGTATAAACAGGTCTCGATTATGATGTAAAAGACTTGGGAATTGCCATTAAATTAGCCTCTAAAATAGCTTATCAGTTCGGATATACGAATGACGCCAGCAGATAAATTTTGTCCTCAGGCTTTACTGTGGGGTCAGCGAATCTACGCTGGCTAATAAAATGGCCTACAAAACTTGACCTCCTATCAAATTATCGATCTCGATCTCGGCCATAGAGGTATAAAGATAGAGTACAAGAACGAGCTAAAAAGGCCCTATAGGAATAGAAAGAGAACGCTACATAGAGACCTCTTGTGTTCTTATTTAACAACGTATTCATATTCGTATAATAAATACAAATATGTAAGTATAACGATCGACTAAGGACAGGATAGACGTAACATTAAACGAAACTTTGTATCTAAGGTTATGAAATACCGACCTATCAAAAAGTCAATATGTTTCTTACGCCATCTACGATTTCCTACTGCGAGCATAGGAATTATTACAAACAACTCCTCAGTGATTTTATCACCGATGAGACATGACATTTGTAACATCGACTTACCGACGTCTTGCTGTTTTATCGATACAATTTTTAAGAACTTTTGTATCTACCGCCGCTCCATATTTCGCACCCGACGTGTCGTTAACGCGAGCTCTGTCGTCACCCCTGATATCAACAGCCACTAAAAGGGAAATTACACCTCCACGTAGGCCAGCCTCTTCTTTACGGCGAAGACCTGGATATAAAAGGACGGCTGTATAATTGGTCGTCGCGCCTTTATTTTTTATATCATCCTCTTTGAGAATTTCCTCTCTGATCATATCTACAATTTCATAGGAAAATTCTGTTTTAACTGAACCCACTACTGTGCTGAATCGATAATGTCGCATGTGACACGGAAACGATATGGGCAGTCAGGTGAACCCCAAAACGTGGAACACAAAAAAGCATTGAATGTCACGTCTATTCTGTATTTGTTTCAGTATATGAGTGCGAGACCTGTTTATATGAAAACAACCGTGACCGTGACCATGTGACCACGTTCTAACTACCAGAGATTTCCTCTATGTCATTATATGTGTATATAAAAAGAAGCGGCAAATGTTGAAAAACATGCGACAAGTACGTACTGTTTTACATTAGTTTTCAAAACATTTTCATACGTGGATTCTTGTTATATTACTGATATTGTTCAGTAAAGGTAAAACTTTTATCTATCTATCTATCTATCCATTTTATAACTTGTTTTCTTTTCCTTTATCATTTTTACGTGTATCTTAATAATACGTTGAAAAGGAATAAATATATTTCACAACTTTGCCTGAAACTTTGTCTTCAGCTTTAACTTTAAATTAGTATGATACGTATATAAAACATGTATGTATAATTGCTTTCTATTAAACGCTAACCTATATTGTTTATAAATAATTATTTGAAGTAGCTTAAATGTTGTTTAATAATAAGATAAATAATAAAAAATAAAAATTGATATGAATTAAAAATTTATTTTTGGAAATTCGGAATGTTAAATAAACTTATTTTTGAAACAATTTTTGTTCTCGCTACACGTGTCTTGCTTTCAGAGTTCGTTCCGTATTTATTTAATTTACGAGTAATTGTATGTGTTTATTTTTCGAGTATTCTTATATAATATATTTAAATTTCTACAAAAATTTCGTAAAATATACATTTTATTTATTCATACCTTAATTAAATTATGAATCGTTATATGAGAATATAGATTCAATATTTTACTGTGTCATAAAGTTTTATGCTTAAAAGAAAATTCTCATAAGGAACTCGCGCTGAAATTTTTTTCAACACTTTCAATTTTCTCATTTCTATGTTTCATTATTGAACTGTTAAATTACTTTCTACTAGAGACCACAATAATGGAGTCCTTGTGTGAGAGTATTATATGTAGTTATCATAATTGTTTTGATGTTTTTATCTATGATACTTTCATGTAAAACAAGATTAAATTATATTACAGTATATATATATATATATAAAAAATGGATGGGAAGAAGGAAAAACCAGTTGGTAAAGGAAGAGGAGCTGCTCTTTTAGAGCTCTTCAAAGAAAAGGAATCGTCTGTAGATACAACTACAAGATCACCACCAGAAAGTCAAACACAATATAATATTCGTAGTCCAACTGAAATGCCATCAACATCCAGTTCTAGAGCAGGACATGGAAGAACTGAATTACTAAGCACATTAAAATCACAGCAATCTCCTAGTACATCAAGTATGCCAAGTTATAGGTATATTATTTTCAGTTATATCTTTAAATGTATTTTCATCTTTCCAGAAATAGTATAATATCATATTACTTCTAGGGTAATAATCACAAAAATGTATTTATTACATTAAGAATCAATCATTTAATATATTATTTAATAAAGTCATTTAAATTTACAAGTCTCTTTTCTCAGTATAAAGATTATGTAAGAAAAGGATATACCTCGCCAATTTTAATGATTTTCAAATATGTTGTTGAGATCAACATTCTGAACAACTTTTTCTTATACATATAACTACCGCTTGGGTTTAGTTTTTTGAGATATTCATAATAATACTTTTGCTACTTTTTATCTTGAATTAGGATTGATTTAACATCATGTATGGACATGATGATATTGTAGGTGTGTTCTTGCCAAGATGCATTCATAATATGAACTTAATACGTATCACATTTCAATTTGTAAATGCAGGAAGGTAAGAAACAAACTTAACGTATTATTAGTTTAGTTATGTGAGAGCCATGAACACATATATAATATCATTAAGTCCGTACATTAAGCTAACCGTAAACTACCTCAGGGATAAAGGGATTAATCTAACCCAAATCGAAGATAAAAAGTAGCAAAAGTGGTTTTATGGATAACTCAAACTAAAGCCAAGCTGCAATTATATGTATAAAGAAAAGTTGTTCAGAATCGTGTTCCCAACAACGTATTTAAAAGTGATTGAAATCAGTGAGGTATATTCTCTGCTATATAATTACCAAAATATACTATAAGAAACATAAAATACATGTTACAAGTATATATATTATTAAAAGGAAATAAAAATATGTTTTTATAGTTTAGCTGAAAAACAATCAGATATTGCTGGGCAATCTTCTGATGTTGCAGGAGTATTAGGTAAATTATCTGATATGACAATACAAGAAACAAAAAGTACATCTGAATTACATCCGGTACTTAAACCAAAATCTCGACAAGGAACGAGTGGAACTCCGTAAGTATTGATATATGTACAAGATGTCTCTACAACTATGATATGATCGAAGGATAATTCTTCATGAAAAAATGAGCTAAAAATACAGAATAAAGATTTTGCATATAAGGCTCTGTTTTTGGAACACATCATTATCACTTTGTATTTAATGATTGCAAAGATACCTGTTATAACCTAATACAATATGTAGTAATAACAACAAAATTAAGCGAAACAAATTAGAAAATAGCAATAAATTTTTAGAATACTGTTAAGTGGTAATTATATAAGCCTCAAATTAAGTCCTGGGAAAGGGTTGTTCAATTATGAAGTCAAATTTAAACCTGATATCGAATCAAGACCACTTCGCAGAAAACTTCTTAATCAACATTTACAAGCACTTGGACGAACAAAAGTATTTGATGGAGTAATACTCTATTTACCACAGAAGTTACAGCAGGATGTAAGCAATGATGAAACATTAAAAAGACAACATACATAGATTTATATGGTATGCAATTTGTAGATAACTATCCTTGAATCTATACATCCTATGGATCAGTCAAAAGTGGAATTAAAAGTAATATATAAAAAACAACAAACCATGTCTGAGAACATCCCATTTTTCAATGTTTTACTTGGCCGTGTTTTACGATCGCTTAGTTTAGTTCGTATTGGCCAACATAATTTTAATCCAAAGGGAATACATCCTATACCACAACATAAATTGGAAGTGTGGCCAGGCTATGCAACAGCAATTACTGAATATGAAGGGGGTTTAAAATTATGCATAGATGCACGGCACCGTGTTATGCGTACAGAAACGATACGTGATATAATGTAAGACTTGCAAACAATTTCATCAAAAATGTAATATTACAGTTAATTTTATTTTATTGTACAATACAACGATGCAGGGTCCATTTTGGAACTAAACCGAATTTCAGAGAAGCTATTGTAAAAGAATTAATTGGGTTATCTGTTTTTACAAGATATAATAATAGAACTTATCGTGTTGATGACATTGCGTGGGATAAGAATCCAACATATGAATTTATTAAAGGAAATGACAAAGTTTCTTTAATAGATTATTATAAGTTTCATTGGAATATAGAGATACAAGACATACGTCAACCACTTTTAGTTCATTGTGATAAATTTAAATCATCTGTTGGTCAGGTAAGTAATAAAGTTTTCCAAGCAATGAAACGTAAATGTCAATTATTCCATCTCAAATTCCATTGTATAAATTTTAAATCTAGACACAAGAAAAAATGATATTGTTGATTCCTGAGCTATGTTACTTAGCGAGCTTGAGCGATAGTGTTCGTTCAGATTTTAGAATTATGAAGGATCTCATGGCAGTGACTCAAATGACTCCCAATGCCCGACGTGATATAATTAGACATTTTGTGCAAGAAATACAAAATAATGATGTACCACGGGAAATATTAGCTGAGTGGGGTTTATATGTGGAATCTGATGTAGTAGAATTTTCAGGCAGAGTTCTTGAACCTGAGTGCGTTTACTTTGGTAAAAATACAAGATTTACACCCACACTTGATCGTCCTGTAGATTGGGGTTCAACAGTGTCTAGAAATTCTCTTTTAAGAACTGTAGGTACTTTTATATATTACATATTTAATAATTTGATAGTGACATTTAGTATATAATCATATTTTTAGCCTAATCTAAATCATTGGTTCATCTTGTATTGCCAAAAAGATACAAGATGTACAAAAGAGTTTACTAATATGTTCAAAAATGTTACAAGAATTATGGGTATGACTGTCAGAGAACCACGGATGGTTTGCTTAAGAGATGACAGAATTGAAACATATGTACAAGCATTAAAAAGGAATATCCAACAAACAGTTAACCTAATGGTTATTGTGTTTCCTACAAACAGAACTGATAGATATTCTGCGGTAAAAAGGTAAAACACTTTATACGTATATTTTATAGTTTCCATATTAAAAATATATTCTTCAATATCTAGAGTATGCTGTGTAGAAATGCCTATACCTTCTCAAGTAATTATGTCTAGAACTATTTCTCGTGGTGACAAATTAAAGAGCATAACAGAAAAAATTGCTTTACAAATTAATTGTAAGCTGGGTGGAGCACTTTGGGCTTTAGCTATACCTATGGTATGAAATGTACATACATATTTATAATTTTAATTTTAAAAAATAAACATAAATACTAAATTTTAATATGTTAGGACAATTGCATGATATGCGGTATAGATGTATATCATGCAGGTTCTGGTCAATCAAAAGGGAGTGTTGCAGGCTTTGTAGCAAGCCTAGATAAACCATTGACAACTTGGCACAGTAAAATCTGTATACAAGGTAAACGTCAAGAGATAGTAGATATGTTGCAAATGTGTTTAATTTCAGCTGTAAAAGCCTACCATAGAGTAAGTAATGTTTAACATTCACTGTATATGTACATATATTAATTATCTGTAATACATTTGTAAATATTATTATTTTGTTTTGCAGTATAATGCGCGTTATCCAGATCGTATTATCATATATCGAGATGGAGTTAGTGATGGACAATTAGACATTGTTGTCAGATATGAGATAAAACAGCTATTAGCATCATTTAAAGCTATAGAAACAAATTATGAACCAACATTAACTGTAATAATAGTTCAAAAACGCATTAATAGCCGGATATTTGAGAAATCTGTAAGTGCCTAAGAAAAAAAGAAATTGTATATTAACAACTTATAGCTCTTAATCATATATATATATATATATATATATATATTTATTTATTTATTTATTTATTTATTTATTCATTGTATTTATTTATAGCGCGCGGCATTGAAGAATCCTCCACCAGGAACAATTGTGGATTCTTACATAACAAAACTAGATGTCTATGATTTCTTCTTAGTTTCTCAAAACATACGTCAAGGAACAGTATCACCAACTCGCTATATCGTTATATATGACAGTAGAAATATGAAACCTGAACATATACAACGACTAACTTACAAGCTTTGTCATTTGTATTACAATTGGCCTGGTACTATAAAAGTCCCAGCTCCTTGTCAATATGCACATAAGCTTGTTTCTCTCATTGGTCAAAATATACAGCAAGAACCACATCAATCGCTTGCCAATACATTATATTACTTGTAAGTTGGTTTTATATGTGACTCAATATCCTAGGATGTTGTTAATCAGATCTGCATATCACATAATTTGGTATAAATCATAACTACTTGTTAGAGTGATATGGATATAAGGAATTGATATGTTCGCCCAATATAGTTTCATATTTCACTTCAATATAAATTTGAAAAGATAATATAGAAGAGATAAAGCTATTTTTTTGTAAGTTACTATTAAGTCATTTTTTCTGTCATATATTAATATATAACAATAATATCAGTATTAAGACGGCTGTTAAATAAGTTGTTTTAAACGGTAAGTTGTAATATTTTTTTACTTTATACAAATATAATCAAAACATTGTCAGGGATAAAGATAGCAATTTTGCAAATTCATAAAGAAAATATTATATTTGGATAAGTATAGTTTATAGATTATACATAAGATGTAATTTAGAAATTTTATATCATGTTCATTTTATACAAATATTTCTCAATCATTATGTATAAAATTAAAACGAACTCTTTGTTCAACAATAAAAATATATTTTATATTTTTGTTACAAATACAATTTGTATACTGAATTATTTAAATTTTGTTTATTAATACCCCATTGAATACATGAAGATTGTGAGGCTAATGCTTTGAATAATTACTGAATCACCGTACACGCGATATGAATCACGGACAAGAAATTTCAGACTTGGGCAAGTACGAACTCTGGACCTTGTGTATAAATATCCAGTACTTCGCTTACTTCGTAAAATATGTACTTCATTAATCTACATATTATAATAAAACCACTAAAGTACACGAATAATGTTTACCTTTTGATTTCATGCAAATTTAACCGTGTCAGTGTTTACTTTTTCGAGTTGTGCAATATTATGCATTACTTTTTATTAAGAACTATATTTTGTTCTTCAACACCGTATAAAAATGATTACAATAGTCTATTAGTATAAAGGAATTTATTTATCTGCTTATGTGTGTTTACAAACGACCCTGCCGATGAGGATCCAATACCCAGAACGATGCGAGCAAAATGCGTGTATCCATAGTCGTCCACCTTGACTTGAAAGTATGCATACATGTTCATGCAAGCGCACGTCTCTATATTATGACGCGGTATATCAGTGTGGGACATTAAAGAAAGCAATGGCGTAACAAAAATGATAATACTTAAAAATTATATCATCATAATATTTTGCATATTTTCCATTACATTGATATTTGTTATAATTGTCTCTTTGTTTCTCGTTCGATGTATTCAAATAGATGTAACATCATAGATAATGTATGAAATGTCTTTTTTAAAGGATAAGTGTGAAACAAGCATTCAATTGACTAAAAATTCACAAACAATCGGTATAAACGATAAAAATTGATTGACCGATATAGTCAAAGGTAACCCAAGTCATCGAGAACTTACATTTGTGAAAAGAATGTAGCGCAACTTAAACGACCTCCGGAAGGATCCACCGCAATGCGGTGTTTAGTCGACACAATAGTTACGCCACTGCAAAAGAGACAACCGCATGTGTACGTAAATACGTACATACGTATGTGTATTTACGGTCGTGGCGTATCGCGTATCGAGTCGCCGCCGTCGCCGCCATTCGAGCGGTTAGCGCCTGCGTACATCTTGTTTACAACTGCGGAGCTTACCATACACATGACCTTTACAAGATGGACATGAGCGCCTATTTAGCTGTCTAGGCGTGCGACGGAAAAAAGTTGAAGATACGTGCGTGTCATTGAATTGTGAAGATTGACGTGTATGAGAGGAACCACGGAATCGAGTGATGTTTAATTCGGTTATCAAAGAAAACAGTCAAAGCACGCGTTCGTGATCCCAAGTGACGCGGTATTTGTCGCTTGCACGCGGGCGGAAAGGGGAGAGAGGGATGGTGGGTACGAAAGGAGACCCGAATTTTTCACCTCAAGCAGATGTGATTGCCGTGAACGGATTTTGCGTATGCCTGATCGAGAGTTCGCATTCAGGATACGTCGTGCATGATGATACAGTGTTGTTAACCACATCGTGAATTCCATTCGTGTGTTTCCGCAAAGTGCTCGATATATGTATAAAGGGTGTGGGAAGAGGAGTGCGTTCTCTCGCATCGACCTGGAATGCTGCCGTGTTTTGATGTGCCTACTATTGCGCATGAAAAAATTCTCCTGCCCTTGACAATAGCCTATTTATCCGAACCAGATCGCCTTTAAACCGCGCTTACCAGTGATAACAGGGGTTCAACCACCCACCTACGTGTGCATCGCCTGTCCCACTCTCTTTTTCTCTACCTCTCTACGTATTTCCTCTAAACGTACGAGCAAACAAGCAAGCGACCACGAGCGCGCGCGCGCGCGCTCGCTCGCTGCTGCGTGTACACGTGAAAACACCCGCGTGTGTCTGTCTCTCATTGTCAGTATCATCGTGTATACAACCCTTTCTTTATATGTGCCCATGCTTGTCTGTGTATACGCGCCAACCATTCTGGTAAACGCTATAAATTGCATTATTCGACGTGATAAACAAGTGTACCCGCGGTTCTATCCCGAATCAATGATACTTCCACTTTCCCGAGTAATTTCCAAATCAAAATATTTGCAAATGCGAAATATGTAAATGCTAGCGTATACAGGTTGCTTCAGATTCCATGCAATCTGCCGTCCTGGGATACCACGCGAACCGCGAACCGTGGCGGGCGAAATTAGACGAAACCGCGTGACAGGTGGAATCCAACGAGAACCGTGATCGCAGAAATCTCATCAAGAGGTACATAGTTTCTATGTTTACCGAGATATCTACTTTACGAAGAGTTGTTGATTTGTCCTCAAGGATTGGACGGTTTCTTAATTCCGTGACTTTAGTAAACGTGGTTACTTGATAATAAACGTTTGCATGAATCGCATCGAAGAGACCGACCCGTGCGACGCCCTTAGTACACATTGAGTGCACATGCACTGTGGTGGCGTGTTATTGCTTATTTACCCCCGACACGTGCTTTCACCATTGGCTTGCTTCGAGTACAACGATATCGACGACAACCTCTCCACGCTAAAAGCAGAACGGCTACACATTGTTTAAGAAAAAAAACAACAATACGAGCGTGCGGTTTTCCAGAAACGTTCTTCGAATTTTTTTACGTCGATAAAAGCAGCGATATATAATTGTACCGATTGAAATATCTATATGGTGTTATTTCTCCAGTACAAATTTGGAAGTGTGTCTTTCGAGTCGAGCTGCTGCTCTGACAACGTGGGTGGGAACACGCATTCTACCACAATGAACTATTAACATAGTGTGTTTGGGTATAGTAAAATATGCGTAACGAATTGATCATCTATACCATTTAAATGATACAATACAACGCGTCGATAGAGAAGACGCAAAATTTTTGGCGACAACGGGCTTTTCGATCGTCACTGCGTAATGTCTTCGAGCAGAGGTTTAGTCTCCCCTTCAGGAGGTCCCGTTGTTCTCTCCGGTCACGTGAAGAAGCTAAAGACGCAGAAGAAAAAATTCTTCGTACTGCGTGGCGAGGCACCAGGATATCCCGCGTGTCTCGAATATTACGATAGCAAAAAGAAATTTGAAAATAGGCAACCGCCAAAGCGCAGTATCTTGTTGAACAGCTGTTTCAATATTAATAGACGCATGGACACCAAACACAAACATGTTATCGCATTGTATACGAAAGACGAATGCTTTTGCTTGATTCTGGAGAGCGAGAAAGAATTGGATGAATGGCTGAAAGCGATGCTTTTACTTCAGAGCGGAGATGTAGCTGATGGAGAGCAACCTCGGCCTATATTTGGTAATGCGCTATCATGATTTGAATTAGAATTAGGTCGCATATTAAGGACGAAACGCGAGATTCACTCGTTGAAAAACAATTTCAAACAAATATTCGCTATTTATGACTACCAATTTCGTTGGTGTTATGTTTTGAACTATAAGTCCAGTTGTTTACTTGTTTTTTCAAATGCGTCATTGCCTTTAATAAGTAGGAAAAGAACGTTTTTTCAATATTTTGTTATGTCTTCCGAATATATTTTCATGATTTTCATTGTCAGATATTTTTATTAATTGCTTGCAAAGTTGCTGATTATACTTTGTGAAAAATATAAAACTGTATTAAAATAATGCTATATAAAATAAAAAGATATATACTATAATAATTTATAAACAATTGTTATAAAATATGGAAATCTTGTTATACGTTATATTATGCAGTGTTATAATGAGATTAATTACAAAATTGTTGACTCTACAATGTTATATATTATTAATTATGACGAGGCATAAATGTAATATTTTATTTCAGAACATGTATGGCAAGTTACAATGCAGAAAAAGGGACTAGGTGAACGAAAGAATATTCATGGCCCCTATAGGCTATGTTTAACTGACCGAACGTTAAGCCTAGTGAAAATCGGGGCAAAGGATAATTCAGACACTATAGAATTCCCTGTAAGCATACTATTTTAATGGATGACATAGTCTGAGACTTAGTGTATTTAAGAAGAAAGACTAATGCGAAACCTTTGCTCCACAGTTAATTTGTATCAGACGATGTGGATATATGGAACGTATCTTCTACATGGAAGTAGGTCGTTCAGCTGTTACTGGTGGTGGTGAATTATGGATGGAAGCAGAAGACAATAATATAGCAAATAATATGCATGCTGCTATTATGAATTCTATGAGCAATTCTAGTAGCAAGAAAGACGACGTAGGGCCACGTGAAAGAATTCGCAGTTCCTCTGCCACCGAAGCCAGCAAACCAATTGGTGTGCTACAACGACATGCTGGACAGAGATTCCATAATTCGCCATTGGGTGAGTCTGAATTTTAATAAATCATATTTATACTTTAATAGAATATCAGTTATGGTTTTTAGCACTCATCTCCAAAGTATATTTTCAGTTATGTAAATACCTTAACGATGTATTTATAATATTTTGATGTTTCGATTCTTTTTTTATAAATACTGAACATTTTACGCAGAAGCTCCTTTGCACAGAAATCATCCTACAAATTCCTTTTGCTTCTATGTGTAAATTGTCCAAGACATCGATTTTCTTTTTTGTATCAGACCATAACTATAACTGCACTACATTACATGCCTCGAAATATCGGCTGAATCACGAAATATACGATTGAAAACTCAGCTTAGAATAACACAAATGGGTTGCGGGTATTACAGAGGAACACAGGACGTACGAGGAGCAGGTGGATCAACTTCAAGATCAGGAGCAGTCTAATCAGACTCAGAGTACCTCTTCTTGCAATACGATCACGGGTCTGTTTTCTGTCATTGCAGTTGTATGCTTCTTTTTTTATAAGATGTGGGCATCAAAGGGTGACAAACACGATTATGATTCAATATACTCAAATTTGTTGTTGAAGAATTCCTATCATATACATACGTATAGCCTTTTCAAAGACTTCTATTTTTAAACGAACGAATTCTATGTTTAAAAAGAAGTTCATGTTTAGTTAAATGAAATTCTAGAAAAACCTCTAACTTCTTTCTATGATTTTTGTTTTACTACTTTCTATAGTTTTTTAATTAAGATTATTTTAGTCAAATTTTTATAGGATAACCGAATAATTGCACGATAATCGTGATAACTTATTAATCGAAAAATTTGTCGACGAAACAAACAGGGTTTTATTGATTACCGTGTGAGAAAGGTAGTTTCTAGTATTGCACAATATGTTTCAATACCATACATATGACGTTGGCGAATATACATATTAACGAGGCCAAGTAGAACAGAAACAAATGTGTATCGGATTCTTTGAAGTAGAAATTTATTCAATTTCTAAAAATTGATCAACGATATTTTTTGCTAGATAGGAACCTTTTTGCGTTTACGATGTTCTGATATAGAGTATAAATTGTTATTTTCTTCAATAAAAATCTTTCGATCGAATCTCAATATCTCATCGGTTAGATTTTGCAAAAAGTATATGGAAAAAGAAAAGTAATTGTACGACAGTGAGAGCTGTATGGTTTGCAGTCGTTGCTGGTACCGGGGCTGGGACTGCTGGGATTGCCTCGACTAATAACAACTGTGCCACTACCACTAGACGTCGTCATTCGGTAGCGAGTCATCCCCATTCCGTCAATAATTCCCAATCCGTTCATGTTACAACAAGTACAACTACAACAACCATCACCACCACTATTACCATCACTACGACCGCTACCGTGACCACCACAACCACAACCGCGACAATATCCCATCAGAGAACCTTGTCGCTGCCCTTAGCTGCCATTATCAATCAAATGCAATCATCTAAAAGATCAGTTTTACGCTGTATGTATTTTTGTTTCGTTGTACGATAAATCAGCAAGAGATGTTCTTTATTTCTTTTTCAGTGTCTCTGCCTTGCTGTTTCCCGTTTTATTTTCTATCCTTTCTTCTTTCTATACTTTCTCCTTTCTATGGGAATCCAAATACGCAAGCAGATGTGCTCGAAATTGAAACTACTTCCTGTTGCGTCATATATAACTCACTCCTCCATGAGATCATCGCGTTGCCGTGGAAATGCAAGCTTCTACTCGCATGTGATTAGTTGCACGATACTTCATAATGAAGTAACGCTTCCTTTTTCGTTTTTTTTAGCGTGCCAAAACAATCGATGGAATATTTCCTATAGCATTCAGTCTCAATGATGTGTTTTCTTGGTGTTTTCATTACCGACATACCGGTCTTCCTCACATGTGACATTATTCTCTAGTCTATTTTTTATATTTTCCATAACATCTTTCGTATTCGAAGTATACATATATTTCGTCTCATTATCCCAATCATTTGGATACATCTTTTTGATCACTGTTTATTGCTTGATCTAAAATATATGTTCTAATAAATAACAACCTGTATATCTGAATATGCATAAATATTATACAGATCTATGGAATCATTTGACTATGCAAATGAACTAACCGCTGCTATGCTGGGAGGATGGATGCTTTTCGAATTTTGTTCCCTAGACTGAATATTTTGCAACAACATGTCTGACTAATATGTTTCTAGGTGCAAACGGGCGTGACAGGTGCGATAGTTTGCCATCGAGGGCTCGTACCACCAGCGAGAGTCATCCAGCATCGATGTTAAGTCATCCTAGGAGTACTCTGAGACCGCATTCTATGTACGGGAAAGGCTCATCCTACTCACCACCGATCACTTCTATGCCTATCAGTCCTGCTTCCGGTGCATGTTCCACAGACTCCGCGGGGTCATCTCTTTCAATGGATGATGGTGGCGAAAATGTGTTGGAAGAGGGTACCGTTTCGAGATACGGCCATTCTTTAACGCCTGACGAACCTGTTATTCTGGAGGAGAATGGCGACGATTATGCTCCGTGGTCCACGTCGCATTCGCATCATAAATATTCGCCAAATTTCAAGTCGCATTCTCCTTCTCAGGTGGGTCGTTGGTAGAGTTGATAGAATAGGTAAAAATACAATAGTTATACAAATTTACGAACTTTAATCATTTTACTTAAGTAAAAGCATTATGTATATTTGTTCAAATACGTTTTCTATATTCACATGTAGCTTATGCAAACCTACAAATATGAGTCACTTTTAAGCGATGATTAACTATTCTTAGCATCTAAATTTATATTTTTGGTCATTCTTGGCACAGATTAACAAAGTTCTGTTACTTTATACGTTCTCTTGAAAATTGTTGATTATAAATAATCTTGTTTTAACAAAATCTAAACGTCTGAAACAAAACTAAAAGAAAAGAATAAGTTTTGTAAATGATGATGGAAAAGTACGATTCGCTGATCTTATCACTTATTGTTGTTGTGCTCTCTAGTTGTTTATAATATAATTTGAAATAATGAATTAAATAATTCATAATTTTGCTTACTTACACGAGATTCTACTATTAAGTAAACAAATGATAACGTGTTTAAGAATTGAAGTTCAAATTGCATCATTACTATGACATATATATTGCATCATCTGATGATGATAGCTAAATGACGAAATAATAACGCGCGGAATTTTACTCTGTTTACAGCAAAGTTCCTATATAGAAATGTGCAGCCCTTTTGGATCAAGTCCTGGGCGTAGCGGAGGCTACATGCCAATGAGTTCAGGAACGGGACATTCGCATTCGCGAGGGTCTTCCCTTGTAGAAGAATCAAACACTCTACCAGAAGGTTACGTACCTATGGCACCCGTTGGAAACAACGGATACGTCGACATGGATCCTTCACATAATCACAATGGCCATTTTGCCGATGATCTGTCGCATGGTGGTAGTAGTTGTTCCGTTACATCTGGTACACCTAGTACAGATTTGCGTTTCTCTGAGTATCATTTAGATAAAGTAGCGAGTTTTCTTCCACCTGGAGAGGATTTGCAAGCTAGACCAGCAAGAGCCTATTCCATTGGGTCTCGGCCAGAACCTGTGAACAGGCATCGCAAAAATAGGTATAAAACTTCGTATTTAATTCTATTAGCCTTTCGTAGTATTAGATATTGGGAAGAAATTGTTTATACGAAGATAGGCAAAATGTATCGATGCGAGACATAATTGTCTGCTTTTTGTATTGGATAGATTGGACATTACTCAACAAGAAGCTAGCCGAGTGCGAGCGTTCTCTGTAGGCAGTAGATCTAAGAGACCTGAAATTGGCAGGTTAGCGAATGTAATCACTGCAGCGTTACCAGTTGGTTGTGAAAGCTCGAGTTCCAATAAATCAAACTCAGCGCCATTATTATCGAGTTCTTGGGGACACAATTCCGGTTGTTCTGTAACTTCTGAACGAATGGAGGACCTAATGGAATTGGACTTTACGAAACCCAATATTTCCGCAACCTTCAATTCACCACCTTCATCTTATTCGCAGTCGCAATCTCAGTCGCATTCGTATTCTACTGCCACCGACACCAGTTCCTACGTTGATATGTCTCCTGGACAACCGCCGTCGTCGACCACTGCCCCGTACGTCGATATGAGCCGCATAAATAAGGTATTCTTGGATTAAAATCAATTAATTTATATATTTTAATATTGCATGTATTAACATGATATTTTTAAGGTTGATTGTCCTGTGAAATTAATTTGTTTTTCGTCGAATATTTAACACTGTCACGTTTATATTAATTCCTGGTTGTTCAATTTCCTATTTTTTCAAATTTTTTTCAGATTAATCGTAATAACAATAACAATACAATCACTGCCAATCAGAATCATAGTCACATTCATGTATCGTCCTCTGCTTCTATACATAAACCTGTAATTACTACTTTGAAACCAGTGGAAGAAGCAGAAGGACCATACATGAGAATGGATGGTATAATGGAGGATTGGTCACAATCCGATACAAGTCCTAAGCAAATTGTATCGCCTATGCAAGAAGAGTGTGTGCAATCGAACGGACCGCCAGGTAAAAGATTTAACAATTTTCAAATGTATATATGTATTAATTAATTAACCATTTTATCATAGCTTCTTAAAAAAATAAGTGATTTTATTTTTTTATATTTAACGATTTTCAATAACACTGTGTGTAACTTAATATTTCTTTGAAACATAAGCCTTCAATAAATAAACTTAATTATTTTATTGTCTAACATGTAGATATAACTTATGTTTTAGGAGCCACCAGAACAGCACCGGTCGATCTTCCACGGCGCCCACCTGCCGACTATGTTGATATGAGTTTTAAATCAAGAACAAGTTTAGAACAAGACTATATGAATATGAATATGAGCAGTCGAAACAATCGTAAATCAATAGCGACGCGAGCCGGTAGTCGAAAGGAGAAGTCTCGTTCGCAACCAATCGCGATTCAAGCGGGAAATAAACCTATAAAAACGCCTAGTTTCTTACCTCTAAACGGAAGTCCGGAATCAGAAAGTTTAGCAAGTACACCGGCGTCGCCGCCACGGGCAACTCCAACAGGTTCCTCAGCAACTATTTTCCCTTTTTCCTTGAATAGCCCGCAATCACCCGAGAAATCGTTCACTCACCAAAAGGACACTGACAAATCTTCAGAGCTGAATATGACTTCTAAACGCAGTAACGATCGTACAATGGCAGAAACTACAAATAGTAGAGTTAGCACAATCAATTCTATCTCTGTAACGGAGGCGAATAAAGCCTTGCCGAAAATTATTAACGATAGACCGTCTAGTCCTACAGGGAAAGATAGTCAAGTTAGTCGCGTGATATCAAACAACTCATTGACCTCGCAAGATAGTACGTTGAACGCTCTAACAAAGAAGTTTTCTGATTTGAACGTATCAAAACCACGTTTAATCACTGCGTCTCCAAACACCAGTCCGACATTACCTGGTTTTAAGCCAACCGTTGACAAGCAATCCTCGTCTCCCAAATTGCCAGATGAAACGCCAACACCTACACCTACCGCCATGCCAAGCCCCTTAGAAAAGGAGAATTTCGTGCAAATCGATGCGGAAATTTTGCACTACGCTAGTCTAGATCTTCCTGAGGTTGCTAACGTGGCACCTATTTCGTCAGCATCCCAAGAAGGCTTCAATTATGCTGAAATCGATTTCGCTAAACTTAAATAAAACTAGGCGATCATTATTTTAAACGTACGAGTGGCGGCATCGATGTAACATGCGTGTGCGTCAGGTGTTGTAAAATGCTGTATTGACATTCTTTTTTGACGAGTATAAACAGGACAATCGATCGTTCTAACATTGGTCGAGCTAAACTAATAGAAAATTAATTGGTTCAGAGTGCTGGATGGAGACATAGTAACATAGATAGAGAAATTTTTTTATTTATTTCCAAACTTTAAATTGAAATCGCTTTATTTATCGTACGCTTCTGACTTCCAAAAAAAGGCGAAAGATTACTGGTTATACTTTATTTTTTTTATTCAGCATTATAACGATTATGTTATGTTGAAATATTATTATAAATTGATATTACCTTTCGAGGTCGAGAACAGGAGAGTCTAATTGTTTTCTCTGTTTTTCTTTCCTTTTTTTATGCGGGCCATTTTTTCGACGAAGTGCATGAATATTAAGTATGAAATTGAAACTATCTTGTTTTAGCTGTTCTGCAAACAAACGTTGTAAGTAGTATTACCTTACGTCGTAAAAATATTTACATGTATAAAACAAATAATCAGTTCAGAAAAAAGAAAATGAATACTATTTATCGGTGGTTTTAAATATATTTTTAGATATTACAGCGACTAACTTAATGTTATTACTAATCACGTTAATTTTCGTGAGTTTGATTGGATTCTTCCAACAATGTGCAATGATACACTACCAAAAACATAATTATTACTTGCGAGCTAACAAACATATTCCTCATCACGAGGAAATCATTTATTGTTCGCCAATGTTGGATCGATGCTAAATTACTGGTAACTTATACTTCAGACAAGTGTACGTCGTTTACAATGAACATATATTATACGTATTATCACGCTTTTTCATATGAATTATGAATTACTGAAATGTTGTTTCACACAATATTTTCTCATTCTTGTACATTTAAATGTGAATGTGCGGGCGCGCGTATATATTACATGTCATTCAGGACACATATACACATACACATACGCATTTACAGAGTATTCTGTAAAGGATGGTACAAGACGGTATCCATTGGAAAGAGAGATGATTGGTTGTGTAAAAATAAATTAAAAATCAATCTTAACGAGACGTTGTTGCTGAAAAATAGAAAAGGAAAAATGTTTCTTAATACTACCGATATTTTATGAGTTCGATTTTAATGACATATTTCTCCTCGCATACAATTTAAGGATAGTTCAGATATAAATTATATCATATCGTGTATATATGCATACATATGCGTTGTCGAAATAATGCTATAAATATATACATATGTGGAAATATGTATTATATTATATATATAACATAATATATATCAATATATAGAAATATGTTCATATATATGATATATTATACATATATTAATGAATAATACGTATATTAATGATGATTAAAACAGTGTATATTGCTGTTCTTTATTATGCGATACTTATACGTGTGTATATGTATATATATATATACACGTATATATATATATATATATATATATATATAAAATAATTCCTTCAAATGCTTCTCTGAAGGTTCTCGAGACAAAAAAAAATGACATGTTGATTGTATTAATGTATAATAATGTTGTTGTAACATGTACATTGTTCGATTTAAGATTATTATTTGACTGACATTAGTTGAAGAATAAGTTTTTATTTAGAAAGAAAAAACGAAGCATACGCGAGATGTTTTTTTGTTGCAGATTAACACAATGTCCGTCCAAATGAAATAGGTCGCGTTTTAATAACGTTTCAGTTTCCTGGTAAAAGAAGTTTTGTTTGATTTAATAATTAACATGTAAATATAAACTCTTTTGCAAATTATAAACTTGAGAATTTGATTATTTTATAATCATAGATTTTTCTTTTCTTTCGTTTTTCTTTACTTCTTATTTCGTTTAATTTTATTTAAATTTCTAAAATAATCGGCTACTAATATCGAATGTATAAACGACAGAGAAATCAAAGTACGTAAGTTGAATTTTTGTTTACTTACAAACGTATTGTTACGAGTTATATTCGAATGAGAAATTATTATTTTTGTATTAGAAAACAGTATTTATTTTTTATTAGAGAAAATTACGTTTCTTATTGCTTTTTTTGTCAGGAAAATTAATTTGTCAATTAATAACTTAAGTACCTAATCACTAATCACATATGGTTTATAGTATTATATCTTAAGAAGGAAATAATAATTTTAGGTGTATTATAAGTAATTATCTTAATGGCTATCTTTTATAATAGAATGTTTAATATACTTATTTTATTTATTTCATTTCTCTAAAACTTTTAATATTTACTGTCAATTGGTATGCCGGGATTTATTTTAATAATCAAGTAAGTTCGCTGACAAAATATATGTCATAAATGAAGAAAACATGATCACACATAATGTGTACATCCTTAACATTTTTTTAATCTCATTTTTATTTTTAATACTTTAATGCCGATTTAAAAATGGAGCTTGTCAACCAAAAATTACTCTATAATCCATTTTTTTCAATTAAAAAGAACATTGTGTTATCTAGTGGTAAAATTTGGGGAATGTTAATTCCTTAATATATAGATGTACATTACAAAAAGATGTATAAATATGAGGAAAGTAATGTTGATTTGAATGTACATATAAAATTTAAATATAATATCTAATAATAAGTATTTTACTGATACATTAAATATTTATTTTAATATCAAATAATTTCAGATTATCTGCTTAGAGACTGTCGTTTTTTTTTCTAAGAAACCTGTATTATTGCGTAGAAGTTTTAAGTTTCTTTACGATTATAATTTTAGAAATTATGCTAGTACAATGTTTCTCAGGTTTCAAGTACAATTAACTATTAACGAACATTGAAATTTTAATCTTAAATAAGTTATCGTTTGCTTTCAGTGATATCCAAGTTTTTATTTGTTATCAACATACGTCTTCTGTATATGAACATTTTATACTTTAACAATAACGTCTTTCATGACAGATTGTAAAAGAACATATATTAGATTTAAGTAAATAATAATAAAGGATTCTTTATATTTACACGATGATTAAAGAAACGTTATTGTAAAAGTTAAAGAAAAAGATAAGTAAAATGTGCCAATTATATTCAACTTACTACGATATCCCATTACTGTCACACTGCGATCGCAGTTTTATGTAATATCTACGGCCTCCGGTTTACTTAAAATTCAACCTGTTTCATATCAGCCGATTAATAAAACAAAAGTAATTACGAAAAATTGATCGAAATTTTCATGATCGGTAACAATGTACAGATATGACTACTTGGCTTCAATAGAATTAAATTATTCACAGCTAATTCGATCATTAAACTAGAAACAATGTTAAAGACAATTTTATTTTTCGTTTATCGCGCGACAACGCTTTAGATGTCTCTTAGTTTATCCCAATGTCCACAGTAAATCCATGCAGTATTCGAAATACGTCGGATGAGTCGAAAAGTCACGATAAACATTCCCTATTCACGAGAAACAGAGGGTTTGTCGTGAATATAGAGCGGATTACGTGCCAAGAGGGCTAAAAGGGAGATGAACGTGCGTGTTTACAGAAATTGTTAGGATTCTATGCGTTTGAAGTAGCCACCCTACGGTGTTTCCCTTATTTTTGCCAAATGACGGCCTGTCCTCGCTGTCACGGACGCGTCAAGGTACTTAACTGCAGGTAAACATACCCTAAATCACGAACCAGGACGAGGAAGGGAAACGAGTCCATTTTACTCCTCGTAAAATTGTACCGTATCGCGAGCATTCATTGTTGCGTCCTTGTATAGGCTGTTCGCTTCTGTGCAAGCACCGACGCTCATTCTACTGCTCTTGTTATTATGGCACAGGTATGCTCGTTAATGCACCCTGAATGTTCTAGAATTTGCCAGAAGTCAATAGAAATTTTTCTTCCTACCCTGAGTTTTGCTTGATCGGTACCTTTCTTACTTTCGATAGTTTCTTCGAGGGACGAAATTATTCGAACGGTGCTACAATATTTTTGGTTCTCAAAATGTATGAAATCACGAAGTTGCGAATACAGTTTAAACATTCGATTACTTATTTTCGCTATAATTTCGAAAGAGAATTCATTTACGTAACATCGAATGAAAGATATTCTCGATCTGATTACATTTTTGTTCGCCTCTTGTCATTCGGGGACAGTCGAGCTAGTCGGTGCAACGACGCTCGTTTATGAGAACACGTAACTGCCCCTAAATGTAGACACACTGATTGCCGTCGAGCTGATTAAGGAGCGGTACGTTTTACGAGGGTTTCGTTGACATGTCAACCGCCGAACTTTCGCTGCGCATGTACGAGATGCGTGGGTGGAGCTCGAGTAGGCGTCGCGACGCCGGTGGCCGGGCTTCCATAGGTACCTACACAAGGGGAGGAAAGATCGATTCAGATATTTTCAAGGAGAAACGCTACCATTCCTGCCAGCTTTCATCTTTCGCGCGTGATACAAGACATTCGAATTTCTACGTATCTCGTGAAATCATTATTAAGTATCTTTGAACATTATTATTTTACCGTCTCTGGTACTGTTCTCCATCCAAACTGTATCGTGGCACGTCATTCGAGCGAAAGAGGTGGTAACAATATACGAGTTTGTTTTTTGATTTAGGAAGTCTCGCGATAGTTTAAAAAGAGAGACGAACAACTGTAGGCAATCTCGCATGAAATAAAGCGAAATGTCTTGGATCTTACGCAAATTACGCGTATAACCGATCCTTTTACATTTTCTAATCGAATCTTGAGATCAAACAGCAATCGTTGTGAACTGTGTACAAGTATTACGAACAGTCGACGAAACTTTACACGAATATCATTACTGTACACAGCTCGGTATTACGTTTCTATCTCATATTATCACCGTTCCGTTTACCGATAATTGAGAATTTATTAGAATGCTGGATTTTAATAGTAATACCGTGTCGATCGTGAAAAACAGCTCAGTTAACGTTAACGTTAACGTTAACGTTAAAATACCCATATGAAACCCGTAGAAACTGTGGATTATCGTGGAAAAGATCAAATCCACGTTCGTTCGAGTGCAATTACCTCGTACTCGATTTCCGAATATTCTTGTTTTCGTTCCATTCAACGAGTATCCGGAAACGTTGGTGTGTTGGAGGATAAATCAAAGGCAGGACCACCGGGATCGGAATTTTCCTACTGGCTGGAAAGGTCGAGGCTCCGCCAACAGCTTGGACGCGTAGGTAAATCGACTTTGACGAGAGTTGTGCGCGTGTAGGTCGCGTGTTCACCGGTAAACGAGAAGGGGTGTAAGCCTCGGGGGTTGGAGGCCAGGGGTTGAAGCCATTACCGTCACAAAGCTACCACCAGATTGCCGTCGGGGCTTACGTAGTCTCTCCTCCTCGCTCGGTTCGTTCGTATTCATGATTTAAATTCAATTGCCTTTTATCTGCCATCCTAGGCCCCGAGTCGTTGATGATGGAATCGCTGAGATCAGAGAATCCGGTATACCTCTGCCTCTCCTGTCTTTTCTCTTTGCTCCTCCGTTCTCGTCTCCCAGCTTTGTGCTTTTTCCCTTGTGCAGCTACGCGATAGTCTCCTGGAATTTTCACCATGCTCGTATATTTCTTATTTGCGTTAGGCCATTCGCGCACCAGCGACAAAACCGAATCTTTGGTAATCTATATTCTGGCGTTACGCTCTCGCTCGCGCCAACCAAAAGTTCGATTTCTTCTTCTTCAGATAAAGATTCGCGATAAGCTTTCCGATTTTCGAATACTGCTGCGTCTTTCTTCCAAGTTTCATCGCTATTTTGCCTACTACGTATTTGTTCCAAGCGTTCTTCTCACAACCGTAGATTCGTGAGAATAGGACAAAGTTTTCAGATTACAAGACTTTTTGAATCTTCTCGATTCCTAGATGCTCTTTTTACACGTTGTCTTGATTTTCCTGCAACGACAGAATCAACAACGCTCTTGGACCGAATTCTCTCGCGCAATCGATTGGAATCGTTCGATCTTTTGTTCTTTTTGTTTTATTCCGCGTTTTTACAATTTATCCGACGGGACATTTGGTAAATGTTCAATCTTGCCGAACGAATAAACGAGAAAATATTGTCGGACTGTTGCGCGATAAACGTTATTTATCGACTCGACTTTCATATCATAAACCGTTGTTAGGTGAAGCTCGAAGCACAAGTTTTTGTCGAAGCTGTCCGGTAGTTGCTCTCTGGTTTGGAGATGGCCATAGGATCGAATCGATGAATCTCTAGAAGGACACCGTCGGATAGGTATTATGAAGACACTAAAGAGATTCGTCAACGCCACGCGACCGTGTCCCTGAGCTCAGGGCCAGCAGCAACTATCCTCGAGATCCTTGGACGAACGATGTCACCCCTCCGACTATCTCTGCCGTTCGCGTGCCGTGAATTCTTCACAGAAAACGGCAAGAATGGCCGATCTTCCGCGGTGGTCCACTTGTTTCCTGTACCGCGTAAGATTTAACGATCCACGGATCGCCCACGATTTCATCGTAGTCAAATCTTGCTTCAGTTCTTCTTGAGAAGAAACGATTTGAATTTTTTGCACTCGATAATTGCTAAAAGATCGCGAGAGAAGGTTCCGCAATTTACGTATAGTCCGCCGTGTGTGCAAACTATGTCGTTGATTGTCGTACACGCATCCGTTTTTGTAGTGGGAAAATTCCAATTCGCAATTTTTGACGCTTGAAACGAACGTGCGGGAAAAAAGTTTTCACGACCTCTACGATTCTCTTGCTCTCGTAAAACAAAGAGATATTCGACACGTCTTCTCGAGGCTAGTTACATTTCGGGCGCAACACACGACCGTTTAGCAAGGAAAGGAGAGAAAAATAAAAGCAGGGACGACTGCCAGCTCGTCCTTGGAGCCACGCGCCTAGGAAGGTGTTTTATGAGCCCTATTATAGTGCCCGGGATACCCATTGCCGTTTCTTTATGTTCCGGTACCCTCGCCCTTTCCCTTCTCTCCGCTTCTCGTTTTTCTCATCGCATTCTTGACATCTTGCCTCGTTTGCCCACGACTTCCTTAGCCTTAGCCAGGGATCGCTGCAGTAAACAGCAACGACCCAAAGAAAGAGTGGCTAATACGTGAAAGGAAAAGGGCGAAGAGTAGCAGAGTGCCGGAAACTTTCATATTTACGAGGTCGTTGCAGAACCGTTTACGATGGCATAATTCCTGTTTGCGAAATTACTTATTTTCATTAAAACGGTTGCCGGCGGGTGGCTTCTTTGACCAACGCAGTAGGGCTTCAAGGTCTTGCAATTTGGCAAGGTAACAGCTCGCGTGTACCGTTGTTCCTTCGTTTTAATCGTTTCGATCGAATCGTTTTAGCCGAATTTTGCTGATGTTTTTTGATCAACGATGCAGCGTGTCGTGTTTCTCGGGACGAGAAGCTGTTGTTGGGATCGAAAGAAGGTGCAAGCGGGCAACGATCGAGTCTCCATCTTAAGACGATTCGGAACGCATTGCTGGCCGCGTTGTTTAATAATTTAAAAAATACCACGATGCGGCCACCGTGCGGTTCGACAGACTCTCGTTCGTTGTATTTCACCGCGCCGTCGAGTGACACGGTCCAGATACAAGCAACGCAACATGCAGCGACCACACATGTGTTTTTAACCTTTTATTTTACTACAGCAGCTTTCGTTCTATCTTTTGTCGAATTCGAGGTACGTTTTGTTAAAAAAGAATAAATGGTCTTCTGAAATGGACTGTGTTCATTGTGGATGTGTTCATTGTTTCAGCTTCGTTATTCGTGGACTCGAGAGAACGAGCGAAGGATCCAGTTAACTTTTCGTTGAAGGTTTAAGTCGCCTTTCGTTCAGATATTTTTCTTTCAACTCCTATTCTGCTACATCGTACCTACCTCGAGCATGCTATTGTCTTTTACGTTGACTCGTTAGGATATGAAAAGAAATTGAATACTGTAAAGACGCTACAACGTAAACACAGTATTCTGTTAAACTTTTTCCTTAGTTTTAAGAATTTAGCTGTTATACTTGTACAATGATTTCGTTTATTTCTTCCTGTATAAATCTACACCGGCTCGAATTCATCGTTATGCGTATGACAGTAACATTGAAATTATCTTTCTCGTATCCACAAGCAGCACGCGATGAGATTCAACAGATTCCCTACCGATGAGAGCCTTGATTCAGTCATTAAATTCTCGTCGAAATCGTTGAATAACTGAACGCAGACATTATTCAGAAGCAACGTTTCAACTAATGGCGGACATAAAGCTTTTAACACATCCAAGCGATCGCTGCGCTACTTTTTCTGGAGAAATACTGATAAAAAAAACTACTGTGTGCCGTTTCGAACGAACTCGTCCACTTATATCGTCGAATTATGACGTTATAAATACTTCAAAATATTACCACCGGTGACCGGGTTAAGCCGATAACAAAATAAAAGTGTAAAATAAAAACTAGTAAAACGACGAAACAGTTGAAATATTGCTAATCAAATATAGAAATTAGAGAAACATTTTCAGATGGTTTTTATCAAAGAGAAATACATTTCTGTATTTGCTGAATCTTCGAACAAAAATCATTCTTTTTCAATCCTTTCAGCCGATACACGTTATTTGTTACCTGTGTTAAATTGTCAATTCTTTGAAATTACATCGTATATCGCCGACGGAAGCGCGCGTGTGTTCCAAATCTCAGCTTTCCGATAGCTGATCGGGATACGAGTGGAATTTTGCTTAAAAAATACCATCCAAACGGTCAAAGAAACGGAATAGCAAGCTAAAGAAAGGGAAATACAGAGAGATTTTTACTCGGTTTATAGATCTTTGAGTAACAGTACGTAATGAATGAAGGGAAAACAAGAGCGACGCTTGAAAATGGTAGTAGCAACTGAAAATGTCTGTACTGGAAAGAAGAAAGCTTCGAAAGGCGAAAAGATATTTTTTCTTTATTTTACGAGGAGCAGACGGAAGAGGAAGGCGAGTATTTTGGTGAATTTTGTTAAGAAGCCGATGGACTAAACAAGTAGACGATATCGAGCCAGAATCGTGGACAAAACGGGAGCTATGATGTCATCGGTGTCGACAGAGCCGATTACCGGTTATCTAAGGAAATAAAGGATCGTCGGGCCTCTTTTTCGTTGAAACAGTTCCAGGAATCCGTGTTACCGCAATATCGCGGCGTGTACACCCACATCAAAGTGCCGAACGACGACTCCGCTACATCGTGGTCCTCTTCGCTTTGCACAGCGATAAGATTCCCTCGATACTCGAGGTGACCGGTTTTCTATTTGTGCAGGTCGAACGTGTGTGCGCGCGCGGATGAACACGCAGATATTTCTACCGAGATATAAATTTCTGCAATAAACTAATAAAAAAATTAGTCATCTTAATGCGTGGTCGATCTGTCTGGAGGAAGGAGCGAAGAGGAGGAGACGATAACGACGATTGAACGGAGAAGGTGCTTCCGGTCCTTTCTCAAGGTGAATTGCCTTGTAATATTTGTATCAGACTTGTTGTATCTTGCTGCCACGAAGAAATTCGTCCGCAGCGAAAGCGCGGATCCTTGCGATACAGTGCGAATCGAAGCTCGTTAGCCGAGATCTTTACACCGATACGCGAAGATCGTTCTTTTGTCGCTTTCTCGTGTCAAAATCCTATACACGTATTACGAAACAGTCGATGAACATTGCAAATACTCCCGTAGTAAACAATAATAGGATAGTTGTATTGAAAGATAAAGGAAAATTGCGAAACCGTTAGTGCGATTAGTAATTGAACAAATTGTAGTTCCAGATGATTAATTGTTGTTGGTAGATCTTATCGTTTAAAAGCCTTTTGAGACGTTTTGTCAAAATGAAAATTTATTACGCAGAACGTATTCGCACGACGCTTCAATGGTTTGACAATATTCGATTATCGATCCGATAGGACGATCAATAAGTTAAGTAACGATCGATTTGGCGAAAGATTCCATCGAAAATTATCGTCCCTTCCGCAAGAAATTATTTCTCACCGAAAGGAAATGTTTGAATTTATATTTTCAGCCTTTCCGAACGTTGCAACAAAGATAAATCATTTTATGTTGTTTCCTTATCACGTTCTAGGCCTCTTTTATCTTTCTTTTTTGTTGAACCAACCACAAGCTAATTCGATCAGCGAGATAGTCGATCGATCTTCGTTGTTTTGTAACTTTGTACTACAGGAAAAACGTGCAAACAGGCACGCCTGTCGTTCTTGCTTTTATCGAACTCCTTGTATATGTCATTGCCTCGTAGTAGAACCTGGATTTATCGTCGCCATGATGGCAATATGTACCTCGCGTTTAAAAGCGGGCGAAAGGTCGACGAAGAAAATCTTATTCGTCTTGTTGCGGGAAATTTCCGATAAAATTGCCTCGATTAAGACGAATAATAATCACAGAATTACAAAAGTTAGAAAAATCGATAAACAGGAATATCTTCGTTAGCACGAATCTCCTCCGTTTTGTTTCAGGGGCCGTTGACTAACTAAAGTTTCGGGCGAATTGTCAAAGAAAGCAACGATTCGACGAAATATTCGCGCGAAAGTGATCTTTACGCGTTCGATAACGATCGGTCGTACAAATTGCTCGTTTTATTGCCTCTCTGATAATGAAACAACTCGGCCGCGTTTTTCGCCGTAATTTTCTTGCCGACGCTCTAACACGGTCATCGCGAATAAAGAACGAAAGCGCGCTATAGCGAAAATTTCATTCGAACAGCTCTGCATTTAGGCGATAACGCGTTCGATTTTTCTAGAGATTTTCGATCACGGGCAATCGCATCGGCGCCATATGTTTTACCGATACCTTTAATACGGTACCCTTCGCACGCGTGTCATTTTCATCTGTTCCTACTATTTTCCCATTATCTCCAATTTTATTCGCGAGATTCGTTACGAACGTCTCGATTTAATTTCCTCGAATAAACCGAGTTCTTCGTATAAAAACATTTTTCTCCAATATTTCCGGACATATTTTCAGAATCGCGCTTTTTCCCGCCGTACTTGCTGCTACAGACCACGCTGCTATCGTATCGCTATCTCGTATTTGTATTAACACGCGCGAAGAGAAATCGGGATTTCTCGAATGGAAAGAACGGTTTGGATGTTACGTTGCGAAGAACCGGCCCATACGCGAACGTATTGCTTGGCCTCGAACTTCTCTCTCCGGTTGCACCCCCGCTGGAAACGCGCTGGAATTTATACGATCCAATATCTGCCGGCACAATATATCACGGACAGTTCGAAGCAGAGGCGGGCCGACCGGTACGCGCGTGTATCCGTGCACGTGCGTGAGCAAGCGGTACGTATACACAGCGGTGTACACGGCGCACACATAAAGAAATGACACGCGAGCATAAAACGGCTTTGCGCCGATAGCGGCACCTTTGATGTGCCTTCGTTTCAACTACGTCCGGCATAAAATCGTGAAACACACCGGTTAGGTGTCGTACGTCGTGCCACGCCGTGCAATGCCTCGCTTTACCTTAGGACCTGGCGTTGGCCGCGAGAGCTTTCGCGACGATTCTTACGTCCCGCGATCTTTCGGAAATCGCCGCCGTGGCAGCTTGCATAGGACTGCGATCAAAGAGGATACCGAAGAGTTCACGCTCGCCAATCTTTCCAACCGCCTTTCACAATGTAAATTGGTTACAAACTTGTCGCAGGAACTTGAAGATCGTGTCACGCTGTTTGACGATGATAAGCGGCGCGGCAATGTCGCGGTCGGTAGTTGGCATTTTCTAAGAAGAGAAAAATCGTTCGAGTAAAACTGATATCGACACGGTAGCACGGATGTACGATCGGCGAAAGAGCATGGGCGCGATAAGACGCGATAAACAGAGTCAGCCGATATCGATACCGATATCGTCGAATATAGTGACGAGGAGGCCGAGGAGGGCGTGGTGCCTGGATCGGTTAGAGGCTGCCGTTTATAATCGTTTATCGGGAAGAGGAAGAATCGGCACGGAGAGAAGAATGGAGAAAGAATGGGAAAGATTGGACGACTTTGGTGAAGCGCGATGAGAAACGCGGAGGGTGTAGACGTAATTCTGCGGAGATAAACTTTCGCCACTCGACACACAAACGACCCAACTCATCCACAGTGTCGCAGGCGCGCTATTCTTCCCAAGAAAAACAAACTCCCTTAATTAATCTTGGTGTGAAGCGCTCAAGGGGCCTTAATTTATCGCTCGCTCGTGAGTATACATAGACGTCTTCGTAAATGACAAGCGAAAGCTTCGGCTTCGGTTATTTTCGAAAGAGTGAGAACGAGGGACGATTCATAGCGAAAATCTTGAAGAATTCTTCGATATTTTAATCCATTTTTTTGTTTGTTCGTTCGTTTGTTTGTTTGTTTGTTTGTTTGTTTGTTTGTTTGTTTGCTGCGCTCTGTCACTTCCTTCGCGAATAGAGGAAACGAATTACTTTGGTAGCTAAACTATATATAGTTTATGTCCGCGATAACTTTGCGTAGCGGTTGATTGATTACGTAGGAGAGAGTAAAATGTAGGTCATTCAGGCGCCACTCGTACGTGCCAGGTCCTAGATGTCCATGCATAGCCGTTTAAAGGATCATAGTTTGGATCACATTAGGTATATCATTCTCTTTTGTGTTGGTTTATTCTCTTCTTCGTTGCCTAAACGGTAGGCGATTATTGCTTATAATGTGGCTATTACCTTAACAGTAGGATTAAGTTTCGTGGTTGATACAGTGCCGATAAGGATCGTGAGGATCGATTTTTATCTGGAAATTGCAAATCATGATAAACAGGGAGAGAGTAGTATGATGTAAGGTTTATCTGGAAATAGTGGAGGGTTTCGAAAAGTAAAGTTTATATCGGCAACTGTCGTAAAAAAAAAAAAAGATAAACACTGTAACTCGAGAGAATGGTTTCCAGTTCAAAGGAAGTAAGGACGATTTTTTTATAAAAGAATAAAGATTTCCACGAAGTATACGTTGGTTTGAAGAAACGTTAGTGTTTGATAAGCAACGATTATCTAGTGAAAACATCGATTTTTACCATCTTGTAAAAATTTAGCGAAGGTTGGAAGCACCGTCTTCAACGTTCATAGATATCATGCGATACTATTTTGATTTCAGGTGCTTCAGCTTACCATGTTACGAATATCTTTCTATAGGAAGCTTTCTTTATTTATATATCTAAATATAGATTATCTATTTATTATACCGATAATCCAATTATCGCTGTAGAATTACTACCGAGCAACATGAATCGCATTTTCTGGCTATTTGTTAATCCTTTGGCCCTTTATTTGCTTCATTTAGTCCCTTCGTTTTTCTTTTACTCTTTCATCTTTCCAATGGTTTCCTTGCTTTATCGCGATAATGTAACGAGGAAAAGAAACGTTACTATAAACGTCTTAACGTCCCATCAAACGAAATTTCTCACAACGTTAGCGACCTACGAATCAACGAATTCAAGATTTCTGAACTCACGGTCATCGGAAGGCTACAGTATCGTAGGTCGTTAACTCGTGTCAACGTCAGCTACGATGCTACGAAATCAAAATTACGTCGTGCCATTTAAAAAAAGTTAAAACGACCTTGATTTCTCATAGAAAGAAACATTTTAGTCCAGTATCACGTTAGTTTCAAACAGACCAACTTCTGTTCGAAACATTTCTTTGTTACGTTATCGCAAGTGTTTAAAAATTCGTGCGCGCGATTTCGCTGCTCATTTGCCAAACGTCCCGTTGGACGAATCGTAAAACGCAGAATAAAATAAAGTAAAAAAAGAGAACGATTTCGCTGTCAACATCCCGTATTTTCGATCGCTGCAACTTCTTAGAGTCAAACTAGCTGGCTGCTGAAACGAACAAAACCATAATAAAAAGAAGACTCAGGAAGAAGCACTCCACAGACCTCACAATAGAAATGCAATAAACAACCTGGAAGATGGAACCCCGCTGGGGTAACCATCCGCATGCTATATTTACAATAAGCTAAACGATTTTACCAAATGTCCTGCTGGACAAATTGTACGATTTAAACAAAAATAAATATTAAAAAAAAAAAAAGAAACTTCTTAGAGTCGATACAAGGGAGAAAGGCAAGAAGGAAAAGGAGAGATCGTTCCTCTGGCGAACATCGAGCGAGAATCCTCGAGCACGCAGCCCCACGAAATACGAAAGCTGCCCTCCGAGCAGATACGAAACCTCTCCAGAGCGACACTTGCACGTTGTGTCACGGTCGTGGCTGTTACATTCGTAACATCGAACGATGTGGCCACACACACATTATCCGAACGAGGCATATCGATATGACACCCTGGCCGAGAAGAGCAGAAGCAGTGGGCGTCTGTTCTGTCATTGAGACTAAGCAGACGATATCGCCAGTAAACGTTTTGAAAGAGAAACGAAGGAGAGAAAACGCTTGGCGAGAGGAGAATACACTCTGACAGCTTCTTGGGTGTCGTGTGAAATTCCGGAAAAATTATTACCCCGTGTCGTGCGTATCTACCAACGAGTTCGACACGTAGCCTCTTTCCGCGTTTGGCGTCTTTCGAACAGTGAAGTGGTGGCTTTTGGTGAAAAGGTCGGCTGCTTGTTGATTTTATTTTAAAAGTAACGATTCGAACGAAGGGTTACGTATCTATCGACGCTTCAACGATAGCCAACCGGATAGTCATCGTCGAATATAAGCGTTCGAAGCAACGTTCAATTTGATTAACTTTACGCTGATAATATATGATAATAACGTTAAGCAAATAATATTATATAATATATAGGACAATTATAATGACAGAGGGTTAAGCCGTTCTATTCATATCAACTTTATGAACCAGCTAAACGCTCGAACCGACCGATACGTTTCCTAATCGCAAGCTCTTTTAATCTCCACACGCGTGTTTGTAATTCCTGGCTAAAGAAACGACATTTTCATAGACAATTTTCATCGCGAGAATTTTCTGCTTTTCTGCGAGGAAGACGATTGCTTTATTCCCCTCCTTCCCCTTCGAATTGTAAAGTTTAGAGGCCAATAAGTATATGTGTTAATTCAATTTTATCGGCATATCACGTACATGTACATATATAGGTGTATATATATATATATATATCAGAATTACGATAATTATTTTTCTATAAACGTAACTACGGTAAGTTAATTTCCGATAACGTCACGCGGCACGGAAGTTGTTGCGTGTATCTTAAATTTTATTTCATTCGCTTATCAGCAGTACCTACTCTGCTATTGGATTTCAATTTTCGCTTACCAAAATTTAATTGATTATTTAAGGGATCCGTTTCGCTTTTCTTGGTCCATCGATTAAAGAAAGCAGCTCTTCGAACTACGAACAAAACGCGACATTATCGAGGACAGGATATTTCCAAAGGCAACCATAGGCGATTGAAAGGACTCGAAGATGGAAGATGGGTTTTTAGCCCGTAATCCACGAATAATGGTTCACATACTTATTTTCTTTTTCTTTTCTATTATTATTTGATTTGTTTTTTACAATTTGTCCAACAGGAAATTTCGTAAATTCTTATATCATCGTTGAAAAAAATAATACGCGGATGATTACTCCCAGCGAGATTCCGTCTTCCAGATTGTCTATTCTATTTTTTTAGGAAGGTCAGTGCGATGTTTATTTTTACAACTACCGTACAAAGTAGAAGCGAGGGCTACTGTAATAAAAAAAACTACTACAATATCGATCATCTTTACATTCCATTATTGAAAACCCTCAGTTTTTTTCGTGCAACGTAGCTAATATAATACCATGTACGAATATCTTTCAGTAAATAGAATTTCTCCATAATAAATTATCCGCTTTCGTGTTTCCCGTTATATTTGAAAAGAGGCCCGCTGAAATTATGAGACGGAGTAGCCTCGCTTCCTGAAACTACCTGAACAAAAATGTCGACTTCGAAACCCAGAAGCTTTGTCTTTTGAGAACTGGCAGAAAAAAAAGGATGTCCTGCGTCTACTCATTCCACCTCCACGATCAGCAATAAAATTATACAACGTTCGGTGACGTGATCCTGTTGGGTAGCGACGAGTCTGCATCGATTCGTGTTGCACCTTGTTGCTGCTAATCGACTCGAAATCAACGGTTTGAAGAGTTTAAAGTGCCCGAGGATCTCACGAAACGAGACAACGTAAAGCGAGAAAAAAAAAAAAAAGGGAAAAGAAAAATGGAAGGAACAAAGGAGGCCATGAAAAGGAAGAGAAAAGAAACGAAAGAGTGCTAGAGGGAAGAAAGGAGGAAACGAAGGAGAAAACGTGCGACGTGGAAAGAGAAGAGAGGAAAATGACTTGGAAGGATTTCCGGGGCGACCTAGACAAATTTGATTTTGCATGGCGAGCCACGTTGATTTTCATGGAAACTTCGCTGCTAAAACAATATCAAATATTTTACAGGCAAACATCTCTTTCGACTATACTCGCTGGCAGAAATTCCTCGCTTGTGCGAAACGGTGCCAATCTGTTCGCGACGAGTGCTTATTGGTTCCAACAGGGATTTACCGCCTGATCCAACGCAGGGTCAAAAGCTTCTTGAAGGCGATTAAGAGAATTTAATTAGGGACTCGAGTTTTATCCTGCCGGGGATTTTCCGATGACTTTGAAACACAGCTGGGTCGAAGCCAGAATAATACGGAGATCGTCTGGTGAGAAAGTTTTGGAATGTCAGCCGAGGAGATTGGAAAGGGATTTCGTCGAGGGCTAACGTCGCGCGAAGCTTGACAACAGGTCCTTGGCATCGTGAGGCACACGTGTGGTCCAAATAAATTACGAGGCAATCCTCGTTTAATTAGTACGAGCAGAAGAAGAATCGTTCCCAGCGGAAAGAAATCTGCGGACAAACAGACTGCATTCAAAGAGAACGCATCGGACCCTTTTCTTCGTGTTTCACTCGTAACTTGATTCCTGCGGTGGGGGACGTCTGTGTTGTTGGGAACTTGAAAACTAAGGAACTGAAAAATGCTCCTTGTTCCTGTTACTCGAGACCACTTGGAAGTTTCAGTAGATAAGATACTTTTAATTATTACGCAATCTTATAAATTATTGCACCTAGTAACAGATAATAATTGTATAAGTATTATTATATAACGTTGGAGATAATCGTTAACTACGATTGTTCGAAAGCTTTCCTACAGCTTCGAGGCTTCTTCAGGAATGTCTCTTATTTTCTTATTATATCGTTTCTCTTCGTGTTCAACCGCGACACGGCATCGATCGGAGGAACAAACGCGATAAATATAAACCCGTGTTTCAGCGTGCCACGGTTCTAAATGGAAATAACAATCGTTAGATTTTCGTTCGACATCGTGCGCTTTTAAAGGATCGTCGTTCGCATACGAATTAATCGTCAAGTATTTTCCAAGCTTCGACAGACGTATTCTCTATCAGATACGAGCAAAATTACTAGGCTCTGCTCGTTGAAAAATTCGTTGCACGACAGAAGGCCATCCTGTCGCTTATACGTATCGTTTCGAGATAAAGTTTTTCCTCTACTGGCTGGATGGTGATTAGTTTCGAAAGTTATGTTACAAACAGTCTGTCATCCCTTGGCGTTAGTATCGGAGTGGCTCGAGTGTTGTTCAGCCTCGAAAGGAGCTGCGAAGAAGAAAAGGAGATAAAGGAGAAGAGCCGCGTGCCTGTGGAGTCACGCAGTCTGTTCGATTCCGACGAACGTGTGGCTTGATACTCGTTACGTAGTAGAATATAACCTGACAATTAAGCGTATTTGATCTTCTTATGCATCGTACTATAAATAAAAATTTGCAACATCGCATGTCTGCCTCCGATTATACGAGCAAACATTGCGATTGCTCGGAACTGTTTATCACTATCGGGACCATTGCTTAACGTTATCTTCCTTCTGAAGAAGGCAGAGGCAGGAATAAATGGTCGCGCGGTCGACCGAGATGGAGAATGAAAGTTTCGATATAACAAAACTAACTTTTCAAATTTACGAGCAACGACAGGCAGATCGCAAATCGATTTAACAGACATTATTCAACCATACGATAGACAGAAATATCGGCAATCGTGTTACAGCAAAATTTATAACGGTATTCGAGATTATCGTACGAATACGGTTTAAATTTTATCACGGTCGTAACGTAATAGCGAGCGTCTGTCTGTAATTATTAAACAAACGTCAAATGAAGAGGTTTATATTTACATATCGGTAGACTTAACAACGGGGAACGAGAAGGCGTGTAGAAGAGAGAAAGAGTAATGACGGCGACGTACAAAGACGTTCAGGGGATGACGAGAGGTCGGCAACGGGGATGCAGAGGCAGGGAGTGGGATGTGTCTGGCTGATGGAGCTTGAAACTGAATTAACCATCCCCGCCTGAGGCTCGTGATCTCGTCGCAACCTCATCTCGGGGACCATTATATTTGTCTTTGTATGCTAAACATTTTGTGGAATTATACGAGAGGTAAGTTTCGAAGTGTTCTCTGTCCACCTTTCCCCCTCCCCTCCCCTTCTCCTCTCCGCCATTCCCTTTGGGCGATGCACCGCCTAGATTCTAGATCTTCCGTCCTGCATCCGTGGAAAAACGTTTCGTACGCTAGGCTGCAGGTGGTTGCTTCGCGATACGTGCAACCTTTTCGTGGGGTTGAAACGTTAAACGATGTGTATCCAAGTGGCAGAGAAACGAAGAAAGACTGAAATTGCAATCTAATCGCAAAAAGAAAAAAGACAAAAAGAGAAACGAAGAAAGACTGAAATTGCAATCTAATCGCAAAAAGAAAAAAAAAAGAGAAACGAGGAAAGACTGAAATTGCAATCTAATTGCAAAAAGAAGAAAAAGAAAAAGAGAAAGAGAAGAAGAGGCAAAGAAACGTGAACTTCGATGTTGCAGAAGTTACGTACGGATCGAAGCGCGTAAAACATTTCGTCGATATGGTCGATAGAGTCACGATTCGTAGAACGAATGACGAGCTTTCTCCGTCCAGTCGAATAAAAAATCAACTTTGACCGATAAGGGCGACTGAATTACGAGAAATTCGCAAACTTTTGAGTCATATGGACGGTTCTGTCGCACGATCGCGTCGGTAGGTACAAAGGGGATGGATGTGAAAGGATCGCTAGATGCGCAAGCAGCGGTGAGTGTCAAGAGATTCGTTCTAATCCCGTAAATACGTCGTCAACGTATTTGTACGTCGGTGTCATGCTGTCTGTACCGTCATAAATCGATAAGCACTATTTACCACGTATTCTTATCGATAATAGCGTACCGCCTACGAGAACTTCAGACGGTGCTGAACGTCGACTCTCGTTTCTTCTTCGGCTGATATTATATTGGCAAATTTTCGAAGATATTTAGGATCTCGCGACGGCGATCGTGCAAACGCGTTGCTCAAAATAATTCGCAAAAGTAACGTATACAAAGCGATATAATTCGGAAAGCTAATATACAAAGATATTATCGGAGTTAATTGTATACGTAAATTCGACTGTAGATACACCGGTCAACGAATAAGGAAAAAAGAAATAGAAAGAACGAGACTATACGTTCGCGGAAGATCGTTCGCGTTGCGCGTATACGCTGTAGAATTATTCTCTTGGTGAAAAAAAATTGCCCTCTTTAATTTTGAACGAGGTATATTCCGTTTTTATAAAGGTATAATTGTAGATCTGTTATCTTGTTTCGGGAGTTTTATAGGTAAATCAGTTGGAAGAAAAATATGCAAAACTAGAGGTAGAGTGTAAACCGTAAAACAAGTAGCTGCGTACGAATACATGGGAAATTACAAATGCTTGACAATGGGATTTCGTTTTCAATCACGTGCACAGTTTTTTTTTTCGTCGCAAAGCGCATCTCTCGTACGAGTTTTCGCAGAATTTTGACTCCGCGCGTTGTATTCCGCTCTGATGAATTGTTGTAACGAATGAACTGCACGTTAGCGCCTGCAAAACACTGACCAATGCGTTAAAAAATTTTTAACGGTATTTGGAGACACGTTGAAATGCGATTTCCTGTAAAATAAATATCAGTCAGATGACCATCGGGAGCTTTTAAACCCTAAATATATATGAATAGAATGAAATTTAAAACACGTGTCAGGCGTATTCATGTTTAAGCTTGTCTATATAAATTTATAGCGAAATCGGATGACACAACTACGCATCTTTTTCTCTTTTTTATTTATTTTATTCTGTGTTTTATTACGATTTGTCCAACGGGACATTTGGTAAATTTGTATATCTTCAACTACACGCGACCCATTCCTCCGTTAATCCAACACGAATTTGTCGAATATTCTCGAACGAATCACAGATTCTTATTTGTTATCGTTCGAAACTCTTGAACGCGTGAGAAATTTTATGGGTTGTCGACAGTTGGCACAAATATTTGCTCTCTTCTAGTATCTGGCTGATATTGGTATCCAAAATATCTGGAATTAACGATGCAATGGCGAACGAAAGACCGATATCGAAGAATGGCACGAGTTTTCGTCGAAAGGGGAATAAACGAGACACGCGACGATTAACAGTTCGAATTTCGAAACGCGGTTTGTAACTTTTCGATTGTCTTTTCACCTATTGTAACCACCAGCTGGCTGCTGAGACGAGCAAAACTCACACGGAAAGAAGACTAAGAGAAAAGCACGCCACTGACCTCGCTAAAGAAATAAAATAGACAATCTGAACGATGGTATCCCGCTGGGGGTAACCATCCACGTGCTATTTCGCAAGAAAGATGTCAAAACTTGCCAAATGTCCCCCGTTGGACGAATTGTAAAACGCAGAATAAAATAAATAAAAAAAGAAGAAAGAAAAACCTACTGTAGCTATTCTTCGTTAGATATCTCTCGATCGAGATATTTCAAACAGATTCGCCGAAGAATCCTTAGCGAACCGACGACGCTACTCGAATGGCCATTTTGCGAGTATTTAATTTAAACGAAATAACCATCGCGATCGGCCATCCACGAGGAACGAAAGCGCAAAAAGAACACAATCTCTACGCGCGTATCTGCGTTCGTTTCGTAGGTTTAACCACGTTAACGATCAATTAAAGTCGCTACGATTATCGCGGGTGCCGCGGGTGCGCGCATCCCCCTACGGGGAGTGTAAAAGCGGCAGCGCGAACCGGACGCCCGGTGGCGGCGTGATCCCGAACCGTGTAGTTGTGTTCGATGTGTGAGTGACGCGGGACGTTAGGAGCGCGGCTGGACTGGCGTCGCGACGCCCGGAGGGGTCACCCTGACCCGGAAGCTCCGCCCCTGTGGAAGTCGAGCCGCCAACCGGCGTATCCAACGTTCAGAGTACGGTAGGAGGGGCCACCGTGTCTCCTTGGCGCCAGGTAACCGCCGATCCTGAACTGGAACCTCGACGACTGTCTGTTGGCATTTAGTATCGCGTCGACTCTCGAGCCAACGTTGTCTTCCTTTTTTTTGTAGGAGGATAATAGTACAAGAAGACGGTGAAGAAGCACGTACCGCAGCAAGCGCTTTCTGTTGTCTTTCTCGGCCGTACGCTCGTTGGATATGTTAGAGGAACTTTGGAACATCGAGCTCGATGTAATAGACGTCGATATCGTACAGAGGATCTAGCGTGATCGACGTTTAACAGACAGTTGGAGGGGAAGGGTTGTTGTTTTCCGTGTATGAGGGATTGTTTTCGTGCGTTTCGTTGAACGATGGAGACCAAGATGGAACCGTTGACGCCGCCGCACACACCGCCCACGTTGGACAGATCGATGCACCAGCAGCAACAGTTGCAGATCACGTCGCCCAGGTGGATCAGGTCGCAGCAACTGAGCGCACGATTCGGACAACAACATTCGACAGGACAGAGCTACCAGGCAGCGTTTCTCGATAATTGGCTGAGAGGTGCCGCGCTACTGGCTGTCAGGGGTTGTTGCCCGCAGACTACGTCTCCCCATTCTTATCATCAACAAGGTCATCAGGGCGTGCATCCAGCGCTTCCGGTACCGCCTCCCGCTTCGTTCCTCGCGAGAAGATTGCCCGGTCAAAGACCGAAGAAACAATTTATCTGCAAATTCTGCAACAGACAGTTCACCAAGAGCTACAATCTGCTGATTCACGAGAGAACTCACACGGACGAGAGACCGTACTCTTGTGACATCTGTGGGAAAGCCTTTCGCAGGCAGGATCATCTGAGAGATCATCGGTGAGTTTTGCCACAGGCGTGATTTTTCACAAGCATTAAGCGTGTATTGGTTACTAAGTAAGTCTAGGAATAACTTGGTATCGTGATGTTTGTTGCCAGTGAATCTTTTCTTCCGTTCAGTTTGAAAACACGAGGCGGATTTCGAGTGTACGAATTGGATATATAACGAGATTTGTCATACACGATTGTACGAAGTACGAAATACATGTACGTTTTCAATCAACTTCAGTTGTCCCTGTGTAATCAATACCTCGTACGAATTTTTATTTCTAGCGACGGTACGTACGGTAAACGTTTCGCTACCTCGTTCCAGGAAATTTCGTTCCTGGATCGATGCGTATAGCGACGTTAGCGCGGCATTCCTGTAATACGGTAGAAACGTTACGGTAGATACCGATGACGATATCGTAGAATTTTTCTAGATCGCAAACAATTAGCTTCTCCCAAGGGTTCTTCGTCTTTTCATGCTAATTCTCTAATCGGAATACTCGAGACTTTAAGTATCGTTTTTCCACGGACCTTGGCGTAAGAACATCTGCCAAGTATAGCTGTATCACTTATCAGTTCCCGACAAGCTTATCTCGAGGCGGAACGCTTCAAACGAACTCGATTGCGATCGATCATCGAATCTCAATAACAATCGTAATTAGGGTTTAGCCACAGCAATATTTGCTCGACAGCCGCGTCGTTCTCCCGTAAGAGAGAAAAAGCAAATGGGAGAAAGTGACAGGATGATAGAAAGACGAGTTGTTTTTCTTTTTTGCAGCTACATCCATAGCAAGGAGAAACCTTTCAAATGCAGCGAGTGCGGAAAAGGATTTTGCCAGAGCAGGACTCTGGCTGTTCACAAGATTCTGCACATGGAGGAGTCACCGCACAAATGTCCAGTTTGCGCGAGAAGCTTCAACCAAAGAAGCAACCTGAAGACGCATCTTCTCACGCACACGGACGTGCCGCAAGATTTGAGAGTGGAAACTCCGGTCGCAACCGAGTCCAAGATCAACGCTTCCGCGAGCGTTAGACAAATGGCGGAAAGGGTGACTAGCCTGATCCCGATTCAAAGGACCAGCACCACCGCTCCTAAATTAGGCTTTAGTATAGAAGATATTATGAGGCGTTAAATTGCCTGTTCTTTCGATTCCCTTCCCCCTTCTTTTTCTTTTTCTTAACCGTCGATCTTTTGCCTTCGCGGAATGTACAACGTGTTTCGCTCGGACTTTGGCATAAAATTTCCTACGTACGTTCGCGAGGATTGTTTCGTGCTCGCATTACTCGAATATAGTTTCAATTGTCACGAGTATCGCAATGTCGAAGATAATTAGTTGCAAGGAAGCTAAATTACATATTTTCACCATTTCTTATCGAAACACGTTCGTTAGAAATATATTTGTACGTCGCGTTGTAAATATAGTTTCTTCGCTTAAATTATTCGATTATATTTCGCATGTGTTGCGAAGGAGAAAGAACGACCGAGGCGCTTACCTTTGTCTTCCTTTCTCCTCTTACTTGTACATAACGGTGTATCTATATTTAATTGTAAAATAGTAGCTAATTGCTCGAAGGCATATGTATCGCGATTAGACTATCGTCTGTCGATTATACGTTACACTTCTTTTACTTATTTATTGTTTACAATCGACGAGTATTTGGGAAACGTGTAACGGTTGGACTGTAAGTTTTCCTCTGTAACCTTAACAGCATGTAACTGCGTTGCGAATAGGTAGTATCCTCTGGTAGATTCTATCTTCGTTTCTACCTTCCGCGACTATACAAATTTTACGCTTAACCAAAGATCGATCGGACCTTTGACATATAAAGCGCACGTTTCTATACGTTTCCGTACCGAGCGTATCGAAAGTTTTTTCTCAGAAGCGGCGAAACGACGAAATTATGGTTAAACGAGTTTGAAAAAATATATAAGCGATAAGCCAAGAAGAAGGGAACTCCTAACCGTTAGAACGATCAGTAAAACGTACGTATGTTTTCAGATCGTGAATAAGGAGGCGTTTGGTATATCTCTGGGGGCGTCAAAGTAATTGGTCACTGCTAGGGCAGACAACGATCTGTCCCAGGAAGCCGCAAGGTGTTCTTCGTCTATCCAGACGTAAATCGAGTTTCCTGACCTGTGTGTACACCCTTCGCGCCACCGTCCGTATTTTTCTCTCCGAGAATTAGGAATTCTCGATCAGATAAACCGAAAGGGACACGTCCCGGTAGTTGCCTGCGCGCCACCTTTCTTCTCACCATTGCCCTGTAAATAGTTCCAAAGATCGTTTGCTTCCTCTCCTTCTCTGCGTCCGATTCTTCGCCTTTCTCTCGTTTAATCTAGGAAAGAAAAAGACGCGCGTCCCTCTTCTCGCCCTCTGGACCACCCACGTCTTGTATATACACGTATAGTTTATATATATATATATATATACCTGACACGATCGCGACACGGTTGTCGCGATATGTATTCCTTCGGGCCTCTTACTTAATGGCTGGAAAGCTCCCTCGCCGGTCGTTCCAACGCGTTACCATTAATTTAAGACCGTTGTAAATAAACTTGCGCGAGGGTTGCTCCGGACATTTTTGCTTCTTCAAATCTGCCCACGAATTTGTACGGTGGAAGCGAACGAGTTACACTTGGTCCGTGGTATGGCAGCGATTTTCGTAGATTATCGACATTTTAGGGAAATTGCGAGAGTAGCGGGTGTTTTTAATGTCTTTTAAAATTAACGATCAAGTGCAAGACGATATCTGTGAATGGTGATTTTTTTGAAGTAACCTTCATGACGCGTAAAGATGTTGGAGAGAGTCTATTCGATCGTTATTCTGGTTGAAAGTTCTTTCGCAGTTGTATTTTTGCCTGTTTTTTTTTTTTTATATATATGTATCTTTTACCTTCTCCTTGATGCGTAACGATATACTATCCGTGTTTCGATTTTGGTGATCGAAACGTTCGAATATCGCGAGTGGATGAGCGTGCTAGCGCGTAGTTATACCAAAAAATAAATACAAGGATACTATCGCCCTAGTCTATTCTAATGTATATTTAAATATTATTGTTATCGATTGAAAATAGAGATCAATTGAGACAAAATGGCTACCTGTTATCTTGATTACCCGTTGTGTTCTGTTTCTTCTTTTACAGCTTTTTAAGTATCTCGCTATATCTTACATATTTTATATATTACAGTAATCGTGAAATATCGATTTTAGTTTGTACGAAAGTCATTGATAGATTCCTTTAATCGAGCGTCGTTGGTTAAGAAAAAAAAAAAACGTTCAATTCGCAAGAGTTGTACGTGCGTCGCACGAACGAAGCGAGTAACAGCATATTTATTATGTAAAGAACGAATCGTATCGCTTCATCGTTTTCCGAAGTGCACGTTCTACAAAATACTACTTTATTCGACAGCCGAGCGATTTCTGCAGAAAATACTCGAAAAATTATTGGAGGTAATACAGTCAAGTCATTGCTCCTATAATACCGTACTAGAATATAGATATAGTAGATATAGAATAGTACTCTCTCACAAAGAGCAAGATAATTCGTTTATCATCGTGTAATTTACATACAGAGATTAGTGTAACAGTTTTTTGAAAACTTTAACGTTTTCAAATTTGTTTCATTGTTGGAATAAAATGGCAGCCTTACCGAAGACGGTATTCGTGAAAACCCGATAAACACCTTTGTACGTGTGTGTGTCGCTGTACGTTTTCTCGATTTTCTGGCCGAGAATTTAGCAAAAGAAGGAGGAACGACACATCCCCTATCGCGACCTTCGCACATTCTCCACATGTCGAAGTATCACGTTTTCCCGACAACGGCCGGCAGTTAACCTGCTTGCTTGGCAGTTAGCCTTGTTTAACTTTAATTAATTCTCGCACCCCTCCGGCAAAGTATACCTAATGAAAAATCGAGTAAACAGTGCCAACTGACCTACATACATGTTTCACGATCATCGCGATAACCTTGAGTCATTGTGCGTGATCGGCCCTCTCTTTTCTGGCCGGATTAATTAATATTTTCGATGTCAATTTCCAGACACATATAATAGATATAATCGGGAGGGCGCATTTACGGCTTAATATAAATCGAGGGACCGCGTTGTCGGGCAATAAAAGTAAAAATAGGAAGAAAATATGCTTGTGTTATAAGAAACTTAATCTGTGTTTTCTCCTTCTCAAGGTAGGGACCTTACGAAAACTGCATCGCCATCCACAAGAATCGTTGTTTTTCCCCCGCAATTTCGCAATCATGACGATTTATCTATCCACGATCATCAGGCAGAGTGTGAAGGATAATTGCAACCTTGTCGAAATCCTCGATAAAGTTCGAATGAAAGAAAGGATACAGAAGAGGATGCAGGTAGCCGAAGCAAAGAGAGACGAGGCTGGAAGGAAGAAGGACAGAAATGCTATGTATATGATGGAAGAGAAAGGATGAGAGATGGATGGAAGAGGTTCTTTTCGTACCCTTTACCGATGCCGTCGGGGGCGATTTAATTACAATAATCACAGCATTGCGGTTCCTGGTATCGCGGCAAGTCCACTGTGACTTGTCCCACGGAGAAGACTAATGGTTTTTTCTAATCGAGGACAGTCCCCTGATTTGCAGGAAACGCCCGCAAAACGCTCGGTTCCTGGGTATTTAGTTTTTGATGAGAGCGATAGAACGAAGCAATTTGTCCGATTGGCCCGAACGTCGGGCGAAATTTTCTAACGTTGTGATACGATTTAAAGAAAAGTTGCGAGTTGCGATTCACGTGCTCTTCTTCCGTGAAACGGCCATACCTTACAAGTAACGATATCTAAGAGCAATTTGCAACGATTAAAGTAATCAAAATAATTAACAACGAGCAAACTCTTCGGAAGGCAAAAAATTTCCACAAAGATTTCGAGGAACTTTGGATCGGTTGGAGGAAGTAAGTTACCAAATTTGAGAAGCGGAGTTCAAGCCTCTGCCAGTTCCAAATAATTGATAAGTACCAACGATACGCTCTGGGCGAAGTTGTAACTTTATCATACACGTGTATCACGCGACAGATTGCGATTCAACTTGAGGAACGCCTACTGATCTGCAACGGTGTTTATCGCTTCCTGCGATCAGTCGATTTAGACACGACTTTGTATGCATAACGATATTAGCGGCAATCTGCCGAGACGACCCGTCCACCGGTATCTGATAAATTCACCGTCGCTGTTATTTATCTGCGAAAACTTTTTTGAAGTCACTTTTTAACAACACCGTGAATGTCGCGTATCTCGAACGATCTTGCGCAACTTAATTTCTACTCGGCATATGTACACTCAATTACATTTATACGTACACTATGTACATTCACTCATAGATATGTACATTTTTTCGATCGCAGATATACTAGCTCGTAGCGTATGAAATATTATTAACTAAGGCGAAACGCGTAGCAAAGTTTATTGAAAAACGTCGATCCGCTCTTTCCTCTACCGTTATCAAAATACCGCATACTCGTTTCAAGCACATAAAGAAAAAAATCGCGATATTTAAAGCGATTAAAACGTTTGATAATTCCACGATAAAAACGCTGCTACTTCCAAATCCAGCTAGCTGCTGAAACGAGCAAAACTCGTATAGAAAGAAGACTAAGGAAGAAGCATGCCACTGACCTCGCTAAAGAAATAAAATAGACAATCTGGAAGATGGTATCCCGCTGGGGGTAATCATCCACGCGCTATTTCCCAACGAAGATATCAAAATTTGCCAAATGTCCCGTTGGACAAATTGTAAAAACGCAGAATAAGATATAGAAAAAAAAAAAAAAAGTTCCAAATAGCAGAAAATTTCGATCCCAGTGTCATTTTTCTCTTTCATTAACGGCAACATTGTCTGCCCTCGTTGTCTCCAATGGGAGTTCCTTTCTTCAGAATTACGCACGCCATGAAACAATAGTGTCCAACGACTTACTAACCGCAACGTTAAAATCACCCTAGAAAACGAAGAAACGTTTCGTTTCTTTTTAGGCGGGGAAAAGGGGCGAGCCGGGAGTATCGACCTTGGTTCTTCTGCGCGATAATTTACCAACTACGTGACGATATTAGTCCGCCTCTAAAGCTGTCTCGCAAGTCGTACGTTTGTCTTCTACAGTTTTGCGTAAAATAGGCAAATTGAACGACACTTGGAATTTCGAAATTTCTAAAGGGTGGAGCGAGCCGGTTCAACTTCTGACTATCCACGAAAAAATCTCTCTGCTACCAATGACGATGCTAGCAATCAGAAGGAATGTTCGATGAAACTAAGGAGATATATACGATTCCCAGGCTAGTTTCGTTGCTTGTTTAACGAATAACTTATTATACGAAATAATATTATGTTTCACCGAAATTATCCACGATACCTTGTCGAGGTCGTTATACCTTCCACCACTAGATGGACTGCGAGTCCGAGGGTGAATGGTCGTTCTAGCAACGAAATGTTAGCGAAGGGGGCGGCACTGGACGACGATTTCGGGGTAGCGGTTTTATAGCGAGCTGGCAATTGTGGGAGTTGGCACGGTGGAATGTCGTGAGGGCCCCTGGGGTCCACCCTCGGTACCTTAAAACGTTAACCACAGATCTCTCGGGTGGATTAGATCTGGCTGGGTCCGGGCGAAGCCCCGAGCTACGATTTGCGGCCAACAGGGAGACGAAGAAGAAGAGAAGCTGGCCACGGTTCCCTCACCGTTTCCTTTCGCGTACCCTCTTATTAGGGCGTGAGCCTTATCTAAGGGTCATAGGGCCCTCGCGACCTCCAAAGTCCCACAGGCGATCCCGCAGAATTCCAGGAGTCACTGGTCACCTCTACGCGTTGTCCGTAAACGCGATTTCGGTTCAACTAGCCAGCCGATGATGCTTCGTCGTTCGAAGAATCGTAATCAGGGATCGACTCTGTCCGATCATTGCCGCTTTCCCGTTACGTTTCATTTTCTATGGAAAATTTCCATCGATCAGGGGTCTCGAACGAAGCACCGAAGAATTACGGATAAATCTAGACGCGATCGATCTACAATAGCGACGATCGCTTATCCAACGGTCCGCTATGACGAAGCGTCCGTTGATGATCACCGCGCGACTGCGCGGCCTTTATTCGCACGAACGATTAAACGCGTAATAATAAATTTCAGGAAAAGAAAGGTGGCCCCGACATTTCGGGAAGACGGAACGCGCGCGTTCAGGAAGGCGAGAGGAACTGGTGCCCGCGGGCTCATGGCCTGTGGTTAGGGCGGTGCGCAACCTCTCTTTTTTGCTGGCGGACGATTAGGTAAACTGGCTGGCTGGGTAGCGGCGCACAGTGTGCCCACGTTGTAGAAACACACTCTAGGCCTGCTATTAGTTAGTAGTATAGTTTAAACTCGAGACGCCGGCCGATGGGTTGGGGCGCGGAAGAGAATGAATACGCGAAAAGGAAAAAAAAACAGGAAAAGGAGGAGAAGGAAGCTTTGGGTCCTCCCTTTTAAACGCCGCTAATTCGCGACCTAGCCAGGCGCCGGCTCACCTCATTTCGTTCCTTCCCTGCTCTCTTTGTTCTTCTCTCTTTGTTGGTCAAACAGGAGATCGAAATAAGACGTACGAGACGAAAGAGGGACGTCCGTTCTTTCTGCACTTTGACATTCTTCCGAGGAAAGAGATACACGTATGTAGTTATTTAGATCGCTCGGCTCAAATTCTTTATCCTATCGCATCTTCTAAGTCTTGTATCTCGCATCTCACGTCCTATATCACGTATCCCGCAGTCAATATTTTATTTTCAAAACGTGACACTTCAAACGTGACGCGTTATTAATTTCGCTGTCAACAATTTTTCGCGAAAGTGTAATGTCAAGAGTACCGTTCGAAATCCTAAATTTGGGCGCTAGTTGTCGAGAAATTCGCCAGCCAAAATCATTCGAAAAGCTGCCGAATTTTTCTAAGGGAACTTATTGGACTTTCGGTTTTCCCCCTGGGAAAAGATTAGTTTGTTTTCCTAATTTGCTACAGTCGATATCGTTGAGCTCTCGTGTTACCGACGGAGCATGTCGTAACGAGTAGTTGCTTCACGTCGCCTGTGTCACACTCGAATGCAGATTCGCTCTTCTCCGATGCATTCGTGTCCTCGAATACGGGTTCTTCGATGTTTCGAGGAAGGTTTTATCCGCCCGATGCTGCCATCTGAAGGTCCGCCCATTAAGAGGAAAGTTTCCTTCCAATTTGCGAATATAAATTCTATAGCGATTTTTTAAGATAAAATTGCGGCAGGATTTTAGGTTTTGCTTTCAAAGTATGCAAGCGAAGTACTTGGTAGGTATATATCTTCGAACAATCGTAAGATTTGTCGGCTTTGTGTAAAGATTTTAATGCATCATCGATGTAAAGTTATTCACTGTAATTATGAGTCGTGAAACATATCGTTAGATTTATTGTTTGCAACGAGTTAAGTCTTCGTTGCACATATATGAATTGAGATCAAGTTGTATATTCTTTAACCTTGACCATTGTATATCATTCGTATAATACGACGTAAAAGCGTCAAAAAGTTTAAAGAAATATTCGTGCCGTATAAATGGAATACTGATTTTATCGTCGCGATTAAATATTAGAACAGTGAGTAGAGAAAAGGACGTCGCGCTTGAACGCCTATTTTCTTTTTTTTTTTTTTGTAGTTAGTTCATATAAAAATCAAAATATGTATTACATATTTTCGTAACGTACTTCTGCTCGTAGGATGATTCTCGCTTTTGCCACTCAGCTTTTCTTACCTGGATCGCGCGGATCTATAGGATGAAAAGACTGCGGTGTAGGATAAACGCGCGTAAATTCCGCGCGGCAACCGTGGATTATCGGCTCATAATTCACCGTGGGCTAAGACAGTGATTGTCAGTTTGCAGTTGAGCATCCGCTCGAACTCGCCTCGAATCCGCGTAATGGATCATTACAGGTCGAGCGATAATCAATTTTCAAAGTATTCTCCGGCGGCGCGAGCCAGAAAGGGACCGTTTTCAACCACTGCATCCGCCGACGCGTAATTTCAATGCTGTCGGCTCGGTACTTTTCGTTCTTGCGGCCGATATAACGCGCTGGCTTAGAATGGAACAGGATAGAAGATTTACCGGTGAAACTTTTAATTGAAACGGACGTTGATTTACATTACTTGGTGAAATGTTACTTTTCGCTTGTACGTAGCATCTTCGAACTATCGTACATTCTCAATTAAGGTAATTCTCACGAGTTTTCAACAACCAATCAGTTTCGTTATCCCTCCATGAGAATTTAAATCGGTTCTAGAATTAAGCAAAATTCTTGCAACCGAGCCGTTACAAAATTTCTTTCCCCTTTACCCGTTAAAAAATTGTCCAGGTGAAAGGTGAAATGTCCTCGAACTATTCTTCAAATTGTTCAATTCGTATCTCCAGCAATTTTCACGACGCTTCTCTCGAATTGAAACTCCTAAATACTTTCGAGCGCTATATGCATATCGATATAATACCGACGATACAATTCACGTCGCTATCGGTATTGTCATCTCGTCGTAGTTTTCGTACCAACAGAGATAGAAATTCATAGAACATTTCCTATTGCGTTCTAATCCGAACTACGGATATCGAAGGGTTGAACGTCGAATCGAAGAGGCAAGGGAAAAGGAAAAGGTACCGAGATAAAATTATAATTAAATTGCGCGCCGTATTTGCTTCTTTGTAACGTTGACCGTAACTAAATCGTAAGATTCGCTCTGCGAATCTTAGAATCGCGTGAATTTCGTAAACGATGGAAATGAGGCTGGCGAGGTGGGGTTGGAAGGGGCACGGGGCCGGACAGACGCAGAAATTCCGGTAATGAAAGGGCTGAAAACCGCGAGACCGCGATTCGGTGCCTGGAAGAAAGAAAAGGGGAAGCCGATGGAGGTGGAGGAGGCGGTGGCCGCCACGGAGAGGTGGAAGCGGTCGCTGGAGGATGGTCCACGGCGTCGCTGTACACATCGAGTAGGGGAAGCAGACGAGGAAGCGGCGAGATGTGCGCGAGCGAGACAAAGCGGCAAAGACCACGTCGGGAGGTGGAGACGGTGATGGGTGGTATTCGAAAAAGAGGAGGCAAGAGGAGTCGCGAGGATATTGCGAGGAACTAACCTACAGCCGATCTAGGGAAATGGGATCGTTAATGGGTCCGAGTATCGCGAAATATTGCGACAGAGATCGCTCAGGATTAGATTCTCGAGGAATCGAGGAGTCGGAACGTGATAAATAACGCAAACGTCGAAAGACAGATGATCTTTTTCTTTTTTTTTTTTATGGAAAAGGATACGAATTCTGTGCGGGAAGGGACGAAAAAATACGACAAGTTTCAGGATAATTATCGGTTTAGTTTTTGGGGACATGAGCGTAACAGCGAGGTACGTTTTTCAGACGTTAGTTAGTAGAAATCGTTGTCGTTTGCTGTATTTAAATTCCGCATTTACGAAATTTATTGGTAGCAAGGGAAGACGAGGAAGGGGCGAGAGATAGCGGTGCATACTGTGGGAGGGGAGACGGATTATGGCGATGAGCTAACTGAAACAACAAAGTAAATAGAAGAGAATAAGAACGCCGACGATGAAATCTAGCACGAAGAAGTTTAAGAAACGAAGATTGCAAATGGACCGAAGATCACGAAATATCGTGACGGACATTATCTACCGAAAGAAAGAAATTTAGAAGGAACTTGAAAACTCGGTGAAAGTAACAGGATACAGGAGACAAAAGATGCAACGAGAACGGAGTGTCTTCGGCGTGAGCGAAAAGTAAAGAAGGATGGGTAATTTGCGAGGGTGGAAAGAGAGTAATGTCTAAGAAGAGCGTTAACGTATTTAAGAGGGGATAAGTACAGCGATAAATTATAAGCAAAGTTAAAATAAACGAGGAATTCAGCGAGAAATCCGCGCGCGTACGTCGGAGAATACAACACGGGTGATAGTTTAAAACAAGCGTAAAACGCGCTACGGCACAGGACCGATGAAATTTTGAAAGTTTGAAGAAAAACAGATTTCGCAAGTTCGGCGTACAAAGGCTAATTTTCGGAGATGTAACGTAGAAACGAGGATTTGGATACACGCCGTTTCGGCATACAGTGGACGATACGTTGGTTCCTACGAACCAACGATCTACCGGATTAAACTGCGAGCCAGAAAGCAAATTAAAAACGAATTAACGTGCACGAAACCGGAGGCAATTCGATCTAAAACCCTAATAATTTCTGGAATCCGGAGTGTGCTACGTAGAATGGTAAGAGGATGAGAAAGATCGGATGGAAGCAGGGAAGAAAAGTCTTGAACGGAGGCGAACGAGAGAGTGGAAAGAGGACGAGGGCAAAGTGGAAGATAAGGGAAAAAGAAGGAGAAGGCTGGCCGCGAGTCGTGGCGCAGGCAAAGGGGGTTAGTTAGGCGCGTGGGGCCACGTGCGTTCCCACGGTTTCGAGAGGCATATCGCACCACAGCCCTCGGTTTCGCTTCTCTCATCCCCTCTACTCTGTGGACCGCGGGTGGAAGGCCAGCTCTCGATGCTTATACAACATTATATACGGCTTCAAGTGTATGCATACACTTACAGAACCCGGTAGACGCGTACTTATAGGTATACCTATATACGTATATGCATGGTATAGTATAGTATATGTATATACGTGGCCCTCGGTAGAATGCCACGCCATCCCCTTCCCCTTAGCGGCGTGGCCAACGAGCCAGAGGTTCTCGGGCCTCCTACACCCCCTCGATCTCTCTTCTCTCCCGTTCCACACAGGTCTCTCCTTCGTCCTTCCTTCCTCCTCGCTAGCGTTGGCGGCGCGCTGACCTCTGACCTCCCATTACCGGCTCGACTGACCGACGACTCGACTCCCTCGCACATGCAGACTCGTGCACGGTTAGACACGCTGCCTCGACGCGATATAGACGTTCGTACACGTTCCTCGCGGAACGAGCCCGCGTCCCAATGGGACGAGCCCGCGGGAATTTCGGCGAATTGAATGTCGTACGTCGGAGACCGTCCTCCTCCGAGTGGACCTTCAGGGACCGATCGAACTTCTCGTTCGATGGCGTATCGGATAGGCAGAGAATTTTACGGTGTTAGGGACGTTAACTCGCTCATTTGCCGAGCGTCGATTCGTACGAGCGATAAGAACTCGGAGGGTACGAAGTTTCTAGTCTCGCGTTTAACAGATCTATCAGACTGGGATCGAGAGTCAAGGATGATCGTGAATTTTAGAAATTATTCGGGCCTGGTCGGTGAATTTCACGGAAATGTCAAGGAAACGGGAATCGAAGGAGGTTGTCGCGCCGCGTTGCAACCACCTTCCGTTTCGGTGGAGGAAGAAGCCGTGTCGTTAACGCGAAGAAACGATCCCTCGACGACGTCGCACCGTTTAACGCCCCTTTCACCTCCGAGAACTTCGCCTAATGGATTCGCCGGCCTACTTCAAATTGCCGCGGGAATTGATGCTCCGGTTGCCGCGAAAGAACTTACTTAATGACGGTGAATCGGAACAAACGAACCTGTTCGCGCAACTTTCCACGCCGACTATCCTCTGGGCGCTTCCACTTTTATTGGTTCCAAGTAACGAGCGAGACTGTAAGACTCGACGTCGAAGCTATTAAAGCGATCAAAGCGATCGATTCGTAATTTCTCGCTGAGATTTTATAGATGCAACGTTTTGGAAATTTTAGTCAAATCGATATTCCTGCATGGTTGATCTTTCGAGATTTGGAGAACTTCGTTTAAACGGGATTTCGTCTTCTTTCGTGTTTTCGTCGAAGAGAATTAATTAAGAGATACAACGTTTTGCGAATATTCGCTCGTGTTTACAAGTAGTACGAGTCAATGGAAATAGTTAATCGCGGAAGCTTAGAGCGAAAGGTAAAAAGGGAATGCTTAAAATGAATTTACATCGAACTGGTTATATATCCGAGAATAAGTAATCTGTATGTTATACTTTATCAAGTGTAAGTTGACGAGTCTCGGATAGAAAAATTGGATAACGTTTAAATCTCAAGTAACGTTGTACCCATTCGATCGACGGTAAAGTAGTATTACGCGTGTAATTGAATCTTTGCTAATGGTAGGTTGATCGTGCTATTTACGAACTTTACGATTAACAATGCAGAAAGTGGAGCAATCTAGTTGTGTGGAGTGGAAGCGAGCTATAGGCTCAGTGGAAGAAACAACCACGTTCGTTCTACAGACGGCTAGAAAGTTTACGAGAGCAAGAATCCGTGGCATTTAGAATTTACTACTTAATAATATACTTCAGGGCGAACTAAATCGTTTCCATAATTTGTATCGCGTTCTCCACGAAACACGTGGTCATTTGAGCAAATGATCTAACTGTTCGCAGCGGCGTATAATATGCACACTACCGTATAAAAATCCCGGATTATTTATCATTAACCTACCCTATGGTGGAATGTAAAGTGGAACGTAGATCATTTAGTCAGCTTATAATTTCAATGCGTTTACCGAAACACTTTACCGTGCGAGTATCATTACCACTTCCGACAGTGGGAAATATGATAGAAACGTGTGTTTGCTCATTCTAGCGCAATGTCCGTTTTAATTACACCGCTATAATTTCCAGTTTACCGCGCGTCACCGCTGGCAAATTACGCGAATGCTTTTCGCCCTGCGTCCTAAGGACCTGCGTTTCATTCGTTTTCATAGTCGAACGAACGCTACAGAAGAAAAAGAAATCTGCAGCTACCGCGTATCGATTCATCTCTTAATTTCTCGTATCCCGCCAAACCGCTGTTCCACCTATTGTCTACGCTTTTTTTGCTTTCATCCTTCGTATCGTAGGTTGCATAGAATTCGACAACGCGCAAAACCGTGCAAAAGCAACGGCGTTATTTTCCTACGAAGCGTAAAAAGCACCGAAGCGAGCAAGGTAGAGCGAGTGGCGAGCCAAGAGGGCTGTGTGGGGGTCCTGATCGTGGCGAGCGCACCCGCGCCGCCAAAGAAGACGCTCGCAGATATTCCCAAGAGCGAAAGCCTGCAACCGAGGTCACTCCTCCTCGTGGGAGGGCCCCCAGGCGCCGCGTAGCCTCCCCCGTCGGCTCGGCCTGCCACGAAAAACAACAAGACTTTATGGTGCTGCATCGCAGAGTGTACGCGCGAGCCGCGGTTGCTTCGGCCCAGGGCCGGCCGAAGGCCAACCAAACCCGCCGCGGACCGCTCGAAAAATCCGCTTGAATAATTGTCCGGCTTACTTCTCTCTGCGAGACCAATTCCCAGCCGGGATTAATGAGGCAACGCGCGCGAACCCCGCGCCGAGACCCGGCGAGGCGTCCCGCCCCTGGGAAACTTGGCGTTTTTCACTCTTTCTCTGACGAACGTTGCACGTTCGTAGGTACGTTTCTTCAGATCTTTTTCCAGCTCCTCTCGGCGTTGAAAATTCAAAGACACGGCTGCCTGAACGACTATTCTGATAACTGGCGATGCTAGAATTAGCAAAATAATTATACCGATCTAGACACAGTTGATATTGGCATTTGTCGGTAGGTTTCGTCCGACGTATGCGATAGAACGTTTCGTAAAGCAGTCGTTCGATGAAAATCAACGATCGATCGAACGAGAAGCGTTTCTTGTAAGCGATCTAGAAGGACGTTGTTGTAGATCTGCTCGAGCGAACCGAACGATCGTCTGTAGAACAAGCTGGTAATCGGCTTGCAGGTCGAGTTACTTGTCGATCGCTTCGCCCACTTTTTCCCTGTCTTGTATCAAACCGGTGCACGTAAATCGAGGATTTCGCGATGCAAACTGCCGCGAGCATCCTGTAATTGATGGCACTTCCGATAACGATGACACGCCGTAATATCATCGGATCAATTAAAGTCGTGAAATATCGATGGTCTCGAGTCAAGTGACTCGTGTGACGATATTTGAATCGTTAATAGGATGGCGGTGAAAAATAAATTATCATCGACGAACAAGTAACTAAGATCGATCTTTCGACTAATTATTGCTGGAAGAAAAATGTTTCTCGTATCTTTTAGGATAGATTGGAAGATAGTTATTTTCTTTTTCTTTCGCCACTTGCCGCGTAAATTATTTTTAATTCTACTATTTCCTTTTTTCTTTTTTTTTTTTTTGGTCGTCAAACTCGAGATATGTAATTCTTGTTAAATAATTCTTCGTAAAATAAAAGTAATTTCTGTGTGAAACGCGCGACAAATGCGAGTGAAAAAGGGAGTGAAAAAGGAAAGGAAAGAAAAGGAAGAAAATATATGATTTATCGTCCACTTTGTCTGGTTTTACGCAACAAGACGTCACGATGATTGCTTTTCTTGGTAAATTGCTACTATACCAGGCGGTATAAGCAGGCAGCTCTCGCGCGTATTTTACAGATATAATTTTACAATGCCGTTTGTCCTGCAGCCTTCAAGGGTGTGCTGCGATTGAGACGTAGATTGAATTATGTGCGAACTTGGGTCTCGGTCCATCGAACGCGTTGATACTTCGAGGCCAGAGCCGTAGACAAGGTGAAAGACGAAGACGCAGCCAACGTCTGACAATTTTCTCGTGGAATAAAGATACCAGGTTCCGCGATAAAGCAAAGCAACTTTGCGTATTATCGTCGAACGTTACGTATTATCTCTTTAAATCATTCGGAGTGTTCCCGATTATAAAATCAGAAAGAATACGTTCACAGGAGAACAGAAGTTTCAGAGAACTCAAAGGACATCCAGATCGAGAGCGTCGGTTTAAACAGACGGCGCCTGTCGTTCTCCTTCCTATCTCTTTTCTCCAATGGACCAAATGAAACGAACGCGTTTCGCGACAGAATCTTTTACGGCAGGCCTGGGAAAACCGCGAAGAATCCATCTCGAATTTATAGGACCGTAAATAATTGCGGAGAGCGGCGTTGTGCACCGTAAAACCGGATAAACGAACGATAAAAGCAATTTCGCCGGGATGAGCGCGCGTGCTGGGCACGTAGGAGGCAAGTTACAAGCGAAAGCCTCATTAACCGGACTGTACTCGCAAGAACGAGATAATTAACGCGTTAAACCGGCGCCACGTCAAGTTATCGGGCCTCTCCCCGTTTAATTACGTATACCCACGTGTTGTCGCTACTCTATTCGACCACCGGTGCTACACGCGCCAGCTATAGATCCAGCGAACGATGAATTTTTCTAGACAGGCGATCGATTAGTCGTGTAATTTTCAGTGAAAATATCGAGCGAGCTACATAGAACTTTTGTATATCGAGCGTTTATTTGTATTTAAAGTTTGCCGCTAAACGGATGCAATGACGTAAAACGGCATCGAGTGTATCGAAGCGTACTCTGGTGTTTCTTCTGTTACGAACGCTGCCGTTTCATCCACGCGATAATACAGTAGAAAGCAACCACTTTTGTTGAGAAGCATAGGGTGCAAGAAACGTCAGAAAAGGGGCAACAGGTGGTCAAAGCTACCGCCTCGAGAGTCGCTGTCTGTGGTTCTTTGTCAACGAATAACGAAGAGGGCGTTACCGGGGCAGCTTGCGTTCCATGGGGTGAAAGGGAGCCGATACGGAAGAATGGCACACAGAAGGGTGCTAGAAGATAGCGGATAAAAGGTAGGCGGGCATCAGCTGTGGATATTTAAGGAAAACAGGTGAAAGGATGAAAAAGACGAAACGTTCTTTTCCGTCTATAACCTGTGCGACGTTACGTTCTCGATTTCTCTCTCTTGTTATTTGAAACTCCAAGAATTACGCGGCCTAACGTGGCAGCAATTCTTTAGAACCAAATCGATCGTCGAATTTTGCTTCGTAATAGCTCTTTTTCGATTCCAGATTCGACAGATCAACAGGAAAGTTTCTCACAAACGAAAGCAAGTCGTTCGTTGGGAACGTATAAGTACAAAATAGATTTTGCCCGGTGTACGGAGTCGATGGAACTTGCAATCAGCGATTTACCATCCCCAGAACCGATATTCGTCGGTATCGTTCGAAAGTACCGTTGGGAACGCGTCAGCCCCGAAACTATCGAGCGTACGAATCGACTTCTCCCTTCGACACGATCGAACACGAATGGCCCACGTGCTTCTCGATGACCATTCCGACACGTGATCCGTCATGCGAAATGAAAACTGTCCGATAGAAGGTGGATTCGAAGAAGGAGAAATCGCGAGTGGTCGAGCAAGTCCCACGCAGAGACGATGATTAAAATTGTAAATATCCACGGCCGACCCCCGGTGTTACGACCTTTGCGCGGCCCACGGCGCCCCATCGGCTCACCCCATATATCAACGGATATTAGATTATGGTAAGAGGCGAGCATTAACGAACGTTGGATTCGCGCGCGCCTCATTTGCCACCCTTAGGTTCCGTTCGCGCGCCATTTTTCACGCAACCGTCACGTCTGCGTACCAATCGCCGATTTCACCCCGGGAGCTGCAACGATCCTGACGCTTCTTCTTTCCTCCTTTCTTCCTTCCTTCCTTCCTTCCTTCCTTTCTTCCTTCCTTTTTACTCCTCTTTCTCTTCTTTTCTTTTGGCCGGTAGTATCGAACGATTACAGTGAATAATTGATCTAATATGGGAGGGATCCACCAGAGCGACGGATACATTTGTTCTCGTTGCAAGTAGGTGAAGGTTCCGTTGAAAGCCGCCTTCGACGCGGCTAATGGCATGCAATCTTCGTGAAATCGCCTTTGTTGCGCGGCTTCTCTTGTCCGTTAATTGGTAGAGCGTGGGGTAGAAACTAGCGTGCAACAGTGAAAGCGCAATCGGAGGCCGATCGATGAAACGCGTCGATGGCTTAGATTTCGAATTATCGAGTCTTCGTTTGGTACCATTGTTTGGGTAATTAGATGGCTATGTTATTATCGATTGGTTACGGCGTGCTCGTTCTTCCAGCATTCAATTCGTAACGGCAGTGACGCAATGTAACGAGGAATTGTCGAGACCTTTCAACGATCTTGTAATTTTCTACAGCCTGTTTTGCGCACAAACAATTCCTTAGCACTTTTATGGATTTTAGTTGGCGCGCTATGCAACTAGCAACGTACAACAATGGATCCGTGCAATTTGCTCGCTTCGGCTGTAAAAGGATGCGCCGTGCATACGCTGACTTCGATTACACGTACCGTCTTGATTTACTAAACACAAGTTCCCCGAGTTTTCTAAATCCGAAGACTCGAATCGCGCGCGTTTTGCGCCAATCCGCAAATTCATTTCATCCTTTTCACCCCTCGCGTTCTCCTCTGTGTACAGAATAGAATAGAGGAGCGAAACGGCGTCACGTTTCGCGAAGTCGATACTCGCGGAAGAGAGAGAACCTGGCGACCGCGTCACCTCGTTCCTCGCCGGTAGAACGTGGTAAAGGGGTGCGGATACAGGTCGAGCAGGGGGCAATATTTTCACGGCGCTTAGCGGCAGGCCGACTCGGACGGCTCCCATCCGCGCAGCACGACACTATTTCCGAATGTATCGCCGGTCCCAGCACCGTGCCGCGGCGTGCACGCGCGCGTACACGCATACACACACGCACGCCGGATACCGTACGCGGCGATATTTCCCTGAATATATGTAGCGCGTGTACATACATACGTCGAAGATTAATCGAGTCAAAAGGCCGCGGTCGTTACAAAGTGTGCCGCCCGCCGCGACACAAAACCCATGCATTACCGGTCGAACGTTGCCGAACGAGAGGACGTCGCGTTCGTGTTCTAACGTTCATCTTGTCTCCGTCGATACACCCACGCTGCCCTCGCGCCAACGGGCTCGGAATGGGGAAGGCCACGGCGTCGCCACGTAGACCAAAGTCGCGGTTGTGTGTGTCTGCGGCTTGGTGAAATGGTCGCGACCACTGGTGCGCCTTGATTTCTTGTTGCTCGTCGAGGTGGTAGGGATCGCACTTTCAAAGTTTCGCTGTTTGCTACTTTCGCGACGTGTTCGCAGAGTTGCCTTTGGCACGCTATCGGATCGACGCAAAATGTCTGGAAAACTATGGGAAGCTAGGGGAAAACGTTTCTTCAGACGTCAGATATTTAATCTTGGCGTAACATGGAAAATCCTGGGAAGATTAGGATTGAACTTTCGAAGAGGAATCTGTGCGTTTGGTTGCTCGGAAGATCAACTAATTCGGCGCGATTGCTCAAACGCTACAATTTCTTCTCCAAATCTTAACAATTCGCGTTTATGCAACGTAGCAAATTCTCTGTGTATCTACCGTGAAAGAACGACGGGCATATCTTTGGGGATATTAGACTTTTCTTTCTTGCTAGCCAAATTCGTTGCAAGGCGGCAAGATCGATAAAACTGCGTTTGCAAGCCGAGAACTGTGACAAGTAGAGAAACAGTTTTCAGTCTAAAGTTAATTCCTTAAACGAGGACGATCATCGTCTGCTAAGAAAGTCGTTCTTACAGCGAATTACAGCGTAGAATCGAAAACTAACGGGATTTTCGGCGGTCGATTTCATCTCGTTAGAGCGGACTCAGACGGTAAAAGGAAAACCTAATACACGGCTGAATCCTCTACGTATTTGCGGTCTCGCGAATTTTTGGAATTTGCCAGTCTGGGGACGTTCCCTTGTTGGCCATCGATACCTACTCGAAACTGCAACCGTGGTATAATCCGAGGATATTCTTCAGCCTCGTTACGTTAGAAGGCAGCAAAAGGAGTTCGAAAGAACGGCATTTGGAATGGCGGCGGCGGAGCTGTTGGTTCGTAAAGGTCAATCACGCGGTGCCGTCGCGTCGCGTCGCTGTAAGTTCTTCGAAATCAAGCGGAATTCCTTGGAACCACATCTCGGGAAGAGCCGTGGCTCGACAGCGTGTTGGTCGATTTCTGTTGTCATCGTGGCCCCTGGAGATGGACGTGAGAATGCGAATTCATAGGCAAGGGGGCGTACGAGGCCCGTCAGAAGGCCTTAGGCTGGCTCATTACCAGCAATTGTGGCCGAACGGCACCCTGCGGCGTGCTACACGGCTGCATCGGCCCCCGCCGACCTCGGGCACACCGGCTGAACCTTCACCGACCGCGAGATCCTGCCCCCGCCTGCCGTACGACAACGGAATTTAATTGCTCGATCAATCATTATTTTCGTGACTCCGCGATCGCCACCGTGAACACCGTCCTCAGCACCGCCTTCCTCGTTCGTCGCGGATTCACGCGCTTCCCGCTCGACTTTGCGTTCGAGACTTTGATGCTTTTCGTTGGTCGAATCGTATTTGGAAAGTTGGCATCGGTGTTTTTTTTTTCCCCCGTTAGATTCGAGCGTTGAATACGTCTCTGAATACGCGTCAACTATAGCGTAACATTTCGAACAACCCTGTGGTTGTATATTTTTCAAGTAAGCCCATAACTCATAAAACCTTTACAATTTCCATTCGCGGCATTGTCTCTGGAACGGAGCTACGCTCCATTAACACAGGAATAACTTCTATTCCATTATTTTCCGTTTGTCAACCTACTACTTTACAAAGCTCCTTTTATTTCTAAACGTTCGAGCGAATCTGAAACTCGACGAGACCCACGCAGCTCGCTCCGGCATTATTCCAAGGCAAATAGACGACATTCTCTAATCAAACGCTGTTTCGTCTCGAAGCGTAAAGCGATCGCTCGACAAAGAGCGTGAGCAGCCTCTCTCTCTCTCTCTCTCTCTCTCTCTCTCTCTGGCTCGACGCGGAAACCAATGCCCTCGATGTCGGCTCTCTATCAAATTAACGGAATACATTAACCACAGCTGTGTGTTATTCCCTATTCCGCCTCGTGGACACGCGCCTGGTGCGTCCATAAAATTCCAGCTAATTCCCCATCATCATGACAATGAGAGGCTAAACACACGCCGTTCAAAAGGATGGCCAGGCGATCGGAATCGTTGGTCGGCTTGGTCTCTTTGATGACTGCGAATAGATCGTCACTGGCGCAGATGGCGCGCGCGGGCCAACACCGATGAAAGAACGGTACATAAAACAAGAAGAGAAAGAGGAGTAGGAGGAGGAAGATATGTATATATATATATATATATATATAAAATATAAGGAGAAAAAAGAAAATAGTGGGCGAAGCGGGGAGAAGGAGAAGGGAAGGAAGGAAAAGGAGAAGGAACTGAGACAGCGTGGAGACAAAACGAACCAATTCTCGGCCTTTTACGATCATTCTCCACGCTCTCACCGCGTCATTAGCTGCTTGCCGGATAGATACAGGGCTGTGTTACGAAAGGGGAGCCCCCCGCCCCCGAGTCACCCTTTCCGAGAAACAATCTGTTATAGTGGACCACATGAATGGCGAAACGTAAAAATATCCCCTTGAGTTCCCACGTGGCCGGCTCAATGGACCGGGAAGGAGCGGCCTGGATCCTCGAGGACGGCCACGGATCGAGAGAGAGAGAGAGAGAGAGAGAGAGAGAGAGAGAGAGAGAGAAAGAGAAGAAGATGAACGAAGGCCAGGCAAGGAAGGTGTATAGTCTCCGTTGCTTGGTGCGCGCGTTGAACGAAGAGAAAGGATAAGAGAGACCACGTAGGAGGAGGGAGGAGGCAAAGGATTCGTCGCGGAGTGCGGTTTTCAACGAAGCCAATTATTAGATGCGTCTCGAGGCAAGGAGACCCAAGAAAGGAGCCCCGGATATCGATGTGAAATACGCGGGAATTTATATTTTTGTCGTGCGCGTAATTGGGAATGGGCCGCGTGAAAGAAGAGTAGAAATTTAATTTTCGAACGACCGGCTGGTGTTATGGCGAATGTTAGAGCCCTGACAACTTGCCTGGGAGAACTGCAGTCGTTGCAAAGTAGGCTGGTTTCTCCTTCTTTATTTTCTTTTTTACGAACGTGCTTCCACCTCTATTTTGCAGGTTTAGGACGAATTCTTCCGCGCGCTCTTTTGGAAACTCTACGAAACGTCAACGTAGGTCTAGAGTTATTGCTCCAAGCGAGTAAGGAAAGCGTTGATCGTTTAAGGTTTCGCAAGAAAAGTATACGTATTCGAGGTATCGCGAATGGAGTAAATTTCATAGGAAAATCAGCGAACCTAGTAACTTTTCAGACGGTTAAAGTCCAAGCACGAAACGGTAACGCGTTATCCTTTGTCCGTCGTTTTCGAGTCACGACCGCGTATGACCGCTCATTTAGGGGGGCCATTCATTCTCGAGACACTTCTCTTGTCCGGCGTCTCAGGGTGCACCGGACGATACCTCTCTCCCTGTCTATCATTTTCTCTTTAGGCCCGTGCAGGCATATTCGAAATGGAACGAAACGAATTACTCGCGTTGTCGAGGACACGTGCTCTCTTCTCGACTCGTCGTTGTCGTGATCTCGTCGTCGTCGTCGTCGTCGTCGTCGTCGTCCTCGTCCTGTCTCTCCCTCGCTTTTTCCTTTCCTCTCGGTCCGTTCTTTTTCTTTCTCTGTTTAATTGTGACGGCCGCTTGGGCGGGCATCTCGAGCTGGCTGGGCGGTAGAGAGGGATCAAACATTTATTATTCCGAGGGATAAGTCCCTGTAAATATGTACAACGGAGAAAAGAAATAAAAAGGGGGGAAAGAATGGAATGTTAACCCTTTGAGTACTTTCGGTGCATTAAGCCGTGGCCGTTCTTTGTATTTATAATTGCCCCTTTCCTTCAGACGCGGATGTGCTTGCTTTCAGAATGCTCTTTTAGAGACGGCGGAACGAACCAGCTCCGCTCAGGCTGCAACGGTGTAACGATACTTGTCGATCGAAACGCGCGCGTTACTCGAGGCAAACGTTAGAACATTGGAACGCGTAGAAAATTTTCCAATACATTTCCATACTGTTTCACGCGTTTTTGGCAACCATTCGTTTAAATTGGCAGTCGCGCGTATATACGCGGAGTATGTTAACCATAATGCAGGTATCTCACCCACCTTATATTCGTCGACCTTATATAAGTCGAAGTCACTCGTCCAATGTTTTCTGGCCAATAGATACGTTGCTTGTTCCTCCCTCTTGCTCGCCCTTGAATCCAAACGGAACATCTTTGTGCACGTCGGCGAGACCGAAAAGAAAAGACGCTGCAGAGACACTCGTTGCTCGTACGGCCCTGACAATGGGCCATTCATCCGCCATTGTATCCCCGGCACATTAATTGTCTCTTTGAAGCCCGATAACCTCCGTGGATACGAAACCGCTCCTCCCTCTTCCTTTTCTTATCTCGTTCTGCCCTTTCCATTCTGGCACCCTTTTGTATGCCGATTGCCTTATTGGCAGGGGTTGATAAAGGGTGAAGAGAAGATGAGTAAGGAGGAGAGCAGACGTCTGAAATTCAAGACGAATGTAAATGAAGAAAATCGGATCGTATCCGTGAAAGATAAAAACATTCTCGAGGCAAATTAGCAAAGTAAATCGATGAAAAATCGTCGAGCAACTACGCCCGAAGATATTAAAAATCACCGCAACGTTGGAGGCGTCCAGCTCCGAAGTTCGCGATCGTAGCGCGTTAACGCGTGGGAGAAGGATAGCCGCGATTAATATGATCCAAATTACCACAAGCGTCCGCCGGCGGGCTCCTTTTAAATCCAGTGAATTTTGACGAAAAACGAACGAGCCGAGACAAGAAGAAGGAAGGACAGATCGTCCAGCAGGAGATCTCCGTAAATCCCCGAACGATGTTTCGCTGAATTACGAGCGATATCGAGGAAGGGGTCCGCCGATATAATTAAGGAGGCGATCATCCTCCGCGATCCTGCTCGTGTCTCGCGTTGGAATCCAAATTTTATGTCGGTATCATAAAAGCGCGTGACGGCAGAAGAATTAGGACGGCACTCAGTCTCCCTCTCCGTTGTGGGCACCCATAAGGACCGCTACAGATATATAAAGGCTAATTCACGATGGACTTGTTTAACAAACCGATCTGCGTCGAACGCGATTTCTACTCTTCGAGGCTCCTTTCGTTCGCGATTCATCGAGTAATCGAGCGATTATCTCACTGCGAATACTTACCAGCCTATGCGATACCTAAGCATAGAAGAACGCGTATAAGAACGCGACGTGTTGTTCGAATATTCGTTTAAAAATCCGCTGCCGTTGTATGGTAGTTAGGGTTGTATAATAAAAGTTATTCGAAGACAGGTCGAACCTCCATCGAATGAAAAATCGCGCAACATGAATAATCTCGAGGAACGAACGTCGGATGGGTTCCAAAATCGAAACGTCATCAGGATAGCCGCACAATCGGTGTCCATTGGCCTTAAACCAACGAGGCACGAATAAAGGAGGGGACATCGTGGCGGGAGGGAGAGCGAGAGCGAAATATGGATGAGTAATATGGGTTCCTCGCTACCCTCACGAGGCAGAAAGGCAGACGAGGGTGTCGCGATTCCCTGCTGTGCATTGATGGCCTCATCTAGCCTAGAAGAGCTCGGGAATTCAGCGGTAATTACCTTTTCTTCGGGCCGACGCCAGCCAGAGGTGTTTCTGGTGTACCGCTGCTTCAAAGCTCTGGACGTGGAAGTTTTCAGCTGCTTGTGAAGCTCCATCAAGGTGTCCCGTGGCCGAGTAATGGTCCTGAGTGTCCGTTGGCGATTCCTGATGGGCCTGGGAATGCATTAATTCCGGCTCGTTCGAGCTTGAAATTTAAACTGATTTGAATGTGTTGCGTTTTAGCACGTCGTTGCATCCTTTACGACGACAGTCCTGTTTGCGAGTACCGACAGGGGGAAGAGGTTCGAGATCGTTGTCTAAGAATAACGATGCTTTAAGTTTTTTATACCAAGTAGAAAGTGGTTTTTAAAAGTAATTCCTGCTAAATTACTAAAACCTTCGGGGCCTAAAATATTACTCACTATCGAAAGACGATGAGTAATTATTAAATATCGAATGCTTTCTGTTTTCTCCTTGCTACGATAAAAAAAAAGAAAAAAAAAAAAAAAAAAAAAAAAAACGAAGCTCGAGCTATTTCCCAGGCAATCTTTTACGAAGACGTAGCCTCTAAAAATCTTCGATCATATCGTCTACCGGTTCTCCTTCTCTGGTTAATATTACGTAATACCCATTTCTCATCTTCCGTAAAAACCTCGTTAAAAAGAGACAGAATAAAGGAAGGAACGACCGACAGACGTGTCCACGGTTCAACGAATCATAAACACTCCCTCGTGCCATCCGGTTCGCCGCTGGAGACGCGACTAAATTCCAGCGGAATCCATAAATTTCACGAACGAATTAATTTCGACTAACAAGTAGTACCACGATCGATTCGTGGCTCGTCCTAACGCCAAGGTGATTTCCGTTTCGTTTCGTCGCGGAGATTACGCGTCGCGGCACATTACACGTGGGAAATTCGCGGATTTCTGTATGATACGTCACGGACATTGATACGGACGGTTGCGCCGTAAGGAGAGGCTGTCAACGCCAACGAGAGGTGTTTATGCCTGGTCGGAGGAACGGTGCGTGGAAAGTCCGGCTGAAGCTTCAACAGGCTGTCCCGATCCCTGCGAACCTCGATGAAGGTGTCTTACAAGACCGTAATGATCTTGCGAATCTGGCGTAGAACGCGCGCCATTCATTCACGATTCTGTAATTATGCCTCGACCATGGTCCCGCGGACGTACACTTCGTGTCCTGTAAAAATCTCCAGTTTACGACGCGCCGTCTGCAAGTCATTAACCAGTTGAGAATTAACGTGGATAACGTGCATTTTAATTCGCTTTTTCGTGCAATTTTCGTAGCAACGTTCGAGCATCTGATACTTTTATTTCGACTGCGTCAATTTACGTTTGACATGCAACGGCTACAAAAGGTATTTGCACGTCGTTGTATTTCTTACAACTACTAACGCGCTGCTAATTCACCAAGATCCAAACGCGTTAAATTTCGTGTCATTTTGAAACGAACCGACACAGAATCTGACAAGAAAGCGTTTCGTTCGAAGCTATGGATACTAGGGATAGCAGACTGCTAAGGATACGAGCAAATACTTTTCGTAGTCACGGTAAGTGCGTGTGAGAAAGAAAACTTGTCAAAGTTCTCGTCTCTTTTCTTTTCTTTTTTTTTTTTTCTGAACGATCTTAAAACGTATGCTTTCTTTTCGCCGTTCTGCTTGGCTGTACAAAGGGCAGCGACGGGGGTATTTTGGTCGCAACGCGGTGGAAACAAAAGAAGAAAATGGAGGGTGGTCGACGCGGCGTGTGAGCGTCAGGTGCTAAATAATTTCTGTCCCAAAGGAAGGAAAGAACGGCGATCCGCTATCTTCGATTTCTCCACGGCTATCTGGCTAGCCGTGTGACATGGATATAAGTTACGAGCGTTCGAATAATTACACGGTTCGGGTTCGAGGCGAGTCGCGGTCAGCGGAAGGCAAAAGACAATTTTACGCAGCGGGGCACCGTCGTCCCTGGCGACCCGGTGGCAACCTTCTTTTCTGCTAACTATTTGCCCCACGAAATCGACAGCCATCGGGTCCGTGTTCCACGGAAACCCGATGTCTGCTATCGAAACGCATTTAATGTACCTGAAATGAAATATCGTGCCGCGTTCCCTCGCAGCAACGCTGTTGCCGTTCGTTCGTTCGGTTCAGTTTTCTTTGAAAGACGCGGGGGTGGACGGGGTTAGACGGTGCATAAATCTAGAGAAATCATAGATCCGTTGAACGTTGCCGGTACTTGCATGGTAATTGCTCAGAGTAAGCATCGCGTTGCCGTAGAATTCGTTTCGAGATTTTCCGACTGAACAGATCAATTTGATTCACGTATCGGATAGATCAAGATAGATCGGATAGACGTAGAATCAAAGGGGTGGCAAACGACGTCTTGTAGATATTCGGTTTGAAGTTGAGTTGAAAATTTGGATGTCTTAACGTGCGAATATTTCTCGTAAATATGATTAGTTGTCATTCCAAATTGGTATGGTAGATGTCTTACGATCGTTGTCTAGAAGACTATGCATCGAAGCCGTGTTCGATTCAGCCGAGATCCACTGGAAATCCACTGGAAATCTTCTCTAATGGCCACGAGAACGTCGTTAAGAGACATCGAGGAGTCTAGCAAGCATATATGAGCCTTATGACAACGAGCGCAATGGCAGCGGGGAAAGTTGCCTTCATTAGTCGGTTGGCCGCTGTCGAACAAGCGATGGTCCGACGGATCTGCCTTATGTAAATCAGTCGCCGCGTAATTGGCACTGAACGAAAAAGCTAATTACCGAAATCGTGCACCCGGGACCCCTAGGACCCAGGGCTCCATCAGCGCTCAGCGGGATATCGCGACACCCTCGCCCCTCCGGCTATCCCCTTCCGCCCCTTTGGCCTCCTCTTTCTCTGTATTGCACGCGTCTTTCCACGGACACGATCAGCACGAGGGCCGCGATATTACTCATCCAGGTCCGATATACGACTACCTGCTTCTCGATTATGCTCGCTGCTACTCGGCTGCGCCGGCTCGCGTCCAAAGTGGCGAAAGAGATATATTTCGACCTGTTCTGCCCCCACCACCCTCTTCGTCTCCCTCGAACCTCCTCCTATTTCTTCTCCATTCTTTCTCGAAATAAGTAATGAATAATATCGTAAATCTTAGTGGCCGTTTGTGCTCGGCCAGAATGAGCGTCACCGTTTGCGTGGCTCCTTTGTGGCGAAAGTGCGCGAGAAAATTTGTTTATGGAGATTTAGAGGCTCTCGCCGTGCGATTTAGTGCCGATACGAGTTTCGAGCGTCGTCCGTAAAAGAAGGGTTGAATGGTAGTTCTCGTGGTGTTTGTTGCTTGCTGGGGTTTGGTCGTTGATGAGGTGATCGACGTCGATGGCAAGGGTATGGGGCAAATGATCAACTTGATTGATCGTGTTTGATTATGAAAATTAACTCTCTCGGTACTCGCTGAGATAAGCCAAGTTCGTTGGAAGAAATACTCGTCTCTACCTCCGTCGTGATCTAAGTTGCTAATATAATCGTCGTGAGAGGAGCGACGCAACCAGAGAAAGCAAACTGTTCGGCGAATTTTATTCGAGCGAAAAAGTTCCGAACGACGAACGAAGACAAGACACGATGGCAAATCATCGCAAATCCTTCCTCAATGGTAAAATCGGTAGCCGTAAGTTATCCCTCCGTGAGTAACGTTTCTACCGGCACTCTGCTTTCCACCGACTTGGCTCACCGGCGATATCCTGTGACTTGGCAACGATATAACCTTACTAACGAGAGCAGTACGTAGCTAAAGAAAAGTGGCAGGCGGGAACACACCAGCCGTACGATATTTACGGGTTTCAGCTTCCTATGACGTCAGCTCGCGAAAATCCATATATCAAACGTTAGAAGGTGCATCCGAGAGACGATGAGTACCAAGTCGAGGGCTTCTTCAAAGGTAATCAGCGGGGGTCCTCGAACGCGGTCCTCCTCCGCCGTCGTATACGCCGCACGACACATCGAAAGAAAGAACATTCTCTCCGCCTATGCTGGCGCGAGCGTGTGCAGCAGTGTGCGCGCCTGGCCTGTAGCCCTGAAATTTGTGGTTTTCCTTAAACGGCAGCTTCCTCGTGTTTCACCCGCTGATTCGGTCGGGTTCACCCCTTTTCAGAAAGGAGAAAACGAGACGGAGAACAAAGAGAAAAAGGTAGTCGAGGATGGAAGAAAAAGGGAAAAAAACGTTATTAATCGTAGTAGTGGGCCGCTGAAAAGAGGCGCAGACTCAGCCAGAAGGAGAAGAAGCGCGACAGTGTATACTCTCCATCCTTTACCCGATGCTGCGACCGGGTACTCAGGTAGCCGGTGGATCCTTTGACCTTTCCACCGGCTGTCCTGCGGGATACGTCTCGTTCCTGTCCACCTTCTGTCTTTTCTCACCGAAAGAATTCCGCCAGCGGCCGATTCCTCCGGGGGGCGGGGTCCTGAGCTTCGGTCAGCTCCCGCTATTCATTTTGCTGCCTCCGAGAGAATGGAAGAATTAATAAGTGACATTTCGTAGGAGAGGAAAGGGAAAAGGTTCTTACGCGCGCCGAGACGCGAGGAAAAGAGGGATCGAGAAAGGAAAAAGGCACGCTGCGGGAAAAGGTGGGGGAGGAACGAAGAGGAAGAAGATCGCCCTTTTTTCTTCTTTTTTCTTCTTTTTCTTCTTTTCTTTTCTTCTACGGTCTCGTCGTGGTCGTCGCGTTGGTTCACGCGGTCTTCCTCCTCTTCGATCAGCCGCGCTCCTCTTTGTTGTACCGGTGCTGCCTTTTGTCAGCCCGGCGAGGAATGCAACACCTTGTCTTAGGTCCTGCGTAGCACAATGCCCCGCGCAGATAAACCGTGTCTAGGAAGTCGAAACGAGAAGACAAGGGAAAGATTGACAGTTGCGCGTAGGGTTAGCGATTGGTTCTTTCTCGGGTGACGTTGCGTTCAGGGTTAGGGTGGCGGAGAACGCTAGATTCTGGCGATTACGGAGAATGATAGGGAATTCATGGCAACGTTTGTATCGCTCAGCGGTTTCGTTGGAGGTCGACGTAACCGCTTGTTGTAACGTCGATCGAACGTACCGTACAAGTCCAATTTCTGTTCCCAGCCACGATCTTTATAGGATCACTTTAGTCGAACTTGGGTTCCCATCGTCGTTTTTCTGCAACAGCGTATGCGTAGAAAACTTTTAACGATCGCCGTGTCCCTTTTATCGAATCGTGGAACGTAACGAATTTACAAAGCTGTCTTCTCTTCCCGTGTAAAAGCATCGTGCGTCGTGTTGCGGAGGACGAGGTCGCCTCGTCGAAGGAAGACACCGCGACCATCCCAGGGTGTACCGTTCGAAACAGCCAAGGTACACGACTCGAAGAAAGATGCAAAAAAGCTCGGACGATCGAGCAGCACTTCCCACGAAGTGTGCGAGCGATCAACGGGGGAAGCGAGCCGCTGCATGACGAATGGGGGCGCAGCCAATTTAGATGCATAGAGGTCGCGGCGTAGGGTCGTCCGACGACCTGTCGTGTCTCATTCCCGCGGGGACTACGTCCACGGCCTCTTTCATTCGGTGTAACGGGGACGATCGTGAAGCCACGTCTGCCGGCTTTTCTTGCATGCTCATTATCGAACTAGTGAAAGGCCGTGCTTCGTCTAGAATCGTTTCGGTGAAATCTGGTCGCTAATGAACTAACTCGGAGTCGAAACTACCGAGTTGCGTGAAGCTCGTCTACGAAGATTCGGTTGCGAGAGAAATTGCGGTGACGTTGAAGACTGATGGGTGAATGAAGAAAGGTTGATCGAAGGCTTGAGTAGGATTCGAGTAAACGAGGCGTGGGTGTGGAGGATGGTGGAAGATTAGAACGTGTTGGAGAGCGAGTACGGGAGTGGGAAATGGAGAATCGAATGGCCCGAAAGTGGAGGTCAGAGGAAGGAATAGAAGCGACGTTGTACGTCGTTTGTTCGTGGAAGTAATGGAAATAGAGGAGATGATGTTGAGCATACGAGTGAACGTAAAATATTATTCGATAGTAAAAAACTGACGATTACGTATACGCTAGAACTGCCGAAGCTGAAACCTAGCCGTTAAGCGATTTCTGCGTAAGAAAACAACGTCCGAGGTAGATCGAAGAATCGACGAGAAATTATTTGGAAATTAAACGAAGAGCATGGAGAATGCCCTGAAATGCGTGACACGTGACAAGCACTTTGCTGTCGCTAACCGGCCAACTGTTTTTTCTAAAGCACCGTAATCAGCTAACAGGGAGGAAGCTGGCGCAGGCGAATTTGTATCCCGCTCTCCTGCTATTCTGCTCATTATCCTCGCATTATCGACATTGTCTTCGCTAAATCTGATATCCCGCATCCTGGGTGGCGGGCCGGTGTAATTACTAACACGAAACCGGAGGTTGGCTGGCCGATTGGCCGATCCGAGCCTCGCGATGACGAGAATCTCTCCGAACCTCCCCTAACGCACGGTGGTCGAAGGGGCAGCGGGACAGGGAAGGATGGACGAGCTGCATTGCGTCTTCATTATAAATCCTGAGAATCACCCAAATTGATAACGGCATCCGAAGGCTGCCGTAAAGATCCTCGTAATACTCTAAAGAGGGCTCACCTCCACCCTCGCGCAGCGGGGTGTCCCTGGTAACGAAATAACAGGAGGCCACTTCGCCTCCTCCCCCTTTCTTTGCCTCTCTTCTACTTCGACCGTTCGTGACGGTTTCGAGAGGCGTAGTCTAGCGCTGTTTGCTTCTTTCGATCGAGGAGTCTCGTTCGAGTTATGCTCGTTCTTCTCGCGACGAATCGAAACGAACCGCCGGTTAGAAAACTACGCACGCTTTTTCTGATTCTACTTCTTTCTTCTCTGGAAAAGACAAAGTCTTTGATGGGTTTGAGAGGTTTGAACGGTGCTCGATGATCTGAAACGACCATGGTCGAGCGTCCCTACGGGCAATCCTCGTAAGAGCCTGAGCTCGTTCTCTCTGTAAGACGACTGAAACGGATCGACGGAGCAAGATCGTGGACACATATTTCTGGATTTATATTCCTTGCAAGGGATAAAACGGAAGCGAGTGGCTGTGAACGGCGTATCGTTCGATATCGATGATTCGAGATAGTTGGTTATCGCGCCGAAACAGGCCTGGCCGAAACGCAATTAGGTACAGCCGGATCGGTGTTTAGCGGTAAGAGAGACGCGGCTTTCACAGTTTCGTCACGATTTCGACCAGAGAAGAAGGTTCTCGCGCCGGGTTAAAAAGCCTGCCGTTCGTTTCAACGAACATCAGCGACAAGGGGTGGGTGGGTAAAGTAGAGAAGAGGCGGAGGAAGATGAGAGGAAGAGAGAGACAGAGAGCTCGTGATATTTCCTTGACCAAAACGTTCCCCGAACGGTTCCTCGTGGTCGTCGAGTCCCGGAGGAACGAGGGAACCGAGTCTGGAAGCAGCCACAGCCCTCGCTGGCTGACCGGTGGAAGATTCATAAATTATTTCAGGAAAAAAGGAGGAAAAGTATTTCCAATTACAGTTTTTTGTGAAGGGTTGCCGCGGGCCACGCGGCAGGGGGTCCGCTTAATGGCGACCCGCGCTCACCGCTCCTCCTCCACCTCCTCCTCCTCCTCCGCTTCGTCGTCGTCGTCTTCTTCTTCTTCTCCTTCGTCTACTCCTTCATCCACCTCCAGTGCCGTCTCTCTACCGATTCTTCAGGGTCCTCCGACGCCGCCAACGCGGCGTATATTCTTTTTCTTTATCCTCCCACTACGCGCAGTCCGCGTTACTCCACCTCCTTCTTCTTCGTTTTCGTTCCGCTGTCTGACGAGCACCGGTGACACGAAAGAGGATCGATCATCTGCCGGCCCTGGCGGATTCGACCTCGGGGGAGGCTGACTGCGGGGGTGGCTGGAATCGCTTGGAACGGCTTTATGTGCGAGTTTTACTGCGATCGTTCAGAGTCGATTCGCTATTATTCTGGTTGAGTAGATCGCTGGAATAATTCCTGCTTGCTTCGCTTTTGTTACGGAGGAAATAGGTATTTTTTCTATATATATATATTCTTTACGTTTTATTATCTGGACTTGACATTCAGACGTAGAATTTATTATCTCCAATTAACGTTCGGTTGATATTTATTTTCCATATTGTGCCTATCCCTTTCTTCTCTTTTTATTCCGAGTTTTCCACGACAGACGTAGGTATGTTCGAGCTTTTAGAAACTTCTACTTATTCAAACGTCGTTGCGATTAACAACGATAATCGAAAAATTCGATTTCTTTTCCAGTATAGTTCGTCATAGCGCTACCACAGGTCGAACCGAAATTCCCTTGAGGACAAATTCCGGCGTGCCGTTTACGATCTTGACGGCCGGTTAAATTACCGACTCGCTGGTACCTGTGACCCCCGAAATAGCCCTTTGCCCTGACCTCTAACCTCCTGCTACCCGTGAGTTGCTCGTCTCCACGCCCTGCCGAAATATCGATAGGTGATCGGAATTTCTTCGAATAGTACGGTAGAACCTCTATTATCCGCATTCCCATGTTCTGAATGATAGTGTTCGGTTATGTTAGAACACTCGTGCTTCTTCTTCTATCACGGTGCTGTTCATTTTCTCTCGTGTGAGTTCGATTACCGCGAGATATAGTATAATATAAACTCTTATACTTTTACGATTCATGGCGTACGATCACGTTCGGATTGAAATATCCTAGTATTCTGCGTAATTAGTATTCGATAGCTAATCTTCGAAATACCATCTCGTTTATCGTTTCATTTATAAAAATAGCGACAAATAATTTTACTTTGGTGAAAACTACGATGAAGTTATGGAAATAAATGCCGACGTTGTGATTCACGTATCTTCGTATTCCCAAATACGTAAGAACCATCGTGCAGTATGAAAAAAAGAAGGTTGTTGTTTAAGACTCAATAATTTACCTTTTTTCATAGCTATCATCAGCGGCCACCATTCTTTTTAGCCACACAGATCAAACTAATGCAACGTTACGCTTTAGCAACCACGAAAGCGATAAATCTGAGCACTGCGGTTGTGTTTAACAACTCGCAGGGTTGCGGTTGTCACGGTCACCACCCTTAAGGGGCAGCGTTAACTTCTCTCCTCCTCCTTTTTCATCGAAATCTCGAACAATCGTCTTATTATCTTGCATATTCTCCCGAAAGAATATTAATTTCGAATGTCGCGTCGTAAGAAGCGGAAATTAATCGTCCAACAACCTATTATTAATTCTTTATTTCCTTCCGTGCACGATTATTTTTCGATAAAAGTATCTTTTCGATAAAAACGAGTACACGTTCGATATTTTGGAACAAATGTGTTTACGTGCATGGGGCAGGGATAGCATAAAGGATCCTGTCTTCATATTTCTGGCAGAACACCATGCGGTCGCCAGTCATGTAGCGCCATAGGCAATAATATTCATAATTAATAGTTCGCTGTTCTGTGGGTGACGGAGGATAAATAGAGGAAACTGAAAATTATCAAAATGGCCAGTCAATTTCGTCGACCTTTAAATATTTCTTTCCTTACAGCAATTTTATCCTAATTTTTCTGCCTTTTACTTAAAAATTACACGATGCACCGACTCGGCGTTCACATTTTTGATTACCGTTACACGCGTTATCTCCTGCCAATTCCTACCTACCATCGTCCCTACAGAAGAATCAATCTGCATCGGACGAATCGATCGAAGATAAAACTTGCAATTCGTTCGCTCGGTATTCCCCGCTCTAAATTCTACTATTGCAAAACCACTATTCCAAATTACTCGAAAGAAGCGTCGTCAACTTACCATCGACTTAGCCGCAATTCCATAACCTCGCAATCTCGAACGAATTCGACATTCGTTGCTGCAAAATCATCGAGCGGAAACGAACGAGCCTTCTTTCGCATCCGTCTATCGGATCGCTGATGGATTCGTTGCCCTTGCTAGACGCATCCTTGGAGCACGGGCTCGAGTTCGTCTATGGTTTACGTGACATTTCGGAATGAATATGGCCGCGTGCAAAGGGGGAAAGGACGTCCAGTATGCGAGCCTCCGTACATATTTTGGGAGAACACCACGCGGCCGAGCCGGTCATGTACCGCCGTGGGCAACAATATTCATAACTAATAGATCGCCGGCCCGTGGGTGACAGAGCAATACGTCCTGCGTTTCGATGTTCCTGGCTCAGAGAGATCGAGCGAGAGCTGGCCCTCGCGCGCGCGCGCGCGCGCGGGGTCGTGCCCGGATCCGTCGCTTGGTTAGGTCCGCTTTACACGGGCCGAGCATTCCGGGAAGTCCGCCACGAACCATCATAAACAAGCCAATAGTCCTCTTTCTAACCCGTTCCGTTCTCTTTGCCAATTCGCGTTACTCGCGATCTATCCCGCTTCGCTTCTTGGCTTTTCGTTGCAAGATGACGAGATTTTCTGTTCCTCGAAGCTCCCTTGGTCGTTGTTAGTCGGTTTTCTTTGCCTCTGGACTGTGATACACCGTTGAAAGTGTTCAAATAGAAAAATACACAAGTTTGCTTCTGTTTCTCGAATTTGAGTTTGAGTCGGAAAGATGCGTACAAAATAAAAATTCAGCGGAATAACTTCGCGCTTTGTATTAGCGCGTTTCAATCGTGCGACACGTTGGCAAACTATTACGGCCCGTGTCTTCGATAAGGGCCATTAATTAGATTTAGTCGTTCGCTATCGAGGCTGCTCCTCCCAGTCCAAGAATAATGGTCCACATTCGGCGACGCATAGACAAGTACGATTTTGGGCTGGAATGCGCGACACTCGCGGCGGGTGTTCAAGTAACACGAGCGACCTTTGACCCCGCAGGCGGTACCCCAAGCAGGGTGCGGCGCTGGAAGTCTCCGAAAGGGTCCACGCTAAAGGCCCGAAAGGAAGATGGAGGAGTGGACGCAGAAATACCTCGACAATAGAGCCCAGTCATACGATAATAATGATCAATTATCGATCTGTCATTCAAAGGCTACGCCGACGGAATGCACGACGAATCGAACTCTTTTTCTTCGTCGCCCTCCGCTTCTTCTGTTGCTCTTTCTTCCTCGAGACCGCCTTCGATCCCTTTCTTCTCTTCTCCACTCCCATTCGGCCGATTATCCTGCCACTTTGGCAGCATTTTCTGGAAAATGTTAATAGAACGCATGTTGCGTTAGATCGCGTCGCACTATGCAGTTCTGGCGTCTTACGACTGACTCTGGTGTTTCACACGGCGAGTGACTTATTTAGAAGAATAAAAAGTAAGAAGGATCCAGAGCAGGGACGAGAGTCGCGTTGATACGGCACTGACCAATTTTCGGTTCACCGAGTTTTCTCACAGCAGTAAACCGAGGAGTAGTAACTACCACCGGCTGCCGCAAAGAGCCCAAAATTAATAATAATAAAGACAGGTTACGTAGTAAAAGGCGCTGCTAACTGGATCCTACCAGCGGTCAAATATACCAGGTAAAGTGGAAGAGAAGAGAAGAGGTCTTCGTCGAGACCAGCGTTGGCTCGAGATTACGAGATCATGCTTCTTGCACCGTTACGGACAACGTGAAAACGCCGAGTGTCAATGGATTATTTAGACATTCGACGAGGTTTACCTACTCCATTTTATGAAGTGTCAACGTCTTCCACGGTCGAAGCGTTTCAGAGTGTTTAACAGCGTGTTTGCTTTCTTCTTTAGTAGCTTGTTACGCGTTATCTGTTGCGACGGTGCTAATTGGGATGATGATGCTGAATATTCTAGCGACTCGTTAACCCTCCAAAACGTCCCGTAATTTAGAAATCTCTGTACATATTTCAGACACACTTACGTATCACGTATATTTTGAACATTTTCGAATTTTATCTTACAACGCCCGAAGCCTGACGCTAACGTTTTCGATCGTTTAATTGAAATAAAAATAATCCATTTATTTATTTCGTACCACGTACGAAAAATGGTCTACCTGTGTCGTCATTCTCTCTGTCGCGTGTTTTCCAGTCTTCCGTTCGGTTCCCTCGCCGCAACAGAAAGAAACAAAAGTGTTGTCGGAATTACGAAGAAAATTGTACGTGAGTCGATGGAGGCGGCGGGTTGCAAACGAGCGGCGCAGGTAGAGCAAATATCTAGGTAGAGATCACGAGTGAAAGTGAGAAAAGAGAGCAGAGAAAGAAAGAAAGAAAACGAGAAGAAACGCGAAAGGGGTGGAAAGAGGGAGGAGGATAGGAAGGCGACCCCCCTGCCGCGAGTCGGTCGCCTAATCATTCTTTAAACGTGCATAAACAAGTCTCCACGGCTGGCAGTCGGGGGATGTTATATGACTAATGTCATTCCAGAACCAACGAACCTCCCCTCTGTGTTCGCTGCACCATGCGTCTCACCCCCGTGCACCATCCCTTACAACGTGATCTTTGAGTGACTAGAAACGAGAAATCGAAGTCGATGGGAGTTGGACGAGGAAGGTCGAGCGAAATCGTAGATGCATGGACACGAACGGCGGTGGTGATGGTGAAACGAGCAGGAAGACGAGATGGAAGGTTGAAGAAGGAGAGGCGAAAAAGAAAAGGAGGCGGCAAGGGCGAGGGGGAGCAGCAGGCGCGGCAGCCTAAATCTAAAATGCAAATACACTCAACAAATCACTATCGGTGACAGGCATCCTTACTTTTAAAAAAGAGGAAGGAGAAGCCGGTGTACGGACCCCCTGCCAGGGGTTTCGAGGGTAACTCCAGGTCCCCTGAAGGCGAGTTTACACCGCATGCGGTCAACGCCTGTTGATGCATCCTTCCACCGGCGCGGCTTCCTCGCCACGCTCTCTGTGTCGCGATACACCGTTAATTCGTGTGCGCGATTCGTCGTGTCCGCTTAGAAACCAACCTGCTACCTTTTCCCTTCTTCGTTCCCACTTTTATTCCCCCTGCTTTAGCTTTCTCTTTTCTCGGGGAAATATTTTAGGCGATGGCCGAGCGTGTCGCCTACGTTGCGAGACGGCGGTTCGAGTGAGTTACGACTCGGCAGCATCCGGCGAAATTTTTGCCCAGATAGATACTCGTAGATAAGCTACTAAGTTTGGAAGGTTTCTGCGGACAAGTGGTTTTTATCCACGGATGTGTGGTTTTATTGGAACGACGATTAGGGCTGTTTTGTACGATCGATCACCGGCGGTAACTGCGATCTCATTTGATTGGGGCGTAACGTTACGATCGAGTGACGCGATTCGCTTGTCGCAAGGTTACACAGTTATGATTTCGATAGCCTCGGTCGTTCGCTCGTTATTCGTCTCGTATTCTTAAACCAAACGTTCTTCGTAATTTCCTTCGGACAGAGCTGAAAGTCGTACGCGTTCGGTTCGCCGTGGCAAACTTCATCGAGACATGGAATCTAAGGAACCTCGCGAGCGCGGTATCAATTTCAAAAGCAGAAAGCAAGGGCGGACCGCCGGTCGGATCCAGGTAAAGTAGTCGAGGCGTGTAAACGGTGCTTTAAACCGGTGATCCTCGGTGGTGAGGTCCTGACTAATGGAATCACGCTTTGCCTCCTGGTGATACGTGGCATCCTCCAAGGATTTTTCTGCCTTCGTTTGTCCTTCCCTCGTTCTTCCGTCTCGTTCTATTTAACAAGCGGTTCCGGATAAAAACGCTTGTAGACAGCCACCTTTAGACTAGTCTCTCTCGTGCGCAGGGGAACGCAGTCTCGGGGGTGGAGTTATGCGTTATTTATATCCAGGGAAGAGCGAGACGGACTCGAAAGCAAGGCGGCAGTGCTGAAAGTATCACATTTATTTCATTGGCCCGGTTCGAAGGCAAGCGCAACGCAGAGGGCTCGCGACAGGGAGCACTTTATCCAGTCGCCTAGAAAACAGTAGGGGCCGTGTTGCCCTGAAAAACATGGGTGACGCCACCTGGGATCATCGGTACTCTTTTATTATGGCTGCTGTCTTCCATCGGCCTTCCGAGTATTTGTTACAGCGTAGAACTGCGTTGCGCGTTACGTGGATCGTATCGTTTAGGTATTTTCGAACCAAGAGATTTTTCTTTCGATTAGAACGAGGTTAGGTGGATGCGCGTCGCGGACGATCGATTTACGAGATGACGCGTTGATCTGTTACGAGGTGTCTTCTGCTTGTACCGTTCGAGATTACTCGTTGTGTGTCTAGAGAGAGAGAGAGAGAGAGAGAGAGAGAGAGAGAGAGAGAGAGAGAGAGAGAGAGAGAGAGAGAGAGAGAGAGAGGTGTAAAGACGAGGGTGGATCGATTGGCAGAGTAATTTTGGAGGAATGGTTTTCGTTTAAAAAAAAAGAAAGAAACGCCCCAAACTCGAGTATCTTAAATTCGACAGCTAGAGAATCATAACGTTGTTTAATCCTACGTTAACGTCTAATGCAAATGAGGTTTCACAAAATTATGTAGACGCTATTCAGTGTACGTATCTGTCGTGGCAAATTAATAGACAGACCTAATTGCGAGTGACAAGATCTTCCATTCATCTCGAATTCTGCAAGTTTGTACAGTGCTCGTTTACGGTTTCTTAATTTCGGTCGCTATCAATGCCAAGAAGCGATACGCCAAACTAATTGTCTTTGACGTTCTATAGAAACGAGAGAAGCTCTACGCAGCGGAGCTTCGGAATAAAAGAAAACGAGACTACGTGATGAGAAATAATAATGCCAGAAAATGACCGCTATTAGCGAAGCGAATAATTCGCGATGAAGAGATGATTGGTCAACCGGCTATTCTAAGCCGTTAACGTTTAAATATTCGCAGGAGGAGAAGATGAATATACAGAAGTATATGTACTTCTTAAATCATCCTCGAGACTATGTTGCGCTAATATTCTGTCTTAAATGAAAAGTAAGCGTACACTAACTCACGGGGCACGAGTTAGTTTTGCGACGGTAATAAAGTTTCGAGCTGAAGGTGATACTTGCGAGTACTTCGCGATTACAGGGACGAGATTGCCCCATAAATTATTTTAAAGACCGCAAACACTGTGTGCGTAATTCTTTCAGGTAAAACCATAATTTTTCGTTATGGTACCCTGCGATATAGCTCGATACTTGAAGCATTAACGCGTGCTTATAAACAGGTGAATTTTTAACCTAATGAATTGAAACAATAACGCCCTAGACCTTAAATACTGCCTTCGATAAGTCGAACTTTCTATGATTACTTGAATAATCAATCATTCTTGCAATGGTAATTGACCAAAGCCTCTCCGATGGCTTACAATAAACAAATACCGCGTCGGGGACACGTATAGAGTGTTTAATAGAGTATTTCGAAAGCACCCTGTATAAGAAGGCATCGAGGGGTTAACGAAAGGCAGTAGACGACGTACCTGGAGTCCATAGATCCGATTACACGATCCGTATCAGCCGGTTCACGCGGTATTCCCGTGGAAGCAGGGTTCGTTGATCTATCGGAGCGATTTTTTCTCTCTCTCCCGTGGTAGTGTACACCGGGGTCCAACAGGAGGAAAGACGATGGAATGCCGCGTATAAATCAGCGGCGAGCCGACGACAAGCGGGGCATTAATTTAAAAAATGGAATAACATCGGTAAGGAGCGCGGTTTAATCGGCGCGTCGGTTTTCACGTCGTCGCGGTAATAGATTTACAAAAGCTGACTCGGTGACACACGCTCGCGCGCGGAACCACGAGGATGCGCGCCGCCCGTTGACGCATTAATCTTATCAAGAGCTGCCTCCATAAAGAGGCGTGGCCAAGTCATTAATCAGACGTTTCACGACTAATGATCCAGTGTCGCGAACGCGATAAATCCGTTGTCTCGTTCATCGGGTATATCGATTCCGCGACTTGAAATTTACATTCGCGGATCACCGGGACCGTGGCTGCGGTTGAACGAGCCCGCGAACCGACGCTCCCAGACCCTGGACCTGCCGATCGAATCGTCCCGAGGATTGTTTAACGTAATTGGACGAGTCGATCTCTTGCTTTCAGACGGGGTATACGGTTCGGTAGTTAGCCGCGGTCCAGGTCCAGTCTTCTGTCTTCATCGTCTTAAGCGTGGCTGACTTTGCCTCTGTCGGTTGAGAGTCGAGTTCCAGGCTTCGAGGCTGGGTAATCGATCCAGCGCGAGCAAATAGGAGAGAGAGGTTTGGCAGAGGCGACTGTTGCGCGAGAACGGTGGATTTGTTCTCAGAGAAGAGCAAAGTTACGCTTTCGTTCTTCGCGCGCCAAGTTCTACGCGATTAAAGTCAACATACCTGTTTCGAAGCGATCTTAGCAAACATAAAGGTAAAAATAGCGAACATTGGCGACAAAAATCTGTCGCAAAAAAAGATGCGACGGAATTGAAAATCAAGCACGATCATCCCTTGGGTCGATGCCGAGGATCAATCGACTTCGTGCCGCGAAGGAGCGTTTTACTCGCGGCTGGCGAGCTGACGGAAGAGAAAGAAGCCGACGGACGAGAAGGCGGCAACAAGCGGCAGTACACGAACGAAAGAAAGAAGAAACGGCGAGCGGTACGCGACCGCGGAGGTGAAGATGCGTGAAAGTGGAGGTGGTGGTTGGTAGCGATCTAATTATCTACGCGGCGGGAAGTCGCGGCCTCCCTCTGTGCTTCACCACATTCAGGAAACAAGAGCAAATTGAAAGGAGCTCGAATGTGCTCTCGTGGCTGGACTCGCGCTCGGCTTCTCGTACCACACATCGAAAACATTTACCACTGGCGAGGTGGAAAGATCGTCCCGAGCGATTTTGATACACGTTGTATCTCGCGGCGTTCGACATCGTTCCAACGATTCTCACGTGCAATGGCCAGTGATCGTTTTACGAGCCTATACAGACCCCCCTTTTCTTTCGATCGTTCTAACACCGCCGAATTAGCCTCTTCCGCGGCGCGGAGCACGTGTAAACACGGTGAACGAGGATCACGAATGATAAATGAAACCGGTCGAACGGATTAATCCGCAATCGTTCTTTTTTTTTCATCGTAGCGTGTAGACGATGAGCGTGCGCTTTTTGCGAAATCGGAATTTCTGAAACACGCGTATACATTACGTTAGACTTTTTGCCTATCGATTCGTTTCTTAGTATTTGTACGATATGCGACACATAGGGTCTCTTTTGACGGGAAACAGCTGTCCAAGCAAACCAACGTTTCGTTGACTCAATGAGAGTTTCGATGAAAGTTCACCAATTTTCATCGTTCGTTTAATTTGTTCGCTCAAACCAAACAATGTTGCAACTATCGCGTAAAACGTCACGTCAGAAACAAGCAATCGACTCGTAGCCGGCTACCCAATAAATCTTCTTTACAGCGGCTCGAATTAGCATACACCCGCTAGACTTAACCCGCGCTTGGCCGTTAAACGTATACGGCGAAGACGAAGTAAATTGCAGCGAGAATTGAACTTGATTTTATTCAGGACAGGCATTAAGGGAAAACGTGTGGAAAACTGGCCTTCGGATTCGATTAAGTTCGATTAAGCTCGACTTTTCGTCAAAGTTGCGTCTCTTCGTTTCGAATTGTTTTCTATAAGAAAAGATTCTATAAAATTGAACGTAGAAAATTGTCGGGAATTTTTTTTAATTTTCGGAATTAAATTTCGAGTCTGCCAAGACGTTTGCGAAAGACATTTTCTACGAACGTTAGTCCAAATTATCTCTGGGCGTCCATTACTGATAAGAAAGCGAAAAGAGAAATCTTCCATCGTTCCTTTTCCATCAGTTGCCAGTTGTATCTCGTGGAAAACCAGAACGAGCAAGAACAGTTTTATCCGGTAGAAGCATTCCAATTAATGACGCGAATTCAGCAAATAAACATCCGGTTATGAAAAATCGAGATATCAGGATTCCATAAAAGGGTCAAAAGTTGGAATTGCAGTTACTCTCGGTCACAGCGATAACAACTACTTTGCCATCGTATTTCCTTCTTATTCCTTCAAAGAAATCTGCCTATCGACCGTTCGAAATTTCAGCTTGCCTCTTATCGTCTTCGCTAAAGCGACGATCGCCTTTATAATCTAACGCGATATAATATAGGATTTACATATAAAAGACCTTAAACGTCGCTATCCTTGCCGCACGATGCGGTCCGCGCGAACGAAGAAAAAAAACCTTCCATTCACACACTCTCCGTCCATTTATCCATCTGGTCCGCGACGAAACGGCGCGAGGGTCTTCTTTCAATCACGCGGACCGCGGTGGGTCGCTCCTCGATTCCATCGTCCAGCAACTTAATTAACAGACGCTCGGCCGGATGCCCGCGAAAATCTCGGAAACAGGCGCGTCTATGCCAAAGAAAACGGTGCCTCGGAGAGGTAAGAGGAGAAGATGTCGGAGAAGAGGCGAATCGACGGAGAGGAAGACGAAGCAGAAAGATGAAAGGAGGCAGAAGAACGAACGATGAGGCTCCGAGATGCGAAGGTAGGTTAAGGCGGAGGAACGGCGAAGAGGAGCGAAGAGGAGAGGAAGAGGACGGGTCTCTCTCTCCCTCTTTCTCTCTCTCTCTTTCTCTTCCCTGTGAAAAGAGAAAGAAAAGCGTCCACGGTGACGGTCAGCGAGCGCGAGCTGAACTCTGACCCTTCGTCCGTTGTCGTCCATACTCGTTGCCGGTCGTTCGGCTTCTCTTTCTCCCACCCATAGGGCCCAACGACTTCGTGGGGCTGCAGCGTGGGCGAAACTGACGCGCGGGGGAGTAAGAGGTAGGGTCCGAGGTGGGCCGTGAGGAGAGGAGAATAAGAAGACGTGGAAGGGGACGGAGGGGGTGACGAGTTGGCCCGCGGGCGTCCCGGGACCGTGAGAACACCACCTATAATATTATTTAGTCTGCCTTGGTTCGCCTCACTTCCTCTCCCTTTCTCTCGAACCCGGTCTTCTCTTTCCTCGAGCTCTCTCCGTCTTTTCAACCGATCCCTCTCCCGCCACTTTCTTCCTCGTCGTCGTCGTCGTCGTCGTTCGTCGTCGTCGTCGTCGTCGTCGTCGTCGTCGTCGTCTTCTGCTTCCTTCGCGCTTGTTCTGCTTTTCCTTCTTCCTCTTCTTCGTCTTCTTTTCCTCGGTGTTCGTCGTTGTTGCTGCCTTCTCCGCTTCTATCGAGGTTGGCGCGCTTCTTTGGCACTCTGTTCTTCTCGCCGTGTACAGCGCGTGCAGGGAACGTGTCCGTCTTTCTTGCTCGTTTACCTGGCCGCCGCGCCACGCCGAAGAAGAGGCAGCTCTAACTATAGGCGCTATACACGGTTTACTCGCGCGCATTAATTGCCGTCGTAAATTGTTGCGGCTTTGCAGCCGAGTCGAAACGCGGCGGCACGCAGCCCCTCCCAAGGACCGTCCACGCTTCCCTCTTTCCATCGTGGAAAATGCCTCGTTCCGTTCGAGACGCCAGATCGTAAAGAGTCAATATCTCAAGGCGCTCGACTAACTAAAAGGATCGATACGTATCGTCGGTACAATATCGTCAATATTTATCGATAAGTCGCGTTCTCCTTGAGAATCTTGTAATATCGACGTCGTCGTCGATCGTCTCACGGCATCCTTGTACGTACTGTATCAAACGATACAAGTAGCAAAATTAACGGAATTTTGTCTCTATTGGAAATCCTTGTTTCCTAATTGATCGATGCCAGTAGAATGGTATTTTACGAAAAGAAAATAGCGACGAATGGGTGGTTAAAACGGGCAAATTTCGTCTTCGATTATACGTTAGAAATTAATGCAAAAAGCAATTGCAAAGTCTTTGAAAGTTTGTATTCCAGGCAACTGATTATGATTGACTGACTGGTATAGCGATAGTTTGAGGAAAACTCTGGTATGGTTATGAGCAACGTTCACACGGCTTCATAAGTAATAAAGTCGAGGAAGATATGGTAGGCACGGATAGTTAAAATTCGCTTGTTACGTTAAGTGAAGTATTGCTATTGGTCTCATCGGTACATAAAATCATATACAAGTTTGCAACTCATCGCATAGTGATCTATAGAACGATAAATCAAGATAACGGTAATCGGGGAACAGGTATGCTGATTCGACTTTTACGTCTTCTAGAATTTTATTTCTAACAAAAATCTATGGTTTGTCTTTCGGATGCCGATTATGCGATAGGTGATTGTTCGAAAATTCTCTACCGTTAATTAACCTGTACTATTTCAAACTACCAAAACGGTGCAAGTATTTCGTCCAAGGTAATGTAAAATGCAAATTGTTCGCAGCGTATCGTCCGGGTACCGACCAGACGCCAAGACGAGAGTTTAGACTAAACGAACAATAATCACGACACGTATAATGTAACGATGTTAAACTTTATTTAAACAAAGCTTAACAGAGAGGACGATAACGTAACTTACTTCGGTCTTACGATTGAGATAAGCCGAGTGAGCTGCTATAAGTTGGGATCAAGTACGGTGTCGATTATTAAAAGCGAAATCGACTTACTTGGAGATGCGCGCACTCGATAACTCTTCTTCTGACTTTTGCCGACTATTCGTAACGAGCTGAGCGCGGCTCGCCGATTCGTACTTCTGCGCGTTCTTCTTTCGTTCCAATTGCTCCAAGGTCTGAATCGTTCGAATCGGCAAAGATGCAAAAAGTCAACGGTGCAGGCGGAAACGTAAACGATCGCCGCCCGCCGTTGGCCGCTGTGATAAGCCGATGGCCTGTCGAAGAACAACGGCTATCCCGAGTTTACCGATCTGGCCGGAGCAGCGGCGCCGGTGGCGCAACGTTGTTGGAAATTGCCGAACGAGGTCGTCGACTCTCGTGTGTTAGGAAAACGAACGACGATGGAAGAAACGAGGCATGAACCGCGTTGCGCGTCTTACTGCCGGAAATTTTTAAGAGTAGAACGAATAGGAAGATAGAGCAGAGAAGGTTGAACGTTCCTTGTTCTCAAGACAAATACCCTTGCACGTCCGATCAAACGTTCGAACGACGGTTTTAAGATAATGAAAAAGATCGTAAGGTAATATTTGTAGTAATTCCTACTACTGATATTAACTATTTGCGAAATATACGGAGATGATTAATCCTCGACACTAATGACACTTCTGCAAAATCGAATTATCTCGTATTACGTAATTTTATTTCCTAGATGCGTCAACTTTATCCGCGGAGAGTGTAAATTTCGAAGAACGCCCAGACAACGTTCCTTTAAACTTCTGTCATTTTCATTCGATTATTCAAACATACGCATTCCATAAAAATAATTGAAATAAATTTCAACTTTTCCTGTACTCGTCCAGTAGTCTCGTTAGCATACCCTATTACGATATTCGAATTAACGATATCGATTCTATTACGACTCGATTTGACAGTTTTAACGAATTAAGATATCTTCCAATTCGCATTTTCCAGTGGCAAACAAAATGTAAGCAAGACTTGAAAATTTGCGGATAGGAGATAAGCGGCATCGTTTCAAGTACTTTACGTGCAAGTAAATAATTAATTTCCCACGTGTCGTGGAGTATCGTTTAGCGTTTCACCATTTTCGCCCTGCGAGCATTACTATCAACCTGACAGTGTATCCACGTATTCGGACTGTTAAACGCGCGAGTAGCTCGCGAACGAACAAGCAACGTCGTATTTACATTGTTTATTACCAGACGCGTACGTATCGTGACTGGTGACACACGCCATGACAGAATTTGCCGTTCGTTACTTTCACGGTTTACGGTATGTTACGTAAGTACCTCGTAATTCTTAATTCGCGACGTTTTAACGATAGCCGTGGACACAGAAGCGCAGAGATTTATCGATACGTTGTTAGACAAAAATTAATTTAAACATCGAGCTCGCGAAAATCTCTTTAGCGTGGCTGGAAGAGTAGCGCGCGCGTTAGCGATCAAGCTGACGTTGCAAAATTCCTATGGAAAGCCTGCTCTCGGTAAAGAGACGCGATCGTTGCGTTGCACGAGCCGAAACACCCGCGAAATCATCCGATTGGCGACAAATTACGCGTACATTACAATTCTACGAATTTATTTCGCGTTCTTACGGTTTTAGACCGCTGTAAGACCGCGGGCCATTCGCCGGCCGACCGCCCCAGAAAAATCTTCCAAGCACAAGGGTCCGATGCCCGATTCTTAGCAGCGCATCGTCCTCGTAATTCCCATCGAGACAGAAACGATATCGTAACGACGACGACAGTGGGTAACTGGCGCGCGCGCGCACGCAGTCGCGCGTGCACGCGAGATTACGAACGACGCCGTTTACGCCGAAACGGCGAGCAATTGCGGGCCAGCTGTGGCTCTCTCTCCTGAATCCAGGGCCCGTTTCTCGCGGACGGTCCCAACTCGCCTCGGATACCTGCCACCAGGTGTCTCCACGAGCAGTGCCCAGCAGCGAGAGGCAGGAGCAGTCGTCGGGGCGCCTTCGCACCGCCAGCATCGCGCGCGTCTTTTCTCTTTACCGTTTCCACGTTCGTCCACCTTGTCGCGTCCCTGGACGATTACTCGCCATCGAGCCGCGAAATTGCCGAGCATGAGGTCCGCGATTCACGCTGGGACCCGTTCGATCGGTCAGTGAACCAACGATCCAATCCGACTCATCGATCTCGTCATCAACGAAAACCGTCGGATCGATAGGTTACTCTCGCCAATGGTGCAGGCAACACGTCGGCAATCCTTCAGCCAGACCCGTGACGATTCTAGCGACGGGGGAGGATGCAACAGCAACAACAACAGCAGGACCAGGAGCAGGACCGGGGAATCGTAATGGTCCCGTCGTCCTCTTCCTCCTCCTCCTCCTCCTCCTCCTCCTCCACGTCGGCGACCACGTCCACCAGCACCGAGCTTCGAGACGTCGCCAGTGTGACAGAGGCTGGATTGCCGAATTTCACGTTGCAGAGCGTGGCTCTTGGACTTCAAGGAGCGCTCCTCGCTGCCCTCCAGAGAGTCGCCCTGCTTCCACCTGGACATGCCGCCGCCGCGGCGCTCAATCTCCAGGCATTGGAGACCTACCTGACTCTTCATCGTCTTCACGCAAGCAGCACCGCGCCGAGTGTTAGTCAGTCGTCGAGTTCGGGGCTCGCCAATCAGAGGTGTTCACCGATCAACACCGGTCTAGAGACGGCGTTGACATCGACGATACCGTCGAAGAACGATCAGCTAGCTGCTGAGAGGCTGTTGCAATCGCCGGACGACGAGGAAGAGGCACGGTTGGATTTTATCGCAGATCCCGACGACGATTTGGCTCTGTTGGAGGAGCAGCAAGTGTTGTTGAGAGACACTTCCGTGGCGACGTCCTCCGGTAATCACGAGGCGCTGTTGCGACGGATATCGGAAGGAAATCGCGCGAGTTCCACTTCTACGACGACGATACCGCCGCAGTCGTCGTCTCTGTCGCAGATAGCGGCTTCTTCGTTCACGTCCCCGGCCTCGTCGTCCGCCTGTTCCTCGTCCTCTTCTTCCTCCCTGTCTTCGTCCCTGTCCTCGTCGTTGTCCTCGTCGTTGTCCTCGTCGTCGCCGCTTCAAGCCACGTCCACCTCCGCCGAGTCGAGCATACCGCGCACGTGCAGGGCGTCCAGGCCCAAGAAGCAATTCATCTGCAAGTTTTGCAGCCGACAGTTCACGAAAAGCTACAATCTGCTGATACACGAAAGAACGCACACCGACGAGCGGCCGTACTCGTGCGACATTTGTGGAAAGGCTTTCCGACGGCAAGATCACCTGAGGGATCATAGGTAAGCAGGAGAATGGCATGTCGTGGATCGGTACATGGATGCACGTTGTGGTTTCGTAGATTATTTCTCACTATTGGGATACTTGCGAAAGCGTTGCGAATTTACTCGGAGTTGATCAGAATCGTGGATCAAGATTTCCTAGAATTTTGAACGTTTCATCGCTTGTTTTTTCAGGTTTTCCCAGTTAGTCGTTGATCGAAAGTTTATAGCTTTCCGTTGGCACGTCTTTCCAATAGGAATATGACTCGTTCTTTGGATTTTTCGAAGCCGAGCTTCCTTCCGATCGAAATGTTTATTAACGACATCAAAGATTTGGAAACTTTTAGCCCTCGATCGAGATTTTATCGATATTTTATTCTTGCCGGTTAACGTTTTATACTTTTGATTTTACCAAACTTCTCTCGAAGAAACACCTAGATTCTTATCGATCGAAAAGCTTCGATCGCCAACCGTGATAATTGCAAATCATTATAAACTGGAATTGACGATAATTGAACTCAATTTACCGGCATTCAAAGATGCCGGTTGGAGTTATTAAAAAATTAGCTTGAAGGGGATCTCTTCGCGGAAGAGACGCGCAAGATAAAGCTGCCATTATATATGCTGATGGGCCGAGGGAAGTGTTCACGGCAAAAGTAGTTATACCAATCATGGCACCTCGTGAAACGGGCTTTCTTCCCCGTGAGGTGTTTGAGCGCACGCGCGAGCGAGCACACGAGCCTGTTCAAATTGATTGCAATCTTCGTGTGCCGTCTAAATACGACGAAATGATACGGTCCAACGTGTAATTACGACGGCGATCGGAATACAGCTACGGTGTATTAATTACGTTGATCAATTCGTGACAATTTATCGGGCTTTTTGTATCTTGATCATTAATCACGACGACACGATACGTTCGCAATTCCCGTTAATTGGACTCGAGCGTCGAGCTTAAAAATAGTCGTAGTATATGTTCTACCGTGTTATCTGTTTTTTTATATCAATGTATATTTCACGCTGTTCCTTTTATCGCTTTATGACAAAGACGACGAAACGTTTGGCGATTTATCGAAATGAAAAATCGAAAGCATTTTGACCATTGTTCGAGGAAGATGAAATTAATTGATTAGTTCGCTTAGATTCGACGGTTGAACGACCGCGCTGAAATTCTCCATCAGTTTGGCATCCCTATTTATTCCTCTGCTCTGAGATTTTTATTCGCATTGTTATTTGTCTGAATACTTTGCTCCAGACACGTATAGTAACGTTTAAACATCCTTACTCGTGCCACTAAATGGTTACTAAATACTTATAATCCTAGTTAACACACACACACACACACACACACGTTACTACCAATTTCCTACATCTCTAACAACTCAAACATCCTCTCACCAATGTATACGCGCTCCGAAACTTCGGTCTAACCTAACCTAAGCCAATAATAAACCACTTTCACCCGAACACTCGTTCATCTCAGAAAGCCAAACGAAAATTTCCACGCTCCGCCGCTCCGACAATCATTAATCCCCCTAATCCCTCTAATCCCATTACTGACCATTCCAACCTCTCCATCCGAGCATCTGTCATCGGCATTATCGTGCGTACATTTGAATCAAGAAAAAAAATCGATCTTTCATTCGTTCCAGGTACATTCACAGCAAGGAAAAACCGTTCAAATGCGCGGAATGTGGCAAGGGGTTCTGCCAAAGCAGAACCCTCGCGGTGCACAAGATTCTACACATGGAGGAATCGCCCCATAAGTGCCCCGTATGCGCCAGGAGTTTCAACCAGAGGAGCAACCTGAAGACCCACCTCCTCACGCACACGGACATCAAACCTTACCATTGTGCATCCTGCGGCAAGGTGTTTCGCAGGAACTGCGACCTCAGGAGGCACTCGTTGACTCACAATTTGGGCGTATCGACGTCGCCGCCGCCGCCGGGGATACCTGTGCCCGGCACCGGGGCCGTCGTGCTACAGGAGACGTCCTAGTGTTCCGTCCACCGATCGCGGCAAGTCTGGCATTGTACTAGGAAAATTTATTCACGTACGGACTCGAGAGAAATTTTCAGGCCGGTCATTCGGACGGTTCATACGTACAGTGGAACAACTCTATTTATTGGAACGAAATTTCAGCCAGTGCTCGACTAGACGATCTCCTGCCGATTTAAATTCCTTTAGATTCGATGCGGACGAACGAGTTTTGTCGCGCGAGCGTTTCCATGAAATAATCAATTATACAGAGAAATATACAACATATTTTCAATTCTCTTCTTGCTCTCTATGAAAGATCGCTCGTCTACATCGATATTTGTCCCGACGTTGATTTCTATTTTATATAAACGAAAATTCTTAGAAGTAGTAGGGAGAATCAGCGAACGCCTATTACGTGAACCACTTGCATCACGACAGGTTCAGATAAACGGAGTTCTATCGTGAGTTGGTACATCGGTGATATTACGTTTTCGATATTCGATATATGGATCGTGATCGAGTAGGATTTAACACGTGGTTGAAGAGTGGATTCGTTACTATTGGGAATTACTCGAGACGAGAAGATTGTGGTAATGGAGACTCGTGCGGGTTAAGCGGACCTTCCGTCCTTGATTTTTAGCGTGTTTTTAGCTGCGTATGTATTTCGTAGTTGTTAATACATAGGGTATAATTATAACTGCATATCAGGATGTTATTCACGGATTCATGATCGTTAGATCTGTAATTATGTTACGCACGACGTATTATACGTATGTATAGGTAGCCGGAGTAGCACATACAAGAGGATCGCCTCGTATTTTTTTCACACTGTGTACCTACGTAGCCACGTTGTGTTTCGTTTGTACGTGTAAAATAAACCTTTATTATATTATTTTTTAAACTGTCGTTGTAGTTGATGCTTTTGGCCAGTTCCTTTCCTCGCGAAAATGACAATTAATTTCCAAGACTTTTCCAACGTCATTCTCGTTTATCAGTCTCGTTTATCAGAGCGGTGAGAAAAATATCTTGCGAGATATCACCGACTGCGTTTACTTCGTAATATACCGCGTTACTTCGTACGTAAGGCATTTAAGTAAAAAGCAGCGTTTATCTACAGTGGAATAAGCAACGCAACGCGACAGCAACGAAGTAGAAGAAGTTAAAGTAGAAGTAGAAGAAGAAAAGGACGAAGAAGAAAGAACAGCAGCAGAGAGGACGACGACGAAGAGGAAGAACAAGAAGAAGAAACGCGTGTATCGTGTTACAAAGAACGAGGCCGCCAGGTGCGCGGGACATGACACCGCGATACGTCTAGGGTTACGTTTCTTTTTCGAAGGTAGGTGCTGGAAAGGCACGAGGTGGGTCCGAATACGCTATTTCGGGCCCGGGAACGGGCCGAACACGGGACAGCTCGCGTCGATAAGGAGAACCTCGTACGACCGGTCGACTTCCACTTCTTCCAACAGGCTGCTCGACTAGGAGTTCGTTCTCGAACCTGGAAACTCGAGGAATTCCGATCCGGATCAGAAATAAAAAAGAAAGAAAGGGCAGAGAAGAGAGGAAAGGAAGGGAAGAGTGAAACCTCGTGTCTCAGCCTTGTAAAGCGAATTTACATAATTTCTTGACAGCTAGTGCGGCGAAATTAATTCGCCGGGATATAATCCAGATACCATTCGATATTTATCACACAATTTGCATTGTTTCCCGATAATTTTTATCTCGCTATTAGTTTATCGCAAGCTTCGGATCTTAAGCGATATAATATTTGACGATTATACGATTTCCAGCCATCCGTTGGTCAACGTTTTCGCTCGTTTTAATTGCTTCGGCTTCTAGCAACTTTACTATGCTTCGGATTCGCACGCCGGTTTCGCCGAATTCCTATTCGATGGTTATCGGCGTCGTTAAAACTTATCGAAGAAAAAGAAGAGAGAGAATGAAATCACGGTCGAAAATGTTGATCTCTCGCACGGCGCGGAAAGCGTATCGTCAGGTAGATACGTATTAAATCGCGTATTAAGTCTGTCATTTCCTCGTTTAAAAGCGAAGAGAGGTATAAACCGGTAGGATCCAGGTATAAGGTGAAAAGGGAAGAGAGCGAGAGAGATGGCAGAAGAGACTTGAAACGGGCCGGAGAGTTCCCTCGAGCATGGTGGAAGAAACGAAGGTAAGGATGGGAGTTAAAGGGGACATAGAAGGACCACACGCACGCGCCGCCCACAGATACGCTATCACTTGGCTACAACCAACGTGATCTGCATGCGCATGTCCTCTCTTCGTCACGAACTTGGGAGAGAGAAAAAAAGGAAAAAAAAAGAAGAAGAAGAAGAAAAAAAATGAAAGAACATCGAGGGATCGGAGAAAAGGAAAGGTGGATCTGCCCTCCGCCTCCTCTTCTTCGTCTTCTTTTTCTTCTTCCGTTTCACCCCCTTCGCTCACCTACCTTCGCTGATTTAAGGGGTTGGCAGAGCGTCGATAACACGTCTGGTCGGACTTACTCTTCGTCCCTACGGAATTTCTTTTTCCTCCTCGTCCTCCTTGCCTTCCTCGTCGTCTTTTTTCCTTCTTTACCATCGTTCGCTTCTTCGTTCACTTTCGGCTAAGTTTCCTTCGTTCCTCGCGTATGGATACGTTTACACGCGTGCCTCGAAGAAAAGACGATTGGGTTACTCTTTCTTGGCGATACCGGTGTCGCTATCGTTTTGTAACTGCCAGGCTGTTTGACCCGCAACGTGATCCTGCGACGAACCGGATGCGATCCTTGCTTTACTCTTGAATCTGCTAATTCGACTGATCTTTGAGTCGTACACTTTGTCGGCTTGTTTCTCGCACGACGATTGAGAATTTTACGAGACACGTTCCGAAGCAGTGAACTTTTTACAATTAATCGCGCAACGACTTCTCACAGGATTGAGAAATTCGTTAGAGCACTAATCCGCGATTTATACAACGAGATCGTGAAACTTTATTCGAAACGCTTGTTCAACAACCCGACGTAATATGCAAATTTCTACGCAACCATCGAGACTCGAACAAAATTGCACATTGTATGAAAATTTCTAGTCCGCGCCGTTGGATGGAAATCGCGACGATTAAAAAAAACGTACATCTATTAATATGTTAATCGCGTCAGCGTAATTATCGTCGATACGCACGAATCTTTCCACTTCTTGATTAAACCTTTCCATCGAATGCCTGCATGAGTAATTTCTATTCAGGCACCGATTTGAACTTTAGATATCAGATTGCGAGAAACGATAGCCGTGTGTCGATGCTGTAATTATTTTCATGTTTCAATGCTTAAAATATGTGCTGCTCATCATATATCAAAGTTCACTCGAACGCTGTATCCGAGCTGCTTTGTTTCACCTGGTTACACCATGTTCTTCGTTTTTTCTCTTCTTACCTCCGTCAAGACAATGTCAAATTGGTCGCCGTTTAACAGATATTTGACGGATAATAACGACAAAGTGTTGTAACACTCTGTACGTGTTATTTAATTATTTCAACCGTGGCATCTTTACGGCTGCTTGTTTAGCACTCGCCTGTAACGATTCTCTTTCGTGGATCGAATGCTATCGGCGAAAGAATTTATTTTCCAACTTTTACTTTCCTATTGGAGCAGAAGGTGGAATTAAAAAATCGACTTTGCGAAGAACGAAAGTTCTCGAAATATTTCAATCAACAATTCAAGAGATACACACAAGAGAACAATTCAAGTATAAACGAGAAACGAACGAAGCGATTCTTTGTCAAATCACAGTACGCGGTAAATACGAAACGAACGTTCATAATCGAGAAAGAGAGACGAGAAAGGAGAAACCAAGTCAGATATACATAGGCGGTCGTCAAATAATATTTTCACGAGCGCCTTGTTCCCGGACGTCATTCGCATTATTTTCAGTTCGCTACTTCGCCGCGGTCCCACGACACATTCAGCTGGAATCGGTGGCCAATTAAGCCGGTGCCGCAAAAGTCTCGTGAATTTATCTTGCCTGGATCGTTTGCGAAATTATCATGGTGCGGACAGGACGCGGTCGTACGCGAATCGAAGGCCGTTTTGCGGATTCTGTGCGTCTCCTATAGCGTACACACGATGTTAACGTATTCATAAAATAATTTATCGTATTGCTAGTTTGTACTCGATTATCGTGTTCTGAACGCTCTTAAAGCTGCGTACCGATTTGGAACAACGGCTACCTCGAATCACGCAGGATAAGTACGCGCGCGTAATTACACGCATGTACAAACATCGAGACGCCTTTAATATTACGCGAGCGAATTCATAAAGCCGTCGAACGATTATAACCCGTACCATTTTCGTTTTACGCGTCGTTCCACGGATAAATAAATAAATAACAAGCCGTACACGCTCTTGCGCACGAAGTACCCGGTATAACGTCTTCATAGCCGGCTGAACGAAGTTGTACTTGCCGATATACGATCGGTGGATGCACACGCAGAACCTGGCCACCCGCGATTCCGCAGGCGTGTATCGTTCAACAGCTAAAACGCGCGAGTGGCCCCGGTCGTTCTCAGCTTCGACGGTCTTCGTTCGATTTGTATTTCGATGATCGACGAACGGGACCAATTTTGGCATCGGATCTTTCCGGTTTAATCCTTCGCTTCGCCGTTTATTTAATAATTGAAAATTCAGTCAGATAATACAGTCAGATGGAAGAAGCAACTTTCTATGGAGATAGCGACTCTTAAGGGTTCTAACAGTTTTGCTTAAAAGTGGCATCTGTATTCCCTTCGTCTCTTCGAAGTCTCCGAAATTTCCAATCTTTTCGATAATCGTCGGCTGCTCTCGTAACTCGGCGCGTACCTTTCGCGAGCAATTAAAAGGAGCCGGTGATTTAGCGACAACGAAAAGAACGAGCGTGCAAATTACAATACGCCTTTGCCCGAATGTGACACTTTGAATGGACAAAAATCGCGCGGCTCGGCTCGCGTCCACTCGTGATTGGCGGAACGGTGCGGAGCGTGTGCACCGTGCACGCGTGTGCGTACGCTCGTTCGCCAGCGTGCCAGACCACGAAATACGGACGGGCGGACAGGATGACGGACGACGGGACGCCCTGGGCAACCGAGCGGTGACTCGCGCGACACAGCCTCGCACTCGCCCACGTATTCCACGCGAATACGTACCCTCCTCCACCTTGTGCCGCTTTTCCTTTTCCTTCGTTCATCCCGCCCTCTCTTGGTCTTTCGTCGCTATTTCCCTTTCATCCTGCTGCCGCCAAGCTTCTTCGTCTCTTTCCTCTTTTCTCGTACTCGTATACTAACTTTTTCTATTTCCTTGCTCTTTCCAGCGATTCGCTAGGGGTGGTTTGCGAAATAAGCCATCTGTCCACAGAAAGAATCCTACTCGCGAAAGCAACGACTGTCGGTAAATCGACGGTGCACAAAGTTATTGTCGTTTAGTAGCTCGCATAATTGTTCACCCGTATATAGAGGATTAACGTGGTTTGAGATGGTCGTGGAGAAACCGTAAGCGCAAGCGCGGAAGAAAACGAAATCGCGGATTTTATTTACGGTGGATAGGACACGTTGTTCGCCTGGACTTCCTCGTTCCTTTTCTTCGAGAATCTTCTTCTTGCGGGCAGCCGCAAGTATAGCCGGGAACGCGCGGCCATCGTCATCGTCATTGTCTAAAGGATATTCAAGAGCTACGTCGAGGAGGCATCATGGTCGGCCGCATAAGCGATCTCTTGCGAAACGTTACAACTTGCGGTCGCTCTCTGCTTACCTTTGCCATCCCCTTTCGCCGCAGTCGGTGCAAGTGCGACGAATCGAAGCATAAAATTAGGCGTCGCGTTATTGCATTTGCGTATGACGTTAGTTGTCAATGCCTTCGGGCGAGAATTATTTTATTCTACCGTGTAAAAGGGTAGGTGAGAAGAGACCGCGGAAAATTGATTCCGTCCGAGGTGCAGCGTGCCTTTTCGAGCATCGCAAGAGGAAATCTATAGCGACGATAAAAAGGACGTTGATAATTCTAACGAGCTAGATAATTCCATCGAAGAGAGTTGCCTGGGTGGTCAAGAGGATACGAAAACTAAACGCGGAAGGCACATCGAACGCGAAAGAATTTCGCCGTCTATTTTTTACATTTATATTTCGTTCCATTTTCATCGCGTTTCTATCGTAAGAATATTTTTCTTCTCCGTCGTATGTTGACATAGAGCAACGGACAAGGCACCGAAGGGCACGCGGTACCATTCTTGGTTTCCGCCAGTTGTTTCGACCTCGTCTTCGTTCCTTTTTCGTCGCTGTTCCACCTTTTCTTACGCGCTAAATGACCAAGTTAACAACGGGATGGCAGGTAAACGAGAAACGTATGAACTGTGGAGAACAGCGGGATAGTAACTCAAACGAAACAGGCGTATTAGTTTCTGTAAGTATGTACTGCGAGGGCAATTTGAAGAGTTATGGCAGTTTGCCATTTAACCTCGCTACAGTCTCGCGGCACGACGGGGCTCTGTTCGTCTTCTGCCGCGTAATTCAACGACCGAATGCTACAAAGAAACGTCTATTCAATTTTATTCAATTTCAAATGAGAAGTTTCCATTTCAACGAGATTATTTATTCTATTCGGCAAATTTTTGAAATCTGTGCAACGAAGGTCTCTTTCGTGGCCGTCTCTGAAACGTGGCAACCTCTGGAACGTCGCAGGAAAGAAACTTTTAAGGCTAAACGAAGGTAGAAAGCGTCGAGTAAGTGCTTGTACTTGGCGGCACTCGTTGCTGTAGTTTCAAATTTCACGGGTAACCACGATTTCAAGTATACCGAACGTAAGACGCAAGGGATCCTTGAAAGGGGATGCATTTAAGGAAAATATACTTGCATGTTACTACGATATTACGTCTTTAAGGTAACGAAGACCGGTGTAACATCGATACGGAATGACCGTAGATATCTCGAGAGGCTTCTTCCACCGTTTTCCTCTCTCCTCCCATAGTTGCGCGTACACAATCCGACTACTTATTATATTACCGATGTATACCCTCGGTCAACTATGTCTCACTATTTTACTATTCCGCTTATTTGCGTGTAAGCCATTCTACTTCCCTTTAAGCTCCATCCATATAGTTCGTTTGTTCGTTTTACTCATATGCTGTCAATCCTTGTACGATTTCTATATTACGCCGTAACGTGGGCTTATTCCATACGAATAGACGCGTCTTAGCGAACTCGAAGCTATTTTCTTTTTTCACTTCGGTTAATTTATTCTAAACTCGATCGGTAAGATAATTCCGGTAATTCCTAATTCGGCCCAGATAATTCCCGCTTTATCTCGTTACCGAAGGAAGGAAGTACAAGCATCGTAAGCAATCTGAACGTAATAGTTGTAGAAATTTCGTGGTAGAAGCGATTTCTTTTCATAACGCGGAAAAGCATTGAAATTGCGGGAATACCGGCGGTGTGAGGCGAGCCTTAAAGCCCGTTGCCGACGTACATACGATCCGACTACTTATTACGTTACCAATATATCCCTCCGTCTTTACTCGTTACATTACTTCATTGATTTACACCTTTTACAGTTTATTCTCTCGCTGCCCCCTCGCCAGATTGGGCTGGAACATGATATTTGCTTCGCCTCCTATTGAAATATCGTCGGGCATAGTTAACCTCTTAAGTCAGTGCAGTGAATATATTCACCGTGACAAGCGGTTCGTCCTGTGCATAAACTCACTTCAAGAGGTTCGACCGGCAACGAACGATTGTCCATTCAGAAAAGTTATCAACACTATTCGAAAGGAACGCGTAAGACCTTTGGAAACTTGATACACATCGCTGAAAAGTTGCAAAAATTCGACCGATCAAAAATTTATCGCGTTTTAGTAGATACGGTAGATTCTGTTGCACTTTCGTTCGGCGAGATGTGTTTATCGCCGAAGCGACGTTAAGGATACATCGATCATGCGGTAAATTAGAGTTTCTGCATAGTTTATTAGGCATAGAATGGGAATTTGTAATTGTTAAAACTTACTTGCGCGAAACAAGCCCGTGCTTTTTTATTCGTAAGAATCGGAGAAGGTTCGTAAATCTAACGAATCGCGAATGAAAAATGAATTTGTGGTATTGGCAACGTTAAAAAGAAGTCGTATCTCTCGCTTTAACTTAACGTTGCATTCGTACGACACATCGATGGAGCGATATATCACGATTTCACATTTTTCTTTTCTCTTTTTTTTCTTTCACGCTTCGAAGTGTCGTCACTTTGATAATTTATTTCGCAATTCGTATTTTATGCATTCTATTAGATTTAGTCACGACATTTGCCTCACCTTTTAGAATATTATTAAAAATAGACAAACGAGCTAAGAGCATTCTCACGGTTAAGATGGTTTCTTCATTTCAAAGACCTCGGGGCCTCTAAATCTCTTCGATCTCGATCGGATATTACAGCTTGTTTGTTGTCTTTAATGCAAGCAACGCAAACAACGTTAATGACAGTTCGAAGCAAACTGCGAGTTATCAGATGTATACTTTAACGTTTTCTCCAATAAATTATAAAGTAATAAGCAAAAATTGCGAGGAAACTCTGTCGATCTTGGTCGAGCGTCTTATTTCCATTGGAAGATGTTATTTTTCTAACGCTATCTTTCATTTTCTATCGTCTGCCTTTTACTATTCGAATACTTTGTACATTATCCGTAATCAGTTATTTTCTATATAGCTGCGATACCTTTTGGCGTCTTAAAATTCTCTGAAAGTCTTTCTTTCTGAAAATCTTTGCGCGTGAAACGATAGGTTACCGCGACGTTGTCCCTTATCGAATATTTGGCTGTCATAAATAGCGATTCAGGAAAGGTCGGCGAAGGAAACGCGGTTTCGTTCCTTGGCCGCACGCAAGCGAGGAAAGCTTGCCAACACAGAACACTCCCGCTATCGGTTCCATCCCTCTCACCCCATTTACCTGTCAGCGTTCGCGCGCCCGTATCCGCCGCCAATAAAGCAACCCCAGCCAGCCGGTGTAATTGAAATGGTATTTTCGCGATTTCATTTTCAATATCTTCTCGCCTAAAAGCCTTAGGCTCGCGGCGGCCTGACATTTAGCTCACCTTTCCAGTGAAACATTGTTCGGCATAGAACGGCGGAACCGGCGAAGGCTAAGAGCGTAGCCATGGTGGTCGGCCTGGAAGATGGTTTCCTCGTCCGGGAGAGGGCCTGAGCCGCTTAAATCTCCACAGTTTATGCGATCCTGCCGGTTCTCTCGATCGTTTTACGCGCGCCTCCTCTACGTAGTCGTACGACGATCTATCTACCTGTATCCGAGTACTGCTCTCCGGGACGTATCTCTCCTCGCCTCCCATGGAAACCAGCAGATAACGTAATTTTACGTGTGAATGCTTCGGGCCAGAGCAGGTACCTGAACACCCAATACCAACGTCCAAGATAACGTGCCTCGATAATTTACACTGGCTGATTCATCTCGCAGTCCTCTATCCGCCTGGTCAGGTATACGTACATTCGTGGCCTTATTAATTGAAACACGCGCATCGTGCACCGAGGCGGGCCCCTTCGTCGATTCCGGGACACTACTGGCTCCTTTTAGACCTCTTCCTCTCGATAAGGTTATCGGTAACGCCGTGTCGTCACCGAATCCGTGGATTCGTGGAGGAAGAATCCTGTGGTCTGTTTTGTAGTCAAATTTTCCAAGATACTCTAGCTGGAGGAGCGTGGTTGGTTCGGACGTGCGTGCTTGGCTCGGTCTGTTTCCGTTTGTCCGAGGCGTTGGAACACGTATTATAGATAGGTTATGGGAGGGCTTGTTGTTTTATCAGGGTTTCGTGAATGGATATTTAAGTTGGGTTAAGATACGCGATTTGAAACGACGGGATTCTTTGATAATCACGATAGGATCCGACGTAGGAGGTAGTTGATTTCCGTGATTCAGTTTCCATTACTACAATTTCCATTCTTATTATCGGTCTTGATTACACGCTTCGTACTTTATACGCATCGTGCGTTTACACGGAATAATACGAATTTCTTATACTACACGCTGTGTTATCGGCGGTATAACCGAGAGCAGGCGAGTTCTTGGCGAAACATTTTTGCCAAGTTCCACGCTCCTATCTTTGGAAATGATTTATCTCGTTTGACCGCCTTGTTAAATCATCGCCTATTCGTCTACGCTTTACCAATGTAAATGTTTAAAAACGTTGAAAGTTTCGGCTGACTCTAGTCGTTCGCGCGGCGCGCAGCTGTAACAACAAATTCGACCTGCTAACCTCGAAATCTGAAATTTCTCGTAAACGCCAGAAATGTCTACACGCCGCGTTCATTTTTCCACGTGGACCGAATCAGGCTCAATAACCGTAAAACCCAGAGCGTCTGAGTTCTCCTATCAACCGACGCACGAGCCATCGCGTTCGTCTTTACGAGGACATACCCCTTAATGTTCAACGTCTCCCTTCTTCTTTCTTTCACGCAGCGAGGTGTACACGAGCGGACCATGGTGCATTCTAACGAGTAAGTTCGAGGTTAGAACGACGAAGCGTCACGTTGGAATTTATTCAACAGGTTTACGAAGTGACGACGCGGCGAAACATCCATAATAGCGGGGCTCGTGGTCTCCTCTCGTAGCTCGATTATAATATAAATAAGAATTTATCGGCGCGGTGACGGCGTTAGCTTAAAAGGTTTACGTTTATTAATTCTGCTAATCCTCCCCTGAATCGAGCTCGAGACAGAGAAAAAAAACGCTCGGAGCAAATGTTTGCCGTCTTTTCTTCCTAAAGAGACAACTTCTTCTTCTTCTTCTTCTTCCTCTTCTTCCTCTTCTAGAGCTTCTTCCCTCGTCGTCCCTCTGCCGATACGAGTTTCTTCTCCTTCTTCGTCCACCCCCGTTTCCTGTTCGTTGATCGTTCGCTTTTTATGGCACGTTAGCGCCGTTCACGAGTAGCTCGGAGAAAAATAAAATAGGGACATCCGACACAGCGTTGGCCATTTCACGCGTCGAGCATCTTCAGCACGAGAAGAAGTATGCGAATCGATGTCGGACGAACGAGGAGGATCGATCGATCGTAGGGGAAGTTCTGCTTTTCGAGAGAACGCGCGTTGCAGGAAGTTTGCACGCCGATTAAGACCGCTCGAAATTTTCAACGTAACTTCATCCTTTCTTAGCGAAATCGAGAGACGCGAGCGTACTCAGAGCGTACGATAGAAAGGTTTAGCGACCATTGCGAAATTGATGGCTGATCGTAGTCGCGTCTAATCGATCTAAAGCTGTTATCGTTATCTATTAACCATTGATTGTAAAACTTCGCTAATAATACTTTGACCGTGGAAGAGGGCCGGGATCGTAAATTTCCGTTGCGTTTGAAGGAAGGCTCGACGATTATGCCGTAAAGCGCGACAACAGGTGTTAGTCTGGCGCGCGTACGAGGTAGAAAAGCGTGAAACGGTGAAGCGACTAATAATTAATAACCGAGTTGCGCCCACCGGCTGTCTCTCCATCGTGTTCACACTTTCCGCTTTTCGACGTAGGTGTCTACTTTAAAATTCCACGGAGGATTTAATCGTGATGCGTTTCGGAATCCGAAGGGAGGACAATGTCGTAGGAAAGAAACGAAGAGAGAAGAGGCATCGGGTTTCACGAGGTTCTTAAGTCGATCCGTGAGTCGTTCCTGACACCAGTATTTTCGGGGAACGATTACAGCGAGATGTTTCTCTTCTTCTCCCACGATCTTCACACGGATCCTCTCGGCGATATACGGTTTGACACGTTTCGCATATCGAAACGGCGTAACAACGTAATTTTATTGACATTTTATCAGTTGCTCTCTTCGCACGAGCGCTTCACGTACCGTTGCGCGACGCTTTCGCGCAGTATCGTATTCGATTTTCGATTTCCTTTGAAACGAACGCGTCTAAAAGACCACAGAGACTTGGGAAACAACTTGACACGGATACAGGCTCGCGAGCCTTCTTACGAAGCAACTCTTCGCGCGGCATAAACGGAACAAACAATGGCCTTATCATTGGCTTAAATATGCATGTGAAAACAGCGCGCGGAACATTCTCGAATTAATCACGATGTTCGTCCGTGTACTCCAGAAAATATCGATCGATGTTTCACCTTTGTCCGCGGTCCGCTAGAAAATCATCGAAACACCGCACCGGGACGAAGAGAAACGACGAACCGATGGGGAACACCACGAAGAAGAGGAAGAGGAAGAAGGAGGAGGAGGAGGAGGGACATGGTACATAGGTATATTGTACGGGCTCGAAGGCAGCTCCTTTGAAGTAACCCGTACGAGCCGGCCGGATGACAGGGAAGAAATCGAAATATGCGATGACTGCGCAGATGAAATATCCGTGTCCCTTAATGGCGAGCTCTTGGCTCGTCTCGTGGGTGTACGAGAGGAGAGAGATCTCGTCGCCTTTCTCGGGCCACCTTGATCTACTGGCTACGAGCCGAGACGTATAGGTGAAATCATGTGCGTGCCAACTGCTGTTTGCTCGTTTTGCTCGATAGAACGGCAAAAAAGAAAAAAAATGAAAAGAAAAAAAAGAAAAAACGAAAAAGAAAAAAAAGGAGAGTAACGCGATGGAAAAGCGGAAAAAGATAGGAGGAGGAGAAGATGCTTCTTCGTCTTGGTTTCTTCTTCTGTCAAGGGATAGTTTGCTGGCAAATCGTTTAGAGGGAGTGGGGGGGGGGGAAGAAAGAGAGTTGAAACTAATTCCAAGAAAATACACCAATTATCGCGAGGGAATAAAATTATTTCGTCCCCTGGAACGATTAAGAAAACTACCAAATTCGATACCAAAAGCGAGACGAGTTAAAAATAAACGTGGAATAGACGATTTCGAATTCCAGACGGCGAGTGTCCACAGGCGTACAAATTCCTCAGCCATAAATTCCGCCGGAACAGACCGCGAGACCGCAAGGATCTCCTATTAACAACAATACCGACAACACGATAAAGAAGCATTCATAATGAAATCAGCTCGATGGACGGTGATTTCGGTGGGCCTGGTCACCGGGACCGAGACTGCAGGAAGAAGATCGAGGAGGAGAATCGGCTCCCGCGGCAAGGTAGAGAAGGACGAGGAGTCACGATGGAATCCCGTGGAGCGGAGTGGCGTGCATACGGGGGTGTGCCGCGTGCCAGACCCGAGGCCCTCTCCGTATAGGCTTCACAGGGGGCCCGTGGATGGGGGCCCCGTTCACCGTAAGATAAGGCCTCCTGGTGCGAGCCGACGACGCGCGACCGACAACCATGTCACATTATTACCATATAGGTACCGGTCGCGTCGTCACAACACCGCACGACCAACGTACCACCGCCGTTATGCGCCGCTAGCACGGCCGAGAAAAAAGGCAAACCAAGAAGAAATTCATCCTCTATTTTAGTTACGAACCGGTTCGATATCTTCCTTCTTCTGTTCATTCAGCCACCATCCGAACGGACCGTTTCGCGCTGCGTTGGGTGTCCTCGCGTAGAAACCGCGCTCGAGAGTGGTTACCGGTATGATGGAGATCGCTTGTTTGCCGGATTATGGGCTTGCCGGGGCGAAGCGTGTTGGTCCGTTTGGCTCGTTGTTTCTCGTGATTCGAGAGGCGAAGCGAGAGACCGTGGCGAGGGAGAAAGGTTGTTGTTTGTGAAAGGTTGGTGGCAAATATTGACCGTTCCTTTTGTGGGGCAGGTCTTTGCTTTGGCTTAGGACGGAGTGCGCGAACGCGCGTGCCTCGGCCAAGCACGCGCAGATCGTTATCCGCTATTGATAATGAACTCGTTCGAAGCGCTTACCTCCGTTATCGTAAAAGGTGACTTTACCGATAAAGCGTGTTTTAGGAAATGACGAGGGACGCGTGACTCGGCGGAGCACGCGCGTCGCGTTCTCCGATTACCCTTTGTAATAAATTATCCGAGAAATAAAGCTAACCCACGAACAGACCAACCACCGTATAAAACTGTTCTACGATTCAGCTTCAAATTCGGTTGAAAAGATCCTCCTGACCTCGAAGCCATTCGGCCCACGCCGAGACTGAAAAAACAGTGTCCCTACGTAGAACCTCCAATTCCAAGGAGATACCAATACGATCGTGTTTTGGCAAAATCATTCGGAACTCCCACACCGAGACCAGTCCAGGCGCAAGGATCGTTACTTTAAAACGATCGCTACGAAAAATCGCGCGAAAACCATCGGATTGTCTCGAATTTCGCGACAACCGCGCGTAACGTACCTCTCGAAGACAGCTACCGGTGCCGATCGATCGTAAAATGACACGCTTTACTAAAGCGGACGATTCGTAGACTAATACCGTTCCTTCCCTTTGAAGAAGACTGCGCCAAGCCGTAGTAAAATCGGCTAAATCATTGGTCGGTTGACTCGTGCGAATCGCCCAGCGAAATCAACTGCCCGAAGGTGTGGTACCCTGTCTTCGTTTCCGACTGTCCACTCTCTATTTCTCCCAGTCTTGTTCCAACTGTCCCGGCTGTTAGGCGCGTATAAACACGGCCAGGTATGGAACCGCAGGTAAGAGCCATGGTGGTCGGTGGCGGACACTCGCGAGATAAACTTTACTGCGTACGGGTAACGCGTACAGGTAGGTACGAGCAGCTCGACCGACCATTGTAACCGGCGGGACAGCCGTCTTTTATCGGGCCGATGATTCGTAACGTTCGCACTTTCCGACGGATTTAATCGCGTTGCTGCCGATTATGCGGAAATCGAACGCGATTCGAGACAAAAGTTTATCGATGTCCGGCACTCGGGTGAAACGCTCGAGAGAAATTCTTATTTAAACGTTCGTTCGAAGCGCTCGGTCTTTTCGTTTCTTTTCAATTTCTTGAACTTTTAAATTCTCCGTGATATCAGGGCGAGAACGCGACAAATTACGTTTCCTATTTTTTCCACAGGAAGGTAATTTCGGCGTGTTCTTCTTCCGTAATCTTCGATAGTGATATCGTATCTATCTACGATATCGTAATATCGTATCTACGATAGTAATATCGTAAGACCCGTCCGGGTTTGTTAATTGACAGTAGTAATTTTTTAGCAAGGAAACTCGACGACTTCAAAGTATCAAACGTTGAAAAGACTTTAGCTTACCGATTATCGATTTAAGCGAAACAGGCTAGTAGAAAGTGGATTATTTTTTATTTCCAAGAAGCCAACGATGTCTTGTATCTTCGAGGAGTGCTGTACACTTGTACACCGAAAGGGGACATTCGAGAAAGCCACTCGTTATCGCATCTTATCGATACGGCGAGTGGAATACGTGACTTCCAGAGAGAATTATTGGCATTGCTTTTTATTGCATTACCAACTCCCAAGTGCATTATTTTTCAAAGCGTATTACTTGAGAATTTCGTAATCCGAGGATAAAGATTGGAAAAAGTCGTTTCTTATTGATCACTCCGATACACCGATCGTAAATTCGTAATTTTAAACGAAATTTATTAATACTTTGGCTCGCCCTGTCGAATAAAACGTTTCTATATAATTCCTGCATTTGACTGTTTCTTCGGGTGATTCAGTTTTTACTCGTGGCTATGCCAGAAGAGAAAGCGCGCGATATTTTTCAATTATAATCTAGATAATCTAGATAAATAATCTAGATAAACGCTCGACTATCGGTCGATCGATCCGGAGATCGATCTAATTGAATTTCAACCGTACCTTTAATTCTCGGACGATTAAAAAATCAAACGAAGATCAGCGAACACAACCGGGCTTAAGCGTCGATCGGGCCGAAGAAATTACCGCGCGTTTGCGTTCCCTTAATGTCGTAAACAAGCGGTTCGCGTGGTTAATATTTCTGCCACGCGCGGATAACGAGACGAGTTTTACGCGAAATTTATCATCGTACGTAAACTGCGTTCCGCGAACACTTTTCGCCGAGGTGTCGATAGTTACACGCGTGGATTATTGCGAATGGAACGGGGCTGGGTAGAGCCCTGGAACGAAGTTGTAATTTGCTGCAGACGGTAGAACGGACGGGGCGAAGGGAAAATCGATTTCTGCTTATTTCCGCGCCAGCGTTCCTCCAAATCTGTGTCAAATCTCCGTATACAAATCGATTGGCAGAATATCGTTCGGTTCACGCGTCGCTATCAGGTAACAGGTAACAGGTAACAGGTAACAGGTAACAGGTAGGTGCGGTCCCTAGTCCGAGTGTCTTTGACGGCGTCGAATCGATACGTTTCCAAGTGAAAATCGATGCGACGTACGCAACGTCGCTTCCTCGGTAAGTAAATTGAAGAGAGAGTAAATTGAACGTAGCGAGGCGACCGTGCCGAAAAGAGGAAACGATTTCTAGAGATCCGCGTGTGGAGCGTCAACGTCCTCGGTCGGTCGGGGAGGCTCGTAAATCGAGGGTCGGCTCGGTCGCGTTCAACGTCGGATCCGAGCGCAGAGATGGTGCAAAGGAGAAGAAGAGATCGGTAAGAAGGGAAGACATTTCCAGAGGGACATCGACGCGCGTGCAGGTGGTGGTCAATGCGTGTCTAAGGTACGTAGCATGCATCGGGGCCGGCGAAGACGAATCCATTAGCCGTGAGCGCGGATTGAGCAATAAACCAACTGGGAGGTAAGTCGACTCCAACCTCATCCCCGCGTGGCCAGATAGAGAAAGGGAGAGAGGATCGTTGCTCTTCGTTCCTCTAGCGCGGGTTTCGGTTCGCCTGTTATTCCTGTTGGGCCCGCATTCCCATACAAGATGTCGCGCCGATAAAAGTCCCCGAAGACTCGTGGTAGGGCCCACCCCGAGCAATTCATTTAAACATTCCCGGAGGTGGTCGCACGACAAATTACTCTCACGAAACCTTCGCGCGACAGCCAAAAGCTCCGTCGATCCTCGTGGCTCCTATCTCCATTCAGAGATCTCCCACTTTCCGTCTCCATCGTCCGTCTTCTTCCGTCGCTCCCTTTCCACCGTCTATTCGCTTCCTCGTCCGTTCTGCGCGGCCGTCGCGCCCTTCCCTCTTCTCCCTTTCCTTCTTTTCGCCTCTTTTTCCCACCCATTCGACGTTTTTCCTCGTCTCCGCCGCGCCGCAACCGCGACATAAAACCTGGTGACACTTCTCACCCTTCTTAAGGAGCACCTTCGAGGCACGAGCTGGCAACAACACCGGGGCCAGCCAACCAGCCAGCCTTTCAGGATCTTATCGTCTCCCGCTGAACGTGGAATCGCGCTTGCCGAATGGAAGCTTCGATTATTGGAAGGACTCGCGAGCGAGTGGGGCCACTTGCCGCTGCTCGACGGATACGCACGATGTCGTTAAAGACTCGAAACGGTAACGGGGCAAATGCGAGAGAAGGGACGAGTTTTCTAGCGAGAGATTTTACAAGTGCCGGGGAATAATTTATGTCGGCTTTTAAGGCTATTGCAAGTCCGTGGAATTTCTTTAAATCGGAACATCCGCGTCTACGTTGGTTCGACCGTTATCCACCGAATTAACCTTAAACATCTTCGAACCGACAAGTCGCATGCTTCCTCGAAAGGATCAAACCCATCGACCGACCTCCAACAAAGCCTCGTTCGATCGTTCGTCCCTCCATAGATTATCCTCGAGGCTGCGATCGCGTACACGACCGAAAACATTTAGTTGCTCGGGAAATTAGCTGGACGCTTGTCCAGCCAGACGTTAAAAACTGGAGCGTGTCGCCTGGTAGATCGATATCTGACGACAATTTGGCAGAAAGTCTCGTTTCTGGTAGGGATCGTGTCACCTTGAGAACACGAATCTTCTCTCTCGAGGCGACTCGCAGGCACGTCCAAGGGTACGCGGTGTCGGTGCCCATGGGATACGGACAGCTTCCGGAAGCGTGGAGATCCGCCAGGCGAGATTGCAGGGGTGTCGAGCGTCTTCCTCTCCGTTAGACGGAGGGCAACCCCTCGTAAATAAAGTGTCGAGATGCACGAAAGGCGAACGGGGACCGCAGGGTGGCTAATATATCTCACGACTCGGTTAATTGACCCGGCCAAGGCTCTCGCATGCTTCCACTCGTGTATCCAATTCGTCTTGACACCTCCGATTCTTTTTTGGGATTCTTTCCTATAGTCTATAGGCGGCCAGGAATGCGATCTTCCTTCGCGTTATGCGCGATTTCGAGCGGCCGACCGATCGCACGGCGAGTACCGTGGGAAATTGCGCACGGAGATACGCGTAAACGAAATCGAGCGCTTTCTTCGGTCGGTTGGAGATTCCACGCGATTTCTCAACGAAATGAAATTACTCGACGATCGTTCGCCGACGAGCGAGACGACATGGGCACAGCGAGAGACGAATAACAGCGTCAATAACAGATATTCTAGATGCAAAGATTGGCGAGCGAAGAAAGTAGCGCGATCGAAACGAGAAGAGGCGAAAATCTTGGAACGCGATCCGGCGTGTCTTCCGCGGCGCGCTGACAATGTCGGTAATTTCAGGTGGCGATACATATTGGCCTCGTGTAGATACCTGAAAGGATACGATTGTATGCGATGTGTTACACGGGCGAATTCACGTAGGTACGTGGGTGCGGCAAGACGTTAATTACGGGGGGACGGCGCGTCCTGTCCCACCTCGAGGAGCACGAAGTCGATACCACGAAGACGCCTCCGGCGATGCGAGTTTGTCGCCGGTGTCGCCAACCAACTGGTGCTGCAACTCCTTCGAGACACCCGTTATTATCTCGCGTATATATCGCCGCGTGCGCGCCGGCAATGGGCAAAATAGTATTTCTAGATATCGGGTTGTAACGAACCAGTCGGTTGGCCCCTTTTCCGACGAATTAGAAATCGTTCGCTTCGCCGGATAAAGGTAACACGCGCGCCGCTGTTGCGTCAGCGGACGTGGGATCGAGAATACGTTTTCGAATAATCGTCGAGTGCAAATTTTCAACGGGAATTTTAGACTTGGACGGTGTTGGCGTGTACGACGACTCGGGTATTTTTCGCTCGAGCGTTTTTGACATCGCGCGAAGTTCTTTTTTGCGCTGCACCATGTTCGGGAGAAAGAATTTCACGAAATTTCAACTAGTGTCGCGAATCCTGATTTCAACGTGATAAATATAATTTGCGTGTACGTACGCGTGCGTGGGCATGATATCGTTATTTATAGTATTTTTAGCGTATAAGTAAACGAACGGTTCTAGCGTTAAAACAACGATAAAATTTCCGTGCAGCCCACACGTTATCACCCACTTACCCTCGCGTAGCCAGACAAATAAAGCAGCCAACTTAATCATTCAAATTTCCATTTCACGACGCTCGTTACCTCATCCCAAACGTCAGTCTCTTGCACGTACCGCGAACGAGCTAGCCAACCTACATCAAGCATCCCTGTTCGAGCCATCGTTGTTGCGGAACAGATTACAGCAGCGTGTTCGCGAGCCACGTATCCTGCCGCGGAACAATTCGCCATTAAGATAAAATCCCGGCAAAATGGCTGGTGGCGCGCGGTCGCTCGAAACCCTATTGCCGCTATTCGAGCCTAGGCGCCTCGGTCGATCGGTCGGTCGGTCGGCCAAAAATCCGCGCCAACTACCGGCCGGGGAGGGGGGGGGGAGAGGAGGAAAGATTCACACACTCGCCCCTGCAACGTTGAAAGCGGCAGGTCGAGGGTCACAGCGTCGAACGGAGAAAAATCTGATTATGCAACGAGTGCTCGTCCGTGCACCGGAACGTTTCCAAGCGGTCAGGCACGAGCAGGATAGCGGAAAATAGAGTGCGAGACGGAGGACGAGGATCGAAAGAGAGGCCTAGAAGGTAGACGAAGGGGGCAAAAGGTGATGAAGCTGGCGGGACAGGAGGGGTGGAGGTGGAAAGGGGTCGCCCACGCACGCGTAGGATAATTGCACGCGTGATTCTCCCTCGGTGCGGTGCCTGTCTTCCTCTCTTTTCCTCCTCTTATCCTTTTCTGCTTTCCTCTGTCTCGCTGGCCCGCACTGGATTCCCTGGCCGTGTGTACGCGAGTTAACATCTGCATGCGAGAGAAGCCTCGCATAGGAGAGCCCGAACCAAGCTGTAAGGAGTGGAGGTGCTCGAGCAGGAGGTCAGAGGTCAGCCGCACTCTCGACGAGGCAGACGCGACGCCCACCGAGCGACACCCACGCGAAAATCCTTCTGCTCGAACCTCTCGTCTTTTGCCTACTTCCTCTTCTTCTTCTTCTTCTTCTTCTTCGTCGTCGTCGTCGTCGTCGTCGTTGTCGTCTTTAGTGTCTTCTTCTTCTTGCGCATCGTCTTCTTATTCTTGTTTCCAGCTGGCCCTCGTGTTCGCAGCTCTTGCGCTTTATTTCTGCCGAGCTTTTTCTCTTAATTTTTGGCCTTTCAATCCTTTTCGTACGTCGGCTCGGAGTCTTCGAAGCTAATTTACGCGCGATGGCAATTACGAAATTATTTTTCCGTCTTTCGCTTACGCGCGAGGTATTTTCTAACATTAAACGATCCTACTTTCTACGATTTTGATGCATTTATCAGTCGCGCGTGGAGCTTCCGCGATATTAATAAAAGTACCTTTTTTCAAAGGACTCTCACTTACGACGGGATAACGGTACAATCGAGATAATGTTCCCGAAGAGGACACTGGGGGCGCGTAACCCGCGATTCAGCCAGCTAGAAACGACGACGGTAAATCAACGAACAGAAATTTATCGCTAATATTTTTCCAGCTGAGCATTTAACTGTCGCCCGGTCGTTAGCGCCGACAAAAGATTTAGAATTTATCGAGTTCCCGGTTTAACCAGCCGGGTCTCGAGCATCTTCCGCCAAACTTTCCATTTACGATCATCATTCACGGATCGTGGAGGCCATTCTTTTGTGCGTGGCGCTCGTGTACACTTCCCGAATTCGATTATCCGCTCGTTTGATCGTGTTCGGCCGCAGCGTTTACAATGCCGTAAGAAAGGCGATTATTAACGATCGAGTGCCACCAGATCGAGAATCCTGCTTCAAAAGAGAAAAAAAAAAAAAAAAGGGAGAAAAGAAAAGCGTCACGCGTTGCCTCGTTGAAACTCGATAAATCTAACCGATTGTCTCCTCCTCGTTCGATGACAAAGCTTTTCACTTTTCATCGGTGAATTTTCCTATCGTCGACATTGTACTCGATCTTCGATAATGTTTAACGCGTAACTTTTTCGTTCGACTTTTGGAATTGCTCGAGGAGAGCTTATCGTAGAGGCGATTAACTGGATTTAATTCTGAGCGTAGCATTGCTCCTTGGTGCATAGAAGGTAGCCATTATTCTATTAGGTTGTCCGAAAAGTTTCTTTCGTCGTGCAAGGAAATAACGGATGCATCACGTTCTCCGTTTTATATTATCTTTATCGGATCACGTACGATCGTAATAATAGAAATAGAAGAAAATGGATCGTACGCGAAAGGAAAGAAACTTTCGGGACAACCTGATATATAGGGAGAGCGAGGCGTTACGGAACGCTTATCCTTGAGTTGTAGCTGAAATAAATGAATCGCCGAATAAAAGCCTTTATCGTGAATCAATTTACACAGTGTACGATCAATTCCTCCGCTTCGCAGAGACGGTGTCCGACGTAACAGCTGCCTGTTCGTTGACACGATCTATCACTCGCGACTTCAACAGCCACCACCCCCAACCGCGCGCGTAGAAACATATCCACGAACACATAGCGTCGACCATTCGAAAGAGGGATGAGAAGAGAGGTTTCCGGCGAGCATTACGACGGATTACACCGTTAAGCCTCGGCTAACTGGCAGCCTGACGTCATAATCTTAGGAAATATTCGGCCGGTCGTTCGGCCGACCCCCTTTCACGCTCCTTCCGTTTAATTTTTCCTCTCATCGTCCGTCGTCATCTTCCCATTGTCGAATCTGTACCGTATCAGCCGGTAACTTTGTCGTTAGCCCGAGATCAAATCTACCGATATCAACGGTGACATCCGCTGATATACTTTGATAAAATTTTTTACCGAAACGCGTTCCAAGACGGTAGAATTGATCTTTTAACGAAATTCCACGGTTGCTGCGGGATTTCAAACTGTCAAACTGATGTTCAAACTGATTTCCGAACGTTTCTAAAATATAGTAATCGATATCAGATTGTCCCGAAAGTTTCTTTCCTTTTGTAAGGAAGTAACAGACGCACAACCTCTTTCCGTTTTACGTTATTTCATTGTATCGCGTACGATCCATTTTCTCCTATTTCTATCATGACGATCATACGTGATTCGACAAAAATAATACGAAACATAGAACGTGGTGCATCCGTTGTTTCCTTGCAAGACGAAAGAAACTTTTCGGACAACCCAATACAACGAGTGAAATTCAGAGACAGAACTTTCCGGTTAGCCTAATATTATACTCCTGAGAATTGGGGCGAGGGGTAAAGATCGGCGGGATGAAGATCCGGACACGATCTATGGTAAATGCTCGAGCAGATCCTCCGAGTGATCACCAAGATTTTCGAATCGATCAATTAAGCGGCGTGTGGGAACCGTCCGGTCTGTTCTCGTCCATCCGTCCATCCGATCAGCACCAAAAGCTCAGATCTTGATCTCTCCGCAAACCTGTAATCCTCGTGGAAGGAGCGCACCAACGACGATCGTGGCCCTCCCTTTTTTTCCCTGTCCGCTCTTTTTTTTCCCCCCCTCTCTGCCGTCGGGTGATCCCAACGCACGGGGAAAGACCGGAGACCGTGCACCTTGGAGAGAATCGAAAAGAAAGAGAGCGAGAACGATGGAAGAAGAGGGAGATGGCCGATGCGAGACGCGTATTATGTATACTCGATCGAGCCCGATATTCTCTGGTGTCACCCTCGTCAAACGGTGCTTTTTGCAACCGGTCAAGAAGGGAACTCGCTGACGTTTTGTCAGCTCGATCGAGATAACGGTAAGCAAGTGGAGGAACGCATCCGAAGATCGGGAGTGACGCCCGAGGAAAAACTTTTGCTGTTCGACGAGTCGCTGATATTCGGACTGCACGCTTTTGGATAAATGGCTTTGTACGTTGTATGACGAACGAGGAGAATGTCTAGTTGGGACTGTTTGGATATTTATGAGGACTCGTGTTTTTACGCGCGTTATCGAAGAGACGTAATCTATAGAGAGATTTGTTGCGTCCATTAAACGAGCCGTTTAATGCAAAAGTGGTGTAAATTTTTTGTCTATTTGATTTAACGTCGCGTCTCGAAAACGTAACCTTCGTCGTGTTTTGTGCAAAATCGGTGTAAGTATACGTTCTCGATGGATAGCAGAACATGGGAGAATCGCCCACTCGACCTCTCACGGAATTTCTAATTTATCCCACTTTACGCAGTAAACGGCCAAGTTCGTCCACTTAGGCCGCTTTTGCGCGAAACGATCGAAATATTCCGCCGACCGGTGTGAAGTTTGATCAATTGAATAAAACTAAACATAAAAGACGAGAGAAAGCGAGAAAGCGATAAAAGGAGAAACGCTTGCCGAGGAAGGTATACGAAGAAGCAGACGCCGAGAATGAAAAACCAAAAGGTAAATTTTCTTCAAGGAGCTTGTAATCTCGAGTAGCCGTATTAGGAAACAAATTACCATACGCGCCATGTTAATAGGCAAAGATACAAAGAAGAAAAAAGAAAAAAGAAAAAAAAGAACAAAAGAACGACAACTATCGAAGAGCCTTCTCCAACACCTAATAACTTGCTTATCTGCATGGTGACTGGAAACAAGCGAACGATCGAAAGGTTGGCCAGCTTCCTCCCTGAGGATGGTGCGAAAGACGGATTCATGGGAGGCGGAGGATCCAGGCGTGGACGTCTACCATGCCGGTGGAGCGCGAGAGGACGAGATCCGAGAGCCGCTTAATCTCGCGACAACGTGGCGGAGAGGCTAAGCGCAAGAACCTGGATACGACGATCTTAAATTCTCGCGAGGGGCCTACTCGATTACCTGCCCACGCGATTTCTCGAAGCTAACCCGAGCGTCAGGACGAAACACGGGGTAGGAACATCGGAAGAATACGAGATAACACGGTCGGAACAGAGACAGCCGACGACGTACCAGGACGGTGGAACGAAGAGGAACGCGTATCCGTGACAAGAGACTAGATCTACGCCGGTGGGACCACACGTGCGACGACCGGCAGACGAGAGCGGACACGAGACTGTGCTTTCTGGATCTCGCCTGAATTTTCGGCGCTCTCGTGGATATCTCGCATCGTGCAACCTCGAGCAACGATTATACGCGGGTACTCGAGATATCAATGGTTGTTTCGGGTTTATTGAGCGCGGAGAGGCTTGTTTTTATTTTTATTCTTATATCGCCTGTTTGCCTTTTTGGATGCTGTAATGGCCGGGGAGAGGAAAGAGGGAAGATAAGTTTCGCGTGGCCTGTTGGGGGATCGGTTTTGGCTTCCACGCGGAAGGTTTTCGTAGCGAAACGTAGAGCAACCGAGTATTTCCATGGAATTCTCTTTAATACCGCGCGGACTGTCCCTTTTGAAATCGCGAAATTTCCATCGCGCGTGATTGGTAAAGCGTCTGAAGAGAGAACGCGATCCTAAAGGCGAGAGAGAAAGAGAGAGATAGAGATAGAGAGAGAGAGAGAGAGGGAGAGACGAGAAGAGAGCAGCCAGAACGGTGGTCCCATGCGTCGTCTTTGACGTTTTATTGTTGCGCACCCGATCGGCCCGAAAATTTGACGAACTGGTTCCTCGCTCTCTCTCTTTCTCGCTTCGCTAACGGCGAATGCATCTCGCGACGAATAAATCCGGATAGATGGCTCGGATGTGATGCTCGTATTACGAGGACGAATCGAGATCAACCGCTTTCGAGAGGATCGTGAGAGAATTTGCCATGAACGAGGATGAATCGGTGATCGATCTGTTTTCGATATCGACCGTATCTGTTAATCGTTTGTCAATACGAACGTGACAGTTTCGTACGTCCTCGTACATTACTCCATAATTACGTATGTAACGCAATGCTATTCCAAGTTTCGGCGATTTCGAAACATCTTTCGAAAAATTGCGGAAAGAACAAAGTGCGTGTTACGTGGGAAGATCCGTCGTTGCGAAATGGTCGAACGGTTAGGGAATATACGGCCACGATCAATTCATAAAAACTAATCATTAACGCAACAAGTAGAACATTGTCGCGGTAAGAATTGGTCGAACGCGTCTGCAAGGTAGTAAACTAGCTGGAACAACGCGGACGAGAAGCCATTCGAGCCCCGTAAAGCCACGCATAGTACACGATAAATTCGAAAAATGTCCGAATGCCTGTGGTACAACGATAAACGCGAAACACGCTCTCAACCTATCTCCGGCCAAAGAATTTCGCGAAAACAAGAAAGAAAGCGGGCTGTACGAAGCGAAGCGAACGAGCGGAGGATTCACATGGTGTAGTACAAGTTTACGAGTCCTCGGGCGCGGCAATTAAGCTCCGCGATAAGGAATTTAAATTGGCCACGCGAAGGGGTTGAAACCACATTTTAAAGATGCACCCCTCCCACGCGGCGTGAAAGGCTACCTCGGTGACCGGTCGCGGAGTACACCACGAGAAACGGGATAAAAGGCCGCGGTATAAAACAGCTTTATGGCTCTTAACGGCAACTAAGATCGTAATAAAAAATTTAAACACCGAGACGATGATAAATTCTCGACTTTTATCACGATGATAAATTTCCTGCTTTACGATTCGACCAGAGATCACGCTGCCACGATCTAGTTCCCTCCACGGACGTACGTGCACGCCCATTTATAAGTAACGACACCTGCTGATCACGCGTGAAACGCGAATAATTCATCTATACCACAAGCAAGCTGATGATCATCGACGAGGTCATTTTCGAATATAAATTTCGCGGACTGAACGTCCAACCGAGACAACGATTCTTCAGAGGCTTATTAATTTTCCAATCACTATCCAGGTTTGTCCGACGTTGAAACTAATAATTTGCAAAATTACGAAATCTTCAAAAAAGTAGATCGCTTTCGCCTATGAACGTCTAGATATACGTCTATAGAAAATCGATCGTTTAAATGCTGGTGGTGCTGTCGCCATTGCCCGGTAGTTTTCTCGAAGGAAAATGTGGTGCAAGTATCGCGAACCAGCGTGTAGGACGAGAGTAGACGCATAAAAGAGCCGTTTGCTCGGAAACGAGACCTACCGAAGACGCGAACGGACGTCGTTAAGCCGGTCGATGGTTCGGGCGCATTTCTGCTGGACAATGAGGCGCGACAGGGACGAAATCGCGAGGGCGAGGAAAGAACGAGAGGAGAAAGAAGCTTGTCGCCGTTCGAGGACCACGCAAGACTCATTCTGGCCCGGGTGGTCGCCCGTCAATCTGCTGCTCATGCCGCTTTCGGCGCAAATATCCTCCAACGATGTACTGGGTCCTCCCTTCCTTCCCGCTTGCCTTTTCTTCCTTTCTTTTTCTCTTTCGTTCCTTTTCTTACGCTTTTTCTTCTTCCTTTTCCTTCTCTTTACTTTCTTCTGCGGCGCACCACGTACGTAACGGACGGTCTCTCTTCTGTTCGTCTCTACACACGCGGGATACCAACGCAACGGAGAGAAGAAAAGGCGATGCGCACATCGCGGCGAAGGTGAACGAGAAGAAAGGTGGTCGCGTTCGACCCGACGTTTCCCAATCCTTACGCGAGGACCACCTCGAAAATTGCTGCCTCTCTTCTTCGACTGAAATAGTTGCCCCTTTCGGTTCTTGTTCCACGCCGTACCGGTGGTCGACAGCTTCTCATTCGCGACAAGCGACAGCTGATTTTCGAGCTCATTTTCGTGGTTACAGGTTGCTACCTCTTTGCTAAGAGTTACTTAAGGAGCGGCCTTTTGATTTAACTTATTTCCGACCGACGCTATTACGCAGTACCTATATTTTCTTCGTCCATGTTTCGTTTGTACCTTCAGCTATCTTTTAACGAACAAATTGAAATTTCGCTTTACCGTGGATATGTACGTGTTCGCGTACGTTCAAACTTGTTGGTTGAAAGATAGCCGAGGGTAAAAACGAAAGGATAATTCATCGGTCGTAGAGAATGAATTATAGAGATCCACGAGAACGATACGTACAGCGATAAAGCGTTTCGCGCGTTCAATTAGAAATCGTAACTGGTGCAGTAACTCGTGTAACACCATCCGTCCGCTTTCATCTTCTTCTCACTTGTCCTGTTTCTAATTCGCGTAAATTATAAGACAATGGAATCGTGATCAACGACCAGGGGAACGAACAATGAACGCGTTACAAGTTACAACTGTGAAACATCCATAAATCAATTTATCTCTGGCACTGTCAATTAATTGATACTTAACCGCGTCACTCGCATCTATCAGTGCCTCGCCTACCACCTGTCACCGACTTTAATTACATCAGAGTAACGGCGCGACACATTGTGCGCGAAACTTGTGAACAAACCTTTTCTCGTACTATCCGGTCTCTCGTTTAATTTACCGCGATCTTTATTACACCAAAGTGTAATGCAAGCGCAAGTGCTCATGGAACTTTCGATGCGCGTATCTGCGCCTTATTGCTTATTATTGTTTTAATACGGAGGGAATAAGCACGACTAGAAAAAAGAAAACAGAAAAATTGTTCGCAACGCGTCATCATGCCGCGGGATAAAATTTCTCAGGAGCAGAGTGCAATTTTCTTTTTTTAGCTATTCCAGTGAATTAAAGGTGGCATTGAGATTTTAATGCGTTTCTAAGATGGCCATTTTCTCTAACCGCGAGACGAGTATTAAATTAATTGAAAAGTGCAAAGGTCGAACGAGCCGATAGGGGTTGTTCGCGACGAGAATGGAAAAGGAAAGTGAGAGGGTCGCGAGGGATGCATACGTGGTAAGGTCGGCGGAGCGAAGGAAGGAAGGACAAGACCCCGTAAACCAGAAGATTAGGATCTGAGGCGACGGCCACCCACTCTGAAGTTCCTCCACTTTTCTCTCCTTCCCTCGTTCACGTGCATTCTCGTGTCTGTTTGGTCGGTCAGTCACGTGAAACTGTTGGCTCTGCGTGGCGATAATTAACCGTAAAATGTCTACGAACTTATTTATTTCCCCTTTCAAGGTGTACGTGCTCTGTCTGGCCGATCGACCACACGCGGAAGTCGCTGCCGCCAGCGGACTTCCTCTTCAGAGGGTGTTATATTCACCGGTTGTTGGTCTACTCAGGTGTTGCGTTTCGATCAGAGTTACGGATAAGCCGACGTTCATATTCGAATTTCACTAAATTTAGCGATACGTTATACAAATGGAGTTGATTACGATTACGTGTCGCGAATATAACGAGAAATCAAGAAACAAAGGACATCGAATCACATCATCTACTAGCTGTAATTATAAATGTCGTAAAATTGTTAAACACATCGTCGAATATTCTGTATCTTCTCCGCATTTTTACAACAAAATTATGTTTCTTTCTGTTCACTGCCGCGTAATTTATCTCATTTTATATTCTCCCCTTCTTTCGAATTCTTTTGAAACTTAAGGTTATTTCAACGTTGCAAAGTTCGGCGAAAGATATCGGTAAGCCTCTAGCCGGAAATAGACGCCGATGCGAGAAAGTACCTATATCGTTGGACACAATACACTTTCGACACGTGGAAGTCGTGCCGGCGAGGAAGTTTAAGCTTACAGAGGAGATGTTACGAGCGTGGCTGAGTGTCGGTTTTCATGCCCGTACATTCGTTTATAAACGACAGAACCAGCGGAATTTAGTGGCTTTCCTTTTTCGATGAACTGTGCATACCAAATAGAAATACGACGAAACGCCGTAGTAACGTATCCACTTTGTGCCACGCCGGTTTCCTGTTATTTCGCCGTGAAAACAGAGACGATGACCAGGAAAAAATATTGTGAAACACGGATGAGACGTTTGCGTAATTAACATGTCCGACGATTTCACGCAGAGTTTTACCGCTCTTTAAATATCGTTTTGTATTAGGATACTTAAAGTCCCGGACTTCTATTCGTAGAAACCTAACCGTTAAAAGACGATGCCATTGGACGGATTAATATTAAAAAATAATCATTAAAGTATATGATATTATCGTGCACCGTAGATCCATCAAGAGAAACATTAATGACACGGTTTAAAATACTTTGATAGTATATATAGCGGTAATAAGATAGTCATGGTCGAATTTGGGAAAGCAAATTACTTCGATCGACCTGGTTACAGTAATCCTACTTGCAAACCTGCTTTATCGTATTTAGCGTAGTCTCCGAGACGCAATGAAATAGTTAACAGAACGATGTCCATCCATCAACCGTTTTCAATTCCAATCAGTCGACCTTTCAATTTCCACGGTTCGCCCTCACCTTTCACCTAATCTCTCCACCTCGAACACGAATCGGATCTGCTACGGTATCGGGAACGAAGGGTCGTTCGTTATTGGCGATACACCGACGGAAGTCCCGGCGAGTATAAACATTTTAAAAGCCTATTACCGTTATCAGCGGCGATCTACAGCCAACAGACGGCCGGCCCGCAGGTAATACAATATTTTCCAAGCTTTCTCGTGCCCGTGGACCCTCTCTCTTGAAAGAGCAGAAAGGTGTCAGTGGTTGGATCGGTCGCGAGATAACATTTCCCCGAGATCGATCGATCACCGAGAGAAGCTACGTTCGTTGTCTCAATCGGCTCGAGTCCTTAACAGGAATCGTCGTGGAACTGCACCCAGAGGAATCGACCTGGCATGTACAAGATGGCGAGGTGTACCATGCTAAATCGGGCACGTGTGCCGTGACGGGGATCCGGTCGGGGCGAAGAGAAGGGAAGGGAAGAGGAAAGGGCTGGATGAAAGGACAATGCCTGGCACGGGTCAACATACGTCGCTCTTAGGGAGGGACGAGGTCTTGAGAAACACGGAGAGACAAGGGGTGCTAGGTCGTACTGTAAAGAAATATCATTGGAGAACACGTGATGCTCGAAGATGCGCGACGGGTATAGAAATGCGCGTTTATCGCGTACCTTTAACTCAGACCTGCCTTAATTTCATCCGAGGCCAGCGATTTTCAGAACGACGTTGATAAAGAAATGCCAGTGTCAACGCTAATAAAAGAGGATAGACGAAATGACAAAATACGAAGAAAAAAAGAGAAGAACGAAGATACGGTGTCAGCCGGCAGGATGATTTTCGAGCGGAGGACAGAGCGGCGATGTCGGCGGGCGAAAGGAGGAAAGCAAGAGGAATACCGAGCCCTTGTAGTTGTAAATAATGCATTATAAATATAGGCACGCAGGTCGCGCGCGCGGGCGCACGCTCACGCAACACAAGGGACGCGTGCTTGGCATAGCTGCGCGCATTGTGGGCTCAGCACGAGGTCCTTGTGGGTCCCTATGCGCCCCCATCTCTGTTGGCTATACCGGTATACGGGACGACAGGGCCCCGCTTAGACAACAATCACATTCATCGAGAGACTCACAATGCTAATCGTAAAGACGCCGCCTATTATGGCGGCGTGTCCACGAGGGGGGTTCACCCGGAGTCTCCCTGGAGGCGGGCTTCCCTTTCCTTTTTCTGCCAACAGGACCGCGAGAGCCGAGTTTTTATTTCTTCGGCCGCCTTTGAAGCGCCGTCGAATCGAGACACTCCATCCACCACCGCCTCGCTCTTCTTCTCCCTCTTTCCAATCTTTTCCTCTCTCTCATACTCGATTTTCTCGTCCTTTATCTCCTCGCCACTCGTCTCCTCTCTTTATTTCTTCATCCACCGTCCCTTCATTTGTTCCTTTCGACCGGCGCGATCCTTCTACCTCGTTTCCTCCCCGTCCTCCTTCAGCGGCGACTTTAGCCACGCCACCAAGAATACGAGTCGGTTTGACGGGGTGGCGAAGCGACGTCGACGCCGCTTTGGAAATTCACGAGGAAGCCCCTGTTGTTGTGTCGTCGTTCCAGCGTACGTTCGGCGATTACGTAGCTTAATTTCACATTGTGCGAGAGCAGGGTTCTTGTCACAGCTGAATTCGTGACGCCACGCTATTGGTGTGATTTTTTTTCCACAGGGTAATGAGATGCTTGTTAAATAACGATTGGTGTCCAACTGGCCGTGTCTGTGCCTGATCGGGCCTGCAGATGTGCGCCGTACCTACTTGAACCGTAATTGCTTCGACGTAAGAATTCTTCATCGTTTCGTCGACTGTAGTAAACCGTTTCGCGCAAGATGTTAAACCTCGCCGAATAAATTGGAATTTTCATCGATGTGGAAATCCTTTCTTTCGTTGACTGTACTATCGCACGAAAATCTTTTTCTGTACAGTGCACTCGTACAAATCGTACGGCATGACGAATCGTACGACGACTTAAAAACTCTCCGCCGTCTTTTCCTGACACTGCTTCGAGCTTCTCGTACGCAGCTCCCAACCTGTTCCAAAAACCCAGAAACCTTAACCTACACGACCCGCGTAAACCCCGAATCGGCGGCACATTAAATTTCTATTACCATCGGCCTGTTAGAAGGTCCATGGTGCGCTCCTTGACCCTATTCACAGTCCGAATGCGATTTTAGAAATTTGTCACGGACGCTGGTAGTCAACCACGGCGTATACCCTTCGAACATGGTCGCTACTAACGACCTTTTGTGGTCGAATTCCTCCGAAAAACTGGCGATCAAAGGTGGCTATGAAACGGGAGGACGAAACGATGGACCCCCCGTGGATAAACCGCACGGTAGCTGGCCAAAGTGTCCCCGCCTCGAAGACCACCGTTCGCGTTGTCCTCTTTCCGAGATTTACCTTTGACGCGGCAGAAGCCTCCAGGCAAATAATGAGCGAAGCGAGCGACGAAAAGGAAAGTTTTGTCGATCCAGGGGCGATGCACCCCCTTAAATAAATTGGCTATTTCCAACTGCTAGACTAGCACGAGAAGATGGCAATACAAACAGCCACAGGTATAAGTTAAAGGCTCGTACCTATCTTATCTCGTAGGAATTTTCCTGGAGAACTACAGGTCATTTTGACGTCTGTCGCGTGACGCTCGAGATAAGCTACGGATCATTATTCATCTCGGAAAATGAAAGACGAAACGCAGAGGGTGCGACGTTTCGATGTTCTTCGGTGACAAGCATCGTCCGACTTTTATCGATTTGTAGTAGCTCCCTGTTTTACGAGAAGCTTCTTTTACGGGAAACGTCAGAGTGATCGGACTGTGCGACGAATCATCTTTGTACACAGTATTTTCTACTTATAACGGATAGAACAAGAAGGATAGAATAAGCCGATTTTTTAAACAAATAAGTGTAAATTCAAGAACAATCGCTCTTTGCTTTGGAAACATTTCATAAATTACGAACGGATGAAAGGTTTTCAAACTATGAGCATCGTGACACGTAGCGTTACGCAACAATTTCGGACGACCCAATTGCTGCAAAGCCCCGGCGATGAGCTGTTAATTAATTACATTAATTCTACTCATTAAATCCAACTGACACGCATACCGAAATTTGCACAGCTCCGATCAGGAGGGCTCAGCCAACAGAACGAATCGATTGGCCGACTTACGAAGCCGCCTGACATTTCAAGCCTCTGTTAAGACAAGCGTGACAGAATCTAATTAATGAATCATGCAAATCAAGGGAATTACGAACCAGCTACATCGAGGCGATTCTTTTCATAGCTGTTTCGTTAGTTCGTCGCTACGAATGGTCCAATAAGTCAACACCGCGGACATGTATCCGTATCCTACCTGAATTATGCTCGCCTATTTACCGCTCTCGAGTCTTCGAATCCTTGAAACGAGGACTCCAGAGATTCTCGAGAGGCTATTGTTGCACCAAGTATCAGCTACCTAGCTATCTACCTGTCTACGAGATTCTCGTGCCGATCTGCGCCTATCCAGCGTGAAAAAGAGACCCTTTTCTTGTTCTTCCCTTTGCTCTTTTTATTCACTAGCCCCTCTCCTCTTCCTTTCTATTTCGGGAAACGATCATCCCCGACCACCTCGCCTTTTGTCGCTATTGTGCGTTCAAGAGGCTACTAGTCACTTTGTGTCACTGTTACGGGACAATTTGCGGCTTTCCGTGGCTTTTCTGTATCTACGGTGGTCCTTTCTATCGCGATCAAAAAGCGGAAAACACAGGAAGCTTACCACGTCTGCGAAAAACTCGACTGCGATTCGTTCGCGTCGTTCCAGCGTACCCTCGTTGGGTGCTGTCCTTTTGCGTTGTCGTTTTCCAGCGAGGGAGTCGGGAAGGAAAGAAGAAGTTTCATCTGCTTTCGATGGAAGCTGCCAAATAGGGAAATTCCAACGAAAATGATGTTTCAAAGCGCTCGAGACACAAAGGGTTAAAGAGGAAGATTGCACGCAACGTGCGTACGAACATCCGCTAATTTTCGGATCGGTTGGATAACCGTACGAGAAAGAATCGTGATTCGAGATGGAAGCCCGGTTCGATTTCAATGAACACTGGCTGGGTCGTGCGAGTGAACTCGATTGTCGACTCGGGGTGAGTTCGAGGCGCGTAGAACTTGTGGGAGAGGTCAGAGCTGTCACTCAAACGACCCGATGTGTCTAGCTACCCTCCCATTAGCCCTCCTCCCCCTCGTTAATTGCTAAATTGAAGGCAATTTCGACGGACAGCTAATCGGAATTCGACGCAATATATCGCGCGAATCGAGGCCCTGAAATCAAGAGAGGATTACGTGGGATTTATGGAGGCATCACGCGGCTCGTTCGTTCTACTGCCTTCTTCCCGAGAAATCCTTCGCGGAGTTTTTTTCGCTGAACCAATCCAACGATCAACGTATCGTGAATGATAGGCCTGTCGATCTTTCTGTTCTCCATACTTCGCCCGCTACCACGAAAGTGTCGCGGACCTAGTTTCTTATCCAGCGATTTTTCCATTTTTTTGCCGAGGAAACATTCGCAAATCCGTTGCTTCGCTTCGGATCAACATCCTTTTTATCTTAATACTTTTCGATATTTTTGTTATTCGTTTTCTCTCGTAACATTCTGTCACGGCGAGTAGAAAATATTCAAGTAAGAACAGAAGGATAAAAAATGGAGCAGCGAAAGGGTAAGCTGTCTTCCCATCAAGAATCTTCGGACAGCTTCCGCGGAGCGAGGCGTATCGTTCTCGAAAAATGGGCCGGGGCCCGCTCGTAATCCGGCGCCCTGTGTTTACGACCCGACGGGAGCAACGTCTCTAAAAACCAGGTACTCCCAAACGATTCCACCGGTCTGCAGTAACCACATTTCCACCGTACTGAACTCTCCTCGCCTCGGGCCCTCCACCGACGAAACATTCATTCCGTCGCGTAAGTTCGCGAGGTTCTTTCACACGTTCCACAGCGTTGCTTCGAACGTTCTTCTCCATCACCGAGAGCAACAAGGTACGCATCCTTGTTCGGCCAAAGTTTTATATTAATGCAATTCTTGTACGTGGAACCGCTTTTGAAATTTGAAGAATACCCTATGAAACATTGACTCCTTATCCATTATCTGTTATCTTTTCAAGCAACTCTACAACGATAACAAAAATTCAAATCTACCGCACTGTGTATCTACTACTATCTTTACGTAGGCAAGTGGCGCGTGGCTTTAGAAAATTCACATTATTCGGAGGATAACCCAAGAATTTAAGACAATCGGCAAAACGATACTTTGAACTCGCTCTTAACTCCTAAACTTAACTCCTTGAACACTTAACTTCTAAAAAGAACGTAGGAAAGCCCAAGTCACCGTTCGACAAATCGATTCAACGCGTCGCAACACGCCAACCGCGTCGATTCGTCATCGTCGAAGACAACGATCTTTTCGGGGACACGTCACTTTCCCATCCTCGCCATTCTCTGCGAGGATACCCAACAGAAGTTGCTCGAAGAGAGAACAGACTACGAAATAATAGAAGAAGACGAGCAAAACACAGCTTCGCGGTTTTCGGGGGTAGTCGTAACCGGTCGCGATCGTCGGGTAATTGGCCGTTTCGATTTTTAATTGGCTAGCCCGCGGTCCGAGTACGGTCGTTAGGTGTTATATTGTGTTGCGTTGTAAACTGTTCCGCTGGAATAGTTGGATCGAATATTTTTCGGCAACCACGGCAACAGAGGTCCCGAAATGGGTCTGTGCCGGAACGGTTCTCGAGCTCTCGAAAACGGAGGCTCTCGCGTTTACGACCGGGGGACTGGGCGGGACCGATCAATGGCCAATTATATACGCGTTCGCAGAGACCCGACGATAATTTCGAAAATTGATCCCTGCGCTGGTCAGCCCTTCCTCTTTCTGCCCCCTTGAGTTTCCTCGATACAGCGGGTAGCCGAACGACGACAGCGACGAGATAGGTCGCGGAGGTAGCGTGGAAGGATGATGAAGGGTGACAAATGACTTCCTGATGGTTCCAAGCGTATACTTTCGACGAATTGTCTCGATTGAATTTAAAACGGCTCTTGGATCCTGCTCTTTTGATTAGCGGTTTTGTTGCTGGAAGTATTTTTGGAGATGTGTGTAGGGGTTATCGAAGAGGGGCGGGGGGGGGACCAGAGGAGAAGACGAGAACGAGGAGTTCCGCTGGAATTTTTGTTCGATGATGGATTGATACGCTTGGTTTGGTACTTTTCGTGATTGGAGACTTGAATCGGAGAAGTCAGGGGGAATAGAAATGGGCTATTTAATGATACCCATACGGCCAGTTACTAAATTTATCCTTGTGAGAAACGAACACTGCATTTCGAAGACTTTACTTTTAGAATAGCCTGATTTGATACGAAGCTAACGCTACAACTACCAGAATGCCGTGAAATTTGTCATTTTTCACGGTCAGTGGTTTACAACGATGCGTTCTTCGGGAGTCGTACAAGCTTGTTTTTCCCTTGCGTCGTATAAGTACTTATTCGTGCATTCTTTTTATCTTGATACAAGCTTTATGCTTTAGTCATCTAAGAGGTCCGCAACAAAAAATCAACAAATTAAACGAAAACTGCTTGTCTAGAACCGTCCGGAGTCGAGTAGGAATGGGTTAATCACACTTGGGAGAATCGCCGGAATCGTATAATTACATCCTTCGAAAAGACATAAAATCAAAAACGACACGAGCAGATAAAAGGCGGAAAGCCGCGCGGGACCAACTGTGCACAATGTATCTCTTTGTGCTAGATGGAAGCTCGAACCGGATACTTTTTGGGAGATCCTTGGAACATCATCCTCGTTATACGCCGCCTTCTTCGGCCTACGTGTTTATGGCCGGTGATCTAGGATAGAACGATCGACGAGCAATTATATACGTGTCCAAAGATTCCTAAAATTCGATCTTGCGATCCACCTTTTTCTTCCATGTAATGGAACGTTTCGTGGCAAGAAACGAATCCGTAAATGACTCAAAACTTCGACGTACGAAGACGACCATACGTTAAATTTGACAAAATGAAAGATAAAATAATTTCTTTGAAATTATACGATCATCTTTTAAACGAATATTACAATGTTCCACAAGAAAATTGATTATTGAAACAAACCCAAGTATTCCCAAGTTTCCAATCTATTCAGCGGTCGATCGTTCAAATGCAACTAAACACGCGTCTCTAAAACTTCGATTTTTCCTCGAATGACTGTGTAGACAGGCGAATAGGTTCGAAGGACGGACGAAGAGAGGCGAAGAAGAAAGTAGAAGGGTGAAGATAGGACCGGCGAGGCCTCGACTGGGCCACGCAGTTTCGAAAGTCTAGTGCCTACCATATAATTGTTACGTTATTAAATACCGCTTAAGTTGGACTGTTTCGGAGGAAATTCCAGTATAACACGGGGTCCTCTTAATTAAGGGGCACCGGTGGCCATGCCGCCCTCGTACCATGTTGAGGAAAACGAACTTTTAATAGGCGCCAGGGCACCCGCGAGAAAGGGAATCGCCGCAGATAATTATCCACGGGCATATATAGAGACTTTTTCGGTATTTATGGCGATCAAAGTCCCTGCCTCCGTTGTGATGTAACGAGCCCGTTCCCGTTGATCGGCCTGCTCACAAAATGGAGGGATCACGGATGACCGATGAAGAGGTAATCGAAGGTGCGCAGTGTTCGAGTGTCTCTGATTAAAATTTTGCAGAGCACCCTTTTTCAGAGACGTTTCGCGATACATATAACATCCGTATGTACAATAATTTTGCGTATAACGATACAAATAGTATTATTGGATACAATTCTATGTGGAAATTGTCAAGTATTGCCATTTTAAAGACAGTATTGTTATTTTAGAGCAGATAATACACGTGAAAAGTTATATTTTCGTTACGCGAAACAGTTTTATGCAAATTTAGATAAACGAAGAAGTTCAATAGAATGAAACAAATTAATGCATAACCTATAAGCCCGGATGTATCAGACCTGTTAGCTTTCATAATAATTCACGAAGACGGTGATCAATTAGATTGAAAAGACAATGTAACAGCGAGAAATGCAGGGATTGTTTACGAAATAAAAAATTTGTACCGAAATTTGACGATACGATTAAAACCGTTCGACAAATTTTGGTGTGTGTGTGTGTGTACTGATTTTATGTTGAAAAATGCGATGCCAGTATGTATTGCTAGCGCAATTTTATTCGATCAAAATTGCCATCAGCAAATTCCGGGCGTGGACGTGTATTGTTTTGGTGTTTCGAACGATATTTGCATGCGATGTACATCAATGGATATGCACCAGGTGTTCAAGGGACGACCGATCAGCGGTCTGCCTTGCTATGCAAATACACGTGCAATAATTTATTCAAATTCAAGGTTGCTGCAGATTTATTGATGTATGCACGTAATAGCTTTAACCTTCCATGTATTAATAATCGATGAAATATGTTTTGCAAATTATAATTGATAGGTGATGGTGATTTCTTTTTCCATACAATTATAACTGATTCGCAATTTTTTCTTTACTTTTTAAAACGAATCCAATTTCTAAGACACTTATGCTTCAAAGTATCTTAACACCGATAATTTTTCATCGAATTAGGTAAACATAACCAAACGTGTTTTATATATTTAATAGACACGTTATACAATCTTCGTAACTTCATTCGCAAAATATCTCTCATTACGAACAATCGATTCACTATTATAGGATATTAGAAGGTATAAATATGTAAATTTTTTGTTGCATAAAGCATATATATATAAAGTATCAAACGACGCTTTATAACAGTTGCCAGTCATAACCTAATTCTCTCGAAGATTAGAACAAATATCGAAATTGTCCCAACATTTGTAAGGGAACGTTTACGTCTTAAATTGTACTCGAACGATAAATATTAACTCACCAAAGACGTCTTCCAATTTACTCCAAACGTGCCGGCTTCCACATTTTTCAGTTGATAAATATGCACTTCACTTCATAAATACGCACTAATTATATTAACCTGACAAATTGCGTCATTGCATACGCGCGGGATTGCGCATGCGCATGCGCATTGAGCGTATCCGTTCGAACAAAGTGTACGTTCGACGCGTTTACGCGGACGGGAGTGTTCGCGATTGAAATAACGTGGTGGGCCGTGTAAATGGGCCGGAACACGATTATCGTGTTGGGTGGGAGATGGGAGGCGAGTGGAATCCGTCGAAAATTGAATCCCGTGTAAGAGCCGCGAGGGGCGCGTCTTTAAAAACACATAAATTAGAGGCAAACGACCACGCGAGAGGGCAGCATCGACGGTAAATTATGAATCGCTGACGCTGCTGTGTGTACGTTGCCTCCATGTCTCGAATGTCCTCGTCTTTCAACTCAAAAACGACGATTCCGGGACCGATCGGAGAAAGTGGCTGAAGAAACCGAATAAAATATACAATTAGCTTCCCGCGATCGACCGGCGGAAACCATCGAAACAAATGTAAACGAATCGTTATGCTCGCGTTGAATACGATGGCGATCGATCTATCGAATGCGAGTGTGTAAATGTGTAAATGGTTCAATGCTTCGTTCGACGGGTTTGCTTCGTTCGTTCTTTTCGATCTCTTTGACAAGAAATGGAATTTCAAAGCGGAGAGTGCTAATTGAGGTAAATTTTATACATCTATTCCATGTATGTACACTACTGTTCAAATGTATCCAGACACTTGTTTATTTTTAACAAGACGTAATTTAATCGAGAGGTTATGAACAAAAAAATATTTGTGGTGAATTTTTCTTTGCTAGTATTACTCCTATATATATATATATATATATATATATATATATATATATATATATATATATATATATATAGTAGAATGTACAGAAGAATTCGCCTATGGAATCAGTTTATTGCTCGAAAAGTTCTCTATCGTCAAGTTGTTTAATTTCCAACCTATATAAGATTTTCCTAAATCGATTAGAAAACATCCTTCTGATTATTTCTTATAATTAACTTGTCAATAGTTCGTAAAAAGATGTTCTGGATACTGATGATAGTAGAAAATGTCGAAAAAACCCGATATATAAGGCATTTGTTGATACGTATATTTTTATTTGTACTTTAATTTGACCAAAACATGTAAGTACCTATTTATTTATCATACTTTATACATTAATATGGACTCATACGTGTTGATGACGTTTTGAATTTAGAAATTAATTTTAATTCATAGTAAAATTCATCTTCGTCAGTCATCAATTCCATCGTTCATTTATTCATTTCATCAATTTTCTTTACATTATTTGAATCTTATTTTCAATCATCGGGAAATTCTAAAAAATATTTACTTAGTAATGTAACTAAAGAAGAATTACGTATTTAATGAGAATGTACATACGTAATAAGAACGACAAGAAGTCACGGTAGGATCACCGCGAAAACCAGCGGTTCTCAGTATTCATATGCGACGTCGATAAAAATTGAATAGCTATTATATCAATCTCGTCAGCTCTTTTCTGAAAAAATAGGAGACAATAAATAAGTAAATAGCATAGGTTTACAGGGATTCACTGTGATCCGTAGAAGGAGGCGAGTGGCAAAAGTGGGGCCTGATTTATTCGAAATTACGTTAGCCAGCGGCCATCGCGCGTTACCTAATTGAGAAACGCGATGGTCGGTGAGTTATTATCGCGGTGTAGAGCCGCAAATAGTTTTACGACTGTGAGAGAAACCATAAAACTGGGAAACAGGTCGGCAGATTCGAGGAAAACGTGGTAGACGAAACCGTGGTAGTTAGGAAAGGGTTAAGGCCCTGTTCAATTAGCGACAGAATAGCGTCAGGAAAGTTTCGATGCGGAGGGTAATTAATAAGAAACTTGTTTCCTTGCATCTGGACAGACGAAGACAGGGTAATCAGGCGTGATTTATGAAGGTAGAGCATTCTTATGGTATGGAAGGAAGATTTAATACGACGTGAAACGGAGAGTATCATTTTGTAGAGTGATGTAAAGGAGCGAGTTCGATGATTGAATTTTTCGAACATTACGTACATGGAATATAGAGCAAGTCGTGTTTTAGGAAATAGTAAGAAATATTAAAGAAAAAAAAAAAAAAAAAAGATCTAGCGTTTAACCGATCCAGGGTTTTCCATAACTGGTGCGTATAATCGTGGGAACGAGGAATAACAATTTTTCGTAGAAAGTTTTATATTCGAAAAGATTGATATTAAATATTTTCTTGGCAAATATCTAACTTACGTTGCCTACTTATGTTTACTTATGTCTATTGCATTTGATAATGGAGAACACGCAGCGAAACAGGATATTGCACGATACGATGAATTTCATTACTTTACATAGAAATTTAATACGAAGGCCAGAATCGTGTATTTCACAGAGTAAGAAGCATTTTCAGCAATTTTTAACGCGATAAAATATACCGTGTACGAATATCCTGTTTCATTGTTTCTTCTCTAATACAGCTAGACAACTAAACTCGAAGGTGAAGAATCCATCCAATAAAGAGAAAAGGGAACAACGGAAGAACATTAGTGAACACTGGTCTCCCTCTTTTTCCTCCTTCTTTCACCGTGGCTTGAAACTTGCTTTTCTCGGTGTCTCCGCAAGTTAAGCGAAGAAAATAAGAAGGGAAGAGAAGACAGGGCTGGAAAGAAGGACGCAGAGAGAGGCGGAGGTCCGTTCCGTCTCTTTCCCTTGTCCCAGCTGTTGTTGGCTCTCCTTGTCGACCGCGACATAACGTGCCGTCGGCCACACGCGTCGACAAGTAGATAAACCGATTGATATACGACCTACATCCTACCTACCTTCTCTCTACCTTCGGCCGTGCGCTTACTCGCGCTCACGTGCACGTCGATTCGACGATCCCTCTTCATTGACCATTGCTTCTTACGATTAGAGTCGTCGTGGACATCGTGTAGAATTAACCCTATTATCGTGGTCGAATTTATACAACACAATCACGCGTCGTTAGGTTAACACGTAATCGTTGAAGGAAGTAGAGCTACGTCGTTTATTTCGTCTGCTTTTCTAGAAATTTTAGAACGTGCGAAGACGCACAATTCCTTCGAGTGCGTTTGTTCTCTGTGGAATTTCAGGGAAGTCTGTTTTTCGATTAATCGAGTCATTTCGGCCAGGATTTTACTTTCGGACGAGATCGACTCCCATTCGATAATACTTTACACTTATAGCGACGTCTCATAACCGAGACGCTGAAAAACATGGAGAGGGACGCGAATAAAGTTACAAGCGAGTTTCTAAAGTATTCCAAAGTACAACGTCGAGAAAAGTTACAAGTTGGCTTGTCTAATTTCTAATTCAGTCCACAAAATACGCATGCTCCTCCATCCTCGTCAAAATCGCGTCTCAATCAAGCGGAGAAGAGTTCCAAGCGAATCAACCGGTCTATTAATTTCCTTCAGCAGTATTTATTACCGGCACACATGCTAATGAGCAGAGTGAGTCAGAAAAGACAGCGCCAGCCTCTAAACTTTCGAGACGAAGCCAGTAAAACTGCTCGTGCTGGCTTAGAAGATCCGCGAGGAAGAATTTCCCCGGATGCGGTTGCTCGGACAGGCCAACCGGCGTTTATAGTCGTTCGAAAGCGGTTTCTCGGCAAGGATCTCGCGATACGCGGCACGAAGGCGACGATTTGTCCGAGAAATGGTAATCGGAGTCCCGCTGAGCTCGGTAACGAGATTCGAGCGGGCCCGAGGCCCTCGTTTCCCAGGGGGAGGATCGATTTAAACGTTCGCCAAGAAGGTCGAGATTCCTCGGCTCTGAGAAGTCCTGAGAGCGTTCCCGAATTTAGCGAAAGATTGCGACAGCCAGCCGTATATATCCTGGCGTACGCTGAAACGAACGCAAGAGGATGCTTTAAGCTCGATGACAGCGCTGTCAACGCCTCTGGAGGAAGTACGTGGCGACGAAAGGAGTGGTTTTGGGAGTGAGGTATTACAATGGATCGTTTGGATGATTCTTTCGTGGAAGGAATCGTTTGTCGGATGAAACCGCGAGAAGGCAGGATTATTGGACGAAGGAATGGAAATTAATTCGAAGAATTGGAATAATTAGAATGCCTGCTACTTAATCGTCGTAACATTTAGCGAACGAATTTTGTAATTTCTTTCACTCGAGTATCCTCTTCCTCGACCATTCGTATCTCCAACGAGAAGCGCGCATATCCGAAACGAGTCGCGTTACATCATTCCTGATGAATCAACGCGGCGACCGCGGCAAGGTGCAAAGAAGCCGCGAAGCGCGTTCCTAGTGTCAATTTTACTCTGCAATTTCAGTCCATAATTCCAGACGCTTGAAGGCCGCGAGCCGGTGACAGCAGAGAGTTAAGAACAACGTTCGAAAAGAATACCGTAGAGGACGCGTTAAAAGACGTAGGCTTGCAACACGTTGAGAATCACGCGGCAAACGGACCGCGATGAAAAGAAAGAATAAAAAGAGTCGAGTGTACAGGGAGGAAGGAAAAGGAAGAAAAAGGAAAGAGAAAAAAATGGAAAAGAAACGTTGCGGGTCCGATGCCGGAGGTCGCGTCCATGTCGCGTTGCAAAAGTGTCGGTTCGCGTGCTACATCCGGCATGCAGTTCCATGCACGGTCCAACGCGTGGTCGTAAAGAAAAAAATATGGATGTGTCTCATCCCGGATTCAAATACACACCCTCGGCTCCCGGTGCCACATAAATTTAGTTCAAGCCGGTGTAAAGACAGCGATGCGCCGCATACCAAAGCGTTCCTGTTCCGTGTTCTTCATGGTTAACAAAGTAGATTCCCGGGACGGGCTGGCGTTTCTCCATCCTTCGTAATCTAGAAGCGTGCATCAAGGATTCGCATTTGAATCTGGAGAACATTCATGACGGACGGGAATTATATTCGGGACCTATCTTTTCGAACATGTTTCTGTTCTCTGTCGGTTTTCGATCGTGTCCGTGTAGCGCAGGTTATTTTTCGACCATTCTTTTCTCTTTTTTTCAAATCGTTTTCGATATCTTTAGCGATGATGTCGGAGGTTTTCTTCTTGAGCGAGATATAAGCATTGTTTGTTTCGTGTTTGCTGGATTGCTTGGCTTTGGATGGATCGGTATATTCTATCTCCGAACGTCTTTGCATCCCTTACTGTTATGTATTCCTTCGTCAAGACACAGCCCTCTAATCACAGTCCTCGTCGTACGTTTGATTTCCTTGTACAGGAACTTACGAACTTACGTAACGCTCGATCGATACATTTTCATCATCCGCTTCAAGAATCCAATTTCGAACCATGCAGTCACCAGGTACCCGACGTTCGAAAGACGCGGAAGGTTTAATTGGCCATTTCCGTTGGCCGATTATCGCCATTCTCCTGCCAGAGATAATAGTAGCGGCGTGGCCACAGTTACCACGATTTTTCGAGTGTTTCATAAAAGCAGCAACAGCCTCTAAACGGCAATAACAGCGAATGAATACGGTTGTTCGGGGACAGAGAGTCGAAGAGAGGAGAGCGAGAATATAAGGCAGTTATTTACGAGACAGCGCCGCGGCGTAACGAGCGTCCACGAGGCCAACGAACGACTAAGCGGCGCGACACCGATCTGTTCTGGCCACATCCTGAAATTTCACGCAACGAACGCGATTGCGCTTACCCCTTAACCGCCTTAAACATTTCCCGGATTGCGCTCGATGGTTGATCAAATTTTACGTCTATATTCCAGGCTTACTGCCGTTTTATGATCATTCTCAGCTGGCGATTTTATAAATGATTCGAGATCACCTCGTTGACCAAACACGTATCTTCGTATCCGATGTTCACGTGGTGGGAAACGTAGGTCGGTAATTGTTGGCGTTATTAACGAAGTATAGTCGATTCTTTTTTCTTTCTTTTTTTTTTTTTTGTCGATCAGTGAAACAAACTTGATACGTTTGAGTCTCGAATTCGTGCATTCGTCGTTTCGAATCGCTCGTCGTTCGACGAGCAGAGACCTGATCGAAATTGATCTGTCTTTGCCGACTTCTGACTCAATGATCGTAGGAGGTTTCTACAAAATCCAATAGATAAATCGAACATCTCGAAATATCATCCTGCTTCGACCGATTTCTCCGCGTATGCCAAGGTCAGCGGAGAGGATACCGACTAAAACCCTCGTCGAGAACTATTAACAACACCGGGAGTAAGCTCGAGGTGGGATCCAGGCCCGAAAGGACTTTCGAATGTTACACCACTCTCGCTCTCGGATATTTATTATCAGGCGTCGATCGCATGAATCGCCAATCGATATGCCATTCGTGGCCGTCCAAGGAGCGGGACACCCCGCGGACGTTCTTGCGATGCTTGACACGACCTAACAAATGGCTGTTTTACATCGGCCAGAAAATGAAGCGAGCATGACGAGTTGATTTTCGGTCTCGGCGGGAGTGTACACTCCGCGAGGATGATGCCCACGGGAGGACTCTCTCCTGGCAGAGACAGAGGAACAGGACGAGGAACGGGACAAAGACGGAACTCAGAGAGCAAGAGAGAAGGGAATAAGAGTCGTGAGACAGACGTAGAAACGAACCGGTCGATCAGATCGGCTAGGAGAAATAGAGACGAAGGGAACGAGTTAAAAAGAGAGGATTCCAGGTGAGGACCAATGACTGGAGGGAAAAAGGTCGAGCTGGAGGGGCAAGCAAGAGAGGAGACACTCCTACGGTCGAGAGGAACACGAGCCAAGAGGTGTTACTTGTCAGTCCTCGCCTCGAGGCAATGACAGCCGTAGCCAGGGAATTAGCATGGGATAATGGGACGCGGTTGGCCCGGTACCCCCACGGGGGCCAATGAGCAGCCACAAAACCGTAGCTGGAGCCGGGACGACGCTCGAAACGAGAACGATCGCGCCGAAACACTCGACTGAAAACTCAAATACCTCTGAGTCATACCTACCAAATGTTTTTCTTCTACTATTTCTTCCCTTTTGTTTCGTGTTCCTGTCGATGACGTTGACAGGACGCCACGGACTTGACCCGCCAGGACACAGGGGACCATTTCGGGTTAGGCGTTCGTTTCCGCGTTCGAAGGGGTAGCGTGGCGGATTTTACGTTCGGCCAATGTGTCTTCTTGGTTGTTTCTGGTATCGAGAAGATTTGACGATAAATGGAATGGGCTTCCTCGGTGAAAAAATTTCGAAAACATAGTTTGCTAGAGAAACGACGCGAGTAACCAAGGGACGAGAATTCCAAAAGGAGGAAAATCGAACTTTGGAGACTCTTCGATCGTGTCTGTCGCGTCTCTCCATGTCGAACAATCGAGAAAATGTTCGAATTTTGGGAACAACTTCTACGACTAGAACTTTTAACGTTTTCATGAAATTTCTAAAATTCGGTTCCCCGATAAATTCCGCCTCTTATCGGCATCGTGTCACCAAAGTGCTCGAGCGCGACGAACGACGCGTGTCCACCTCTTTCGAGCTAATCTCTCGATATGATAATTGAATTACCTCCCGTGCAGCATCGAATAACGAGAAAAGAGGGGAAGATCGAGTGGAAGCAGCAGAGCCAGGGATCGAGCGACAGGCAGCGTGTGACGAACCTCCACGCCCCTTCGTGACACCTCCACGTCGACCGGCTGTCACCGATCTTTTTCTCCGCTCAGAGACGCGGATGATCCCTTTGCGACACTCCCACATTCCCCGATGACGAGGCTAGATCACGTCCCTCGATAACGCTGCATCTGGGCCGCCTCGCCGCTGAATCGTTTGCGTTCTCCGAACCAAGAGACGCCTTGCTGGTCGAAGACACCTCGTGCCAGGCATGGAGATCGATTAATCCCTAGAAACTGTGATTCGTAGATCGATCGATTTAGTGCTTTTGGTAATTTTTCGCATTTTTGACAGACGCTGTCTCTATGACCGAAGACTATACGAGAAATGCACGACACGAGCGAAAATGTTCGTTTCTTAAACGGGAATAACGTTAAATTTCAAAGGATTTCTTTTTAACTACGTCGCGAATCTCAGAAAACTGAATTGCCATTTTATCAATTAGAAAGTTTTATCTCATACAGTTTCAGGCTATTGGGAAACTTTGCGCGCGCTATTTCAAAATAAAGTCTGTCGAACCAGAATTAAGAAACGTACGTAGCAAACGATTTCGCACAGACGTATGCGAATAAATTTTGAAAAAAGTATCAATGCATGCGAATGCTTTTAGAATGTGAATAAATTAGCCAATATCGCGGATACGTTCGCTCCGACATTCGAGAGCGCAACGATCACTCTTGAAGAGACCAGGTTCGATTCGCTTCAAACATTCCCAAGTTATCAGCGTGGGCGGGTTGACAGAGAGAAAGGACGAGAAGGTGAAAGATAGAGAATAGGCTGCGAAAGGACTCGTGTAATATGTTTACGGAGAAACGTGAGTCGAGAAATCTGCTGGCCCGGTTTGGCTCGCGTTTCCGCGGCCATAATTTGCATAAAACATCACGGTCATTCACTGCTTGGTAGCAACAACCATATCTAGACAGAGATTACAACTGCGTCCCGATTGATTTCGTAAATGTAATTAACGGCTGTATCCGACAGACCGAAGCTACTTTACCTTCTGGCGATTAAATTCTTAAGAAGCAGTGGACGTCGAGGCGATTGCTGGGTTTTCTAACTAATAGGTATCAGGAAAGCTTTACAAGGTATAATAAAATTCCACCGAACGATAACGTATGAAACGTTCCACTCGAATACCTTGCGTTTTTCAACTAGATTATACCGATAAATTATTTAGATTGTCCGCAACATGCTTAATATTTTATCCTTATTTATTTTGCATATCTCCGATTCGAAATAATATCGCGAGATCTCCGATTATTATTTTTCACGGTTCGTGAGAGAACAAGGAGTTGTGTCTTTAAATTAATATTCTTCGAAATATCGCGATAAATATCGTTACACGCCGCACATACCTATAATTATCGAACGTTCAATGACAAGAATTAAATGATTGCCACTCCTCGATCTGCCGATATAAAATACCCGCGATTGCGCAATCGGTATATCGGTATATCGTTGCGTATATTTGCAAGTGGTTATTACCAGCGAAGATAAAATTCACAAAAATCTCGTACTAATAGTATGAAATCTCATACTTGTCGCTGTTCGTCCAGTTTGCGTTATGACATAAGAAACCATCCGCTTCGAAAGGGCTAGCACTGTTGGCCAGGCGCGATGCAGTCGAAAGCAAAGTTCCACTCCAAACGAAATAGTCGGTAAAGCAAGCACAACGTGAAACCAACGCAACAAGCTTCGTCAACGGCAAACACGAAGCCCGATCGTTCCATAATCGTAGCCGTTTAGACCATAAGCATCGTTCGAGCGTTTCGCTTGTCTCGTCACCGGATTCCGGTGCAATTTTCCGCGGGACGACGCGTAAATCACCCACGGCCGGGCATCGCGCATTAAATGGACGCTGCACCTCCCAGAATTTCAATTACGAGCTCGCAACTATAAAGTCATTGCTGAATTATTACCAACGAAGCGGAGTCGTAAGAAGGTCCCGATCCAGCACGTAGAATTAATTTCTCTAAAAGCGGCAATAATTCCTCGGTGAACCGTAGGTCGTACCGATCGGACAAGCGTTGCTTTCACGGTAGGAGAGGGACGTTAAACGTCAACGTCAATGTTCCGCGGGCGTAAATAATCGTTATTGTTAAAGCTCGGACCGGCAGCCAGCGTCTTTGCTCCTCTTTCCTCCTCCCTTTCTAGCCTCTTCTTCTCATTCAGCGTCTTTCAATTCCCCATGTGCCTTTTTCTCTCTTCGTTCGTCCCTTCGTTCCTCGTCTCGCATTCTCCTCGTTCGTCTTTTGGCTTTGCCTCCTTCTTTTCTTCCCTGGCCTCCGTCCGCGGACACAATGTCCGTTCCTCTTCGTAGCTCTTTCACTCTCTCGTCGTCCCGTGCGAGTTGTGACTGGTGAGTCACAACGAGGGCTCGCTCGCGTCGGCGGAGGTGGCTCTTGTCCCGTAATTTATAGATCGTAGCGAATCGCCGAAGGAAGACGGCGGAAGAGCCGCTGGACTCCTCGCGAGAGACAGTCTTCTCGATGCTCGCCTCGCATATGTGTTTCCCGTCCGCTTCGTTCCATTCCGAGGTGACGATGCTTAACGGCGGTGCGTGAGGTTCATGAATTGAGAAGTTGAAATGGGAAATGACGATGCGAGTGCCAGAATGCAGGCGATTAGACGCGGTTATCGACGAGCTTGTAATTTTTACGAAAGATCTCCTTTCCGAGGGAAAAAGAAGTACGTGCAACGCGATTACGTATGCGCGCTGCAATACTATACTATGTAATTTTAACTGCAACATAGTGTAACGTTACAACGTAGCATAGGCACGGATACAGTGATTATCGCGTGTGTTTGAAACAGTATCGCGAAACGATGTACCAAGAACGCGAAGGTGGAGAAAACCTGAAACGTAGAATACGTACAAATCTCGAATACTGTTCGCTGTTGGCAGTTGGATAAATCGATAGCTCACGATTATTAATTACAGTCGATTTTTTTCATCCGTTTAATTCCTTTTTACTCTCTATACCGATTCGGTTTAATTTATTACCGAGTTATGCTGTTCGAATAATATAGATTTTTCATGCGTGCACTTTACTACGTAGTTAAAAGATTTTGCAAATACTCTACGCTGCCTGCTTCGTTCTGTTCGCCGCGTTTGATGGATAGCAGGAAATTACATATCGAGATAATAATTAAATTAACATTAGAGCGCATTCGTACTTGAATTCTATCAAGATCTGTACCTTCTGTATCATTAAACGATTTTTAACTCCAACTATATCTCTTTGCTTCGTGATTTCATTATTTCAAAGACAGAATTTTTCATAGAAATTTTATGACATAGTTCGAACTTTCTTCGTGTCGATCCCTTTGGCACAAGCTTTACGCTTTAGTCGGCGATAAACGTTTCATCCAAGAACTCTTCTATGTATCGCCGTTAGAGCTGACGAGTCTCGCGCTTTCCACTCGGATCGCCTATCTTTCCAACAGCTCCCTACGCCTGTCTCCCTTAATTAGCATGATGCTCGTATCAGCCGGAAAAAAGGTCTTGCGATATCGCCGCATTTTCTACCATCGACCTCTCCGGTAAACCTAACCCAGGCGCCACGAGCCGGGGAATCATCTCCAGAAGTCGATGGGAACCGTGGTGGCTCGGTCTTCACATATTGTGCCAACAATTAGGTGAAAGGCGCTCCCACAGATCCTAGAAGCGGCGACTCGCGGTGCACCGACGGAGAAAGAGAGGCCAGAGATCGAGAAAGAGACTTGCAGAAGGGGACCAGGCGGGGGGGACTGGATCGTTTAATATACTTACCGAGCGACCAACCGACCTACCTACCTACCAACCTACCGGCTGGCGATGTAGTCAGTTACTACGTCGTGTACCGAGAGCAAGCCTGACAGAGACGGAGACGCGGTCGAGCAAAACATACCTCGTGTTCGCCCAAGGGGGACTAATCTAGCTGGTAGTTTGACGTGGCGATGATGCGGTAGTAACCTTTAGGTTACTTCTCCTCCTGCTACTCTTCGACCTGATATCCGCACCCACGACTCTTCCATTCCTTCCTTTCTCATTCATCGACCTGGATCTGCCTCGTTTATGGATTTCTAGGTTTATTGGGTAGTTGGGTGGACGCGACAAGGGGAAGGATACTTGGTTCGAGAGAAATCTGCCCGAGGTTGTAATAAGAAAGGAAATAATAAGATTTGATTACGCCCAGAAGGTTTTTTTACGCTTGGTCTCGGAAAGATAATGCGGGTGACTTGTACGACGTTCTTTGATGATAAATATAAGAAAGAATTTGATATTTCCATAATGCTGACGTACACGTATTATAATTCTTGTCGCTATATTATAATTCTTGTCAAGAGCAAGACACCATAATCGTAAATTAATTAACAAGATTTAATTAAATATCGCATACTTGTCATTTTTACGCGTATGTTTATTCGTGACTTACGGGTTAATTCGACCATTAATTTCCTCTGGTAAAATAGGACTACCGTGTTTCTTCTTAATGGCCTGTTCTCACGCAGATTAGGATTATGGGTACGCGCGGTGGATGCTGCTAGTAGGAGGGAATTTTTCGCATTCTTTCAGCACAGGCCATCAAAACTTCGCTTTCACTTTCGCCCACTGGTGTTTACTTTCCGAAATAATAGTTTGCGCCGACTAGTCGCATAAATCTGGATTTATTCCTATCTCTTAAATTGCTTCGAAAAATTATCCGCGTGCAACGTACGCGTACAGGATCGTTACGTAGGAAAACTTGTACGTAAGCAGGAAGAAAATATCTTACTACGAGTCGTTCTCGTTTCGAACGAATACCGTGTAATATAATATCGAGAGACGCGATATCTTATTTAATTGAAAGTTCGCGACAAGGCTATTATCCGAGTGACAATTGCCGTTACAACGGTCGACGAAACGTTGCCTAAATTAATCAATTACGCAACCGTAACCTTTATACGCTTTTTCCTGCATGTTGGTGTCTAAAGCGATACCAACAGCATCCACATCCAGCTAGTACTGTTTTCAGTTACCTTTCGATCGTTCGGATCGTTTCTTGATTTGCAGGTTGATTTAGCTATTAACTGCGCTTAACGAGGCGCAGCTACCAGACTCGTTATTAATAGTACGTTCTCACGCGAATTAACTCCGTACACTTCTAACGAGAAATACTGATATTATGGTCTTTCTAATTGACAAGGAACGCTTTCCGCGATTGCTTAACAGATGCAGAACACCTGCGCGAGGAAAAAGAGATATTTTACCGTTGCGTTCACGCTGTCAGGCTCGATTTCTATTGTAATCGGTTCATGCAAATGAAGGATTTAATTAAATAACTTTCACAGCCGCGAACAGATACCGCGGTACACAGCTTGTCCGCGATAATGTCGATTGGTTCTTGGATGCAATAGGTTAAGAAATGTAATATCTAGTTAATTAAGCGTTTGCTTTTTCTGATATTATAGCCGAGGACGTAAAGATATCGCTTTTATTCGAAACAGTTGGCGTAAGTAAATCCTTTATTATTTACGTTATCCTGATTAATTAGATTCGATTTTCTATCGGCGTAACTAGCCATTTGTTGAGAAGAAGAATCAGCGCGCGGAATACGCGGCCGCTAAATAAATAATATTTCATTAATTTCCCCTTAACTCGTTACCTTTCCCATGCTCCTTTAATCACGGATCAGTTTTTTTACACTTGGTAGTTGTGGCGATTAATTTCATAGATCGAATAATTAATTCGTTCGTCAAGGTAGAGCTACCAGTTTCTGTATTTGTGTATACAATCACCTGTTTCGTTATTAATAGGTGGCTCAGCCGGGAATTAATCACAAACGCAAACGTTGCTGCAAGAGTTGCGGTCATTTTTACAATTCCACGCGGCGTGGATGGAAAATATTGCCGCTGCTTTCGCAAAAGGGGCTCTGTAATTAGTCACGAAAGCAATTTCGCGAAACGTACGTTTACTTAGATAATTAACAATTATAAATAATACGGTTCCGATGTCAGTAGCGAATTATTACGCTTGTAATTTTCTTCTCGTTATTTATCGTGAGGTATTGAAGTAAAAGAAAACGCGAAAACTTGCAAAGTATTTTACGATCGAACGGATCGAGTTCCAGCTTCGAACGAGAAGCGAGGAAAAGCTGAAACGTTATGTTTAAAACAATTACGTCTAATGTTCAAGAAAATCAGTCGATCGCTCGACTAACTTTCGATACACAACGTAACGTACCGTACTTTTACCCATACGTGTATGAATCCTCCGCTAAGTGACTCTGTCATAAATGGCTTTTATCCGAGAATATTAATTACCCTTCACCGTAATCGATATTATAGAAATCAACCATCGATCAAACAGCTGTATCGAGACGACAACTATTACTTTCCATAATTATATTTCATTCCATTCCTATATACACAAGCGGTCACGATCGTGTACAACGTTCTGCCATTATATTACATATCGTTTTACGTATAAGGCCAATTTAATCGCGATTAATAAAATTTCAAACGAAAGTATTCCCGTTGTTGATCACAATGAGGCAGTTTGAATCCGTATAACCATAATTGTAATTGATAATTGATCGCGTGTCATACGTTGCACTATTATCATTGCGATCATTAATAATACGGTTCGCATCAATTGTGATTATTAATAACACAGCCGTGGTGTAACGGGCAATGTAACTGGCGTTCAACTATGGGGTATTAATCTCCCTGTTAGTTTGACGTGACGATGATGCGGTAGTAACCTTTAAGTACTCTGCCTTCTGGCACTATTTAAGACGGTATCCACACCCACGGTTGCCTCTCTCTTTCTTCTCCCTTTCTATAATCCTATTTGGATTTTTTTTCCTTGGCCCTCGGTTCGTTCGTTCGTTCCTTCGTTCGTTCCTTCGTTCTCCCCTGAATACCGTCACGTTTCAAAAGTTATGTCTTTCTAGAAGTTGAAAATCCGAGTTCGTTGCACCCTCGACTGTGGGATCCGAGCTATCGTTCAATTTGATGGCACATGAAATGCGCACCGGACGAACGATCCTACGCAGAAAACGGTTCTTGTTGGCGCTGTCATTTATTTCGATTTTCGTTGGTTAATATACGCGCTACGTGCTAGCCAGAGCTCGCGCGTTCTTACGGATGCTTGCAGAAAGAGGTTCGTTGTAAGTGTTACTTATCGCCGTTTTTAATTAGCCGATTCGACGAACGTTTGATCACGTTAAAAATATATGCCGCCAATGTCGAAATATTCGCCAACGGATCCATAAGAGACGCGTTAATTAATATATTTGCAACGCGTAATACGAATCTCCGACAGAATAAATCACGATATCCACTCTCTTATCTCTCGGTGATCCATGCAATTCCCACAATCCTGTTTTATCCGCGATAATCTATACTCCTGGCTTAATAAAGCAATTAACCAGCTACATCGCGCAATCGTTGGATACGAGGCAATTATATCGAGCGGCATTGATCGTGTCGGACGATTTTCGAATCGACAGGATCTCGGACACGTAACACGATTAGCCGCAACCCTCGCGCGCGGTCAAGACAAACAGAAAGTACGGTACAGCTCTTCTTTCCGTCCTTCTTCCCTCTCACCGTTTCTTTGACGCGACGATGATACTATAGTAATAACCTTTAGAGCAGTTAAGCGTTCACCTTTTGCTACTACAAAACGACGCTCGCTTTCTCACGTAACTCGTCTCTCTTTCCTTTCCTCTTTCTTTCTTTCCCCCCCCCCCCTATCTCTCTCTCTCTTTTCCTCTCTTGGCCGATTCCCTTGCAATATTGATGCCCCGCTGTCTTGACGTTTATATTTAATAACCAAGCGTTACACGGGTAGCCCCGATTGCGTGAAACTACGACCTACCGTATTCCATTAATACCTGCTGTTCCGAGTCGGCGTAGACCTGCTCGTTTTTGCTGTTAACGACCTACGATTACCGAGTAAACGAGGTGGTTATGTTCGATGAAGGGATTGACGAGCTATTTCTCGGATTACTCGGATTTCTGGCATCGTGTTAGTCTCGTTCGGTCTTGTTGCCGATGAATCGCGATCGCAGAAGAGATCGTTCAAAAACAAATGGAGATATCGTAGTCTTTGCGTTCTCGGTACCGGCGAAACCTTGATCATTCGAGCTAGATTCGTGGCACACGCTGTTCGAACGATCGCATAACTTTGCTTCTGTACGGGAGAAAATCGTTTACTTTGAACTACCTTACGACAGGGATAAAGACGCAATAATTTCTTTCGATTTCCCCGCAAATTTTCCATTAGAAAGTTCCGCCGCGCTAAGAATGCGCTCGTATTTCGCTTACCAAAGGTTTCAAATGTAAAACTCGGAGTTCGTGTAGCTGTAACTAGCGGAAAGAAAGAAGCAACGACCGTTCTCCAAAGTCGATACGGTGAGTCGATAATCGATTTACGAGGCCTGAACGACGAACCTTGCGAACTTGTAGCACGCAAGGTCAGCCGCGTCGCAGTGACGTTTCCGCGTTCGAAGAAACTGCGTCTCTGGCGGAGTGAAAGCGGCTCGTGGCATTGGTGCTATTATAGTAGCGATCGTCGAGTCGTTTTTCACCGACCTTTCCCCCCAAAACGGATCGCGGTCACGTCGGCTGCGAACGCGAAGTTCACTTTCCGCCCGCGGAGGTGAGAGCTGCATGGGAAGCTTCTGCCCGCTACCTTACCACTTCGCACATGCTCATAACTTGTTCTTAAGTATGTGGAAACGCTCTCGTGCCGTGGCAACGGACTTACGCGAGTCGAATCAACGCTGGCCATCGTGTGCCAATCGTTCGAGGTTAAGGGGATGCCGACAAATATCCCTAATCCGCCGCTGCACTCGTCTAACGCGTCGCGCGTTGTTTCGTTTAGACTTTGGAATGGAAAATTTGTATTTTCGTTGGTTCGGCTTTTTAAACGATTTTAAAACGGTTCTTGTATCTTCTGACGTTCGTTATCTAGATGACCAACAACCAATGTCGTCAAAACGTTGCTTCCTAACCGGAAACCTAAACACCTCTCTAGGCAATCGTTCGACGTTTAATTCAATTTCGTTGAAACAAACGGTTGGCGTATTTACCTCGGGCAGAGCGTGGATCAGCGATCGCGAGGCAAAAGTACAAAGTGGCCGTAAAGTGGTCGTAAAACACGGACTCGGTGCCTGGAAGATGGAAGAGGAGGAGGAAGAGGATACTTAGCAGTAATGTTTCGGCTGATAAATTATTCAGAGGCGCATGTTACGGCGAGGTAAAAGAGGAAACCTGGACAAAAATGGGGCTGTAGACGTTGTAAAAATATTCCTAAATCCAGGTAAGACAGGAGACACGGCGATGGAGGCGGAGGAGGAGAGGCGTGTAACGCTCGTCTCGGAAAGCGCGCATCAACGGGTCGTATTCAATCACCGTGACATTCAGCTCACGACTTTTGCCCCAGGAGGTGAGAGCAGCTTCCAGCAGAAGCATAAAGCGAACAGGATGCACCGTCTGCAATCTTGTACGCCCGCGCCGTGCGCCTCTCCGATCAGGCTTAAAGCCTGTTGCACAATCGCAAAATTCTGCACGAACCACGGACGGACTATAGAAAAATCAAAGTCTCGCTGACCAAGTGAAAGCGATACGTTTTACGCGTGTATCGTACTTTACGACGATCTGATTCGAATTTTATTGCTCTGCCTCTTGAACGCATCTCCGACGTGTTTCGCACAAGGTCGCAGACATTGTGTAAAAAAGTCGAATATTAAATGGTACCTCGTGCATATCCCGTCGAACGCATCTACTCTTCTCTTTCTTCCTTGATTGATCGATAAGTGCAAGATATACGAGTACATTGTCGTCCTTCTGATAGATCTGCCAGGCATTGTATCTTTTAAAGCGAAAAATTCCATATCGCCGGTATAATGTATCGCATTGTTCGACGTAAATTTAACGAACGATCGTACGCGTTTCATAAGACGAGGTAAAAACCGAGGTAAAAACGAAGCTGTAAAAATGTGCTCAAGAAACTCATCGTGAAACGTGTACCAGGAAGAAATACGTTTAAAAAGGTAGAAACGTATTCGAGCGGAGCATAGCTAATGTTTCGATGTTTGCCGATCCCACCTGCCCCCTCGGCCCGCCCGTCTGCCCAACAACCTCTTCCGGTCGCTGATACGTCTCTTTTTCGAATCCGGTAAAGCTAATTGAGTCAAGACGTACTGTTTCTCTACGGACGACGTATTGTGACAGGAATGATAATTTCGTGCAAACACTCGGCTATTTCACGCCTGCGGGAGGCCTGTCTCGATCACGAATACTCCGCTTATCCTTTTCTCCTTTTCTCGCCCCGTTCGTTTCTTCTCGCTTGTTACGATTCGCGTGACGACCATTCCGAAGCGATGCCTGGCTACGACTCATCAGAAACTCGTTTTAAATATACCACCATCTCGAGAACGGGACAATCAGAGACGACTTTAAATGACCCTGCGTTTCCATTTAAATCGCCCGTCCCGACGTGTTGATATTTCACTGTTCGAACATTATCGTCGTTGTCCCGTGATTTCGAACGGCTTCCTTGGCTAAATTGTGCGAGGTTTTGACGTTGAAAGCATCGTCTTGTCTTTTCTGCTTTTGACTTCGGTATTATGCATCTTATTTTTGTCTTTTCTTGTTTCTTTTCTTTTTTTTCTTCTTCTTCTTATTATTATCGTTATTGCCGTATTTTCATTCGACGTTTTATTAATATACTTTTATTGATCTCAACGACGTTGAATTTCGTTACTACGTCGTAGCGCTAGAACTAAACAACCAAAGTACGAAGTTGTAGTCAACTATAATTTCTCTTCCTTGAAACAAAGAGAAGCCTGTAGATAGTCGAGACCTACCTACCTACCTACCTACCTACGATCCGTCAGAGCGTTGTACACCTTCGCAAAATCCTTCCTATTGGACTCGTCCCAGCAAGAAAGAAACGCGACCTGGGCCGCGTAGCGATGCATAGATCACCGTCAAAACCCTCGAACAGATCGAAACGGAAGAGAGAAAGAAAGGAAGCGGAGGTGGAGGCTGCTGGGCCAAAGTCGTCCATCAAAAGACCCCGAGGGGCCCATTAAAATAATTCAATTAAACGGACAACAAATCAGCCTCGGTTCGAGGAGAGATGCGAGGCATCGGGATGAACACGGTCATCCGATAACTTTCATCGGCTGGACTCGTCGGCCATGGAAAAAACGATGGGACGGCGGATTTCGTGAAAATGTGCTCGCTCGCGCTCGCGCGGTCCGCACAGAAGAAGAAGAAGAAGAAGAAGAAGAAGAAGAAGAAGAAGAAGAAGAAGAGGGAGAAGAAGGAGAAGAAGGAAATAAAGGTAAAAAAAAGAGAGAAAAAAGAGGAAAAAAAGTGCGGAACAGCGTTTTACGACTTGGCAAAATTTATTGGTAGGCCGGTAGGGTGGGACGTGCCCACAAGTACAATGCGATTCCCCGAAAGCACACGGAGAGGTGTCACGCATACTCGTGTCGTCTTATCTCTCTTCGAGAGAAAAGCAACAGAATCACCTCTCGCTCTCTCTCTGGCTCTCATACGTTTTCTCACACTCTTTCACGCACACACACGTTCTCTCTGTTTTTCACATTGTCACCGGGCTGACCGTGCGCCTCGGTTCATTTGTAAAGCTAGCGATACAGGCGTATAGATATAGATACAAGTTACAATATATAATTATAATAATTATAATATAATATATAATAATATATAATATAAAATATAATAATAACATTATTATCACTTCTATTAATCGGTAAAAACGTTAATACAACTTCTACGGTTCGAGAAGCCTATCGATTGGCTACGATGCGCATTGACTAACGACTATTCATTTTTTTTCAGTTTCCTTCCATAACGTTCGTCCAATAATTAATAATTATATAATAATAATAATAATAATAATAATAATAATAATAATAATAATAATAATACGCACGTGATAATCGCGTTGTTCGTAATACGATACAATATTAGAAAGTATAGCGATAATGTGTCACTTTCAAGGTATATACAAAGCGCGATTTTGCTTTTCTTTCTTTCCAACTTCGTTCCTTTCCTTTTCCTAACTTCCGTTCCGTTCCGGAGAAACAGGTCTCCTGGGAGGATGACAGTCGAATTTAATACAATTTAATTTCAATACCTCAAGGGATCGAGTCAAGTTTTTTATCGCTTTTCGTCGATATGGTCGCCGTAGACTTTCGATGCTGACGAAGAATTGACCGATCGATCCATCTCGAGCACCCTCGAGACGTCGCAGCTTACGAAAGTCGGAGTCGTTCAAACAATTTTTACGTCGTTTAAATTTTTTCCTTCTCGTTCACGCTTTGTGTCACCGTGGACGTGGCTACACGCGCGTAAGCGTTTAATTTACAACGTGGACGCGTTAAAACTAGTCCCGCGAATTTGTCAATCGCGAGCGACACGCGACCGCGCCAGGACGCATCCCTAAGATGAAAGAGAACGAAAAATAAAGGGCAGCTGTGCGGCTCGAGTCGTATGCAACATCGCGCGTAATATATCGTCCTTTCAGGCAAGTACGAAATTTCAATTTTGCGCAAACTAATTCTACTCTGATCGAACGTCCGGCGACGGAAAAAAGAAATAGTTGTTTCTTCGACTATGGCGCCGTGGTTAAATACATCGTAAGATCACCGATGATCGTCGGATCTGGAACTGTTTCTTGAGGAACTTTCGTCGTTTCGAACGATCGATAATTTCATACCTTCGATATTTCGTTTCCGTGTTCATTCGGCAAGCACGCGATTTTCATCGAAAACTAATCTTGAGATTAACGCAAAGATATCCTTGAAGCAGAAAGCCAAGAATACAACCTTGAAAGCAAAAATTACCAATGACATCTTCAATGGATTCGAACATGCCTGACCGGTTTCCGTTTTCTCCCAACGCTTTTCTCAACGGCGATGTTCAGCGACGAAGCCACGAGAAAGGTTACGAAGACGATAGAACGATACGGTCGCGACAACGGTTGTCCAGTCTAGGAAACGCTCGATAGCAATCGATCATGCCGTTCTCGATCGAACGGCCGAGGCTTCGTATCCGCGCGAAATCGAAGAGACACTCGCAGAGTCGACTTCTGTTCATCCACTGGAAACCGATTCCAGCTGACTGCTATCTGCGTCAGCGGACTCGCCTTGTTTCACATTTCCAAGGTCGTCTGGTCGCGTCTCCGGCTAGATGTTGCTTCTCTCGCGATTTCGGTTCGCCTTGGTACGCTATGGGACCACCGAGAGATATCTTGATTCGATTCTTCCCGTTGAATCGCGTTGAATCACGCGGAACCGAGCCCCCGAGACGACTCGGCTGTGATCCTGATGGCCAGATGTTGATGTCGGGCCAAGAACGCGTCGCTCCAGGCCTGGGCGTGGTCCCACGGTAGCATCCGGTCCTCAGCAGCATCTTTGAAGCGGGTTATTACGCGGCCTAATTTGGAACTCTAGCCCGAGGTGCTCGTGTAACACCGTTGACACGGAGCCTTCCTTCTTTCTCCGCTTGTTGCCACCTGCTCGTGAAACGAGCGGATCTTCCAATTCAGATTAGACGCTTCCGGGCCAACGTGAAATCCAATCGGCGATTCCCAGACCCCTTTGATATTGAAATTCAAATTTCGAGTCTCGATGCTTCGTTCGCCGGGTTCGTGGCCCTCGACAGGTATTTCTTTCGTGAAATTAATCAGTCCGATCGCTTAATTTATTTCTGCCCACTTTTGAGAAAAGATTCTCCGGCGTATGGATCTCGTCGTGCGTGTTACAGTTCCTTTAATAGTTGCCGATCGAAAGTTTCGAATTCGATTAGACGAGAATAGCGAGTGACGAAATTTCGATCTTACGGACGAAAGCGTGCGATGATTTTCTTCGTACGACCTTGGCCTCGTTGCTCTGTTCCCATGGATGCTCGAACTGAATTACGGCGGCTTTGCTTTCCACGATTAAGTTGTTACTTAGCTCGCTCGGGAGAAAGCAGGAACCACGGGCGAGTAGATTTTTCGAGATAACGAAAACTGGTTGGGCATATACTCGGTGTTCTTCGAACGTGTCGCTGATAACGAAGTTAGATTTCCCTGTCTGCCTTTCCACGATCTTATGCAACTCCTGGCTATCCTTCACCGGCGGAGACTCGTTAAACACGTTGAAGTAGAACGATTTCGTTTGTTATCTCGCACGTTCTTCGAATTGTCGAGAAATTTCGATCGAGGAATGCTTGAAAAATTCTCCAAAGATCATAGAGATCTGTTTAACGAATGTGAAACGTGTCGTGATCAGATCTTCGGTATCCTTGCTTCCAGCTCTCGTCTTCGTGTCGTCGATTCAACGATTCGATTCATTTGATTTTGCGTGCAATCCTCGGGAGCCTCGTGCCGATGAAATTCTAACACGGTTGACACCATTCGCGTGCTTCTTCTTGTTTTGTTTCTGTCTCTCGATGTCTTTTGTCGCGATGAAAAGTCACGACGACTTGCTGTGGCTGGCGTCTAGGTGTCTAGGCTCGGAATATCAGGAAAGTGGCAGAAGCGAAAAGATAAAAAAATAAAAAAAAAAAAAAATAAAAAGATAATCGGAGAAGCGGAATGGAGGAGCGAGAAGCGAGGTTCGTAAGATAGGCGAGGAGACGAACAGTAATTACGGAACAGTTTCCCTTGCGACTCAGTAGGCTGACGCGCTGCGTCTTTTCGAGTTGATTAATTAATCGATCGACTCGGAATACCGACAGACGGACATCGAGAAGAATGGACGCGTGATCGGGTCAAAAGATTCTCGGAATTTCGACGTGCATTTTTATTTTCATCGTTGGATCTTTGTCGAGAGCTTTTTTCTTTCTTTTCTAACGTTTTCGTGTCACGCTCGTTCTTCTTTCGTTTCTTTCCAACGCTAGGTGTTCTGAACATTCACCGGGTTCAGAAGACGTTGTTCTTTCAACCGATTTTCCTTTCGTTTCTTAACTTTTTCATAGAACTGAAAAAACAATAATTCGATAGATCATTCGCGATTGGCTTGACGCAAAGTGAGATTTCTAATTGAAAAGGAGTTCTCGCATTCGATCGTCGTTTCAAATTAGCTTCTAAAACGTAATTCTTTCTCAACACAACGGCCGTACGTATAATATTCCATCGTCGTATTATGTTTATGCACATACGTACAAGGTCCGTCGAAATTCCAAAAAATATTTGTTGAACCACGATCGCGCGGCACGAAACTAGCCTAATCAGAAACAGAGAGAAACGCGCCTCTACGGGAGAAGATTTAGGATATTAGTTGGCCGGATGGCTTCTAGTACCTAGAGTAGCCATTCGAATAGCCATTTGAGTAGCCGTTGGAGCCCTTGTAGGGAACAGAGTGTATGCTCCTGGAACAAAGATGGTCGAAATCGGAAGATGAGGAAAATTCTCTTCAAGATGTTGTCTGCTTCCTCTCCCTCTCCCTCACTTTTTTTCTTCTCCTAATTACCAAATGAAATTCCACCGCTTCGCGATTAGCGAGGGGGGGTATCGTGCGCGCTCGTGTTAGTATCAATAGAAATTAGAAGGCGATAAATGCGATCGTGGATCGTCGATCGTAGCAGAAACAGCGGAAGAATATCGATAAAAGGTGATAGCGTTGTGACACAAAGTATAGATCTTTTATAGCATGCTGGGTGTATTATATCCTTTCTTTTTCTTTTTTTTCTTTATCTCGTGGTGGCGGTAGCAATGCACGGAATCGGTGACCGTGCGTTGTTCTCGTGATCGCGACAGGGACATAACGCGGCAGATTTTCAGTGACGAATACGATAAAAAAGAAACAAAAAGATAATAGAAACAAAAGGGAAAGACTATATAAGTATATATAAATGTCAAACGATAGAGAAGAAGGTGGATTGCAACTTTTTGTTGTTATAGGCTGTTGTTGAGTGGTTAGAATTTCTTTTTGTTGATCATATTGATATTGTTGTTGTTGTTGCGTGTACATTGTGTGTGTGTCAAGGTGCAGGAGGTTCAGAGCTCCCGCTCACCGCCACCCACATCTACAACAGAACAGAAAACAAGACCACCGCCGTTACATACAAGGTATCCATTAGTATCCACCAGTATCGAAGATTTATTTTATCGCTCGCTCGTTCGAACGTGCGTGCGCACGCTCGCTGGCTCGCACGTTCCATGCGGAGGCAGCATTATTTCAGGCTGATTTATGGGTCAGACTGATCTTCAAAGTGCCAAGACGGCGTCATGGGAGGAAGGACGCGAACTTCGCGGATCTACGCGGATTCCCTCTCTACCTTTTTCGTTTTCCTACGCGAAATTACCACGGCGAAGGTGACACGTTACCACTATGCAAGGCCAATATGCCGCGAAAAGGTGACGCGTGAAAATGACCCGATTCGCTCGATCGTCGACGAAATTCAGATCCAAAGATAACTAGCTAAATTATCAAAACGATATTCCCTTCTCGTTGCCAGATTTTCTGCAGCAATCGATCATTTTCTAATAGAAACGAATTTTCTGAAAAGTTTACTCCTCTGCTCTTCCTTTCGCTATTTCGTTCACGAATGCCAAATATCTCTTCTTAAATATTTTAGAACAATATTTCGTGTATCCTTTTTTTCGTATACCTTTATATACATTGTGATGCTTCTCCAGCTATTAATTTTTAGAGTTTCGCGTTATGTTAGAGCGGAGGTTGCTACTAATTGTTAAGTGATTTACGAAGTTGCGAGACCGGTACACGATACGCCAAATCATTCTCGTTCCTGATAAGTAAATTTCGTTTTTAATGAAGCGATGTCAACCGCCGGAGATATCGACGTTTTTATTAACACCATGGTATTTCCGTAAAAGCAGTAACTTCTTCGTTTAAATTATACCTTTATATATCATGAATTTTATGCTAGCTCGAGCATTCGAATTACTACATTTAATATCGAACAGGAAGAATAACAGAAGTTTCGTCTCTCAGAATTGTTTGAAATACTGGTAATTTCAGTCAAATTAAAGTTGTACGTAAATCATGTAACTTTGGGACTTGATTAAAAATTCCCAGAGGTTTTAAATTCCAAATTCTTTTCTTCTCCGTGTTACCAAAATCGTTTATTTTCCACGCAATTAGCGAAATTACAAGAAATATGCTTTCCTGTCGTTTATAAGATAGAATTCAAATGAAAAATTCAAATTCATATATGTAACGACACGCGAAGTTATATCTTTCTTGAGATCAGAGGCGATTTCGTAAACGAAGAAGTTTCCGCATTTCGTATCAACGGTACAAAATTTTATGAAAATTTGCATCGGCGGAAATATTTGGCTGTCAGTGTGCAAAAAATTACGATTATTAGGGGTGTATTTTATATTCGGTTGACGTTTCATAGCCAATTCATATTTGATTGCCGATTGTCGACGACCGACGGGCCGCGAAGTTACGTCCGCTCGAAGCGAGCGAACTTTCGCTTTTCAATTCCGACGTTTTATCGTAAAAAGCTAGCTATTTTCGCGTACGTTCATTAAAACAATGAAATTCGTTATGCCAGAGAACACGTAAAGCTAATTGACGAAACAAAATTTTTCTCGAAATCTCTCGTCACTCGTCGGAACACATTATAATACGTCTTGGAATAAAAAAACATCGTTATTTCACAGGATATTGCATAAAATTATCTTTGTTCGATATTTTACGATACTTTTAAGAATTCGTATTGAACGAGGCTACAAACGAGATTTCACCAAGCAAACCTTCTCGCATGGAAAGTGCGGCAAAAGTTTCAAACGTCAAATTCTTAGCCGTATTTCTCTTTTTATCGAACGTGAAGAACGCATTTTTATTTTGAACGAACGTGTCTGTGCTTGTGCTTCGTTCGACGACGATTATTCCCAACCGAGTTTCTCGACGCGAATTCGCATTGAAACGACGATGCGTTCCGTCACGATGGGAAAGGAAAAGGATTGACGAATCGTCGGTGGGAAATCATCCAGCAGGATGAATCACTAAATGAAGTACTGTCTTCGTTGGATTATACTTTTTCGTCTTACAAAAGGTCCTACTGGTGACCCGACCGGTTTTCGAAGTGGTCCCTATGTTCTTGCTCGCTTGGGTCAATACACAATATGCGCGGCTAGTTCGTTTTGAATCGATAGGTTTCCAACGAATGCACTTTCGTCGTATTTTACCAACTAAACGGGACTGAGAATCGAATGGAACTGAACTACCATCGAAATTTCGGGAAACGACTCGCTTCGAAACGTTTTAACGTTGAATTTATTCGTTATTTCTTTGTGGAAATGCAATTTATGTTTCGTTTCAAAAGTTGCCTTGATAATATTGCCTTGCTTTTATTACCGAAGCGTGATTTATGTTCTACGTTTTGAAACAAATGTACGACAAGAATTGAACGATCGTATTTCGAGAAAATATTCGACGAATAAAAATGTTTCGCTGTGCTAAGACGATTCGGCAAAGACGTCAACTTCTGTCGACGAGTTCTTTACGCGAGTTTTAACTTTTCTTTTAGATCACAATTTCATTACCGAAGAACCTACGTTTATATTAGTTATCGGAAACGCGAAGATTCTTCCGATAAAATTTCGAGAAACGATTACGCCCGTTCATTTTTCTTTCACGCGTCACTTGAATTTTGCAACGTACCAAGGTTAACAGTTTAGCGTTAGAAACCAAACGAAACGACGAACGATTTAACGAAAGGAGCCGGAAGGAATTTTGTTAAATCACCTCGCTTGTCTCTTTGTCGTATTTCCACAAACGAATTTTTAACGCGAACACTGCTATACAGCTATCAAGGCAAACGTCACGAGAACGATATCGATTTTTCATGTTAAAACACAAATTTCAACATTTTCCGACCGGAATTTTATCAAGGTATTCGAGAACACCGATTCGAGTACGCTCGGCACGAGAGACATCGATTTATCACTGTTCGAACTTTACGTTACCGCACTTCACGTTCAAGAACATTCGCGACGGAACACGAATCGAGCACAGACACGTCTTTCAGCTACTGTCAATCTTCGAACGAGCCGTAGCGATCGATTTTTCGGGACCAGCTCCGAGAAAGTGACCGCGCGATCGACACCAGACGTCGAGAAAGACGTCAACGAAATTCGTCTTCAGACACCAGGATCACGTCCAACTTCACCACAATCTCTCCTCGAAATGGCCACGAGCTCGTCGAGTCTGTCAGTGTCACGGGCACGGTGCGCGACCTTTTCAGCTCGCACTAGTTCATTCATAATCATCACTCGATGCAACTTGCTATCGCGAAACGGCAATCCACGATCAACCACATCACCACGGAACCGAACGAACAAAAAGAAGAAAAAAAAAAAAACAAAAACATAAGAAAAAGAAGACAAAAAGGAGAAAACAAAGTGTAACAAAGGCTACTACTGCACTGTTAACCCGTACAGGGACGAGAAAAGCGATCCTGGGTCTGATGGACGTCTGGTGAGCGCGAAAATCAACCACGGAATTAGTCCCGTCGCCGAGCGGCGAATTAGAACAGACTCGATAAAAAAAAAACGTTCGTATATACGTATATAGCTGTCTCTATGTATGTATCTACATATACACGGATATATAATAGAGGCATATAATAGACGTATGCACGTACATAGATATTTAAAAGAATATTCCGGGCGAAATGTACCTGTGTTGCTTGAGGTTATCCTGCCGCTTGAAGGACTTTCCGCAGACCTCACAGGTGAAGGTCACGTCGTCCTTATGGCTGCGCTCGTGGATCATGAGGTTGTAGGGCTTCGTGAAGCGCCGCTGGCAGTACTTGCAGACGAACTCTACCGTGCACTTGGCGCGCATCTTCTGCCGGCGGCCGAACTCCCTGCCGTGCCCCTCTGTCTCCATCGGCATTATCGCGAACATCCTTATAAATTCCCACCGCTCCTTCTCTTGGTCGACTCTCTGTCTCCTTTCCCTCTACCTCCTCTCTCGCGGTCCTGCTAACGCCTCGAGTCACTCCCTCCACCAGGTTACAAGCCTATAACGGCGTCTCTGTCCCTCTTGTCCCGACAAGGGGCACGTTTTCTCTCTTTCACCGAGCTTCCTCTCTCCTTTTGGTCCCTCTCTCACGATGCTCTCTCGGTGTCGCTCTTCTCCTCCTGCGCAAACCTAGTCCCGACCGGCTAACTCCTGCGAGTGAGATCACTCGGCCTGTACCTCCTCGCGGGAACACGCTCTCTCTCTCTCTCTCTATCTATCTATCTATCTCTCTCTCTCTCTCTCTTCTTTTTTTTCGTTCTCCTTCTTTTTTTCTCCTAGCTCTCTCTACCTGCGGGAAATAAAGGAGCAATGATTTTCGGATCGATTCCCGGAGACGCGACCGCTCGATCCGCGCTGCATGGCAACGATTAGGTACCAGAATGGTACCTAAAACCAGGCGCGGACAAACGAGTCGACGTCGTTGCGATTTTAAAACGGTGACGCTTCGCGGCTCGGCAAGATCGTATTTTTAATAGTACAACGCGGACGAGCGTGCGATCCCACCGTTGGGAATGCGCAGACGCGCGTCGTCACCGCTGCGAAATCGCAATCGCGTCGCTCTTTTGTATCGAGGTTCGAGGATTTCTCATAGAAACGCCAAGTATTCGTAACGATTGCAAAGCAGATTCATCTCTGCGACCGTCGAACATTCGCATTTTTATGTGTTTCGAATTTACGGAATTTCCATGTTCCTGATCGTGCAACGCAATGGAAGCGAAAGATCGATGGAAGTGAAAAATTCATAAGATGGAGATTGGTCCACCGAATGCGTTGGTGGTATTGCATCATTGGATATACGAACACGCCAAATTATATCGGTGATGTGGTGCGATTCGACGAGTTTAGCTGTGATGCAAGCGATCGACGCGCCGTCGATGCGATTTCGCAGTAGTAACGCTGTAAGATTCGACAGGCACACGGGTATTTTTGACGAAAAACGTTAAGAAAAGGTTGCTTGGAAGTACTTTGGATAGGATAGGGGTATCTTGAAAGCATCACGCTTTACCTGGATACGTAGTTTTGCTCGGAGTCGGGCTTAGAAAGTTATCTCAAACAAGTAGTAACAGTAAATGATTAGTTGCACAGTCTCCGAAATGAGGTTCGAAGCAATCGAGAAACTTACTAGTATGGGATTAATGGAGCATATCGTACTGTCTCCTTCGACAAGATTTGATCTCGTTGATCCATGAAAATCATCATTTTGCCTGTAGATCGAATACGAAGATCGTTGAAGAATCAAGCGAAGGGAAATGAACGCGAAGGTGTGTCGATCTTCGAACGAACAAGACAGAAACACCACTATCCTCGACGTCCCATCCTTAGAACGCTATAACAGCTTCTTGCACGAAAGATCGACGCGTAAAAACGCGAATCTTTGCGCGCGAGAACTCGAGAAAGAAGCACTATACGTTTTTGAACATTTCATCCCGCAGAAACTGGCCTCGAAACTTACCGCTCGCATCAACCCCATTAAAAATCAATCCTGTTTGCAAGAACCACGGCTCCTAGATGGCTTTATCGGCAAAAAGCCACGAGACTATCGACTTTGCGGGCTGTCCATCGCGTCCCTTCGACGTCTGCTGTCTGACTAGTTGCAGAGAAGTGGAAGAAGGGGTGTACGCTCGGAAGTAACGAAGCGAGTTAAAAACGAACGCAACGCCGGAGGAAGCTTATTGCACGGCGAGTCGTCGAAAAGAGAGGTCCCGCGGAGTGGAGAGGCAGCAATAAAAAAGGCCCCCGGGGTCTGATCGCGGGGTCTGCCGCGGCCATTGTGCAGGAGCCGCGTCCGGTGCTACTGGTAGCACAAGGTAAGCACACGGCGCACGCTCGAATAAAGTGGCGTGTCCGAATGAGTAATAAGCGTGGCTGGGCGTATCCCGGTTGGTTAGGCTGCCTAACGGCGGTGGGGCCTAATCGGAGCTGCGTGTTACGCACGAATCTGCTCTACCAGCTTTTTGCTTTCCGCCTCTTCGTTTCGTTTCAGGCGAATTGCTAGATCGAAGCACGCGTCCGCGATTCGTTTATTCGAGACTACGTACAGGCGAAGAATTCCATTTATTCCCACGAAAATGTCGCCCCTTAACTCGGATGTGCTTCCACGTTTCTCTCTTGCGATATCCCTTAATATTTCTCTCCTATTTGGAGTTTGAGTGAAACGTACTTTACGTACGGTTTATCGCCAATTCGGCAGCACATCGCTGATGAACTTGACGCGATTCTGAATCGAAAAGGGGAAGGGTCGTCGCTACGAACGTTATTTCTTAAAATCTATTCTTGAACATTTACTATTATCCGTGCCACCTACTTTTGGTTTAACCGGAATTGTATGACAAGGGGTTGATCGCCGTTTCGCTAGTGTTTCTCCAGCGTCTTCTTCCACTATCGCGATTGTGCGTTTCTATAAATGCAATTGCGTTACGCTTTAGTATATTTTTTGCGAATTTCGCAGTTTGATTGGAAATAATGGAGTAGAATGGCAGTGTCGATCGAAGAGGATCTTTTTCTATCGTCGCTGCTAGATTATCATTCTGAAACTCTACGGTATTAACGTTAACTTCTGACATTCGGTGGAACACAAGTTTTTCTTGCACTTGCAGGTTCATCCAACGTTGACCTTCTGCATTAAAACAACTATACCGACTTTCTTTCTTCTACCTTTCTTTCGTATTCTTCTAGTATCTGTTAAAAAGAAAAGGGAGATTCTTATTCAAAAATCTCTAGAAATTTCTACGCTGGGTCAATCACGTTACTCGATATTAATCTTAGCAGAAGGAATCGTTCGACGTAACGTCGAAGCTCGTGTCAGTAGTCAAGTTCGTCCACATGCCTGTCGTAATCAAGAGGTCAAAGCTAATGTATGATAATGTATGATAATAGGATGTATATGGAAGCCCGCAGTTATGGTCGCGTAGTACGTCGGAGGTATCTGCGAATGAGTATACCCACGCAAATTATGTAGCCATATAGAGGTGAATTTTACGTTATCGAAAGACGATCTTCGTTTACCTTGAGAAATACCTAAGAAAAGTCAGCAAAATGTCATCTATTCTTGTACCGTCCGATCTTGCACGTTTTTTCCACTGGCCGTTTCTCTAAATTGGAAAATATCAGGCGTGTACGCTCGAAGGTTAAGAATACCGGTATAGCTTTTATGGACGCGGTCCTTCGCGCGGTCACGACACTGTCATCGTAAAATACGATTTCGATTCATCGTAAGGAATAATGGAGTTGTTTAGGGGGCTGTGAGGAGAATAAAATCATAGCGTTAAACCGGGCAACTGAGATTTCTTAATCCTGTTAGACACGCGTGCTGCAATTCGATCAGGCTGTCGCGTTCTAAGAACACCGATGCTAACGCGTGTTTCACTCGTGAACACGGGCACGTCCCGCGAAAGTTAAAGCGTACTTGTCATCCGCCGAAAGTTATCGTTTCGGATCGGTCGTGGAAACGTGGTCGTGATTCGCATGGATATACGACTGCTTCTTTTCGGCGGGAAAATTACGCTTCTTAGGTAGCCACGAGTCTATCGCGGAGATCTCAAAGTACGTGGTATTAGATCGTACGGAATAGCCGACTTTTCAACTAAATACTACGCTCTTTAGAAACAACGCCACCGTTTAATCGTTCTCTTCGAATTTGCGCGGTCCAATCTGGCCATCGTCTTACCGCCAGAGACTATTCCGAGAACTCGTTCAAATCCCACTCGTTCTACAAATGTCTCAGAAGACAGTCGTTTCAATCAACTCTGATAACCATAATCGCTGCTTAACCCCTCTTAATACCGGCTCAAACCTTGCAAGTATTTCCCATTGACCGTCAGAAGCACCTAATCCGCTTAAAACTCCAATTAGGTGAAGCTGTTTTCATTCCAGTTACGAACATTCGTACCGATTAACCCCTCGTTCAACGGTCAACGTTAAACATTCGATCCCCAAGGAACTGGCAACGAGCTAGAGGGTAGTTCTCGGCTCTGGCGATCTTATTCCTCCGACAGAAGCGTTCTTTCAGGAGGGAAAGGGATGGCCTCGCGACTGTCGACGAAGACAAGAGGTTCCCGCGTTTACGCTCGGTCCCTCGCGAGCAAAAGGACGGAGGGCACGGATGAAGAGGCAGCCAATCAAAGAGAGGACGGAGTGGAGCCAACCAAGAAGCTCGCCTCGACGTGCGTGCACCCGTTCTCGTATGTATAGAGGAATAAAGAAGGGAGCAGTAGCCTTCGTTCGTTCGTCGGTAGCCAACCAAAGAGAAGCTGCTACCGTGCACCGCCCTACCGCCGACTACCGGTTTTCGGCCAGTCGCTACCGAACCTCCAGAGAAATCCACCAAGCGGAACCACACCCTCCTCCTCTGGATCGACGTGGTGCCCTGGTACTGGAAAGTAACGCGGGTTCAACGCGCAAGGACCTGTCCGCCTTGGAAGGGCGATTCTTTATCACGATTCCTTCCTGGCATCCAATAGGAAGGGAAATGCCGAGGCGTTCGATGGCGAAGCTTTTGGAACGTTGGATCGATCGAAGGGTCGACCCTTTCGCGGTCGACCGGATCGTTCTCGGCGAAATTAGCTTTGAAAGCTGTTAGCTCGTGGTTTGGGTATTTTTCGCGCCTTTTATCGAGTTGGTTGGATACAGGGGGGTTGATCAAGGGGGTTGAAAATGTTTGCGGGGGTGAATGTTCGAAAGAAGGTGTTGATGGTATTGAATGGAAGATCCGAATGACGAGATTCTTACCGGATATAGAGAATTGAGAAATAAAGTATTTAGAGAATATCAAGGATACGTCCTGGGTTAAGACTATCGTCCGTATATCATAATTCGTCCGATCAGAGTACGCGGGACAACGAATTTGAATCTAAACCATCAAGTGGTTATGTTTCGAATCAATCGCGTTCCCCCAAACATAAAAAAGAGGCTATTACACCAATAGCGCTGGTTTGAGAGCGTTCGACGAATAAAAGATTCGGTACAGCGTAGCCTGGTAGCCAATCAAAATGAACCAGCTACCGTGTACCGCCCTGTGGCACGTTACCGGTTTTGGGCCAGTCACCACGAAGACTCGAGAGACATCAACGAATGTGGACCACACCTTTTCCCGCCCGCGCGATTCCAAGTGCAATGAAGCGCGAACCAACAGTCACGAATATTAACTCGATAACGATTAAAATAAAAAGAAATTATACGAGAGAGGAAATTACAGATAGCTGAAAATATTCCAATTTTAGGAGCTGTAGGATAAAAGATATTCTGTAAAAAGTCCAAACAGTATGAAACTATTACGGTAAATAATGTAAACAACGAAGATCGAAAGGTGTCATCCGTGGATTTTCAGCGTATCGCGCGAGAGCAAACTGTCACGAGCAAGAGGAGGCCGTGACCAAGAAAAAAGTGACGAAAGACGCACTTACCGGTCGAAGTAGAAAGCACACGCTTCGTAGTTCCCTCTGAGGACGCGATGTTTGCCGGACTTCTGGTCAAATAAACGTCCCTTTGAAATTTCTTTGGAACTGGTCAGCGAATATGCGTGCGTTTGTTATCCGCGTAGGGGAACGAGGGAGTGAGAAAGAAAGGGAAGAGAATCCTTGAAAACTGGTTGGAGACGTTGAGATTCTCTATTGGATTCTCTATCGAACGTGTGTCGGGATGCTGTCTTCCGGGCTGACAGGTCTGGACCGTTTGGGTGCGCGGCGTCGACTGAAGCTCCGTTTGCCCGCTCGGTTCGCTGGTAGCCCGAATAGGTAGGCACACCAGAAGACGGTAGGATGCCGTGTGTAACCGCCAAAGGTCTCCTTCGTCGTCGTCGTCTCGCTTCTTCTGGTTGGAGGACCGGGAGACACCTCCCTACCGAACCAACTCACCGATGCCCACCAGTTGTGTCGTTTCGTTCGTGTGAGCCTCTCTTGATTCTACCAGAAACGCTTCAGGATCTTCCTTCCTTGAACAACGCTGCCACTACTAGTAGTAGTAGTAGGACTATAAAAGTAGTAGTAGTAGTAGTAGTAGTAGTAGTAGTAGTAGTAGTAGTAGTAGTAGTAGTAGTAGTGGTAGTAGTAGTAGTAGTAGTAGTAGTAGTAATAGTAGTGGTGGTAGTGAAGAGAAACGCAGAAGAGGAGGCAAGCATCGAGCAAGGATCGCGGAGGAGGAACGGGAGCAGAAGAAGGAAAAGGAAGAGAGGGCTAAACGAAGAGGAAGACGCGTTTCTTATCCTCGGAACTTGTCTCTCTTTCCTTCTGGTGTCCTTGTCTGACCAGTCGCCGAATAGCAGCGTGGTTATTCACAAATCCTTCGACGACGCGGCTTCCTGAGCTCCTGGGATAGTGGTCATCCGCCCTCCCCTTGCTCCAACTGTTCCTCAAGTTGCTCCCTCTCTTCCACGATCCCTTCCACCGGGGTCCGATAGGACCGCCCTCGTAACCGTTGGATCAGAGAGCATCCCTCTTCGCCCACGCGAAAGACCCTTTTCGAAACGGTCTTCCCACTCTTCGATGAATACCGGCCAAGAGTTCTTTCGTTTTCGCCCTCTCTCTGCATGCCTGCCCCCCGCGGGGGCGGTAGCTAGGCCAGGGTACAAAGGAGGTAGCGGTGCTGGCCGAGCCACCGCGACTATTACCCGTTTACCGATCTCTCTAACTTTCGTCTCCAACAGCGAAAATTTGCTTCCCGTTTCGACGGAAACGATTTAACCGAGGCTGACGAAGCTCCGCTCGCACGCGGCGCGAAACATGAAAAGTCAGTGCGCCGGTGTAGATGTCACAGCTTCGGACCTGTCGCCTTTGTCCTCGAACAGCGGCCAAAACGAGTTCGCGTCGTGTGTCAATCTGCTCGCCCACGCGAAAAAGCGGATCAGCTGGAATCGGTTCCTGGAAGAGGATCCGCGGCAGCGGTGATCTCTTTGTCTCTATCGAGGCTTCTCTCGAGGCCAGAAAGAGTGACGCTGACGAAGGTGTGGGAGGAAGCGGAGGTGGAAGGAGCGTGCAAGAACGAAGAGCGGGGGCTGACACGATGCCGCGGGGGTTCCCAGGGCACGTGGGAAATGCACAGTAGTCGATGTCAATCCCCCCACCAGCCGGCGGCCAGCGTGGGTCCTGTCGGTCCCCGTCGGGCCCCACTACGGCCCACTACGGACCCGGAGAGCCATCGCCAGCGTACAGGGTACCGCCCAGCGAGATCTCGCGGTATCGCTTCATTGGACGATTCAATGGGCTATCGCCTCCTTCGCGAGCCACCAGGATGATCGAGTGGTGGAAAAATTCCACGGGAAAGGCTGGCGGATCGCGTGGAAGAAGGAGCGACCGAAGAAGACCAGTGAGCGATCGGCAACAAAGAGAACGCCGACGTACCGCTTGGAATCCGATTGTAGCCACCGGGCAGCGTCTCCGCGCCGGTTCGGACCGATCTAGCCGAAGATGAAGACGACAACGATGACGGGAAAAAGACGTTTCCAACGGCTCTGTCCGACCCAACTTCTTGTCCGCGTCTGATCTCTTCGATAGGGATATTTAGGGAACCAAAATGAAAACCGGCATCCACGAGCAAAGGATTAGGTTTCTTCGAGATTTTCCTCGCAGATACGCGCGCAAATCGATGACAGCAATTCCGACGCTGACGCAGCTAGAAATTTATGGGAATTTACGACAGTCGCTGGGCTACAGAAGTGGATGAAAAACGGTGACGAAGGCGGTCGCTTAGGCGACTGTCGTTCGCGCGTTGGTAATTAATTCCTTCGACGGATCCTTTGAGAAATTCGAAAACTTGCAGGATACCGAATTCTTTCGAAGATCATCGAGCAGGTTATATTAGAAAATAGATAAAGCTCGGGCGAATCGACTTTCGCTCGTTATCGTCTGTTATTCCGATTGCCAATCCGTTGGACGTCTCGTTTCGTTTCTCTCGTTTGAGAATTTCCATAAATTTGCAAGTATTCGATCGCAAATTGCATCGTACGAGTTCTGGGGTCGGTACAAAGATGCTGGGAACCATGAAATATTGAAAATGTCGTCGATTGTTTGAGGGCACTCTTAGATAACAAATTCTACAACTTGTTCTCGCGCAGATTGCTAATTTATGTGGATCCTTGTAAAACTTGTCGACGAGCAAAATGTCCGATACTGCGAATCAAGCTGCAGAGCTATCGCAGGAATATTTCAACTAGAAAATTGAGAAACTCAACTCCAGATAAATTGAGAGAATAGATCTGTTTCCTTCGCGAGTAGTATAATGATTAAATGAATGGTTCTCGAATCGAAAAATTCTCTTCCCAAACGTATACTTACAAGGAGGTGACGAGAACTGCGGAATCTCGAACGACGTTGACCGTATTGCCGTTTCTTGTCATTTCCTTGTTAATTAGCGAGCGTGCGAGTTACGAAAAGTTAGCAGAACCGAGACAGAACCGATCGACAAAACTTTAAGGGACCGAAGGGTAAAATGGAACTTCTTAACAAAATCCTGGTTATAAAGAAGGGAAGTAGTAAATGTTTCAAATTCCATAGAACGAAAACACTTTCAGATAAAAGAATGAAACGAGGAGAATGCGCAGGTCGACAAAATTGACAGGCGACAATCTTGTGATAAGGATGTTTGCGAAGGACGTATTAACGAAAAGTATGCAAACATCGATCTCGAAGATAACGTCTTGGGGTTTTGGTTTACTGTATCGAGTTTAAAGAAGTATACGGAGAAACTGGAAAATTTATCGTACACGTAAACTCGATAAATGATTTTTATTTGACCCTTAACCTTTCGTTTAACCTGAATTTTTCCGCGATTAATCGCGATCCGGCAAACAGTTTTAAAAGCTTCGTAGGCTTGACAAATATCCGCGATCTGATCTTGATATCGGTAACGAAACTTGGCGAAACTAACGTTTGTCTTTAAAATTTTACATTTTTGGACTTAATAAGTTTCTCTCCTTTCGAATCGCGTCGTATCCTATATGCTGCTTCAAGAAAAAATGTCATTAGAGAAAGTAAAATATATATTAACAACGAGCAATTTGGGGTAACGCGTTAATGGTTTCTGCTAGAGGAAAGTAGCGCGAATAACGAATAATTTCCATGATCGTCGGACGCTGTTTGTTCGAATCTTTTCGCTTGTTTGCGCAACGGTGATCCCTTGTACATTACGTAATAAGAAATTTAGAAAGACGGCGTACGACTTATGTGTCATTAGCGGCGGGATAACGCGCGTTACGTAAAGTTTAAATCAACTAGATGACTTAGGCTGGGTTATACGTGAACTTTATCCGACTTCAATGGACAGTAGAATAGGCCGCTGATCGGACCAAGCGTAAGTAGAACGAGCATTCGCGATGTACGGCGGAAAGATACAAGGGGCAGACAAATATTTTATCGTATCAGGACCTTTATATCGTCGCTTTCGAAGGAATATTTCGCTTGTTACTGAACTTTCGCGCTTAATTTATGCATACAGGAATCTTCGGTACGATAGACCGAGTAGATCTACTTGCTGCTGCCAAACTAAACGAATCCGGCTTGGTGGTCCGATTTGAGCGTATCCGATTATTCGTGCCATTTACTAACTCCGCTAAAGGCTGATACAATTGTCAAGACGAGAATAATAAATATTAGGTTGTCCCGAAAGTTTCTTTCCTTTTGTAAGGAAAAATAATAGACGCACAACCTCTTTTCGTTTTATATTATTTCATCGAATCATGTACGGTCCATTTTCTTCTCTTTCTATTATTACGATCATACGTGATTCGACAAGAATAATATAAATAATTAATAATAAATGTGGTGCATCCGTTATTTCCTTACAAGACGAAAGAAACTTTTCGGACAACCTAATATATTTCATAAGTTACTGTTATTCCAGCTGGGATTAAATATAAACTTTCCTCGTGTATTACCTCAATGCCACGATGGTAGACGATTGTCGTAACAATAGTATGGAAGAAGAATACTGAAAATTGACGGCGTCTAGCACGGTGCATCCAGTACACCTAGCGTATTAGTAAGAAGGTAAGACAGCGTTGTCGTGCCAACTGTCGACTTGAGAAAATAAAAAGGACTGGAATATCGAGCTCGATGAACGTTTCGGAGTAACGCGTATTCGGTAAGCGGGGATAGATCACAGAGAGACCGCCGTGTTGGCGCAGGAAACGGAAACTGGCGGAAACAAAGGCCGGGCAAACAGACGGCATCCCATGGGGAATGTTACCAGGGCAAATAGCGCGCGTCCTCGCTATCGGCCCGGTCCGCGACAAATATTGTCACGTTCTTCTGGCACCAAGGAAAAAAGGTACTACGTGGTACATACCACGGCTCGTTTTCGACCTACGGGTCCCGTAGGCCGATAGATTAGGTCCTAGCCACACGATACCGTGAACGCCATCACCTTCGCCCGTGGGCAGAGATAACGAGGAACGATCGAGACAGGTCCACGTCGAATTAGCAGGTAGGTCCCGAGCTTCAGCATCGACGAGGGTCTCGGGCTGGCTGGCTGCTACGCGTCGGAAACCTTTTTTTTCGACCCTCCACGGATGTAGATGTTAGTGATAATATATAATCAGAGCGTGCACTTCAGTTTAGCGTATGATTACAGACTAAGCCCGATTAATCTTCCCCGATATTACTTGGTATTGCTTAATGATATCGCTCGCGTCCAAAGTCGAGTCGTTCGACAGCCACGTGTGAATTTTTATGCGAAGAGACGAGATCTCGATAGAACTTTCTCCGAGAAGAAGTTTTCTTCGACGCTTTCGAAATCGCTTCGCTCATGGGAATTTCTTCGAGGTTTGAATTGGATCGTATCGACTCGATGTCCATGAAACGTCGCTTCTCTCGAGCTTCGATTTCACGGCTCGTTAAATTTCCATCTATCCTAGGCAATCCTCGATAAGTTGAGACTCGTGCAAACACCGTTTCTTCGCTGGTTTCGATCTCTCTATTTTTATTCTAGAAACTGCCCGCTAACGTACTGGCAGTGGCCGGACGAGCAATTTTTCGAAATAAAATCCTTGGAAAAGCGTCGATCGATCGTCGTCAACGAGGAAGGTTTCGGCTAGTGGATCATTTTTTAGGCCACCCAAGTCCGCGAAGCGGCCCGATACGTCTGAAAACGTAGCGAGACACGACGATAATAAGTGTCTCCCAGAATGGCGGCTACATCAAAGCTCCAGTCGCGTTGTTGGGTCGGTGCGAAGTCGCGAGTCGCAGATACGCAGACGCACCCAATGGCAACGCGTCTGTATGCATACGTCTCTGCTACGTCTGCCTAATGGTTCTTTCACAATTGGTCGTTTCGCAATCGCGTGAATCCTTTTTACCGCCATGCGGTTTCTCGGTCGGAAACTCGCTCGATCCATTTGTACGCACGTACGCGCCACTCTGCTCGGGATTGATAACGAACGGTGGATGGATTAGGCTCATGGCCGATAGGCTTTCGTATTCGTATTCTCATTATTTTTCGAAAGGAAACGAGAGAACTTGTGGTTGTTCATACGAGACACTTAGAGCTATTCGGATGGTGGTGCCATTTTGGTTCGAAGCAAGCGACAAAATTTAGTCATTTCGTCAAGTTAAAGAGAGAAATCGTTGGTTGAGTCGTCGAATCTCAAGTAGTCGGAACGTCGTGTAGCAGGGTGATTTAGTATTTGAGATTCAAAAGGGCTACGTTATCGACTGTAACACGGAAAATTGTAATGTTCTTCAGATTCGCAACCACTTTACGTGTCGTACTCGATCTTCGTCTGAGCGATTCGCCACATTTTTTGCAACGATATATATATATATATATTTTTCAGGTTGGGTTGTCCGAAAAGTTTCTTTCGTCTTGGAAGGAAATAACGGATGCACGACATTCACTGTTTTATATTATTTTTGTCGAATCATGTACGATCATAATAATAGAAGTAGAAGAAAATGGATCGTACGTTATTGAATAAAATAATATAAAACGAAAAGAGGGTGTGCATCTATTATTTCCTTACGAAAGGAAAGAAACTTTCGGGACAACCAGTAGGTTATATATATATAGTAATATATATATATATATATATATAGTATGAACTTATATAAATATTTCATCGATCTTAAATCGTCGAGCTCTATCGCTAATAGTTACACGCGAATCTCTCATAAAAACGTATGATTTATAAATAGATCGACGATGTAAAGAAGCTCTGCTCATAGAATTCTGTCTTTTACCGGTAACGTCGTTCTTCCACACACACACGCACACGCACGCACGCTCACAGATTATGTACTTAATATTTTTATTCCACCGTCGGACGTTAACAAAGTACAATTCCATAATTGCGGCACTTTATTGTCCATCGTTATCAGTTGCACTCGTTAACAGCTTAGATAAAGAGATTAGCTTCAAAATGCTGGCTGATAATCAAAATAGAACGCAACAGTTGAATCGTGTTGCGTGTTTTATCGGGACTCTATTGAAAGTTCTCCAAAGTAATTTTTACCTCTGTCGTACAGACATTTTCAATTAAACTGTATTACCAAGGGTAGATAAACGTTAGTTCCTTTATTTTTTAATTGTAATATCCTCGTAACTCTAACTCGCTGCTGTACTAATATACTTTGTAAGCCGAAACTTATCCGTTAATATTTTGCGCATGGTCTCTGTCGATCTGTTAATCGTTATGCGGAAAATCGTCGAATTAAATTACCATATTCCCGAATATCGGAATATCGATCCCGAAACAGCGTACGCTGATATATTTCATAAACGATAGGGAAATATTCGCAGAGCGTAAAATTTCTCGATTGGTCGCGAAGGATCCGATTTACATCGCTGTGAACGACGCTTAATCGAGGGCCTACGGAAAGGCACCGCGAACAGTTCGCTCGCATAATGGGCATAGGGCGAACCCAAGAAGAATCGTGGACCAAAGCCGCACCTTGTGCCGGCCACGTAAGTATGCGACGTGCACACGTTATAATGGTACGGCCGCGAACGCACGAGGGAACTAAGGTTATTGCGACCACCGTGGCGCTCGATAGAGCACCGCTTTCACCTACGATCCTTCTCCACCCTCGTCGTGTTCACCGATCTCATTCCGCGATTGGTCCGCGAGCCGATCGTCGTTCGTTCGAATTTCGATAAGGGCACGCGATGTAACGATTATTCTTCGCGTTCCACGCACCGTTTTGCCTTCTATCGTACGATTAATTCGATTCGAAGCTACTCGACGTTTAATTTGTCCATGCCAGTCATATTGTAATACCTGTGACCGTAATCGACTGTGAGTTGAAACGCGTAGAAGCGTAAAGACAAGCGCGCTCGCCGTGTGACTTTTCCAACGGAGATTTCAGCGCGCAAATTTCCCCGAACCGCTTTCAACGCAGATAAGAAGCCCAGGTGTGTCTTTTGTTTGCTGATCGACGGATTACTTTTGTCAGACCGGCGAGATATCGTCAAACTTTATAACTCGGCTGCGCGCCTCTCAGCTTTCATTTCCGCTGTCCGCAAAATTCGTCGAAATACGATCGCTCGTCGGTATATCGCTATCCTTACACGACAAACAACAGAGACTTTCTCTATATCAGAAACTAAAATCACTTTACCAAAGGACGCGCATCGCGCTAGAGACGATGGTTATCGAGCAAGAAAAACCAAAGGTTTGACAATGCTGTTTACCTTCGGTGTCCGGCGATGTTTCCCGTTGGCGTGTCACTTCCCCGCGGACGCTAGACGGCGCGTTTGCGTTTCGATATTTGAGCGCGCATCGATCTGTCGGCAAACGCGGTTTCTTCGTGACTCGCTCCGCGAGGTAAATCTACTTTCCGCGAGAACACGACCACGCGTTCGACGATTAGCCGACCAGCCACGGAACGCGAGTCCTACGTGACATAACGAAACTTGTCGCGTGACATTCTTCCGCACGCTCTGACACAGCGTTTATTAGATGCTGCGATGCTACAGATACCGCCACATTTATGTTCTTTATGACGCGCAGCGCCAACACCGGCGAATCGCGCGGACATTACGCTCTACTTCTGCCATTGTTTATCGGGCAAAAGCAATTCGACGATTCGCCGTGTCGTCGATCGATCTCGACATTATCAAAATGATTCCTTTTTACACCTGCGGCTAAGTACGCGTTTCTTCGCCCCCTTGGCAGTTTCGAAAGTATAACCGCCATAAATAACTGCGTCTTTGGCTGTCGTGAAACAACTCGAAAAGCGTCTCAGTCCTCGAAGTTCTTCTCAGAAACGGAGGACGTAGAAAAACTTCGTTCGCAAAGGCGATTATCAAGAAAAATTACCCCGATTCACGTCTGTGAGTAAAAATTGCCGTTCGATGCAAGAGTTGAGTCGCGAAAGGCCCGAGGACGAAGGTACACATTGAGAGAGGAGGCGATCGAGTAGTTGCACCCCGTGTAATCTGCATCCCCCACGTTTCAGATGTGGGTTTACGGCGTTTCGGCAACGAGCCGTTCAATCTCCGCCGCGAACCATAAAACGCGCGGCGCGAGACGTGCGGACGGTAGTGTATATTGCCGTACATTTAGCTCGTCGCGCGCGCCGCTGACTGAAGAGGGATTTGCCTTCGCCGCTTTACCGGATTTACCGAGACACCTCGTGAAACACGCCCATGTTTGACTTTAGCTTTTGAGCGATGCCGAAATTTTCACAGGAACTCGCCGCCATGTGTCACGGGTGAAGAAAGAGAAAGGAAGGGAGAGAGAGAGAGTGTGTGCGTGTGTGTGTGAGAAAGAGAGAGAGTGAGAGGGAGGGGAATCTACGGACCCGGCCACGATGCAAGACTTATCACGCGCCGCGTACAACGACGTGCCGACGCACAGAATAGATTGTTTGTCGATTTTTAGTGACCTCGCGCGCTATATAGCCCGCCGCTCGTAAAACCGAGTTGCGTTTTTTGCCGAGCTTCGTCTCGACGTATGCTTTTTGTTACGCCCAGACGGTCATCGGTATCGAACGCGGTTTTAATTGCCCGTTTCGTAATTGCGCTGCATTGTTTTTTCCATTGGTACTAGATTGGTATCGGAATTGTCAGAGTGGTTTAGACAGAGCGGTTCGTAGAAGTTACGGGGATTTACAACGACGAAGCTTTGGCGATTCGAGATTATCTCTCGTGAAATCGCGCGGATGAAAGCTTGGCTTCCTTCTTCTTCTGTACTCTTCGCTTTATCCTTCGTTTTCCATTTTCGTGGTATATTCGTATGCTTTGTACGATTGTACGGGCGACGCGCAGACGTAGATTTCCCCGTTTCCGCTATATTTGCTTCTTCAAGAGAATTTCAGCGATTCTTTCGAAAGAGTTCAGATAGAATTTCTCAGAAGCGTGAGACGTATGCGTCTAGCATTGTACTTTCGGTCAGACGCTGGGATTTTCTATCAGAGTCGCGCGCTTGTGTAACGATACGGTGTAGTTGGGGACCATACTCTTGTGACTCAACGCATTTACGTTAGACGCAGGAATTTTTAGACGCAGGATAAGCCGAAGGCAAAAGAAACGAATGAAATATACCAAGATGCGTTACAGTCGGTAAGGCAAGCGTTGGTTCCATAAGCAACATCCAACGTAAGCAGCTGTTTTCATATTATCTATGCATAAGTTAGGGATTAAAGCAGAAACGAGGGACATACCGAGGGTAATACCGATCGCGCAAACGGTCAATGGTTTCGATGTGTTTTCTGTAATCACCAAAGTTGCTAAAGTGTAGGAACTTATCCCTTATATCTTCTCTACGATAGACCTGTGTAGTCGATGTTTCTTTTTTAATAAAAGATCGCACGAGGTGTATTAGCAGTCGACCAAGTACCTTCGGTCGATCGGGAATCGATCGACGATAATAAAGTTCTCGAATTAGGTGCAGTCATTCTCTTCGATAAGATTTACCAACGGTCGGTAAAATATGTTCGGTTGGTCATGAATGGATCAACGGTAATGTAGTTGTGTTGTTATCCTATTATTTTTAAAATACGCCTTTAATCCTTTGCAAGCGCGCGTATAATCGGCAAGATCGATAAAAACGAAAGTACGGAATATTGTTTTTGTATGGAACGATTACTCGTTCGCCTATATCTGCCAATGTTTCTTACGTCGTTGAAATTCAGAAGATTTTCAAACACCGCGATGAAGGATACGCGTGTGAATGTTTTTAATATCTTTTATTTCGTTTTTCTTAATATAATTTACAAACTTACTTAACTCTCGTATAAATCTAAAAATATAGATGCTCGTGCATGGCGTAAAATTAATAACGTAGAAAATAACAGGACACTTAAACCATCCGCTAATTTCTAGTTGATTCGGCGGACAGAGCTCGTTGTACATAGTACATTGTACGTTTCCATATATCACTATACAATAGGTATATTAAAAAATAGTACAAAATATTTTAATTCTTCTGTTTCGCACTTTCTCCCTCTCGCTTTCTCTCACACACTCATACGCAAACGCATTCTTTCCTTTCCCGCTTCACTTTCGCGCTTATACACATAGGCCTAGGAATTTCATTCCTATTTTAACGTGTACCTCGAAATAAAAATTACAACGTTGTATAATAGCTTTCATTTCGTTGTCAGAAAAATATTTCGTTCCGTACGCTTTATATAACTGTCTGTCGCTTCTCGACGAGCCGCTTCTCCAGATTTTCAACGATTCCTTCAGAACCGTACACGATCGTCAACGATCGTACAACGCGGCAGAGCAGCTATCGTCAAGCATGCCGCGACTTTTTCACGCTTTTCGTAGCACAGGCGATCCAGCAAAATGATATTCCCAATCTGTTCCAACAAATACGTTTAACGCGTATCGCTTCGATCCTCTCTCTCTTTCAAATTTTTCTACCTGATAATTAAACAAGAACAACTTCTTGAAGAAAGAAAAAAAAAAAAAACACAAAAAAGTATCATCCACGAACAAAGTTCAAATCAACGTTCTCTATCCCCCTTCTATTACACAAATTTTCATCCACTCGATATGCGAGTCGCCAGTTAAAAGACTTGTAAAGATAGCATCGTTCTCGGTGAAATACTGTTCGACTCGAAGAGCCGAACAACGGGCAGCGTTAAAAGTCGACGAAGAAGCCAGCTCGACGAGTAAATTCCACAGACGTTCCTTCTAGAAAAGAAACGCGTTCCGACCAGTAGTAAAACCGAAGGGGAGATCATCGTTGCGGTTAGACGGGGCATCCTCGGTCACAAAAGGACCCTTAATGATGCTCTCCACCGGTGGAATAGAAGAAAAAGAAGGGGGGGGGGAATGGTCTAGGGTCAGGAATATTTTTAGAAGAGAGCAGGTACCACCTAAACCAAGTAGCTTCGACACCCTATTGCACCTGTCACCTGTGGCAACGGTGGCACAGGTTCTTCCTGTGGCCGAAAAATTTGCATTATCCCCTCCTTGAATCGTTGCAGACAATGAAGGCGTTTTACAATCCTGCCGTTTCCATCCTTATTTACGGCATCTCCTTTATCGAGAATCTTTCAAGTTCCTTTTCTTTTTTCTTTTATTTCTTGTCATTTCTTTTTCTCGACGGAATGGCCAGTATCGTGGAAGTTACGAAAACATCGCTTTTCTTTCTCCAAACGAGCGTACCTCGACGCTTATACTGTCTCGTGAATTTCCAATTTTTCCCCTTTCAGAAAATTTGCGAACGTTACCGAAATATGGATAAATATGGGCGCACGAGCGAGACCTAGAGAAGCTCCTTAAAATTCTTGTCTCTACTATGCATCCCTTCGTCCCCTTGCACGATATAGAATAAGGCAGAATTTTCGACGTCGATGATCGACGTCGTAATCGTATGAGAAAGGAGTCAATTTTTCTACGATTCGGCGAATAGCTCGCGGAATATTCATCAGGTGCGATCGATCGAAAAAGCTGGGAATTTGTATTCGCGACGTACAAAAGAAAACTTTAGCGTCGATCGGTTATTCCAAGATTAACTAGATTTCGTAGTTTTATGTACAAACATTCTCTCAACGCACCTATATGATAAAGTTTCGTCGATGTTTCAGCTTCCAATCGCTCCAGCACGTTGTACTCTTCTCAAGGTTTGTTTCTTTCTTCCCTTTCTTCTCCCTTATCGAATATAAAAATACAGCCATATATGTATATAACTACAGATAAAAACTTCTTTTAATTGCCAACGCGACGTAAAATCGTATCGAAGATCGGTAAAAATATTGCCACGATTCGTTGATGGTTTCTCGATCGTGTTTCGAGAAACAGATATCGCCATTTTCGTACAGCCAGTGAAAATTTCTGTGAAACGATTTCTTTGCAACTTTTCGTAATTCGTTGTTTAATCAAAAATCAATCGCTCGATAAATCTCCGATCTTTTTCTAATATTTTGATATGTACAACAATTATAAATGCTCTTTTTTCTTTTATAAACGCTCTTCATAACAATAATATATAATTAACGTTGCATCTAATTCTTCTTATATTATCTACGAACTAATCTTTCTCCCAAGAAAAAGATACCTAACGTTTAACGTTTAACAGTCAAGGTAATACAACGTCCATTTAATTTTGCAATAGAAAAAGATAGATTGTACAATTTATACATCGTTTGTTTAACGAACTAAACAATACCACAGTCGGTAACAACGGTTTCGGAATCATCTATCTTTTATCGATTAAAGAACGATACCATTCGATCGTCGTGACGATATTTCCACCGTTGTAAAACGATCTTCGTCATTTGGCGTGTTTCGTCCCTTTATACTACACAAAGGCCAGGAATCCAAATTGGCGTAAGCTCGCTCGTAAGAAAAGTCTCGTAACGTTTTTTCAAGGTCAAACGACATTTTTTTTTTTTCTTTAATAGAAAAAACGCCTTCCGACATCTAGTCTCTGTATCGAGCAGTATCGGTCGAAATCCGTGTGTAAGAAGCGTTACTAGTAACCTGACATCTGTCGGAACGTTCCACGGAATATTCTCTTTTCGTGCATCGTAAGAAAAACGATCGATATACAAGCCTACGCCACTTGGAGCGCCCATCTAAATGTCCTAACACGTAACATCCTCATGCACCGTTCTCTCTACCATCCAGATACAAATATACTCCTTACAGAATACTCGATCACTCGGACCATATCCAAACGATGCCCACGATGCCCACATTCGTTTGCACCAATCAGTCCCTTTCCTCGAAATCCAACTTCACAGCAGACGATCATTTGGTATTCTCCGTTGCGACATTGTCCCTTCTACCGACGCATTATATCCGCTATGGTGAATCCCTGCCTGGCTGGGGCGGGCCTGGGTGGAGGTGGCGGCTGAGGGGTGGGTGCCCTAGGCGGTCGTGACACCTCTTCCTCTCGTTCTCTGTCGCGTTCTCTTTCTCTGCTCTGTTCCATCTCTCGTTCTCGTTCCCTCTCGCGTTCCTGCAGCTCGAGGAGCACCCTGGACGGTCCGGGTGAACCGATTCTTCGTCTGTACGAGGTGAGAATCAATGGCGGTGGGGGTGGGAGCGCGCCAGGAGGATTCTGCGTGACAGAGTGTCCGCCAGTTCCGCCGCTGGTTACCGTGGAGGACGGCTTCACGGCCGGAAGCAGGTCTCTTCTGATCTGGAGGTGAGGTCTCTGAGGAAGGGTGGACGAGGAAGTTGGCGCTGGAGGCGGTTGAGGCGGTCCGGACGAGCCTTGAGAGGGATAAGAAGCGTTGGTCGTGGAAGCCGGCAAGGAGGAGTTGGTCGCAGACGTGGACGACGACGAGCCGGCGTCCTGGCAGTCCTCTTCCGGGCTGTCGTCGTCCCTGAGAGCCTCCTCCAACGCTTCCGGAGGCACGTCGCCCACAGCGTGCGTCAACGCGTGCCTCCTCAGGTCGCAGTTTCTGCGGAACACCTTGCCGCAGGAGGTACACTCGTACGGTTTGTGATCCGTGTGAGTGAGGAGGTGGGTTTTCAGGTTGCTACGCTGGTTGAAGCTTCGAGCGCAGACCGGACATTTGTGAGGAGATTCTTCCATGTGAAGGATCTTGTGCACGGCTAGGGTACGGCTTTGGCAGAAACCTTTGCCGCACTCGCCGCACTTGAACGGCTTCTCCTTGCTGTGAATATACCTGCAACGTACACAGGGGTCGGCTTTAGTTCGATCCGATAACGACGCGCGTCCACGCGTGCACGCATGCACGCGACTGCGAGATAACAGAGGCGTCGCAGTTTCTAGCGATATCGAGTCGAATTCCGGCCTGTCGACGATTTCACACGGATTTAAAAAAACAACAAACCAAATTACCTATGATCTCGAAGGTGATCCTGCCTCCTGAAAGCCTTGCCGCATATGTCGCACGAGTACGGCCGCTCGTCCGTGTGCGTCCGCTCGTGAATCAACAGATTGTACGACTTCGTAAACTGTCGATTACAGAATTTACAGATAAACTGTTTCTTGGGCCTGGACGCCCTTCCCGGCGCCCTTAGGAGTCTCCTGTCCAAGTGTTGATGCGCCAAGGGTCCACCAGGCGGATAGAGCGCCGCCGAACCACCCGGGAATGGACCTGCGAACACCGGGTAACCGGGTGGTGGTTCGAGAAGAGGCGGTGGAGGAAGCAGAAGAGCCCTCGCGGCTAGTTCCTTCCTCTTGTCCGCCATCATAGCCATAATTTCGTAACTGGACGAGGATTTTCTCGCGACGGACGACTCTGCGCCCACCTCGTGGTCCGGATTCGACGCGTTCGACGAGGACGGTGGCGGCCCGGTTAAGTGAGGGTGTAGGTCGCCCGGATAGGGCGCCAAGTGCAACCTCGAAGGCACCACGGGCACGAACGCGGACGATTCACGGTGATGATGGTGACCCAAGCCGGCTACCAGGCCGTGTCGATGGTGATGATAGGCAGCCAGCGCGCTAGACGGGTCGAAGCCCCTCGAAGTCGACTGTGCCGCTGATCCTGAGGACGATGCGCCCGCTGAAGACGGTGCCGTCCTTGGTGACGGCCCAAGGCCCAGGTCCCGACCTCTGCTCGTCTCCTCCGAGACCGTAGCCGAGGCCGAGGCCGACGACGCCACGATGTCCGTCGGCATACCGATGACACCTGCAATTCCAATCAACTCCGCTGCTGATCGATGCTTCGCTTGGTAATCGTACGTTAGATATCGTATCGTTGTAGGTTTTCTCGGAGAGTACAAGGGGGGAGGGGCGTTTACGCGCGAATTGGGGTGAATCTGAGCTCCGCGAGAAAGAGATAGCCGATGACTGGACGTATAGGTTGTGGAAGTAGTAGAAATAGAAAACGGAATTTACAAATTTATTTTCGGAATTAATCTCCGCTCGATTTTTATCACGTTGAAGTTTCTATTCGAGCTTTAGGCGAAATACGTTTTCCGATCTTCCAACGCCAATCGTTATAACGCGTATGTTGTTCGTACTGCGACGGTGTTGCTCTGAATCGAGAGATTGGGTAGACGCAAGCGAGAGACGATACGTTCGACGATTCTGCAGTTGGCTCGGCTTTTTCGAACAGTCGTGATATTCATATTTTCTTTGGATAAGTTTCGGTTAGAGGGAACATCTAATCGATGATCGACGCGCAAGCATCGCATCGGTGTCAAATTACTGGATACTTCTTCTCGAAAACGATGCTTCTCAGCTGCTACTTATTTTTATTGATTCGAAACGCTGAATCGAATTGAAATCGCAAGATCGGGGAATATATATATAATGCTATTTTTCACGACAACCGATAAAGCCATATATTTTCGTTTCCGCCCCACCTTGCTGATAAGATAAAGCTTTTACTATGCACGGCATTTACCCCGAAACAAACGATTTAGGCTTCTGAGAAAAGAAAAAAGTTTTAGGTAAACAATACAACTACCTCGAAGCGACAAGTTCTAAAGCGACTTTCACACCGTTGCAAAATGGTAACGTATACTTTGATTGCGAAATGCCTTGGAAATGCGATTCAAGGACTTTGGCTATACGTCTGTAACGTTTGTTTCTCCGTGCTTGCTAAGATTCGTAGTTTACCGTGCGATGAAAAAAAAAGAGAAAAAAAAAAAAAAGAAAGAAAGAAGAACGAATCGGACGAATGCCGAATAGATTAGCGAGTGATGTGAAAATCGCGATCGATAATGAATTTTTTCAAATTAAGCCGAGCAATCCACGTGACAAGGTTAAGCGTAAACCACGTTAAACATATCCGCCATCTTGCTATTCGTCTGTGACTTCCATTAAACATCGATACGAATTGAATTCATAGTCCGAGAGCTATCGTTCCCTCGACGTACTTTATACTTCGCTATCGTAATGGATTTTTAATCAACTTAGACCCTTTGTACGACGCGTTCGGCGCGATCAAGAAATTCTCTTATTTTTATCCTACCAACTCAAGTCCAAGTCTAAATATCTTCGTTGAGAAACGGCATTCTTCCGCGTCAACTTTACTCGCGATTCTACGTGAATAAATCGATCGAGCGATAAGAGAAGCGGAATGGCTGGAGCGGAATGGGTCTCGTTCGCGATAAGTGCGACGAACAACGATATCGAAGAGCGTAGAACGAAGCGCGGTTTCCACCTAAAGTCATGACTAATTGCTCGTCCAATGAATCGAAAGAACACGACTTTATCGCGTATCGCGTTTCCCAGACAATTGTGCGATAATGCGTGGAACCCGCTCCCGTTTAGCCAGCCGCGTGCGTTCCACGAACGTGAACTGGTTATCTCGAGCCGAGCACACCTGCCAACATGGCTTCCGCGGACCCAGCGGTCACGGCTAGTCCTAGCGGCCATGTTGGAATCGCCAATGCCCACAAGAATGCGACGAGCGCGGACCACCTCGTTCCCTCTTTACCTACGTGTCGACCTAAACGTTCCACGCACGACGTACGATCCTAGAGAGGAGCTCACCAGGGAAACGTCGGCCGTCGAGAACGCTTCTCGATCTCGCGTTTACTCTCCGCCGATATCGGTCCACCGTCGCATCTCCGCCCGAGACGTGTGATCCTGTGCAGCGATCGCTGGCGGGAGCATTCGTCGCGATACCAGGATCGGCTACATCGAGTCGCTGCCAACAACGATTCTGTCGTTCGTTCCTCGGCTGCTTTATCGTGAAACCATCCGCGAGCACCCACGTAAGCACACATACACGGATCCGCACTAGCGACACACTGTGAATCGTACAATCAAGTTGGTAGGGGCACACGATTTCGGCCACGAAACTCGCACACTCGCCGCGCACCTCCTCCAACCTCCTCGATGCCGCTCGATCGTGGATCGCTTCTCCTCTTCCGGAACTCTGGATCACCGCGGTCGAGTCGCGATCGGAGAGCGAGATGGATAAATAGACAGATAGATGGAGAGTAAGAGAAAGAGAGAGGAAAAAAGGAACGTAAGGGACAAGGAAGAAAACCGCGTAATCGTCGCGAACGTAGCACCGTACCTACGTTTCTCGATCGTAGACACGAAGGAGCGCGCGGTTTACTGCGTGTTGGACGCCGCCAGGTAGGCTACCTCGGCGCACACCCACGCAGCCGAGGCACACGCATGGTCCACACGCACGCGGGCACACAGGTAACAGACCACGACTTGCCTGGGAGTCTTTCCGTTCGGCTGCCGCTAGTAGCGCTGCTGCTGGATGCTGTGCTCCGACTGCCTCGCTTCTGGCCGACGACGGTGCGACAGAGTTCGATGGAACCGGCCAATGGGAGTCCAACCGAGACGCAGCAGAACCTGGAGCAGGCCCTAGCAATGGGACCGACACCCTTCCGCGTTGAGAATTCCGTTCGAACAATTGGCCAGCTGCCGCGTAGGGAACGAACGCGAAGAACACCAGAGAACTTTGTTTATTCGGTGGAAATTTTTCGTCGGTCTCGAATACTCAATACGCGATACGATGCTTGGTTGGTAGGAAGCGATCGTTTCGTCCGCACGTACACGATGTTAGGCTAATTGGGTTAATCGCGCGGTAGGTTTTGGCGTAATTTTCGTCTGATATGGAAATCCGAAGGCTTCGGCGATCGTAGCGTGTTCGGCCTGACGTTGACGTTCGGATTAATTTAAGAGAGAAGGAAGCACGGCCGCGCAAACAGCGGAGTAATTTTATCGCAGAATGTATTTGCATAGTCTGTCTACGGATCGAATTTAATTTGCATGAAAATTTCAATTATACATGCAAATAAGTGTCAGAGAGACGTAGAAACGTAGGCCTGACAGGAGATCGAAGGAACGAGACAACGGTGGTCGTATCAACGCTTACTGCAACGAGACATCGTTAATGCGTTACGATAAAATCAGATAACTAAGGGGAACATGGAAGATAACGATTGACTAAATCGTCGAATATATATCACCGTGCTGCAAGGTTTGCGCTATTTCGAAACTATAACGCGAGATAATTGTATTCGAAGCGCGATGCAAAATTCGCGAACCGACTTTGGATTAGATTGCTGGCTATTCGACGATAGAAGAAACATTTTTGAACGTAATTTTTCATGCGAACGTTCTTCCGTGTTACTCGCTTACGTTCCTTCCACGCATTGAAAAAGTACATCTCCGTTCGATAAATGATTCGAAGCTTCCCTTCCACTATGCGAATATGTATCGTCGATATTTCAAGATTCTCGACTAAAAGGATCGCTATGTATCGCCAATACGATATCGCGAATATTTATCGACAAGCTGCATCATCCGACGACAACCTTCGAAATAATTCTTCCCGCAGCTCTGCAAATCCCATCGACGATCATCGCTCGTACCCAGCTGTACGTACCGATACGACGTTCCAAAGCATTCTGTCGCCGATCGTTGCAAGATCGAGCGTTTCTACCCTTGTTTTTTACGCCGCAACGCTACGTTCAACGTTCCAGCAACGCTTGCTCCAACTTGAAAACTTCGTTCCGCGTCAAACCCATCGCTGACAGAGACGCGGAGCAAAGGAGACCAGGAACGAGGGAGGGAGATCCACGGGTATCCTATCTACCAGTGCCTACGACGCGGTGCCGCGCAGGTTGAACGCAGGAGGTTTAGGTAGAGACATGGTATGAGGAACAGGTGCGTAATACCAAGGTTCGGTGCCCCCCTCCCTCTGATCGATAAACATATCCATCTCCTTCGAATCCTACGTTCTCTATCTACGGAGCCGGTATGAACGTCCATCTCGAGCCTTCGTTGGAAACGCAGCGCGCAAACGCGTCGCGTTCTCGCCACCGAGCTACCACCAATTTACCGAAAGAACCCGTTCGTTTATGTACGCTTACATACCTGTTCGATCCTTCCGAAAGTCAATGGACCGTGCAGCGACTCGAGGACTCCGTGTTCGTCTTAGGTCTCAACCACCTGTATGCAAGAGGAAAGTCGAATTACAGGAGGAGGTAACAGCCGTTCGAAGCATTATTTACTAGAAACGAGGATGAACGTAGATCGCGTCACGTTCGAAAGGCGAAGTTCGGGCGAACGTGTAACGGAAGGTAAAAAATCGTGGGGCAGGTTGTAAGTCCACCTGTAGGGAACTCGTACGGCGCCGGCACTGAAGAAGGAGATCGGTTGATGGTGGGCGGGAAGGGGAGAGACCAGCGGCCAGAGGCACTCAGAGAGATCGAGCCTCGATCTTTCTCCTTACTTCTTCTCTTCTCTTGCTTCTTCCCGGGCCAGTCCACATCCAGTCCATCCCTCTCGCTCGTGGGCAGAGCACGCGGTTCTTTTTCTTTCTTTCCGTCTCTTTTCTGCTGGCAGCAGCCGCCGCCGCCGACGCCCAGCCGGTTTTACACCGGCGAACCGATCCAATCGAGTGTCTCGGAAGAACGAGGCTGGTTCTAGTTCATGGATCGTGGATTTCGCTCCACTTGCCTAGAACAACCGGCGTAATTGTTCGTCCGAGTGCGATCCAGGGGGATTTGCTCGCGCCACGATCGCCGCGCCACGTTTCCTCGCGGAGCAACATCCAACTAGCGGCAATCGACCTCTTGCAATTACGAAAAACTGCGGAGATCCGCGCGTTCGTTAGACCGACCCGAGACCCGTTTCTCCGTTTCGTTTTCGCTTGCCTTCGTCTCCTCCCGATGGCCACGAGCAACTGCTCCGGATTCCTTCCGAGTCCAGTCGCTTTGCGATCTAACGCCTGCTGGTCGCGTCCTTCCGCGAGACACGATTTTTACGGTAACACGAGGTGCAATAGTTGACGCGTTCGCTGCTACCGATGCACACGTGTCGCGTCTACTCCACTATCTACGCGAGTAGCAGCTGCGTTTTACTTTCTGTACGTTTCGACGAAATAACCCGCAAAGAAAAATCGGAACGAGTATTGCTCGAGCTAAGACGTTTCTACCGGGGAAAAAAAAAAAAAAAAAAAAACAGAGATACTAATCGATACGTGCATAGATCAGCAAGACAGCTACCACGATCTCGCGAAATATCCGTAACGTCCGTAGCGGCACGCGACCCTTACCACGGCTGAAATCTCATCACGGGCGTTGTTCACAAGTAACCGTCCGATCGCTACCAACAAAAAACCTAATACGCAAATACTACCTCGACTGCGATCTGAACTATGACTCACAGGTGACAAGGAGCACAGACGGTCACGTAACACGCGCGTGGTGGGAGAAGTCAGAAAGTTCATAAGGGCGACCGACCCCGGTTTTCGGTCATTCTGTATCGAACAGTAGAGCGATCAGCGAACGACGACTTACTTTGTTAAATCTTGTCAATATCAACTGGTTGATAAGACTTGTTCTCGTAAATACGTATTCGACTTTGGTCTGCGTTTCCTTTGACGGCTACACGTCCAAGATTATCCGGTTAAATTCGTTCGTTTTATGATCAAGTCATTTTACTCCTTGCGCAAAGGGAATTTCCAATCGGACACGGTTCCAGCGTTGTTCATGAAGCGGTCAACTCGATACGCTTCGTATTCTCGCTGTTATTGGGTTTCCCTATTCACCTTGCTTTCTACTTTTCGGTAAAAATCGGTCACGAAATCGGCTGGCGAACGCGAGCATTCGCCGGTGGCTGATAGACGAGGCTCGAGCGGTCGATCGATAGATCGGCGATCGAGACGACCTCCTGGCACGAATATCAAGACAAATTTCTCGAGTATCGGCCTTCTCGCCGGGCATCGATCAGCTGCCAGCGTGATCGGATCGTTCTGTGCGCGGCAACGCCGGAACAAACCTCCTATTGACGACCCATCGATGTTCATCGACTGTTTTAACGTCCCGTGAATTTCTGTTCCGCGTCACGAGAAAATCGTTCGACCGATATTCCTTTCGGTCGGAGTAGAAGTGCGATTCGTTGGAACGCTGTAGATTGTCGGAGAACGGGATCTTCGAATTTGCTTCTTGTTAAACGCAAAAGAATTTTCTATCGAAGACACGGTGGTAAATGTTGAATCCTTTGCCCCGCGATTTAAGTTGCAATAGCGCGTGCCATAAACGACGACAAGGTCTTGAGACACGTAAACGCGCGTGCAAGACGCAACTAATTTTATTTTGCGAGATGTTCGATAAATAATTACCATGGATCGATCGCCGAACGGGAAAGATTTATTATCTCGAAGTAAATAACGAGCCAACCGCGTCTCTCGCGCGATACTGTAGGTTAAGGGGTTGAAAAAATTCAAAAAATGTAGCAACATTTCTTTCACAAGGAAAAACCTTCCGAGCAATAAAAAATCGTTGACGCGATAGTTCGGAAGAATGAAACTCGACGTTTCAGAGCTCAACTCTGAGCCTTTGCTGAAAGCATCGAGCGTTCGTCCAATCCAAGTTCGTTGAACAAAAAAAAAAAAGAAAAACGATCGTGACAGAAGCTGCTGTATCGATCATCGATCGTGGCTATTTTGCAGCCGCTCGTGGCTACGAACTTTCCCGTCTTTCGTGCGCTATTGCGCGTAGGTCAACGTCTACCTGCAGGTGCATTTGTATTCACGAGCCGGCGACACGCAGTCGGCTGTAGCGTCGTGTAAACGCTGCAGGTACCTGCCAATGTGGACGAATCAGCTGCGGAGGAACGTTTTTATGCACCATCTCGGAGAGATAATGTAGTCGATCTTTTTACTGGCCTCCTATATCGTCCGATGTACCGACAAAGAGCCTCGCTTTTGACAAGTTTTTTCTTCTCGTATTCCGTTGCTTTTGTTCTCGCGAGGTAGCCCGAGATCGAATTAAAAGCCGATTAAGCAAGCATGGCAGGATATATGGTAATTAACGCCGCAAATTGTCTCTGATTTTTTACAGTAACCTTTAAGATCACTTTCTTGCTGAGACAATTGTTCCAATAATTTGAGTCGCTGAAATTGATTTAAAAAACGATTTATTAATTTCTTCTCTCTGAAAATATCGATTCTTTTCTAAAAGAAAAATATATATATATATATATATATATATATATATGTTAGGCGTTATTTCAATAACAAAACCGCACGACTATGCGTTCGTTACAGATTTAAGCAATTTACGCGAAGAGTAACGAGTTGTAAATGCGAAACGTTAAAGGGTTCGTTGTGACGAAACATTGACGAATTACTCGAGGAGGCTACGGTAACGGTATGCGGTGACCAGCCTTTTCCCTAAAAGGCGCAGATGTTAGGGAGACGGTCAACACGGTTCCTTAACGCGAGAAAAAAAATGGGTCTCCGACGACAGGTATTTTACATTTAAATATCGGAGTGGCTGGCGGTACTCGGATGCAAAATACAACGTTGTACGTGATCTCACGCGTGAGAGTACAGCGTGAACGAGGACGAGCGCCAACGACGAAGTTACAGAACAGCTTCCTATCAGAATTTTGTCTTGCGTTGAAACCTTTAACGGTTTAATGGTTTCAGTGCCGATATATTCGTATCTCTACTTTACGCGTTAAATACCTCGATGCGAAGAATCGTCGTCTCATCGATTCTATCGTACGCCGAAGTAACAGTTGCAAAACGTTTGCAATTATCCTTAAACTATAAGGTCCGAACCTGGATGCTCTCTTCCCCAACAACGAAACAATGTGTTATAGCCGCGTGCAAAATCCTAGAACGCAGTGTAAAAGACAAGACGCAGTTGTTCGAGCACCAAGTTGCCGTTAAAATCGTACGAGAAGAAACGCAGGCGAATTTCTGCTTCTGCATCGCGCGTCGTAAGTCGTCGGAGAGTGCGAGAAAACCACGCATCGATTAAAACGCGAATGGTAGGATTCGGGGGGTCAGAGGACTCGGGCCGTACAAGCTTTTAGGCAAGGCGACAGCACGCGAGGCGTTGCTACAGCGTGCAACTGCCTCTGCCGTCGTTTTGTTCACTGAACTAGTTCCCTCTCCTCTTTCCGCCCCCGACCACATACAGCCACTACCACCGACGCTATCTCACCACCACCACCACCACCACCACCACCATCACCACCACCATCGGCACATCCACGCCGGGAAGTTATCAAGATCACCACCGTGCTGGAAGTTGGAAGAAGACTGGGCGAGCGACTCCTTGCTTCCAAGAGGAAGAGAAACGGCTGGCAGGCCAACTCCGTTGGCTGACTTTCGACCAAGATCTCGTCGAATTTGATCTAATTGCGGAATTTAAGGGACGCGCGGGGGAGGGAATTGAAAGAAATCGAAAAAGGCCGAAGTTCGACGTAGCTCGCGTCGAATCGTCCCTGTCGAAGCTTCGATGGAAGTTTCCTTTCGCGGGTTCCCTTTGTTCGCGGTTTATCGAGACGTTTGTCCGCTATGGATCTCGCTTGGTAACTCTGGAAAAGATTCGTTTCAATTTAGAGGTGTCGCAGCGTCGATAAAAGTTTGGAAGTAGTACGTGTCTAGATAATTAACAGAATTGAACTCCCGAGAAACGGTTGGTAATCTCGAAACTAAATGTATTTTCTGTACGTCGGGTCGTGTTAAAAAATACGTATACAGGGCGTTCAGTGGTTTCTGATGCGAGCGTTTTTCTCGTAAGTGGCGAACACAGGGAAATGATGTCAGAGAGAAAAGTTTTTCCCTTAAAGTCAAAGATCAGCCTGGTACACGTGTACGACAAATTGTCAAATTTATTTCCCTCGGAAACGAAGCGTCCTCTGCGCGAATTTACTCCCCCCGAGTGCGGAATTATACACGTTCAAGTGTACTTGAAAACAGATTTTCAAACTCGACTTTCTCGAAACCGAAACATCGTACGAACGTTATTCTACGTTTTCTTCCGATTTCTTCATAAAGGATCAGCCTGTTCTCACGTGTTCGTGTTGTTCGGCCCTGTACGGTGGCGATAGCGAAACGAGCCTTAAACACTTTCGCACGGTACTGTATTTGCAGAGCGGTGGCAACGTCACGCGTGGATCTGCCTTAAAACACGGAATACGACGTATCGAATTTTGATGCATCGAACGCGAAGAAAAGTTGGTGGTTGCCGGCGAGGGCGTTCACATTGCACGCGGTCCGTGTGTTGTCGGCGAGCGTCCGCTTACGGTACTGCTTCATTTGCCACTAACGCGCTCCATGTGCACGCGCTCCATGCGTAACGCGTGCTTGTTCGCAAATTTTCCGATGCCAAGCGATTCTAGTTGAGCAACTGCCCCCTATTTCCGCCCCAGTTGCGTAGAAACTGCACCCGCTCTATGAATAAATGGAAATACGAGCGTGAAATCGCGAGTCGTTATCTATGAAATTGCAGGTACGGCGTTATTCGTTAATGTATGGAGTTTCGATGCGCGATCAGATAGACTCGCGCTACTCGTAGACAGGTTTAATTACAGTGTCTGTGATCGACGTGTCATGGTACGTGGTTGTTTTCGCGATAAAAGGCTTATTATGTTCTTGCGAATAATCCGACAGGGACGAGTTTAATTAAAAAGAAAAAAGAAAAAAAAAAAGAAAATGATGGGAAATGGTTTTACGTCGCTCTGGTGCTTCTTCTCTCGTCGAGCGAATTAATACACGATGTTGCAAGAAATATATTATGAACGAAGCTTTATTCGTACGATGCAGAAACGATAGAAAAACACGACAGGCAAGGAGGAATTGCCGAGAGAAGAAGGATAGAGAAACGGAGCAGGAAGAAACTGTACAAAGAGTAAAAACGCATCCCTCCCAAATGAAGTCTCCCTAAAGTATATGCATACTTTTTGCGTTGGTATTTCCATTCGGGCAGCGTTCAAGAAGATGACGAAGATTGGGCAACAAGATGAAGATTAAGGACGCACTGTAGGGAAGAAAAAGACGACGGCGACGTAATTAAGGAAGTAATATCGTAAAATTTAAGCAGCATAGTAACGATCGGTTTGCGAACGTACTTATATTTTAGCCCAAATAAACTTCAGGGCAAACGAAAAACCATGGTGATGCGTATACCCAGCACGCTGGAAATTAATATTCCTTTGACCATGATTAAGGCGTGCGTTGTTGGTCGTATGTCCGTCTCGAGTTATAAAATAGAAAGAAAAATACTGTAAAGCATCGGATTAAGATAATCAAGACTCGATGTATGAAATGGGAAGAGAACGGTGTAGCAATAATAATTATTGTTGTTCCTTCCAAAGATGGTAGAAATTTCTAAAGAAAGTAGGTACGTCGTTAGGTAACGATGCGAAATTCGGAAGAACGAAATAACGTGACAGCGATTATTCACCGAACGAACGAAATTGCAAATGGCGTCATAACGCGAATACATTGATCGATAAAACGCCAAGACGAACGAGGCGAAGGATAGTTGGAGATAGAAAACGGTGTAACCAAGAGGCAGAGGAGAATTCTGGGCCCGTCGTAGAGTGGCGAAATAACGCTATAAGCGTTCTGCGGATCCGCAGTTTCTCTCAATGGAACCCGAGAGAAAAGAAAAGAACGCGACACGGCAACCAGAGGAAGAAACGGATGGCCTCGCAAAACTAAAAGGAAGCGGTCAGATTAAAAAGAGGAGCGAGAGACTCTTCTCGCGAAACTTTAAGATAAATACGTGCCTGTTAAAGGAATCTCAAAAGGACAAACTCGACCGGGAACGAATTAAAAATAAGCCGGCAGAAATGCCAGGGTCGAGGACCTCTGTAGTCCCGTCTTTCCAAAAATTCGGACGTCGCGGTTGCTTTTCGCTCCCGTCTTCTCTTTATCGTTCCGAAGAAGCTTCAAATGAGACGAAGGAAACCGGCGAATAACTTATGCAAAAGGAACAAACTCGTCGAGAGAAAGGGGAGAGGGACGAACAGGAGAAAGAAATCGAATGAGATTTTCACACTGGTCGGGTACGAACGAATCTTCGAACGAATGGCGGGAAAACGGTTCGATGCGACGCGCAAGCTACTAGGTATATTTCCAGCTTGGCGAAAAATGAAAGCGTGGATCGTGGATAGGGAAGATGTAACGCAGGAAGATGGAATCTGTAACTCATACCCGACCAACCACGTGGTCAGTGTGAACGGAGCCTGAATCCTGATCCAAGGAGCACCGTAGAAAAGGACAAAGAGGGCAAGAAGAAGATGATGAAGAGAGACGGCGTCAGCAGAAGGAGAGGAAACGTGGTCTCGCACCGCGCACGGATCTCGAAGCATGGAGAACACGAACTGGTCGCCGCATACCTACACGACGCGTAATGAGAACATACCAGCGTCGTTCGGCCTGCTATCTGCTATCAAACGGATACCACCGGTTCAACGGCGGATAAACCGTGTACCGGGCCCTCGGCAAACTTAAATTCGTTTTACATGCATAGCCGATCGATTTATTCGCGCAATGTCGTATAGAAAGAACCGTATCGGCAAAGAATTTCGCATGTCACCACCTTACACGTCATATTCTCCCGATACAAATGCTCGATTTGGCCTAGGAAAATTGCCGTCGATTGCTGAGAGATTCGTACTGAAAAATTGTTCGAGAATGTGCCGTAACGGGTGAACCGTTTCGCGCAGGATTTTCCCGCGTCACCTACTCGCCGGTTACATTTTCCAAATTTATTATACGCGTAGCCTGGTCTTTTATAAACTCGCCTTGCCCACTGATCCTTGTACGACCTATATACCGAGTCGAATCACCGTGTTGTAAACATTGCGAATAATTTTTAGAGATTCTTCTAAGTCTACAGAATCATACAGATACGTTTTGACCATTTTATTTCGTCGTTTCAGAGAGTGAGATTATTGAACTAGGACGTGGATGACGGGGTGTGAGGCACGGGATAAAGGATGCTGATTGCGAGCAATGGAGCAACGATAAGGGACAGGTAGGACTTGGAAGACGAAACGAGGGATAAAAGGTGTGAGAAATATGTGCAAATTCTTCAACGAAAAATTCTAAAGTCCACGTAGTCTTAACAGTCAAACGATGATTTACTAAAAGGAGCACGCAACGCGAACAGTGTACAAAATCATTGACAAACGACTCGAATACTTCGTTTTCTTTTGCACGTGCATCAAATTAACATTCGATTCTTTGTATCATCGAGCTCTTTATAGCACTGGTCGCTTAAAAAGTTGTAGAAGAATTACAGCGTTTCGGTATCCTTAGGACTTTTCCGGCGGTTCTTATCCGTGTAAAAGGCCAGAACATTGCAATTACTCTTTGATAGCGGCGGCATAGACATTATTAGGCATTTCCTCGTTCTAAAGCGATAAACGCGGCGAAAGTCTCGAATCTAAAATTAATGTAAATTATACGGCGTGAACGGCAATAATTTAACAATAATTACTATTTATAAGAATTAATAGGTAATATCACGGGTATAGCGTAACGTATCGGTATAGGATTGCGTGTGGAGTTCGGAAACCGACTAATAATCTTCGAAGCCTTTCGAATTCCATTGCGAAATTATACGTCTCGATATTGGGAGCTAGTTTCACGAATACTTGGAAATAGCGGCTAGATAATTATTATCAATTCGAACCCATGGGAACATAACTGCCAAAAACTACCATTGACATTGCAGAATTGCGTTAAATTAGGATTAAATTTATCCTATAGCTTTAACGTTTATTTCTTATTTTATTGCTAGAGCTTTTTATCATGTTCTATATTCGAGGGAAAATATACTTTTTCTTCCGTTTCCAACTTAAGCTATCGTTCTTTCACCTGTACTATCGATAAAGTTGATAGACGGGTAAATAATAGCGTCTTATGGTACGTATAATATACGTTGGCAGGAAGTTCATTTAGAAACGTATTTTACAGAAAATAGGACGAGTCGTTTAGATTAAAAGGAAAAATACGTAATACGTAATGGGTGAATATTCCAGTCAGATTGTGCTAATCAATTAAGATATAATCAAGGTATTTGTACGTGTGATTTATATCTACCGACAGATAGCTAGTAAGTGGACAGGAAAATAAAACTGATACTACACGTACTACTCTGTGTTAAAAGCAAGTACGTATTTTTCTATGAAGAAAATTCCGCCGTCGATTATCGACTTTTAAATATGTCACTTTTTGCAAAATTTCTGTACCACTTAACGAGCACATTTTGAACAACGATTAATTTTCTCTTCGTTAATGATTTTTTCTCGTGAAAATTATAGAAATAGCTGTTACTTTGACGATTATAACGTTTGTATAGTATCTTTATCAAACATAAAATTGTAAAAGAAGAAGATATCGATATGTTTGTATAATGCTATTTTGAAACACACGAGGACAGAATGTTAATGGATGAAACATTATCTGACGAGAAAAAACGCATGTTTTAAACATTTTGCTTAAAAGAAATCTGCTTTGCGTTTTCGTAACATCAATTGACCAATCTTAGCGACCGTCCAGGTAGAAAGTTCTTTCAGCTTTCGAATCTCGCCACGACATGGCGTCTGAAAGCAATTCATCAGATAGTATATGTATGATTGATTTTACTTTTACGGAGTATTTACATATTTATCTTATCTGCGAACCTAATATCGAAGTATCTTTGACGTTTGTATGGAAATTGCTTTATTTTCGTTTAAGGATAAAGATAATTTAATTTATCAGAGAAAGTATGCAAAAAGAGAGTTTGAAAATATTCGTTTAAATTCTGCCCTTCTTCAGAATGAGAATTCTGAAAAATTTCCAATCGGAATTGTTAATAAATATAGAAATAGAAACGTGGCGTTATTAAATGTTAAATTAAATTAATAAACGCCATTGTATTATAAACGTAATGAAGAAATGCATATATAATTTTCTTTCAACGACATTTATTACAATCTCGGTTGGTTCAATTAATTACTTTTAGTTTTGGCACTAGAAAGACGGACACGGTTACGTTTGACCCTTTGTACTTTTACAATCACACTGATTCTACTTTATTACAATAATATTGCGCAATCTTTTCTTTCGTCGCACGCTTTATAAAACTTCTTATTCTTAACGCTTAAAAAATGTCAACAAACGAATCAGTCAACTTAGAATAAAAATTCTTGTGATTTGATTTTGATAGAAACGAAGAAATGCTATCATTTACGCAAGATATATTATCACCTGATCGCTAACATCTGGTATATTTTTCACGTATCTGCGAATTTTCTACACCTTAACCGATATCCTATGTTTCTTTGATAAATTGACAAATTTGAATTTGTGCGCTTTCTTTTCTACTATGCAAAGAGCTCTCTAACAAACAGAGTGAATCATATATTTGGATATATTCGTATTATACGGATCAAGTAACTTTGTAAAATTATTCTCTGTTTAAATGTGCCAAAGTAACAAAATCTCGAAGCTTTCATCCATCCATAAAAAAAAAAAAAAGAATCTGCCGAGTTTAATAAATCGAAACTTCTAAGCCTCGTTTCTTCTCCCGTAAAAATTGATTTCTCTACGCGCAAATAATCACAATCAGTTCCAATTACATGACTCATTCTCTAATATCATTCGACATTTAATCAAATCACGTACGGAACATACTTTACAATTACTTTGTCAACGACGGAAGACATCGTAATTGTCGTCATATTTATTCATACTGCGATCAATTATATAGACACATACATCTACCAACAACCCAAACAGTACACCTCTACCGACAGAATATACCTCTAAAAGTCAACCATTCTTTCGATAGACCAGAAAAAACGTACAAATTCTACGCGAATAACTTGCCAAAACTCATTGTCAAGTACGAACGTAATTGAAACGTGAATTGAAAAGTGAAAGAACAAACGTGGTACGGTAGCAAATATTACTGGAAATTATTTGACCATACACCAACGAAAGATTGTTCATTGGTCAAGCAAAGCGACCGCTGTCCGGCTTTCTCGGCGGTAAGAGGATGCTCCTACCATGAAAAAAAAAAAAAAAAAAAACACTGCATCATCTAAACAGCGATAAAACCAACGTCCTTCAAACCAGCTCGAAGGGTGACAGGTAAATAATTGACGCACTTCATTCTACAATTGTATTAAACCTCCTATTTTATTATCTGTGCATTTGTTGAGCGGTCTGTCGTTCAATTTTTACTGGCTTCTCTCGCCTCACTCTCGGCGCCATATACGAATCACGACTCTTCGACTTGTCCTTCGTTCCTCCTTGTTGTTCCTCTTCCGTTCTCCAGCCCTCGGAGCTCGCTATTATCGTTTTTCTGTCGCGATCAACTCGATCGTTCTTCGTTTCTTCGTTCGAAATACTCTTCGTTCTCGCTGCTCGAGATTACTCCTCGCTCTTCGCTGTTTCCAAAGGAATCATTCTCTGCTCCTCCTGTTTGTGTTCACGATTCGCGTGGTTTCTCGATATCGATAAAAATATTGGCGGTAAGAATAGCGACGCAACGGCGGCGATTCCATGTATGCACGAGCGCGTGCGATTTAGCTGTCGAATCGTTCGCGCGCTCACGCGACAAGCACGCGGAAGAAAGCATTCGCTCGGCCAAGAAGTTTCCCTCGCCCACGGGAAACTTTTCCGACGGCTCACTTTTCATTTTTTTTCCTTTTTTTTTTTTTCTTTGGCCTCTTGGTACGTTCGAAGATCAGTCGGGCAAGTGAGCCTCTTTGATATTACTCTGGCAACTTTGTGATTTTTATAATGCCAATGATTATTCGAGCGACCCTTGAACCAGTCACGCGAGCAAACGATTATCGTTCGATCGCATCTGATTCATTCGACCGTGATCCACGAATGCTGCTAATAGTTCGCAATTCTTACGCGTTAAACGATATTTCTCGCTCTAGTCTGCGGACATAAAATATGCTTGCTTAAATTTATAAAACAAGTACAACTCGAACAAACTGATCTTGTACATATTTCCAGCTTTCCTCTGTTATCGTTCGTCGTGGTGGCGTATGTTGCGTTTGATAAACGTTGCAACAACGTCCAAGTGTTTGCTCGTCGACGCTGCACGTCGGGTATATTTTCTCGCGAGGATGTTTCGATTCTATGTTGTTCGAGAGCTTCCGTGAGCAGCTTCCCAATGGAAATTCCTGTGTAACGCGATGGACGACAGTTAAAACCCTCTTAAAAGCTAAAAATCGAATTCTAATTCTGTAAGAGAAAAATCGATTGGAATCGTTCTAATTAATACAAGACACGATCGGTGAATAAACAATTCTTTCGTTCCTTCGCATGTCTTTCTTTTTTTTTTGTTGTTGCAAGCGTTCCATGCATATCGCGCGTGATTTCAATTCCTGTGTATCGGTAAAGTACGCAACGTTTGTATATATAAAAACGGAATCCAAAAGCTGACTTTAACAATACAAAAATCTGCTAAATCGCGAGCACGAGTCCTGAATCGCGAAGATTACGAGTACTAACGAGTACGGCAGAACTCCATTTATCGGAACACATCGATGATAGTAAATTCCGTATCGCTACGATATTCCGAAATGGGAAATTCATTCTCTTAAGCGTTTTTAATAAACACGACCGACCATTCATATTCTGTATCACAAAATTCATTGTTATATGTTGTTGCGTTCAATATTTGTTTACAACTGTGTAACGAAGCGTTTGCTCTAAATTTTATATAACGTTTTTTTGCTCCCTTTCATTCGTACATTATGCTTCCGCAGTTTGTCCACATAGCAGTTCCAACGAATCGAGTTAAATATCCACTATCGATTCGAATAAATGGAGTTTCACTGCGTTAAAATTTGTCTCGCCCGATACTGCCACTACTTACTTGAAACAACATTTCTCAAGCCCTATTCGCCATTTTTGCACGATAAAAGTTACCGTCCTCTTACTTTCTTACCGTGTTTTTCAAGTCTTTAATACGTTCTTAGCGAGCGTTATTATTGAAAAAGTAACGATTATACAAACGGTAAAAATTGTGCGTCGTATATTGTAGGAAAATGAAAGGGATTCCGAAACTGGTTTGTTTTATTCGTTTCACGATCGTTCGCGATATTGGTTGCAGATTAGTCGATATCGAGCTACGTTAGATCGTCTTAATTATCTTAACGACAGTGAAAGTGAGTTAGTTGTTTTCTCCTTTTCTTTGAAATAAACGTCTATCGGAAATATAGTACAAAAGTCTGAAGAAATTAAATCTAATTGTATCTTACAGCTTATATACGTTACTTAAAGAGGAACGTCGTGCACAAATACATGTAACATGACTGTAGAAATGTACTGTTCGATTAATCAACAATTTACGATTTTTTTTCAGGAACGAAGAAAATCTATTCGATCGAGATTCTTTTGTTGCCGAATACTTTGACAATTAATCAAACTCGTTTCAACTGACGATTCTTTCAATCGCTTTGAACGGTATACGATCGTACAACGCAAACGTTCTTTACAGCTCGAATAAAACGAACAGCCTGATATTAACTGTTTTAAATGTAACACCTTGAGAAACAGTGTTTCAAGTATCGATTGCGTTATGTTTACTTTCGATAAATACACTGCCACTGACAACCAGCGATTGTTACAAAATGGTGTTTATGACACTAAGAGACTGGCGATGTGAATCGGGCATCGGAATCAGTTGGAAACAACGAGATCGACGAAATTCGTGAGAATCAGAAATAGCACAAACAGCTAGGAGAGTGTGACGAAGCTCGGAGTAGAGTCACTGAAATTTATACGATAACGGATAACTTGCGGAACGTCTGTACAAAAATCGAAATCGTCAAGAGGCGCTTGAGAATGAATTCTTGACAGAGTTTTGTGCAATCTGATATTGTTGGACAGTCGGCGATTAAACAGCGATTAGACATTGGCATACGTGTGAAAAAAATTGCAATTAGACGGTAATATCTCTAATATGCAAAAAATATGGCAGATTTCAAAGAATATTATCGTTAATTCTAGTTAATTAGTCGACTGGGCGAGTGAAAACAAATCGATGGATCTTTGTCGATTATTTCGAGAAAGAGAGAGAGAGAGAGAGAGAGAGAGAGAGAGAGAGAGAGAGGGATGAAGTCTTTTAAACGATAGTAAATAATGCTGATGAAACAGTTACGATTTCTGAAGAATCGCGAATTCGAAGAGTATTTGCGACATGATCCACGCGATGAATTTGCGAACGAGAAT